>JALIGW010000009.1:2035000-2672500 GCA_023053685.1 Diadophis punctatus similis
AAAAATGGAAAAGTGTGTGCTTATCCGCATCCTACATCCCTGTTTTCTGTTTTCTGTGTTCTGATTCTCTTTTCATTATCTCCATGCTTTATGTTTCCTGATGTTTTCTATTCTCAGCACATATCAAAATGCCACCTCCAAAATTTTATCTCACGGAATTTCCCTCCTTTCTTTCTTTGCAGTTATGACAGCCTGTCATAAATAAAACATGAAGAACCAGACCACAGTGCCTTACTTTCTGCTTCTAGAATTCTCAAAAAACCGACATCTGCAGATTTTACATTTTTTCTTCTTCTTTCTGTTATATCTGGCAACTGTAACAGCAAATCTTCTCATCATCTCTGCAGTGGCTTTTGACCATCGACTGCACAGCCCCATGTACTTCTTTCTAATGAATTTGGGTCTGCAGGATCTGGGCATTGTTTCAGTGATTGTCCCCAAATCCATGATAAATTCTCTCATGGACACCAGACACATCTCTTACTTTGGTTGTGTTACTCAATACTTTCTCTTTCTCTCCTTTGAAGCCTGTGATTTGTCCCTCCTCACAGTCATGGCATATGATCGTTATGTTGCCATTTGCCATCCATTGCACTATGAAATGGTGATGAATTGGAAATACTGTACTGAAATAATAATTCTAATGTGGGTTATATGTCTCCTCTATGGAATGTTGCATACCACTGGTACTTTTTCCATCCCTTTTTGTTCTAATGTCGTCAACCAATTTTTCTGTGAAATTCCACAATTGCTAAAACTATCCTGCTCTGGCATAAATGTTCTTGAGGTTGGAATTCTTGTGGCCACTGTCATTGCTGCATTAGGTTGTTTTACTTTTATAGTTGTATCTTATGCAGTGATCTTCAAGACTGTGTTAAGAATCCCTTCTGAAAAAGGAAGGCAAAAAGCGTTATCCACTTGTATCCCCCATCTTACGGTAGTGTCTGTGTTATTATTAAGTGGTTGCATTGCCTATCTGAGACCTTCCTCTAACACTTCGTCTTACTTAGATATTGGATTGACTGTTCTGTATGCCCTCCTTCCACCCCTGTTTAATCCAATCATCTACAGCATGAGAAATAATAATATCAAATGTGTCCTTTCTAAACTGTGGAGATGTGACAAATTATTTTAACGTTGTTTATATTCTATTCATGATATTTTTTATTTTTCCTCTCTTTTCATTTACTTATGTGAAAATATGATAGAAAGTGATATTTGGAATGAAGGCAAAGCTTAGCCAATGTCCTGAACCTTTAATTACTGTCAATATACATTAGAGATGCTAAACATGGATATTTGGCAATTCTGGCATTCTACACACTAACAATTTATTATGCTTAGTGAAGTGAGTATAAAGGTGTAATGCGATTGGGGGAAACACCTAAAATGAAGTGGAGGTTTAAATGATGTATTCTTTTTCCCCCTGTGCTTTCCTATATGAAATGGCTTTCCTCTAATGCTGGTTCCTCTAATGCTGGTTCTTTTAATGCGTTAAGAAGAGACTGGATATCTGCTTGAACAGGGGTTGGATCAGAAAACCTCCAAGGTCCCTTCCCGGTCGTTTTTATTAATTGATTGATTGATTGATTGATTGATTAATTGATCCATAATATGGCTAGCTAAAACTTTAGAGTTTCCAAAGTACACAGACCTCTATAACACTTCACTCCTGAAATGGTCATATCCTCACAAACTTTGATATTTTCCTCCTTTCAGTCAGCTTCAAGTCTTGGCAACTGTGTCTCTATATTTTTCCTGGTAACATTTTTTTCAGAAGCGGTTTGATATTGCCTCCTTTCAAGGCCTGACAGAGAAGGACTGGCCCAAAATCATACAGTTGGCTACCTTCCTAAGGTGGAATAGAAGTTCCATTCTTCTGGTTTCTAGCCTGATGCCTTAACTTCTACTTAAATGTTAAAGTTATGATTTTGCTCTGCATTGCTGAATAAACTCAACCTTTAGGATTGTGTATGTGTGTGTGTGTTTGCGCCATTCTAATCCATAAACTTCCTGTTCACATCTTGTTTGGCAAAAAGGAATGAGGCCATACTTCTTTAAGAATCTTTCTAATTCCAATTAGAGATGTCCATATGAGCCCTTGGTTTGATGAAAGAAGTTAACATTCTGTCAATGATAAAGATAAAGCAGGTATTAGAGTTCTGCAAACCTGTTTAGGAGCATTTTTCTTCATGCCTTCACTGGATTGTTCAAGTCTTAAAAGATCTTACAGGGGAAATTGCTTGAGCTTTTTATTATCACAGATGGTTTGCTATATCACACTACATTATGGTTAATGGTTTTATTGTGGGATAAACTACAATTAGCTGGAATCTCAAAATAAACTAAATATTATAAAAACTATTAACTACATTCATAACAGCATATTAACCCCAAAAACAACAAACAATATAATTTAGCAAGTTGTGTAAATAAGGGTGTAATAATTTATAGACTAGCCCAAGTTCCCATTATTTTTCCATATTTAAATGATGTTTCAGCAGAAAAGTATGTTGCAGTGTTACTTCTGTACCACATTTTAAATGCATTGATGCATGGGGGGGAAATATTTACCAAAAATAAGAAAGATAAATTATTTCTTTATTTGGAGATATTTGATTATACACATAATTCCAAGTGTATAATCCAATACCCAATTAATAAAGAAAGAAATAATCTATTTATTTTTGGGAAACTTGCAAATGCCCTGGAAATCTCACTTTGTGCTTGTCACATGACTGATCACATTTGGCTGTAGATATACCTGAAGAGGGTTTACTGAGTAATAGAGTAGTAGGCAAACATTTTTGCAACTATATAATATACAGTAGCAACACAATGAGACTCTGATTGGAATAATATGTTTGGAAATTGGTACTTTCTTCAGTATACATACAGACACCAAAATGCAAAATGTACCCTTTTATCTATTTCTCTCTATTATTCCCTTTCTTTCTCTCTTTTGCTTTCTGCTTTCATTAAATATAGGTATAGCTTCTCAAATTGTATTTAATTTTATCCCTCACTTCTGATTTTTACTGGTGTATGATTGATCTTTAATTATAAATGGAAAATGGAAACATGGGCCAAGTGCTTTTCTTTCTGCTCATTAGACTCTCAAAAACTCAACATCTCTAGGTTTTGTATTATATTTCGCAAGTGTAACAGGAAATCCTATCATCCTATCTGCAGTAACTTTGGATGATTAATTGCACATCCCCATTATTATTATTTTTCTGGCTGTCTGGGATTTGAGCTCTGTTTCATGTATTTCTCAAGGCTATATTGCATTTTTTTTCTTCTGACACCTTTCTTACTTTGGTTGTCTTGCTCAACTCATGTTTACATCTCCTTTACATCTCCTGATTTCTTCCTCTTCTTTTGTCATGTGTCAGAGCAGTGATCAGGTTCATGGGCAATTGAATCTTTTGGATCCATAGGCAATAAGTGAATAAAGAGATGAATAAAGAGAAGTTCAGTCCTACTATTAATTAATCCAAGTAAACTGATTTATAACATAAGATAAAAAGCATACACACCAAGAAAGATGATATCCAAATCTCTTAAATGCTAACACTGTAGGTATTAATTAATAACATCAGCAGAGATACCCCAAGTGTGGTCAATTTCTGCATTAAAAACAACAAACAAAAAACATTTGCAAAGGAAAAATATCAGAATGGATATACTAAAGATACAGCACTTTCACAGTGCCATGCTTGCTGAAAAAACAACAACAACTATTTTATCTACAATGTATTGAGTATTTCTCTGCCAGGTTTCTAAAAGGGGGGCTTTCTACATTCTTGCTGAAGATTAAGAATTATGACATATTGAAAAAGGGAAATTTAAAATACAAGAAAGCCCATGTTATTATAATCTAGTGTTTCATCCACAATTGCATTAAAGTCTCCTAGGAGACAAAAATTTTGATATTCCATTTCCAATATTCTCCATAGTGGGTGGAGCTAGCCACCAAGTTGGGGTTTGGCACAGCCTTCTAGCCAATCAGGACTGAGTCTGAAAAAAGTATCAATAGTGGCTCTAGGGCAGTGGTGGCCAACCTTAAGCATACCATCCACCAAATTTTTTCGCAGATGAGTTCCAATCCGCCATTTATTATTTATTTAATTTTTTGGTCGTTTTTGTATGCCGCCCCACTCCCGTAGGACTCAGGGCGGCCATACAACTTTCTTTCTTTCTTTCTTTTTCAAATTTTTTTATTTTCTCCATCACTTCATATACAATTCAATACACATGTACCTTAAAATATTACAATAAAAATACATATTTGTTCAATATAATCAATTATTCAAAAGTCAGTATCTTATTCAACACTTGCCTCATCAGTCATCAGTCTGTTCTACTTTATTCCATTACACTCCCCTCTCTCTATCTCCAACTTCTCCTCCTACTTTCTAACTCCTTCCCTCCTCCTCAACCCTCTCTATACCTTCTCTTCCTCCCCTTCTACTTCCTCTTTCATTTTCTTTGCCTTTCCTTGAGTGCTTTTATACTAAACTCATTTTATATTTGACAGACTGATGCTAATCTCAATTTTAAACTAATCATATCTCTTTTTTTAAAAAAACCCATCATTATAGTTATATTATTATTTTTTTATGTTATACTCTCTTCTAGGTACATGCTGCTATTTCCATCTTACCTCCCCAAAAAAAGAAAAAAGAAAAAAAGAAAAAAAGAAAAAAATCTAATTTCTAGTTTTGTCATCTGGGATATGCACCAGTTAATTCCAAATTTTCATCCAAATAGATCGCTATTCACTTAACTTTCCAAGATAGTTACTGTCTCCTGCTTCTTAATTTTAAGTCAAATTGCTTCCTTTAATTCTTTAATCTCTTTATTCATCGCTTCTGTTTTTTATCCTTTGTTCTATCAAAAAACTAAATGCCCAATTATTCTTTTAATTTCTCATATTAATCATCAAAATTCTGTCCAATTTTATCCACTCTATAAATATTCAACAAGTAGTAAAGAAAAAATAAAATATAAAAAGGAAAGGAAAAAATCCAAATCAATTAACTTATCAACTCTCAGTTTAATAAATTTTATAGTAATTAACATTCATATTTCCTGTTCATTATTTAATATTTAAGTAATTTCCCTTAAATTCTAGTGATCATATTTATTCCATATTTCTCTTATTGTCATTGTCTTATCCACATTATTCCAAAAGATTCAACATTATTAATCTTTATAAAAAGAACAAGAGAAGAAAAAAATCTTTGAATTTCTAACGTTATATTAATTATACACAATCATAATATATTGTTTCATTTACTAATCATCAAAATTCTTTCTAAATTTATTCAATTACATATTCAACTCTTAAAATAATACATTTTTCCCCTTTAAGATTTTTCATTTGAACAAATTTCATATGTTAAAAAAATAAATTGAAATAAATGAAAAAAAATACACAATCATAATACATCTTTTGAGCTCTAATACTTATATTTATCATTCATACTTCTCATCTTAATTAACTTTATTATATCTAAAATATCAAATCTTTTAATTTGTTAAACAATATTAATCTGTATATAAAAAAACAGAATTTTTTTTCTCTTAATAAGATAATTTTAAATTAAAGAAACATTTCTATAATATTCCAATATCATCATCCATTCCCTTTTAGTTTCTCAACTACTTTGTTTTTATATATATATATTTCCTCCACCCCATCTATTATTTTTTTATCTTTCTTTTAATTTTGTACCAATAAGTTCTCTTTCCCCACGCTCTTTTCCTCTCTCTTAATTTTACTTTCTGTATATATTTAATTTTCTCCATTCCTTTTTCCATTTTATATATCTCAAAATCCTTATCATCAATCTGAACATAATTATTCTTGATATCTTTATCTCTGTTATCATTATCACTGTTATCTTTATCTCTGTTTTCACTGTTCAGTCCAGCAGAGTCATTGTCATTAAAGTAATCATTAATCAGCATTACATTTCTTTCTTTCTTTCTTTCTTTCTTTCTTTCTTTCTTTCTTTCTTTCTTTCTTTCTTTCTTTCTTTCTTTCTTTCTTTCTTTCTTTCTGTCTTCCTTCCTTCCTTCCTAACTTTTCTTTCTTTCTGTCTTCCTTCCTTCCTAACTTTTCTTTCTTTCTTTCTGTCTCTTCTTTCTTCTTCCTTCCTTCCTTCCTTCCTTCCTTCCTTCCTTCCTTCTTTCCTTCCTTCCTTCCTTCCTTCCTTCATCTTTCTTCTTTCCTAACATCTTTTTCTTTCTTTCTGTCTTCCTGCCTTCCTAACCTCTCTCCCTCTCTCCCTCCCTCTCTCCCTCTCTCTCTCTTTCTCCTTCCTTCCTTCCTTCCTTCCTTCCTTCCTTCCTTCCTTCCTTCCTTCCTTCCTTCCTTCCTTCCTTCCTTTCTTGCTGTGGAGAGGGGCTGGCTGAAGAAGATCCAGCATCCACCAACCTACCAAGGCTCCTGGAAGATGGGCAGCCATCAGCCCAGCCGGGGGAGGAGGAGGAGGAGGAGAAAGGCGGTGATTTAGCCCATCAAGCGCACTCCGCTCGGCGGCTCTCAGATGGAACGGCAGCGTGCGCGGAAGGAATGCCAGAGGATGGCGTCGAGCACACAAGGCTCTCCAGGCAGCGGCAGGTGACAGCAGGCGCCGGCCGAGTCCTCTCATGGGCAGCCGCGCTGACCCTGCATCCGCCAAGGAGGAGAGGGAAAGGGAAGCGCTCCCGCAGAGCATCCCAACTGCAAGTTATCATCGCCCGTCCTGCCCAAGTGGCCGCGCGACGCGACCCCGGAGCCGGATGGGCGCAAGGGCAGGAAGAGAGAGAAAAAGAAAGAAAAGGTGACACTGTTTTAGTGAATGGAAGTGATTCCAATCGCGGCGCAGAGGCGCCCAGCGAGTGGGGCGTCACCTTTTCTTTCTTCTTCTCTTCCTGCCCTTGCGCCCATCCGGCTCCGGGGTCACGTCGCGTGGCCGCTTGGGCAGGACGGGCGATGATAACTTGCAGTTGGGATGCTCTGTGGGAGCGTTTTCCTTTCCCCCTCCTCCTCGGCGGAGGCAGGGTCGGCACGGCTGCCCGTGAGATGACTCGGCCGGCGCCCGCTGTCACCTGCCGCTGTCTGGAGAGCCTCGGCGCCATCCTCCGGCTTTCCTTGCGCGCGCGCTGCCGTCTCGCTCGCCGGGCAGAAAAGCATCACCTTTTCTGTCCTTTGGATGATTGCAATGCGCCACTTGCAATCATCCAATGCGCCACGCTTGGCGCATGCGCCACGGTTTGGCCACCCCTGCTCTAGGGCCTAGTTCCCCCTCTTTTGACTCAGTCCTAGCCAAGGACTAGTGCCTTTTCACCTATCTACTGATTGATTCTGAAATTCTGATATTCTGAACTGTAAGTTCCCTAACGAGTCCCAAGCACCATCGCTCTCTCACCTTGGGAGAAGGCAGCCAGGCCCTAGGCCGGCTGCTGCTCGCCCCTCCAGCCGAGGCCCAATTCATTTACAAAATCCATTCTATTATATAAATACCATCTATTCCGGCCTGGAGGGAGTGGGAATGGTCCCAAATTTGACCACCTGGGAAAGTGGTGGCCTTGCCACCACCTATAATTGGGCTCTACATGAGGCTGGCAAGCCATTTGCTGAATAACCTGGATTGACCGCGTGAGGAGAAAGGGAAGTACTCTCTGCCTCGTGTAGGATTGCGCAGGCCAGGGCATTCTTGACTGATTATCAAAAAAATTCTTCCCTTGCCCTCAAAATTTGGCGTTTGATTACAGCAATAGCGCAATAGCGGTCCATCTATTAGTGCTCCATTCCACTGGACTGGACACTTTGATCAGGGCAAGAATCGAGCATACAGCAGACCCCGAATACCTGCTGCTGTCAAAATCGCCGATCGGGCCTTCCTTTTGCTGTTTGCCTGCTCTTCTTGCCTGCATGATTAGCCCTCCTGCAAAGCCGTTTGTGGCGCGACCAGGGGGCTCACAGTCGACCTCAGCAGCCTTATCTCTCGGATCGTCCAGTCACGTGCCGATCCAAGCCTCGTCGGG
Organism: Diadophis punctatus similis; assembly: GCA_023053685.1. NCBI lineage: Eukaryota > Metazoa > Chordata > Lepidosauria > Squamata > Dipsadidae > Diadophis > Diadophis punctatus. The sequence continues at coordinate 2,043,041 of JALIGW010000009.1, forward strand.
ACGAAACTGCCTCTGCTGCCTTGCTGACTTGTTGCTGAGGGAGCCCGCCTGTCAAACCGCTCGCGGACCACCCAGGGGGCTCCAAAACTTCGGCTCTTGACCATCTGGCCTTCAAGGGTAATAGACCCCCCCCACGCTGATCCCAGCATTCTAGGGGGCCCCTGAATCGTGGTAAGGGACTGCTGAGCCCTTGAGGGGAGGACTACTCCTGGGTCGCCCCTTCCACCAGAATAAATAAATCTCTGGCCGATCCTCCCATAGGGGGTTGGTTGCCTGACACACTATGCCAGCCGATGGGAGGAAATCACCAACGACGCATGGGTTTGCGAAACCCTGTCATCAGGACTTGCACTCGAGTTTCTCTCTACCCCCCCTGAGGTTTTTCCTTCAATGCCCCATGTCACCCAATTCTGCTAAATGGGTCCTCATGAATCAGGCGATCGAGCACCTGTTGGACATTCGAGCCATCCACCAGGTGCCTGAGGACCAACAGGGGCAGGGGTTTTACTCCATTTTGTTTGTCGTACCAAAATCCTCGAGAGGATGGAGAGCAATTTTGGACCTTAAGCGCCTCAACAGGTATGTCATCCATAAAAAATTAAAAATGCACACCCTGCATTCAATTCTGACCAGTATTAGGAAGGGAGATCTACTGTCATCCATAGATCTCTCGGAGGCTTACCTCCACATCCCAATTCGGCCGTCTCATCGCCAATACTTAAGGTTTTGCTATGCAGGGGTGCATTATGAATATGGGGCGCTCCCCTTCGGCCTGTCCTCAGAGCCAAGGGTCTTTACCAAGGTCCTAGTGGCCCTGACCACTCACCTTCGGTCTATTCCCATCAGGGTCCAGTGCTACCTGGACGACATTCTTATCTCCTCTGCCTCTCCTTCTCAGGCCGAGAGAGATGTCCAGGGAGTGCTTAGCACACTCACTCACCATGGCTTCTTGGTCAACCGATCCAAGAGCCAACTTATCCCCTCCACCAGAATTGTCCATCTGGGGGCTGTTATTGACTCCCTGAAGTGTAAGGTGTACCTGTCCCAGGAATGGAGAGACAGTCTATTGGAATTAACGCAGCTTGTCCTGAGGCAAACTTCAGCTCCACTGAACCTGTTGCCCTCCCTCCTGGTCAAGATGAATTCTGCCATTCACATTGTCCCATGGGCTCACTTACACTCCAGGGACCTTCAATAGCTCCTTCTTCCCTTCCAGCATAAGGGACGAGCCACTTCCTCAGTCAAGGTGACACTCCCACTCCCAGTCAGAGAGTCGTTGAAATGGTGGACCACGCCAGCGGTTCACAGGGGCACCTGTTTTCTTCCCCCGCAACAAATCACTGTCACCACTGACGCCAGCTTGTCGGGTTGGGGGCCCCACGCGGGCTCACAGGTAGCACAGGGCACCTGGTCATGGACCGAGGTGACCCTCAGCATAAATATATTGGAATTACGAGCTGTTTTTCTTGCCCTGCAGCACTTCAGGCCTCTTCTGGAGAACTCTCATGTACTGGTCCTCACGGACCATGTGGCCACCAAGGCCCACATAAACAGACAAGGTGGGACCATGTCCGGACAACTAATGACAGAGGCCATGTAGTTGGGGCTGTGGGTGGAACGGTATCTGCTGTTGCTCTCTGCAGAGCACATCTCCGGGGTGAGAAACACCAGGGCAGACTGGCTCAGCCGGAACCAGATCAACCCGGCAGAGTGGAGCCTCCACCCAGACCTCTTTCAACAACTAGTAGGTCACTTTGATCTGCCAGTGATGGACCTTTTCGGTACCCTGTGGAATGCTCAACTGCCCAGGTTTCTGTCCAGGTACCTGACTCAGGGGGCAGAGGGGACGGACGCACTCCACTGTGCTTGGCCCCAGGGGTTACTTTACGCATTTCCCCCCATTCCCATCATCCCTCAGGTCATTCGGAAACTGCTACAGGAGAGGGCTGAGGTAGTCCTTCTGGCCCCCCACTGGCCCAGGAGAGCCTGGTATGCTGACCTAGTTTCCCTGTCGGTCTCCCCCCCATGGAGGATCCCTCCGACAGAGTGGTCGCTTGTCCAGGGGTCAGTGCAGCATCCAGAGCCTCACTGGTTGCAACTGACCGTAACGTACAAGGTGGTTTTCCTGGTAGCTGTCACATCTGCCCGCCGCATCTCCAAACTGGCAGTTCTTTCGGTCAGGGGTGACCTCTGTGTTTTCCACCAGGACAGAGTGGTATTGCGGTTGGATCCCACCTTTCTACCAAAGGTGAACTCTTTCTTTCACCAGGCTCAGGAGGTTGTCTTACCCTCCTTTTATTCTTCACCATCTTCTGACATTGAGAGACAGTGGCACCTCCTGGACGTGAGGCACACACTGAATATTTACATACAAAGGACCTCTGCAATTCTCAAAACTGAGGCGTTGTTTGTCTTCTTTCACCCCAGCTCCATGGGGCAGAAAGCATCCTCCCCCACGGTGGGTTGGTGGATTCGCACTGCCATTAAACTTGCATATGAACAAATGTCTTTACCACGACCCACCGGGATTACTGCCCATTCCATGCACAGTGCGGCCACCACTGCATGTGGAACACCAGGGCTTCCATTGAAGAGGTCTGCCACGTGGCCACATGGTCATCTCCAATGCCGTTTATCCGGCACTATAGACTGGACGCTTTCGCCTCTCAAGAGGCCGACTTTGGGTGCAGAGTGTTGGAACAGGTAACATTGGAGGGCGGCGGTCCCAGCCAGAATCAGGAGGCCCACCCTAGGGACTGAACTACTTTGGTATGTCCCCATCTTGGCGGCTAGCTCCACCCACTATGGAGAATGAGACGTTGTACTTACCTGAGACGTCCATTCTTGTAGGGTGGAGCTAGCTGCCAAATCCCTCCCTTCTCTTTCATTCGCTGGCTGGGCACTGTTTTTCATTTCTGGGTCATTCGGTATATAGGACTTAGTAGCATAGGATGTATCTGTACATAGGTAGTTAGTTTTCTAGGTATTTAGCAGTGTTACAATAAGGTGTTGTTCCTGACTGTCTTGTTTTTCAATAAAGTTTGTTAATTGTGATTAGCACATCGAGTCTGGCATTCGTCCCTCGTCAAAAAAGGGGGAACTAGGCCCTAGAGCCACTATTTATACTTTTTCCAGATTCAGTCCTGATTGGCTAGAAGGCTGTGCCAAACCCCATCTTGGCGGCTAGCTCCACCCTACGAGAATGGACATCTCAGGTAAGTACAACGTCTCATTTTCTTATTCAGTGCTTGGTAAAAAATTTCTTGCTTGTTGTTAGGTGCGTATATTGATATTATCAATATCTTTTTTTGGTTGGATATTATTTCCACCATCAAAATTCTTCATCTGAATATATCTGTTTAGAATCCATTGATTCTTTAATATATAAGGGTACTCCCCCCCCTCTCTCTTTTGCTGCGCTGATGTAAAATATAGTTTCCCAATTTTTGGGCATTCTAAAAGTTTATAGCATTTCTTTATGTGTGTTTCTTGCAGACAAATTATTTCTGTATACAATTTTTGTAATTGTGTAAAAATTATTTGTTTAGAAGGGGAAATTAATCCATTTATATTTATTGAAAGGATCCCATTTCTTTTCTCCATCTTGCTTAATTATATTTAGGGTTTGACTTCCTAGTGATTCTTCTCTGTCTTTGTTCTCTTATTAGTTCCTCTTCTTTTTGGTCTATGTTTCCTTTCTCTTTGTCTTCTTTGTTTTGTATCACTGTATCTTCTGTTGTTTTTCTTCCTGTTTTCTTTTAGATTCCTTATCTTCTTGTGCACCTTGTGTTTTCCCTTCAAAAATGCTTGCATGTCTCTCATAAAAATCCACTGCCTTAAAAGTAGATGCCAATCTATATCTTCTAGATTTCCAGTTAATTAGGATCCCCTTAACTATAAAAAAATAGTTAAAAATATTATGAAAAGTTATATGACACAGAAAATAACACAATACATGAAAGAATCCAATCTACCTAGTCCCAGAAAAATTTAAAACTATATTAAATGAAAAGGTAACAATAGGGGAATTAACAGAAGTGATAAAAAGACAGAAAAATGATAAAACTCCAGGCCAGATGGGCTACCAACAAAATTCTATAAATGTTTTTCAGACACGTTAAGCTTGCCTTTGAAGGAAGTTTGTAATGAGCTATTATTAGAAACCAAATTACTAAATACATGGATAGAACTGAATATTACACTAATACCAAAAGAGGATGTAGACCAGATGCAGATAAAAATTATAGACCAATATCTTTATTAAATATGGACTACAAAATCTTTGTTTCAATAATAACAGAGAAGTTGAAACATTTTTTGATTGAATTTATCCACTTCGACCAAAAAGACAAATAAAGCACAATTTGAGGATCATTTTAAACACATTAGAATACTATGAAACACACCCAGGAAAACAAATGGCACTAATTTTCTTAGATGCCCAGAAGGCTTTTGATAATGTAAGTTGGCAATTTATGATACATCAGCTAAACTGTATGGACTTTGGAGAAGGATTCACAAATGTAATTAAGATAATATATCATAAGCAAACAACAAATTAATTGTAAATTGGGACAACACAGATAACTTTAATATAAAGAAAGGAACAAGACAATGATGCCCGTTATCACCTTTATAATTAATATTGACATTGGAAGTCTTGAATAGGAACATCAGAAAAAATCCAGAAATTAAAGGAATGGAGATAAGAGAAGAAAGGTATAAATTACAAGCGTTTGCAGATGATTTGGTATTTACTGTAGGAGAACAGCAAGAGACAATTCTGAAACTATTAAAAAAACAGAGGAGTTTGGAGAGGTAGCAAGACTGAAAATAAACAGAGAAAAACCTAAAAAACCTCACACAAAAACAAAAAGAAAATCTTGCAGAAAAAATGGACTTCCGAATAATTAAGAAAGTTAAATATTTGGGAATATATTTAACAGCAAGCTGTGCAACGGTAAAAGAAGATAATTATATAAAATTACCTAAGCAAATAAAATTAGATTTGGAAAAATGGAAAAACCTACATTTATCAATGTTAGGAAGGATTGCCATGATAAAAATGAATATCTTACCAAAACTGCCCTACTGTTCCAAACAGTACATATAAAAATTGAAAATAAATTCTTTGATGATTTGAATAAATTGACTCTGTAATTTATTTGGCAAGGGAAGAAAGCAAGAATAAAATTGAAAATGTTACAAGAATCTAAAGAAAGTGGAGGGTTTGGACTACCAAGCATGTGTGATAACATGGTTAAAAGAAAGGTAACCCTCAGGCACAAAAAACTGTTATATTTAGAAGGACATGACTTACAATTAGGATGGCACACTTTCTTATGGTATGAGGGGGGAAAATTCACAGATACTTTCAAAATCACAATATAAGAAACTCACTAGTATCTATATGGGGAAAAATAAAACCTAAAATGTACTTGAAAATTCCAGAATGGCTCTCAATGATGGAAGCCTTCACATACCAAAATCTGTTGAAGTTTGACAAAATTGTGACGAAGAAAGACATTTTAGATACTGAAGAGAAACTAAAATCGAGGCAAGAGCTTGAAGACCAGGGCATTATACTTTCATGGTGACCTCAATTCAAAATACAATCTAGATATGATATAGATATGAAAAATTATGGTTTCTATAAATGGCAAACACCTTTTGATAAGACACTGTTGAACCCAGATGAAAAACTAATTAAGAAGGTATATAACTTCTTACGAAATTTAAAAATGGAGGATGAACAAATAAAAGATGCAATGGTGCAATAGGAAAAAAACTTTGGCTATAACATAGAACTAGAGAAATGACAACATTTATGGGAAAGAAACTATAGGTTAACAATGGCAACTTCTTGTAAAGAAAATTTATATAAAATGTTTTATAGATGGCATTTACCACCTGCTAGGTTAGCTAAAATGTTTAAAAATATGTCTAGCAAACATTGGAAATATAATCAAAAGACAGGCACATTTTATCATATGTGGTGGACTTGTGCTAAAACAAAACAAAAAAATGGGCAAAAATACATAGATGGCTAGAAAAGATAATAGGGAAACATGTAGATTTCAAACCTGAACTGTTTTTTATTAGGGATGATATCAGAAAAATTTGATAAGGAAAGTATGTATTTAATATTACATGTCTTAACAGCAGCGAGGATTACCTTCATACAATATTGGAAAATGAAGAAACATCACAAGACAAAGAGATAATTAAGATATCAGATTGTGCAGAAATGGATAGACTTACATTGAAAATCAAACAGAAAGAAGACACAGAATATTATCAAACACGGAACTTCTTCTACCAATGGTTGGAAAAAAGGGGTGCAGAGTAAGAATGGAATTTGTATTGTTAAGCAATTTAAATACCCAGACAACACAATGTTTTATTAAGCACTAAGAAATGTAATAAATAGAAAATTAATAAAATTTATTTTTAAAAAAGAAAGCCCACGTTAGTTAGTCAGTGCAACAGTACTACAAAATTCATATTGCAAGTATTATAAAGTCCATCGTACATGGCCCTCAGTTCCCTATCTTATAGTAGCTTACCTATTGCTTAAACTGGCTTGTTTGGATATCTGACACCTCCCTCTAAACACCACAACCTATTTAGTTTAAGCATTATCTATGTTATATTCCAGTCTTTCATCCCTCTTCAATCCATCCATCTTTACTAGCCGGTCTGGTCTCACATCAGTACCCTTAACTCAGGTGGCCTCTGATAACGGATATCTTTTCCATTGCGCTAGATATTGTAACCTTCCCTTGTAAAGCCTAGAGTCTAAAATCCCCTTCATAATGGGTCTCTCCTTCCACAACTATGGGCTTTGGTGCCACTGAAGCTATTGGTCTCAGTTCAAAACTGACTACCGTTTTTAACAAGCTACTGTGGAAAAGCAGTTGCACCTTCCCCAAGAGGCAGGGAAGTTTTACTTCCATGGTAACTGGATTGATTACCTTTACGATGGGGAAAGGTCCCAATTTTTGTGCAGGGTAGCTTTAGAGTTAAGTACTTTGTGGACATATAAACCTTCTCACCCACCTGGAAGGGTCTCTGTAGGGCCAATTTCTTATCAGCCTGCTCTTTGTAGGCTTTTGTTGCTTTTGTCAGGGCTCACCTCATGTTCCCCCACACATTCTGTAATGAGTCAACCCACTCCATTAGACTAATAGAATAGGAAGGTTCCTGGGGGTATTCTGGCATGGGGACGAAGTCTACCCCATTGACCACCTTGAAGGTGGTAAGCCCCGTGCTACTGTGCACTGCATTATTGTATGCCACTTCAGCAAAAGGCAGTAGTTCTGCCCAGGGGTGGGTTCTAACTTACCTCGCCGCCGGTTCGCTTCCTCCCGCACTGTGTGGGCTGTGCCACGTGAGCGCATGCGCAGTGCCCAAAACTAAGCTTCTTCACATGTGCAGAAGCAAAAACAAAATGGTGGCACCTACGGCACCTCATTAGAGCTGATTCAGGGGCATGACCAACCAGTGATCACTCCCTGTTTGGCAAGCGGGGGAAATTCCCACTACCAGTTCTACAGGACCGGTCCGAACTGGGAGCAACCCACCTCTGGTTCTGCCCAATTATTCTGCTTGTAATTGACATAGCACCTTAGGTACTGCTCCATCATGGTGTTATTCATTTCCACCACCCCATTGGTACTTGGATGAAAAGCCAAACTAAGTCCCTGGAGGAGGGGTCTGCAACCTTACTCAAAGAGCCATTTGGACCCGTTTCCCACAGAAAAGAAAACACCGGGAGCCACAAAACCTGGGTGGGCGTGGCCAACTCAATGTCACTTCCACCTAGTCACAAGACCCCCCAGCCCTGCCTACCTAGGTTTTGTGGCTCCCAGTGTTTCCCTCTCTTTTCCCTCTCTCTCTTTCTCTCCCTCCAGCTCTCTCTCATCTCTCTCCCTCTCTCTCCCCCTTCTCTCTCTCATTTGTTTTTCTCTCTCTTTCCTCTCTCTCATTCTCTCTCTGCATCATTTTCTCATTTCTCTCTCTCTCTCTCCCATTTTCTCTCTCTCATTTTTCTCTCTCTCTCCCTCTCATTTGTATTTCTCTCTTTTTCCTCCTTCCTTCCTTCCTTCCTTCATCTATCTTTCTCGCTCTCTCTCCCCTTCTCTCTGTAATTTGTTTCCCTCTCTTTTTCTTCTCTCTCTCCAGATCTCTCTCATTACTCTCTCCCTCTCCCTCCGTCTCTCTCTCCCTTCTTTCTCTGTCATTTGTTTCTCTCTTTCCTCTCTCTCATTCTCTCCCTCCATCATTTTCCCATTTCTCTCTCTCTTTCTCTTTCTCCCCTTTTCTTTCTCCCATTTCTCTCTCATGTGCACTTGCTTGCACAAGCGGGATTCCCTCCTGGGCCAGGATTGTGACGGGCCACTCCTCTTCCCACTGCCACCACTGGGCGCTCAGGTAAGTAGCCATCTGTGCTGCATAGGGGAGCTGGAGCTCTTCTCTCCCTGCATCCGGCGGAGGTGGCTGCTCCTCCCCATTCTGCAACATAAAGAACCACGGCTGGCACTGAGCGGCCCACAAAGGATGCAGAATGGCAAAAAGCAGCCATTGACAGGCAGTGTGGCAAAAATGCTAGGGATGCTTAAGCCATACGGCTCTGCGTAGAGACTTGCGCCTTCTCAGGGTGGTGAGCAGTTTAGGCCAGTGTCTCAGGGTAGAGAGCAGGTCACGTGACCAGGTCACCAGGGAGCCACAGGAGAGGGGTCAAAGAGCCACACAAGGCTTTGGCTCCGCGGGTTGCTGACACCTGCCCTGGAGGATCCAGTTGACTTTAAGATCCCCTCCAGAACTTAACTGTGAATTGGACCCCAATCTGAAATAATTCTGTGTGCAAATCGGTAGATATGCTCAACCCAGCCAAAACTACTGAATTTCTAGATACAATTGGAGGGGGTTGGTCATTCTACCTATCTTCCTCTAGAGATGTCCTTATTGGGCATTTTTCTTTTTTTGTGACTTTACTTTATAATCGCTGCAAATATTTTTTATTTGAATAAAAGATGCTGAAGTACAGTATGAGAAATGTTCTTTTGGGGAAATGGCACTGGTACTAGGGATCGGGTGGGATAAATTCCACAATTATCAATGTGTGTGTGTGTGTGTGTGTGTGTGTGTGTGTGTGTGTGTGTGTGTGTATTGTATGTACACTGATTTTCTAAAATAAGTATTTTCTAAAACTCTTTTTCTAAAATTGTGTATCTTGATCTGTGAGCTTTCATAATGATTTCTATGGATTTATTTTATTATTTATTCTATTATAGCTTTTATAAGTCTCTATCGGCTAATATTGCATTACATTCTCTGAGACATCTTTTAGGTATATATCTGTAGTCTCGTCCGGCAGCCATATGTTCCCTACAAAGCAGTGTGGCTTGCAATACAACAGTACAATAATCCTGCTTTATTGGACTACCACACAAATGCCACAGGGTTCTATTGTTTTCTTGTGTAACTATTGGCATTCCACTTGGGGTCTATGGGTTTCCTGATATTTCTTTTTCACCTTTCCCCCTTATAATTAGCAGAATTATTATCTACTTCTAGGTATGTGGACATACCTAGCCAAGGTCAAGCTCTTCTCCTACTTGTGGCAGGCAGAATAGAGGGTGAGATTTTTTAAAAGCTATAAGTGAAAGAGAATCACAAATGATTAAATATGTGCCAGGGATGTCTTCTCACTTGATTGTGTTGCACCTCTCACAATTTATACTGCAGCCCCCATTCTATTAATAATCTGAAATATTATTATTGTATGTGATATGATAACTTGTCCTGGAGGAAGCTACTGGGTTCTGAATAGCCAATTATGTTAACGAGCATACAGAAGTCAGTTTTATTTACATTTGCTAATTATCTTAATAAGCACAAAGAAGACAGTTTCATTTTGGTGTACAAGTCTCTTGTGGGGAAATAAAACAAGATTAATAAACATTCAGAATAGAAATATCTAAGACTTCAGATAGATGTTTCACTACATGAAAATTAATGGGACAGCATTGACTTAGTGGTGAAGAAAGACTTGGGAGAGATTTATGTGTAGACTTTAAAAAAATGAATTAACTACATCTTTAATATTGGTACCTTTTCCACATGATAATTATGAAGAATAAAAAACAGTTATAATTAGCAGGAATTTGGACCAAACCTTCATGCATGAACTGATCACTAATAGATGAATTAGCATTGGCAAAGTCATCTCATCATCATTCTGTATATGAGTAAAAAAATGCATAGTAAGATTCCTAAATCTCTTTTTATTTCTCAGTTTTTAAACAAGTTAAACAATATTGTTGAAACTGTGTGTACATGGCATTTGACACAGTTGAAAAAAATGTTGAGATGTCAGAGTTCAAAGGTACAATAGGTTTGTGTCTCATTTTCTGTCCAAACTCCACTACAGATATTATTGGTTTGTACTGAATGGGATACTGCCTTTTCAAGCTGAATTTTCATTTCCTTCTGATTGCTGGATAAGGGGATTTATTAATTTATTCTGCCAATATTTGAGGGCTTTTGATTAAATATATTTAAAAGTGGTATAACTGAGTCTTGATCACAAAGTGAATACCAAAACAGGAGTTATATTATAATGAAAATTCCATCATTTTTTATTTAACTATATGCCATTAAACATATGTTTATTAATTTTATGTACCTTTAACAGGTTTTTATTCTATTATTTTAGCCCAATATCTGGTACAGAAATTGTGGAAAAAAAGCATCGTCAGTTACATAAATTCCCATAAAGAAATTATACAGTACAAGGAGCAAATGTCTGCTCTCAAGATTTCCAAGTAACAGACATAGCAAATTATGTTTATATTTATTGGGAAAATTTACTTTGCCTTTCTTCTGGAAGCACAAAGCACTATAGATAGTTTTTTCCAATTTTCCAACACTACCACAATCCGGGTGTGCAGACACATTACGGTGGGCTTAATTATTCTGAGTAAACTTTTATTGATGACAATAGACTTGAACCAGTGTTGTTCTACTCCTAGCCAACGCTTTTGATAACTACATGAGATAATACAACTGAAAAGAGGATAGAAGGAAAAATGTGAGGTTGGTAGTTGGTCCTTTAGTACAGGTGGGCAAAAATGGAAAAGTGTGTGCTTATCCTCATCCTAAATCCCCGTTTTCTGTTTTCTGTGTTCTGATTCTCTTTTCATTATCTCCATGCTTTATGTTTCCTAATGTTTTCTATTCTCAGCACATATCAAAATGTCACCTCCAAAATTTTATCTAATGGAATTTCCCTCCTTTCTTTCTTTGCAGTTATGGCAGCTTGTCATAAATAAAACATGGAGAACCAGACCATGGTGCCTTACTTTCTGCTTCTGGAATTCTCAAAAAAACGGCATCTGCAGATTTTACATTTTTTCTTCTTCTTTCTGTTATATCTGGCAACTGTAACAGCAAATCTTCTCATCATCTCTGCAGTTGCTTTTGACCATCGACTGCACAGCCCCATGTACTTCTTTCTAATGAATTTGGGTCTGCAGGATCTGGGCATTGTTTCAGTCATTGTCCCCAAATCCATGATGAATTCTCTCATGGACACCAGACACATCTCTTACTTTGGGTGTGTTACTCAATACTTTTTCTTTCTCTGCTTTGAAGCTTCTGATTTCTCCCTCCTGACAGTTATGGCATATGATCGGTATGTTGCCATTTGCCATCCATTGCACTACGAAATGGTGATGAATTGGAAATACTGTACTGAAATAATAATTCTAACGTGGGTTATATGTCTCCTGTATGGAATGTTGCATACTACCTGCACTTTTTCCATCCCTTTTTGTTCTAATGTGGTCAACCAATTTTTCTGTGAAATTCCACAATTGCTAAATCTATCCTGCTCTGGATTAAATCTACTTGAGGTTGGAATTCTTGTGGCCAGTATCATTGCTGCATTAGGTTGTTTTACTTTTATAGTTGTATCTTATGCAGTGATCTTCAAGACTGTGTTAAGAATCCCTTCTGAAAAAGGAAGGCAAAAAGCCTTATCCACTTGTATTCCCCATCTTACGGTAGTGTCTATGTTAGTATTAAGTGGATGCATTGCCTATCTGAGACCTTCCTCTAACACTGCATCTTACTTAGATATTGGATTGACTGTTCTGTATGCCCTCCTTCCACCCCTGTTCAATCCAATCATCTATAGCATGAGAAATAATAATATCAAATGTGTCCTTTCTAAACTGTGGAGATGTGACAAATTATTTTAACGTTGTTTATATTCTATTCATGGTATTTTTTTATTTTTCCTCTCTTTTCATTTACTTATGTGAAAATATGATAGAAAGTGATATTTGGGATGGAGGCAAAGCTTAAACAATGTCCTGAACCTCTAATTACCGTCAATATACATTAGAGATGCTAAACATGAATATTTGGCAGCTCTGGCATTCTACTCACTAACAATTTATTATGCTTAGTGAAGTGAGTATAAAGGTGTAATGCGATTGGGGGAAACACCTAAAATGAAGTGGAGGTTTAAATGATGTATTCTTTTCCCCCCTGTGCTTTCCTATATGAAATGGCTTTCCTCTAATACTGGTTCCTCTAATGCTGGTTCTTCTAATGCTTTAAGAAGAGGCTGGATTTCTGCTTGAACAGGGAAACCTCCAAGGTTTTTATTGATTGATTGATCCATAATATGGCTAGCTAAAGCTTTAGAGTTTCCAAAGTACACAGGCCTCTATAACACTTCACTCCTGAAATGATCACATCCTCACAAACTTTGATAATTTCCTCCTTTCAGTCAGCTTCAAGTCCTGGCAACTGTGTCCCTATATTTTTCCTGGCAGCATTTTTTCAGAAGTGGTTTGCTATTGCCTCCTTTCAAGGGCTGACAGAGAAGGACTGCCCCAAAATCATACAGTTGGCTACCTTCCAAAGGTGAAATAGAAGTTCCAGTCTTCTGGTTTCTAGCCTGATGCCTTAACTTCTACATCCAATTGGTTTTCAGATTCTTTAGCTCAGAATATTTCATTTCTTTAGAAGTGCTTTGGGAGGACCAGACATATGGCAGGATGTGCAAGCTATGTGAACGGATACTATCTCACATAACCTTTTGATAAGCATAAGAAATAAAAAAGCAAGAAATTAAATTAAGGTGATGCATAATTCTATTAGAACATCAAATAAGCTTTCAGAAGTCTTATAACCTAATACAAAATGGAAGAAATAAGGCATGTTCCCCAATACTTGGGGAAAGGAAGATAGATCAACACACCAGGGATGATATCTTAGTGAAATGTCCCTGAGAAATAATGAGTTTCAACCAAACTGCTGATAACGTATACAAAAAGCCATATCACTGTTTTGTGATATCTTTGTCACCACCTTCACAATACTTTTCTAAATGTATACAAAAGGGAAGATTCACCGTGTATTTTGCGGTTTGGTATAAGTATACCTGGGGGCACCATATACTTATTGAATCATTTAGGTGACATCAGTAATTTATTTTGAGAAAGGTGAGAAGCTTTCAGCTAAAGGGATATTACATTTTCTATTACATTAATAGTGCTCTATTGAATTTTGCAATTTTATTTTCTTACCTTAGTTGTGGATATTTCTTGTTTACATTATACTTAAATGTTAAAGTTATGATTTTGCTGTGCATTGCTGAATAAACTCAAACTTTAGGATTTTGTGTGTGTGTGTTTGCTTCATTCTAATCCATAAACTTCCTGTTCACATCTTCTCTGGCGAAAAGGAATGGGGCCATACTTCTTTAAGAATCTTTCTAATTCCATTTATATAGGGAGATTTCCATATGAGATCTTGGTTTGATGAATGAAGTTAACATTCTGTCACTGATAAAGATAAAGCAGGTATTAGAGTTCTCCAAACCTGTTTAGGAGCATTTTTCCTCATGCCTTCACTGGATTCAAGTCTTAAAAGATCTTACAGGAGAAATTGCTTGGGCTTTTTATTATCACAGATGGTTTGTTATATCACACTACATTATGGTTAATGGTCTTATTGTGGGATAAACTACAATTTGTTGAAATCTCAAAATAAACTAAATATTATAAAAGCTATTCACTACATTCACAACAACATACTAATCCCCAAATCAAGAAGCAATATAATTTACCAAGTTGTGTAAGTAAGGGTGTAATAACTTATAACTATTAGTAGACAAATATTTTGGCAACTATATAGTATAGCAACACAATGAGACTGTGTAGATTGGAATAACATGGTTGGAAATTGGTACTTTCATCAATATACATACAGACACCAAAATGCAGATTGTACCCTGTTATCATATTTCTCTCTATTACTCCCTCTTTCTCTCTCCCTTTTGCTTTCTGCTTTCACTAAATATAAAGCTATAGCTCCATGATGGTGAACCTATGGCATGCGTGCCACAGGTGGCACGTGGAGCCATATCTGAGGGCACGTGAGGCGTTGCCCTAGGTCAGCTCCAGTGTGCATGTGTACGCTGGCCAGCTGATTTTCATCCTTCCGGAGGGCAAGGGGAGATCATTTTCACCTTCCCCACACTTCAGGAAAGCCTCATGAAGCCTGGGGATGGTGAAAAACGGCCCAACGGCCCAACCGGAAATTTGAAAAAAAACTTCCGGTTGGGTCATTGGGCCGTTTTTCACCCTCCACAGGCTTCCATCCCTGCATCCAGTGGCGGTGGGTGCTTCTCCCCATTCCCATCCTTCCTGAACTGACACTAAGGTGACCACAGATGGTGCTGAGGTGCTCACAAAGGACACAGAATCACAAAAAGCAGCAGGTCATGGGCAGTGCGGTGAAAATGCTAGGCAGCCATGCAGCTCTGCAGAGAAGCTTGCGCCTTCTTAGGATGGAGAGCAGGTCGCGCTACCAGGTCAGACAAGTGTCTCATGGCAGAGAGCAGGTTGCGTGACTGGGTCAGCAGGGAGCCACAGGAGAGGGGTCAAAGAGCCACATGAGGCTCTGGAGCCGCAGGTTGCCGATCCCTGCCCTGGAGGATCCAATTGACTTTAAGAACCCCTCCAGAACTTAACCGTGAATTGGACCTCCCAATCTGAAATAATTATGTGTGGGACTCCATGCAAATCAGTAGATATGCCTCAGGAACAACTTCACCATTCGTGGATGGATGGTAATCTGGGGAAGGCAATGAAATAAGCCTGCTTGGAAAATCGGTCAATCACTGTCCAAACCACAGTATTTCCTCCACTTTGCAGAAGCTCAACTATGAAGTCCATCGTGATCTCTTCCCAGGGCAAGATGGGCTCAGCTACTTGTTGTAGCAACCTGGGGGGGATTACCCAGTCTCTTTTTCATCATTGCACAGGTTGCACAACTCTTCATAGCTCTCAATGTCCTTTTTCATCCCTGGCCACTAAAACTGCCTCCTAGCCAGTTGCAAGGTTTTCAGGAACCCAAAGTGCCCCACCTGCCTGGTGTCATGGCTCCTTCATAGGACCTGCATCCACAGGCTGTTAGGGACATATAGTTTAGTCCCCTTCCAGGCTAGCTTGTCCCTATTGGTTGTGGGTGATCCTTGAACCAAGAGTCACTTTGTAACTCAGTTTTGAGTTTCTGGGTCAGTTCGTACGCTGCTGTGGTTAGTTGTCACGTGGCTTGTTGTCACGTGGTCACCTAGGCTGCTTTCTGGGGTAAGGGAATAATTGTAGTAACCACCTCTTCCAGACTGCTCTTGTACTGGGGCATGCTTGAGAGGTGTTAGCAAGGACATTTTTTTACTCCTGGGAGGTATTTTAGGATATAATTAAATTGGTTGAAGTACTGCACCCGAACCTGCTTTTGTGAGAGTTTGTAAGGAGTCCTAAGTGCCTCCAAATTTTTATGATCAGTGCACACTTTGAATGGTTCTTTAGTCCCTTGCAGGAGGTGGCACCAGGTCAATAGTGCCCACTGGACAGCAAAAGCCTCCTTTTCCCATATGGCCCAGCATGTCTCCATGTCAGTGAGTTTTGCAGATGTGTAGGCACATGGTTGCAGGTTCCCCTCCCCATTTCTCTGTAGGAGGATGGCCACTTTGGGATTTATCTGGTTGGATGAAGCCCCTGGTTAGGTTGTTGATGTATGCCTCAGTCCTTTATTTGCTTGGTGGTCATGGAGTACATCTTGGGCTTGGGTAGTTTTGCCCCTGGCAGGATCTTAATTGTTCAGTCCAGAGGCCTGTGAGGGGATAGCTTGTCACACTCCTCCCCAAAAACCTCCACCAGGTCCTGGCATTCCCTGGGGATGGCTTGGGTCCCCAGAGGCCAATCTGACCCAGCCCTTGAGTGTTCTGGGCCCTTGGCTCCCTCTGTGGAGAGACTTGCATGACTTGGTTGTATGGGAGAGGGAAGGGGCATCTTTCCAATCTCAATTTCCTGTTTTCCCTTCTTACTACATTGTCAGGCCCCACTTGTCCAACCAGGCTAGTCCCAGGATCACAGCTTCTGTCATTTTCAGGACAATCATGAACCAGATCATCTCCCAGTGCTGACCCATCTCCAGGTTCATGGGCTTGATCAAATATGTTACCGGGGGCCCTTCTATTAGTGAGCCATCAACTTGTTCAAACCTCATGGCCCTGGATAGCTTCCTCGCCCAGATTCCCAGCCCCAGCACTGTGGGCAGGCTTATTAAACATCAGGTGCAGCCTGAGTCTACGAGGGCCTCAAATTCCCCCTGATCTCCCAATTTGGGTGTCACGATTATCACGGGGATTGCAAAAGGGCAGATGGCTCTACTTTCTCCCTCATCCTCATTGTCATATTAGGCTGGTGACTGGTCTCCTTCAGCCAGAGTTCCCTCTTCCACATATGGGGAAGAGGGGACCTCAATGGCCTAGTGTCCCAAGCTGGACTTCTCTGGTGGCTTCTGCGGCAATTTTTTTGACTTTGCCTGCACCATCAGCCCTGCTTTTGGTTTGGGCGTGGCATCAAGCATTTGGCTGCTCCGTGCCCTGGCTGGCCATATCGGAAGCACTGAATGGGAGCTCAGGTCGGTCTTGCCAGAGCACTGGTGGGGGTGGCCTAGGCCAATCACCTCCCGGCCAGTCAGCTCTCTTGCCTCTTTTGCATCTTCACTTCAGTGTCACTCCTCGGCCTGCAGGCCCACATGTCCACATCCAGTGCCATGGTGGCCTAGTACCAGTCTTGCAGCTGATCAGTGGGGGCTTCGTTCCTGTAGCAGAACTAGATGTCACTGTGTCCTGGTTTCTAGTGTGGTACCTTAAGTATTACACCAAACAGGTTCTCGTTCATTTTAACTTAAGAGTATTCTGTTTTTCTTTAGAAGTACTTTGACAAAATCAGACACTTGGCATGGTAGGAAGGATGAATAAGCTGTCTTCCGTAACATTTTTGTAAATACAGCAGTATGAAAAAGCAAAAAGTCAATTTGATAACAGACCATCATATAAGCTTATAGTAACATGAAACATAATGTCAATTGGAAGAGATAAGACATGCTCCATTTTCTAATATATGAAGTTTTGCAGTTATTTATTTATTTATTATTCTTGAGGAGAGGCCTCACCACCGCTTCTTTCAAGGCCGTGGGGAAGTAACCTTCCCCCAAAGAAGCGTTAGTAATTCCCTGGAGCCAGCCTCGTGTAACCTCCTGGGAAGCCAGCACTAACCAGGAGGGACATGGGTCCAATAAACATGTGGCCGCACTGAGCCTCCCCAGAATCTTGTTGCTTGCTCTGCTTTATTGAATAAAGTATTTCAACATTTACCTAATTTGTATGTGTATTACTTTCTAATTCATGAACATTGTATTCAGATTTTTGTGTAGTATAGTCAAATGAGTCCTTCAGGAGTCTTTCTAATGACCACTCCATCTTGAGGTATCCAGGACTCTGGGATGGAAACTAAAAATCTTCGACTTACACAGAAGAAGAGCTTTGGAGATGTGAAGATTCTCCACCCCCTTTATTCAGTAAGTAAGAGGGAAAAATAAGCAGGTTAGTTCAGAATGGACTGTAAACTTTTAGACCTTTTAAATGCGGGAAATCAAAATATGTCATTACATTCCTCAAAATACAATGTTCATTTGCATTGCCATTACCCTGCCTCACAGTTATGGTATATGATTATCCATGCTGTAACATAAAATCTTATTCTGAATTTCAGGAGGTGTCAGCCTCAAGTTTCAGTGGAATTATACCTTTATAGTCACAAAAGACTGATTGTGTTTTCTTTTCCGTCCTTTTTATATAGAAGAGAATTAGCTTAGAGACATTTTTTTATGTTTACTCATTTCCTCAGAGTAAAGATCATTTTTTATATTGTTGCTGCATAGCTTTTCAACTATGCATCATGTTTAGATTTTAGATTTAGATTTGTTATTAGAGTTGGAAGGGACCTTGTAGGTCATCTAGTCCAACCCCCTGCTCAAGCAGGAGTTCCTACACCATTTGAGACAGATGGCAGTCCAGTCTCTCCTTGAAGGTCGCAAGTGTTGGGGCTCTCACGACCTCTGCTGGCAAGCTGTTCCACTGGTTGATCGCTCTCACTGTCAGAAAGTTTCTCCTCACTTCCAGGTTGAATCTCTCCTTGGTCAGCTTCCATCCGTTATTCCTTGTTTGGCTTTCTGGTGCCATAGAGAACAGCCTGACCCCCTCCTCTCTGTGGCATCCCCACAAGTATTGAAACACTGCTATCATGTCACCCCTGGTCCTTCTCTTCGCTAGACTGGCCAAGCTCAGTTCCTGCAACCACTCTTCGTATGTTTTATTTTCCAGACCCTTTATCATCCTGGTTGCTCTCTTCTGCACTTTCTCTAGAGTTTCAATGTCTTTTTTGTAGTGTGGTGACCAAAACTGGATGCAGTACTCTAGGTGTGGTCTGACCAAGGCTTTATAGAGTGGTACTAGTATCTCTCTGGTCCTTGATTGTATCCCTCTATTTATGCAGCTCAGGACTGTGTTGGCCTTTTTGGCTGCTGCTGCACACTGCTGGCTCATATCTAGTTGGCTGTCTACCAGGACTCCGAGATCCCTTTCGCAATCGCTGCTATTGAGTGTGGTTTCGCCCAGTTTGTATGTGTATTTTTGATTCTTCTTGCCTAGGTGCAGAATTTTACTTTTCTCTGTGTTAAATTTCATTTTATTGGTTTGGGCCCAGTGTTCGAGTCTGTCGAGGTCCCTCTGGATTTTGAGTCTGTCCTCTGGGGTGTTTGCTACTCCCGCCAGCTTGGTGCCATCTGCAAATTTGGTTAGTTCTCCTGCTATTCCCTCATCTAGGTCATTTATAAAGATATTGAAGAGTACTGGGCCTAGGACGGAACCTTGTGGTACCCCACTGCTTACTTCTCTCCATGTGGACTTAGAGCCGTTGAGGACTACTCGCTGGGTACGGTTGGTCAGCCAATTGTTAATCCATCTGGTTGTGTAGCTGTCTATCCCGTTTTTTTCTAGCTTATGAAGGAGTAGGTTGTGGTCTACTTTGTCAAATGCTTTGCTAAAGTCCAGGTATATTATGTCTACTGCATTACGCTGGTCTACTAATTTGGTCACAGTGTTGAAGAATGAAATGAGGTTGGTTTGGCATGACTTGTTCTTAAATCCGTGTTGGCTGTTGGTTATTACTTGGTTTGTTTTTAGATGATGGGAGATCTGGTTTTTAATTATTTTTTCCAGTATTTTCCCAGGTATTGATGTTAGGCTGATTGGTCTGTAGTTTCCTGGGTCTGGTTTTTTTACCTTTTTTGAAGATGGGGACCATGTCAGCTCTTTTCCAGTCCTCAGGTAGTTCCCCTGTGTTCCAGGATTTGTGGAAGATGTGGTGCAGTGGTTCTGAAATGACTTCTGCTAGTTCTTTTAGGACTCTGGGATGTAATCCGTCTGGTCCTGGTGCTTTGTATTCGTTAAGTTCAGATAGGTGATCTCTTAGTGTATTTTTGCTTAAGTTGAGT
Source organism: Diadophis punctatus similis (assembly GCA_023053685.1). NCBI lineage: Eukaryota > Metazoa > Chordata > Lepidosauria > Squamata > Dipsadidae > Diadophis > Diadophis punctatus. The sequence continues at coordinate 2,062,970 of JALIGW010000009.1, forward strand.
CTTGCTTCGAATCTGTTTTTTATATTTGTGTTGCTGGGTAGTTGAGCTGCAGTTTCCTTTTGTGTGAAGACTGATGCGAAGAATGTGTTCAGTAGCTCTGCTTTGTCTGTGTTGTCTGTTACTTCTTTGCCGTCTTCTCTCTTTAGTGGACCAACTGTTTCTTTGATTTTTTTCTTGTTGTTAATGTGTTGGAAGAAGCTTTTTTTGTTGTCTTTGACTTTTGTTGCGAGTCTTTGTTCATTCTGGGCCTTTGCTGTCCTGATTGTTTCTTTACAGATTCTGGCTGTCTGTTGGTACTCTGCCTTGGTTATGTGCCCCTCTTTCCATTTTTTGTATTTATCTTTTTTTTCATTCAGTTTATCGGTGAGATTTTTGTTTAGCCATGCTGGTTTCCTTTTGGATTTCTTGTTTTTCTTCCTCATCGGTATTGTGGTGTTCTGGGCTTTTATGATCGTGTTTTTCAGGATCTCCCAGGCTTCTTGAGTTGTTTTACCCTTTAGTACTTCCATCCGAGAGATCTTTCCCAGGTTTTCTCTGAGTTTATTGAAGTCAGCTTTTTTAAAGTCTGGGATATAGGTGTCATTATGTTCAGTTATTTGTGTTTGCGTTATGGTGAATTTTAGTATTACGTGGTCACTCTCGCCCAGTGTTCCCGCAGCTTCGACTCCTTCTATTGTTTCTTCTCTGTTTGTAAGTATTAGATCCAGTATGGCTGCCCCTCTAGTTCCCTCCTCCACTTTTTGGACAATGAAGTTGTTGGCTAGGCTGGTTAGGAATCTGTTAGATTTCTCACTTGGTGCTGAGTTGGTTTTCCAGTTGATGTCCGGGTAATTGAAGTCTCCCATTATTACAATGCTATTTTTCTTGCATATATTCTTTAGCTGGTTGGTAAAAAGGGTGTCCATTGTTTCTGTTTGGTTTGGTGGTCTGTAGTAAACTCCTATTGTTGTGTTGTTCTTTTTTTCTTTTATGTTGACCCATATGCATTCTAATGGGTTTTCTTCCTTGGTTACTTGTAGCTCTGTAGCTACATAGTGGTCCTTTATATACAGTGCAACTCCACCTCCTTTTTTGTGTGATCTGGTTTTTTTGTAGAGTTTGTATCCTTTTATCTGTGTGTTCCAATCGTGTGATTCGTCCCACCAAGTTTCTGTTATTCCAACTATGTCATGTGTACCTTCGTGCATTAACATTTCAAGTTCACCCTGTTTATTCCCTAGGCTTTGTGCATTTGTGTAGAGGCATTTGAGTTCTTTGTGCCTGATTGTGGGTTTTCTTTCTTTGTCTCTTGTTTGGCGTTTGAGTTTGTTTTCTTCTTAACATTCTTCTTCTTAACATTTCACAAAATGTTACGGCATTTTGTGTTTAAGCATGGTTTGCAAAATATGAGCAAGATAAAAGTTCAATCTAAAATGGCAACAAGGAAGAAATGAGATTGACCAGAACCATTAAGAACTAGTAAAGTTGAAGCACTCTTGAAATAATCAAGATTTCTAGGAAATATCTACATGTCCAACAAAAGGAGACTTGAAGTGCCATGAAAGGCTGTCTTCTACAAAATTACCGAATTGCTAGATACAATTGGAGGGGGGTTGGTCATTCTACCTATCTTCCTTTAGAGATGTTCTTATTGGGCATTTTTCTTTTTTTAGACTTTACTTTATAAATGCTGCAAATATTCTTTATTTGAAAAAAAGATGCTGAAGTATGAGAAGTGTTCTTTTGGGGAAGTGGTAGTGGTGCTAGCGATCGGGTAGGATAAATTCCACAATTATCAGTATATTTGTGTGTGTGTGTGTGTGTGTGTGTGTGTGTGTGTGTGTGTGTGTGTGTGTGTGTATTGTAGGTACACTGATTTTCTAAAACAAGTATTTTCTAAAACTCTTTTTCTAAAAATTGTATATCTTTATCTGTGAGCTTTCATATTGATTTCTATGGATTTATTATATTATTTATTCTATTATAGCTTTTATAAGTCTCTATTGGCTAATATTGCATCACATTCTCTGAGACATCTTTTAGGTATATATCAACAGTCTCGTCCGGCAGTCACATGTTCCCTACAAAGTAGTGTGGTTTGCAATACAACAGTACAATAATTCTGCTTTTTTGGACTCCCACACAAATGCCACAGGGTTCTATTGTTTTCTTGTGTAACTATTGGCATTCCACTTGGGGTCTATGGGTTTCCTGATATTTCTTTTTCACCTTTCCCCCTTATAATTAGCAGAATTATTATCTACTTCTAGGTATGTGGACATACCTAGCCAAGGTCAAGCTCTTCTCCTACTTGTGGCAGGCAGAATAGCGGGTGAGATTTTATAAAGGTGAAAGAGAATCACAAATGATTAAATATGTGCCAGGGATGTCTTCTCACTTGATTGTGTTGCACCTCTCACAATTTATACTGCAGCCCCCATTCTGTTAATAATCTGAGATATTATTATTCTATGTGATATGATAACTGGTTCTGGAGGAATCTATTGAGTTCGCAATGGCCAATTATGTTAATGAGCATACAGAAGTCAGTTTTATTTTTGTGTACAAGTCTCTTGAGGGAAATAAAACAAGATTAATAAACATTCAGAAAAGAAATATCTATAACTTCAGATAGATGTTTCACTACATGAAAATTAATGGGACAGCATTTACTTAGAGTTCAAGAGAGATTTGGAGAGATTTATGTGTGGACTTTAAAAAATGAAGTAGCTACATGTTTAAAATTGTACCTTTTCCACATGATAATTATGAAGAATAAAAAACAGTTATAATTAGCAGGAATTTGGATCAAACCTTCATGCCTGAACTGATCACTAATAGATGAATTAGCATTGGCAAAGTCGTCTCATCATCATTCTGTATATGAGTAAAAAAATGCATGGTAAGATTCCTACGTCTCTTTTTATTTCTCTGTTAAACAAGTTAAGTATTATTGTTGAAAATGTTTACATGGCGTTTGATATTGTTGAAAAAAATGGTGAGATGTCAGCTTTCAAAGGTACAATAGGTTGTGTCTTATTTTCTGTCCAAACTCCACCACAGACAATATTGGTTTGTATTGAATGGGATACTGCCTTTTCAAGCTGAATTTTCATTTCCTTCTGATTGCTGGATAAGGGGATTTATTATTTTTTATCTACTAATATTTGAGGTCTTTTGATTATATATATTTAACGGTGGTATAATTGTGTCTTTATCACCAAGTGAATATAAAAATAGAAATTGTATTGTAGCTAAAATTCAATAATTTTCTATTTAACAATATGTTGTTAAATATATTAATCTTATGTATTAGTTTAAAGGCTTTTAATGATATTATTTTAGTCCAATGTCTTTTAGGGAAATTGAGAAAAAACAGTTACCATCACTTACATAAATTCCTATACAGAAATTATAGAAGGAGAAAATGTCTGCTCTCAAGATTTCCAAGTAAGAGATAGAGCAAATTATTTTTATATTTATTGGATAGATTTGCATTGCCTTTCTTCTAGAACCACAAAGCACCATAAATAGGTTTTTCCAATTTTTAAACATTACCACAATCTTGTTCGAGTGAAGACACATTATCATGGGTCTAATTATCCCAAGTAATCTTTCATTGATTAAAATAGATCTGAATCAGTTTTGTTTCAGTCCTAGGAAATGCTTTGATCACTATATGAGATAATACAACTGAAAAGAGGAAAGAAGAAAAAATGTGAGGTTGGTGGTTGGTCCTTTAGTACAGGTGGGCAAAAATGGAAAAGAATTTAATATCCTCATCCTACATCTCTGTTTTCTGTATTCTGATCCTTTGTTCATTCTGTCCATGTTTTACATTTCTTGTTGTATTCTATTCTAATCACATATTAAAATGCCACCTCCAAAATTTTATCTAACTGATTTCCCTCCTTTCTTTCTTTGCATTTATGCCAGCTTTGTCGTAAATAAAACATGGAGAACCAAACCACAGTGCCTTACTTTCTGCTTCTGGAATTTTCAAAGTATCGTCATCTGCAGATTTTGCATTTCTTCTTCTTCTTTGTGTTGTATCTGGCAACGGTAACAGCAAATCTTCTCATCATCTCTGCAGTAGCTTTTGACCATCGACTGCACAGCCCCATGTACTTCTTTTTAATGAATTTAGCGCTACAGGACCTGGGGATTGTTTCAGTCATTGTCCTCAAATTCATGATAAATTCTCTGATAGACACCAGACGCATCTCTTACTTTGGGTGTGTTGCTCAAATCTTTCTCTATCTCACCTTTGGATCTTCTGATTTCTTCCTCCTGACAGTTATGGCATATGATCGATATGTTGCTATTTGCCAACCACTGCATTATGAGATGGTGATGAATTGAAAATATTGTACTGAAATAATAATTCTAGTGTGGGTTACAGGTCTCCTCTATGGAATGTTGCATACCACTGGTACTTTTTCCATCATTTTTTGTTCTAATGTGGTCAATCAATTCTTTTGTGAAATTCCACAATTGCTAAAACTATCCTGCTCTGGCATAAATCTACTTGAGGTTGGAATTATTGTGGCCAGTGTCATTGCAGCACTAGGTTGTTTTACTTTTATAGTTGTATCTTATGCAGTGATCTTCAAGACAGTGTTAAGAATCCCTTCTGAAAAAGGAAGGCAAAAAGCCTTATCCACTTGTATTCCCCATCTTACGGTAGTGTCTGTGTTAGTATTAAGTGGATCCATTGCCTATCTGAGACCTTCCTCTAACACTGCATCTTACTTAGATATTGGATTGACTGTTCTGTATGCCCTCCTTCCACCCCTGTTTAATCCAATCATCTATAGCATGAGAAATACGACTATCAAATGTGCCCTTTCTCAACTGTGGTTTTGATAAATTCTTTTAATGTTGTTTATATGGGTAACTTATTTGACGGTTTGAAGAAGTTAGAATAAAAGATTCCCCCTCCCCCATCTTTTCTTTTACTTCTATGATTAAAAGAATATGGTAGAAAGGGATAGTTGGGATGCAGCAAATCCAGCCTCTCAAACCCAAAGAACTGAGCACTCCATATGTTGCTTAGCCAATGTCTTACATCCCTAATTACTGTCAATACACTTTACAGATGCTAAATATGTATGTTTGGCAGCTCTGGAATTCCTTGGGCTAACAGTTCATGGTGTTTAGTGAAGGAAGATACAGAGTGTAATGCAATTGGAAGTTTTATATCAAAATATGTTTTATTCTCTGTACTGTTTCCATCTCCCCTTAAAACAATAACAGAATGAGTGAGAATCCAGTTGAAACTAAATTTTAAAAAAAGCTAAGGTCCAGTTAAAACTGAATTAAAAAAGCAAAAATATTTTTTGGGGGTGGTATCTTTTATTTTAACTTATTCAAACCATCAAATAAGTTACCCAAAGCTAATCCACATATCAAAGGATAAGGTCTGTAAACACAAATAGTATTAATTAAATTAAATCCCCCAGCAGAACTGCATGTTTGTAACAGCAAATCTTCTCATCATTTCTGCAATAGTTTTTGACCATAAACTGCACAGCCGCTTGTCCTTCTTTCTAATGAATTTGAGTCTGCAGGACTTGGGCATTGTTTCAGTCATTGTCCCCAAATCCATGATAAATTCTCTCATAGACACCAGACACATCTCTTACTTTGGTTGTGTTGCTCAAATCTTTCTCTTTTTTTCTTTTGAAGCTTCTGATTTTTTCCTCCTGACAATTATGGCATATGATCGGTATGTTGCCATTTGCAATCCACTGCACTATAAAATGGTGATGAATTGGAAAGCCTGCATTGAAATAATAATTCTAGTGTGGATTACAGGTCTCCTCTATGGAATGTAGCATACCACTGGCACATTTTCTATACCTTTTTGTTCTAATGTTGTCAACCAGTTTTTCTGTGATATTCCACAATTGCTAAAGTTATCTTGCTCTGGATTCAATGTACTTGAGTTTTGAATGCTTGTGGTCAGTGTCATTGATGGACTAGGTTTATTTATTTATTTATTTATTTATTTATTTATTTATTTATTTATTTATTTATTTATTTAGTTAGTTAGTTAGTTAGTTAGTTAGTTAGTTAGTTAGTTATTTTGTCAAGCGTGTATATAATTATAAACAAAGTATAAACATGATTGTGAACATATAAGAAGTACAAGCATAGTTGAGTACAAGAAATTTTACAAATGCATGGGTACAATAGGACAGGGACGGTAGGCATCATGGTGCACTTATGCATGCCCCTTACAGACCTCTTATGAATGGGGTGAGGTCAATGGTAGACAGTCTAAGGTTAAAGTTTTGTGGGTTTGGGGAAGAAACGACAGAATCAGGTAATGTATTCCAGGCATTGACCACTCTGTTGCTGAAGTCGAATTTTTTGCAATCAAATTTGGAGCGGTTTACATTAAGTTTGTATCTATTGTGAGCTCATGCATTGTTGCGGTTGAAGCTGAAGTAGTCATTGACAGGTAGGACATTGTAGCAGATAATTTTGTGTGCTACACTTAGGTCAGATTGAAGGCGGCATAGTTCTAAATTATCAAGGCCCAAAATTTCAAGTCTGGTGGCATAAGGTATTCTGTTGTGAACAGAGGAATGTAGTACTCTTCTCATGAAATATCGCTGGACATTCTCGATTGTATTAATGTCCAATATGTAGTGTGGGTTCCAGACAGATGAGCCATATTCGAGAATTGGTCAAACAAATGTTTTGTATGCTCTGGTTAAAAGTCCAATATTACCAGAGAAGAAGCTATGCAAGATTAGGTTAACCACTCTTAATGCCTTCTTAGCAATGCTGTTGCAGTGGGCTCTGGCACTTAGATCATTAGAGATAAGTAGTCCAAGGTCCTTTACTGAGTGAGGATCATCAACAAAGTCGTGATCATCTAGTTTTTATTTTGTGTTCTGATTATTTTTGCCAATGTGTAAGACTGAGCATTTGTTGATTGATATTTGAAGTTGCCACTTGTTTGACCATTCTGACACATAGTCAAGGTCTTTTTGAAGGGTTGTAATATTGTCGGTGGTGTTGAATAGTTTTACATCATCTGTGAAGAGGATGCAGTTGCTTTTTATATTATCACAAATATCCTTTATGTAAAGAATAAAGAGAGTTGGTAATAAAACGCTGCCTTGGGGAACACCGCTGTTAACAGGTACAGTGTTTGATAAAGTGGTTCCTATTTTTGACCACTTGTTGCCTGTTTGACAGGAACCCAGTTATCCATTTGTGCAGGGGTCCAGAAATTCCATAAGGTTTTAGTTTTAGAAGTAGCTTGTCATGTACCACTGCGTCAAAAGGCTTTACAGAAGTCTATGTAAATTGCATCTATTACTTTGCCCTGGTCGAGTTGTGTAGTCCATATGTTTTTACAGTGTAGAAGTTGTAGATTGCAGGATAATTTTTTTCTAAAACGAAATTGTTTGTGAGAGAGTAGGTTGTTTGTCTCTAAGTGGAAAGTAATGGATTGGTTAATGATTGATTCCATGACTTTGCAGGTGACACAATATAAAGAGATTGGTCTGTAATTTTCAACTAGGCTGGGGTCTCCCTTTTTGAAGATAGGGATGGCTAGTGACCATAGATTGGGTAGGGAGCTGGTTCTGAAAGATTTATCAAAAATTATGCTCAGAGGTTCTGATAGGGCAGTGGAAAGTTTTTTTAAGAAGTAAGCACATAGTCCATCTGGTCCGTTGGATAGAGATGGTTTTAGATTGTGTAGTGCCTTTCCAACATTGTCTTCTGTAAAGTTGGTGTGAATTGGATCATTGTAATTGTTTGTGGTTCGACTAAGAAATATTGGACATGAGTTGTTGCTGTTTACAAAGACTGAGCCGAAGAATGTGTTAAAGAGGTTGGCTTTAATGGTTTCATCATTACAGTCTTTATTGTTAGGTCCTTTTAGGGGTGGGATGGTTCTCGTCTCTTTAAATTTGTTGTTTATGAAATTGTAGAATGAACAGTTGGATTTTGTGCACAGAAGAGTTCCTCTTTTTTGAAATGATAATTTGTGCATTCAGTCTTTATTTGTTGGCATAAGATTTTGTAGCGGCTTTTGTAGTTGGTTATGTAGCCAGTTTTGTTTTTTCGCCAAAGAGATTTTATTTTGGCTTGGAGCTTTCTTATTGTTATGGGTAGTTTGTTTTTCCTGTTTTTGGAGTTATTAGTGGTATGTATAGTTTAATTACTCTTTTGACTTCAAGTAAGAAAATGTTATAATGGTCTTCGGCAGTAATACAGCCAATGAATAGGATTTGCCAATCAAGAGATGAGAGGTCAGTGTTTATGAGATTATAATTGGCTTTTTTAAAAGTTATAATCCATCATTATGTTGGTTTTTGTAAGGGTGTATATTGAGATAGAAGTCAGTCATGCTGTGATCACTATTGGAAAAGGGTTCTTTTATTCATAATCTATAAATTGAGTTTGAACTGTTAAAGAAGATGAGATCAAGGCAGTTGTTGAGTCTAGTGTTGTTGGTTACTAGTTGATCCAGACCCAGATTAGTTACAGCATTGTACAGGGTTGAATGTATATGTTCTGTTGTACATTCGTTAAGGGACCATTTGATAAGAGGTAGATTTAGGTCACCAAGAAAGATGAGAAGGTATGGGCCAGAGGCTGCCCACGTTAGAAGTGAAGTTAACTTATTCGCATGTTCGATGTCATAATCTGGGGCTCTGTAATATAGTAGAAATGTGGTGTTTAAAGATAACTCACAGATGATGGTCTTAGGAAGAGCAAGTTTGTGTGTAACTTGGATGTTTTTTAGATTTAAGGACTTTTTGTAATTGCAACACCGCCTCCTCTATGGAGTTCTCAATTAGACCGGTAAACATGATAGTTTCGTTCTACGATAATGGAGTCAGGGAGGGATGTTTTTATTTATTTATTTATTTGCCAAACATGTACAGGATAGTAGTTGTTTGTATAAACATAAGTAAAAAGTACCGATAAAAGAGGAAAGTAGGACAGTAGGACAGGGACGGTAGGCACAGTGGTGCGCTTATTCACGCCCCCTTATAGACCTCTTAGGAATGGGGTGAGGTTGACTGTAGACAGTCTAAGGTTAAAGTTTTTGGGGTTTGGGGAAGAAACCACAGAGTCAGTTAGTGCATTCCAGGCATTGATCACTCTATTGCTGAAGTCGTATTTTCTGCAGTCGAGTTTGGAGTGGTTTACATTAAGTTTGAATCTGTTATGTGCTCGTGTTTTCATGTTCAGTATATGTGTTCAGCTATGTTTTGCAGACAAATATAATGTGAATTTGGTCATATTTAATAGGAGGAGGAGTTCAGGTATTTTATTTACAAGATTTCTTGCATTAAGTAGCTTGCATTTAAGGTCTTTAGTAGTAGTAGTGGCAGTAGGAGTGGGTAGTTAGGTCAGTAGTAGTAGTGAGGTAGTTAAGGTCAATAGTGGCAGTAGTATCAGGATAAAATGTACAAAATAGAATAAAATAGAATAGAATAAAAATGGGTAAAATAGTAGTAGAGGCAGGATAAAATGGTTGTTTTACTTTCATTATCATATCTTATGCTATGATCTTCAATGCAATTTAAGAAATCCCTCCTGAACAAGGGAGGCAAAAAGCCTTATCCACTTGTATTCCTCACTTTATTGTAGTGTCTATGTTGATATTAACTGGAAGCTTTGCCAATTTAAGATCTTCCTCTGAAACTTCATCTTACTTAGATTTTGGTTTGACTGTTTTGTATTCCCTCCTTCCACCCCTGTTGAATCCAATCATCTTCTATAGCATGAGAAACAGCAATATAAAATATGTCCTTTCTAAACTGTGGACATTCTGAAAAATTCTCTTAATGTTGTTTCTATTCTGGTCATCACAATTTTGCATTTTCCTGGCTATTCTTTTAATTCTCTGAATATAGGAATAACTTAAAAAGGCAGACATACAGTAAATGGGATGCAGGCACATCCAATCTTTCAACCCAGACGAATTGTAAAACAGAAGAAGTTAATTAGCAAATATTTTGCATCCCTAATTATTGTTAATGCACTTTAAATATGCTAAATGTGAGTGATTGGCAGCCTCTGGCTTGTCACAGAATAACCACTCTTAATTTTTGGTGAAATGAGTACCAGGATGTAATGCAATTGTGGAAAAAAAGTGCAATTGTGAACTTGTTTAAACTATATGGCCTATTTTTCCCTGTGCTTTCTTTGTAACATAGCTTCCACTACAATGCTTGCAGATTACATGACTAGTTAAAGCTTCAGCTTTTCTAAGAATTCTCTCCTTAAATGGCCATTTGCTGACACACTTGAATATTTTGCTCCCTTTTGTCAGTCTTAAAAGTCACTACATTTTTCTTGACAAGGTTTTTCAGAAGGGGTTTGACATTGCCTCCTTCCTAGGGCTGAGAGAATGAGTGACTGGCCCAAAGTCACCCATCTGGTTTCGTTCCTACAGCAGGACTAGACATCACTGTCTCGTGGTTTCTAGTGTGGTTCCTTAAGCGCCACATGAAACGGGGCGTTGTTACTTACCTGAACGCCCCTTCTCGTAGGGCGGAGCTAACCTCCAAGAATGGGATGATCCAATCCATCAGCCAATGAGGACTGAGTCAGACTCTATAAAAGCTGTAACCCCGAAGGGCACCCCCTCTTGAGACGAAGGACGGAGTCAGACCCATAGTGTAACATCCTAACCAAACTTTATTCAACAGCAGGAAATCAAATAATAACTGTCATGCAATGATAAAACAGCATGAATTCAAAGAATAACTGTTATGTAAATAGAAACCCAACAGGGAGGGACTTGGAGGTTAGCTCCGCCCTACGAGAAGGGGCGTTCAGGTAAATAACAACGCCCCATTCTCCATAGTGGGCGGAGCTAACCTCCAAGAATGGGACATGCCAAAGCAGTTCAGTCCCTAGGGTGGGTTCGAACCCTGTTCATGGTGTTCCTCTGGTATAATGGCATTACGTAGTACCTGTCGCCCAAATTCGGCGTCAGCCGATGCGAATTGGTCTACCTTATAGTGTCGGATAAAAGTCACTGGAGAGGACCATGTTGCCGCTCTGCAAACCTCCTCCAGTGACGTACTGACCGATCACGCTGCCGTGGTAGCTGCACTACGTGTGGAATGTGCAGTTATACCCTCAGGCGGGGGAAGATTTTGATCAGAGTAAATGTCTGCTATCAAGGCTCTGATCCAGCTGCCAATGAGCGCTGGTGATGCCTTCTTACCCATAGATTTTGGTTGAAAACAAACAAATAATGTTTCGGAGCGTCGGAATGACGCCGTGCGTACTTTATATATCTTAACTGCCCTCCGAACATCTATGTTGTGCCACTGCCTTTCCGAGTCAGTTGAAGGCTGAGCATAAAACGCTGGTAACACTAAGTCCTGCGTCCTATGAAAAGGTGTGTTAACCTTTGGAATGAAGGTTGGATCCAATCGGAGCACAACCTTATCTGGATGAAAAATACATAAACCCTCTCGCACTGATAAAGCCGCGAGTTCGGATATCCGGCGAGCCGAAGTTATGGCTACCAGAAATGCCACCTTGAGAGTTAGTTGTCTCAGTGACACTGTACGCAACGGCTCGTATGGTTCTGCGGTCAATGCCAGTAATACCCGTGATAGGTCCCATGTTGGATAGCGGTGTATAATCGGAGGAGAAATGTTAACAGCCGCCTTCAGAAATCGGCGAATCAGCGGATGCGCTGATAATGAAACCGCGCTATCACAGGTAAGTACTGTAGACAAAGCCGCAATTTGGCGTCTTAGTGTATTGGGAGCCAACCCTTTATCTAGACCAGCCTGCAAAAACCGTAACAAGCCCACTATAGTTAGTTCTACTGGACATAGTTGTACTGTTAAACACCAGGCACAAAACCTTTTCCATGTTGCAGAGTAAATGCGATTGGTTGAAGATCGGCGTGACAACATTAATGTGTCTATGATTGTTTCTGGTACCCCCCGCTTACTTAGGCTACACCGGTCAAGTGCCAAGCGGTCAGTTTGAACCAATGCGGATCCGGGTGATTCAAGGATCCCTGAGAAAGCGAATACTCTGTCGGAGGAATCCTCCAAGGCGAGCTGATCGAAAGCGCTTGGAGGTCCGCAAACCACGTTCTCCTGGGCCAATATGGTGCCAGTAGAATTACCTCCGCCTCCTCGGCTATGATTCGACGAATGACTTGTGGAATCACTGCCAGAGGAGGAAAGGCGTATAACAAGCCCTTCGGCCATGGGCAGCGGAGCGCATCTATGTCCTCGGCACCCTGCGACCGGTAACGTGAGAGAAACCTCGGTAGTTTGGCGTTGAGTGGAGTTGCAAAAAGGTCGATCACCGGAAGACCGAATCGCTGTACCAATTCTTGAAAAATGTCCTGGTGCAGACTCCACTCCGCCGAGTCCACTGCATTGCGACTGAGCCAGTCCGCTGTTATATTTTTGACTCCCGATATGTGTTCCGCTCGAATCGAGAGCAAGTTACGCTCCGCCCAAAGCCCTAGAGCCTTGGCTTCTGACATGAGACCTTTGGAAACCGTCCCACCCTGGCGGTTGACATGCGCTTTGGTGATGACGTTGTCGGTCATTAGTAGAACATGCCGGTTGTGAAGGACATTGTGAAATTGCTGCAGAGCAAGAAATGCTGCTCTGAGTTCCAGAATGTTGATATTTAACAGTGTCTCCGAATGAGACCACGTTCCTTGGGCTACTTGAGATTGTACATGAGCACCCCATCCCTGCAGACTGGCGTCTGTTGTCACCATCACCCGGTTGGGTTCGAAGAAGCTGGAGCCTTCGGATATCGCCTTGGAGCGCCACCACTGGAGGGATCGACGGACAGAGGATGGAATGCTGATTTTTGCTGATGAATTACTCTTACCTGCCCTTTGGTATGGTAACAATAGCCATTGAAGATCCCTGGAGTGCAGTTGTGCCCAGGGAGTAATATGGATGGCCGAAATCATCTTTCCCAATAGAGATGAGAGCTGCTTCAATGGCGCTCTTCTGAGACAGAGAACCTGCTGGACCATAGTGATCAGATTGTCCTGTCTTTCCTGGGAAAGAAACACCCTGCACTCCAGGGTATCCACGATAGCCCCAAGATGATTAATTCGGGTAGTGGGATTGAGCTGGCTCTTTTCTATATTTAAGGAGAAGCCATGCTCTTCTAAGCACTGCATAGTTAACTGAAGGTCATTCTCCGCTTGTGAGACTGTGGACGATAAAATCAAAATGTCATCTAAATAACAGTGTAGGCGAATTGGAATAGACCGCATGCTTGCCGCTAGGGCAGCTAGGATTTTCGTGAAAACCCGCGGGGCGGAGGACAGACCGAATGGCAGTGCCGAATACTGATAATGATCAGACATGTAACAGAATCGAAGATACTTTTGGTGGGAAGGCCGAATTGGTACGTGTAGATAGGCTTCTGTCAAATCAATGGAAGTCATGAAATCGCCCTTCCTTACACACGCCAATATGGAATGTAGCGTGTGCATCTTGAACCTCTTATAGGCAACATATTTGTTCAGTCGCTTGAGGTCCAAGACTGCTCTCCATCCCCCCGAGGATTTCTTGACAAGGAACAAATTGGAATAGAATCCTTGTCCCCGCTGGTCCTCCGGAACCCGTTGGATAGCGTGGATATCCAATAGATGCTGGATAGCGGCTAGCATTAGAGCTCGCTTTTGGGAATCCGAGGACTGGGGGCACCTCATAAAAAATCCCGGTGGGGTGGAAAGAAGGTCGAGTGCGAGTCCTGATGAAATGGTCTCTAGCACCCAACTATCGGAAGTAGTCTCTTCCCATCGCCCAGCAAAAAACTGCAGGCGACCCCCAATGGGAAGGACCTCAGGATCTATTTGTTGCGGCGGTAGGAGCGTCTGCCTGCACCCCGAAAAGGGCGCTTGGCCGGAGGTTCCGCCCTAGGTCTATCCTGTACTGGAGTTTGTCGTCCACCCGCCTGATATCTGCCCCTATACCTAGGAGCCCTATATGGACGTCTGGGTGGAGGAGGCGGAGGAGGAGTAGGTGTTTTGGAAGGACCTCTGCGTGTGCAATTTGGAAGTACCTTACGTTTATCCTTGGACTCAATCAAGTACGAGTCCAAGGCCCCCCCAAAAAGGGACTGACCCTGAACTGGGGAAGTGGCCAGCCTCCATTTATGTCGAGCGTCGGAATGCCAGCCACGGAGCCAGTGCATGCGGCGTGCTACAATGGATGCTCCCATGGATCTTGCCGCGAAGCGTGCACTTTGTAGTGTGGCATCGGATGTAAACTGTGCCACAGCCAATAGTTTGTTTATGTCCTGGCGCATACGCACTTCAGACGATTGTTCTTGAAGGGCTTTTAGCCAGCGAATAGAGGTCCGGCAAAAAAATTATGCTGTGGCCGAAGCTCTTACCGCCCAGGCAGCTGATTGATGAGCCCGTAAGATCGCCTGCTCCGCTCGGCGTTCCTCCGGACGAAGTAGTTCCTCGCCATCTCCTGGTAAAGGATTGGCTGAGTAGAGAGCCTTGATGGGCTCATCCACTGGTGGAACAGGCAGATGTTGTGCCAGGCCCTGAGCCACGTTATAGTATTTTTTGTCTAAAGAAGATGGAGCGGCTCCTGTAATAGGAGTCAGCCATTGTTTGGTGACTGCTTCGATGAACAGTTTTGGAGTTGGTATAACCTCCTCTTGAGAGGTTGTTTCCTCAAAAAGAGGATCAGCTGGTTCCTCTCCAGATGATTTGGACTCCACCGGAGGCATCTTTGCTGCTGCTCTTGCTTTATGGAGAAGCGACTTAAATAAGGCCGGATTGAAGAGGCCAGTAGTCGTGACAGGTTCAGGGGCAAGGTCTTCATCGGATGATAAGTCCAAATCTTGTCCCTGGTCATCTGCGTCACACAAGGATTTAGGAGAATCCTGGAGCGTGGTGGCGTCGGTTTTGGGGAGCTGGTCCCATTCAGTGACCATCGTGGTTCGACGCAATGGTGTTTGTGGTAAAGGCTGTTCTGTAGTTGAATGCCTAGTGGCCGAAGTTTGTTGAAGGCCTGCAGCGATGCCTTCCTTAATGGCAGCCTGGATGAGAGCCTGAACCTCAGGGTTCTGAAAAATGGCAGATGGTGTGACTTGTTGGGTAACAGGTGAAGGAATTTGCGAAATGCGACGTTCCTCCCAGATGTCATTGTCACCCAGACAAAGGTTGGGGTTATCCAAAGATAGAGCCCCTGATGATTGTCTGGAACGTGAAGATAAATTATCGCTCCCTTCTTTTGGACCGGAGGAGGTTGAAGGTGGCTTCTTGACCTTCTCAGGGACTTTATCCCGATGTCCCCCGTCCTTCTGTTGAGAATGACGAAGGGGAGAGCGATCCCTATGAGAAGCAGAGTTGAGCCTGGTCTCTGTATCAGGTTGCTTCTCCTTGGTTGCCTTGGGCTTCTGCTTGGCCCCTTTATCAGCCATTTGAAATTTGGTGTTGTTTGTAGCTGGTGGGCTCACGCAGAGGGCGGTGCCAACAGCCAGCTAATTTTAAAAGAAAAGGAAGCTTAAGTTAGAACACTTTTGCAGAAATCCCCTCGTTGCTGAGTGCTTCTGAGGCTCAGTATGAAGCTCCGTCAGCTGTGGAGCTGTCCAATATTTCAGCAGCTCTCAAACGCCGAAAGCAGCCAGGAGGAGCGAAACGGCTCCTAACGGCTGTGGGTAATCCCTGATGACGTCAGGGGAATCCCTCTCTTCGCCCCGAGCAGCAGCTGAGAAGCGCGAGGGTGAGAAAGCCGTTAATTGCCGGTTTGACTGTAAAGCTCTTAGATGAGCTCTGCGGCTGCGCACTTGCTTCCTGGTCTCAGAAACGGCAAAGTAAAGCTGTAGGATGAGTTCTGGGCATGCGCAGAAGGCTTTTTCTCTCTCAGCTGTTTGTCGGGCCGCTGTCAACTTCCAATTTGAAAAACAGGCGTTAATGGTAATTTCTGAAGGAGCGGCTTACCGATCCACACAGGCTATGTCAGCACAATGAAGAGAGAGGCAGTTTGAGGAAGTTAATAGCTCTTTTTGGGCGCAGAAGCGCAGGAGCTGATTTGAAGGGGCAATTACAGTCGGATTCAGGTTGTTTGAAGAATCAGCTTACCCCTTGTAGCGGTCAGCGGCAAAGCCGCCCTGGCCGATGGTCACTCAAGCGGACAGCTTCTGTGACTTATATCCTGAAGTTGGATGGCCAGGCCGCTTTAACTGTCCTCAGGTAGTTGGTGGTGGATTTCACCAGAGGTGAACAGAAGCCACCAGCCGCAGTTGTCAGTTGGTGATGAATCTTATTGGTTGAAGATGAAGATAGTAGAATAGAAGAATAATAGGTGATTTAACCTGCTAGGTTAGGAACACTAGTCCTCGACTAAGGACTGAGTCGAAAGAGGGGGTGCCCTTCGGGGTTACAGCTTTTATAGAGTCTGACTCAGTCCTCATTGGCTGATGGATTGGATCATCCCATTCTTGGAGGTTAGCTCCGCCCACTATGGAGAACAGGTTCTCCTTTCTTTTAGCACAATAGTGTTCTTTTTTTCTCTTAGAAGTTCTTTGGCAAAACCATGCACTTGGTAGGGTGGGCAGGATGGGTGAGCTGGTACTATCTACTATAACTTTTTAACAACCATGACAATATGAACAAGCAAGAAATCCATGTCATAATTGTAATAGAACAGCATATAAACTTACAATAGCCATGCAACATGATGTAAATTGGAAAAGATAAGAAATACTCTATTGTCTAATACCTAAAAAATATTTTAATAGGAATGATATTTTATTAAAATTTGCTGAATAATGTTTTCATCCAAGCTGTTGATAACATATACTACATATACTCTAGGTTTTGTGGATGAGGTTTTTGTGTTATTTATGGTACCATCCAGAGGTGGGTTCCTCCCGGTTCGGACCAGCTTGAAAGAACTGATAGCAAACTGCTGTTGATGTCACAATGATGTCACGGAACCAGTTCAGTTGGTGCCGGTCTGTGGGCGCTGCCATCTTTTTTAAATTTAATTTAATTTTATTTGGATTTTTTTGGGGGGAATTTTTTTCCGGTTTTTTTTTCTTCTGCGCATGCACAGAAGCCAAGTTTCCAGCACTGCGCATGCATCGTTGTCATCTTGTTTTTGGCTCTTTTTTTGGCATTTTTTAAAAATTTTTCGGTACTGTGCATGCATGCACGCGCAAAGCGTGCGCCTGCCCATGCGGCGTGGGAGGAAGCGAACCGGCAGGGAGGTCAGTTAGAACCCACCCTGATACCATCTATCCAAATACATTTTAAAATTTATTTCATAGAAATGCACATAAAATTTATATTTAAACAAGGATAGGACAAATATTTTGTGGATGTATAAGCATACTTTGGGAAAGTATACTTTCCATGCCTACTGAAATAACTGAGGCAATATCAGTACCTTTTGTTGAGAGTAAGAGATTTTCAGCTACAGGAATAGGATATTTTCTCCTATATTTATACTTCTGTATTGAATGTTTCCTTCTTGTATTCTTGCTTTATTTGTGGCTATTTCTTGTCCACATTATTACTCAACAGTAGTAACTGTGAGAGGGACATTGGAGTCCTAGTGGACAACCATTTAAATATGAGCCAGCAGTGTGCAGCAGCTGCCAAAAAAGCCAACACAGTTCTAGGCTGCATTAACAGAGGGATAGAATCAAGATCACGTGAAATGTTAATACCACTTTATAATGCCTTGGTAAGGCCACACTTGGAATACTGCATTCAGTTTTAGTCGCCACGATGTAAAAAGGATGTTGAGACTCTAGAAAGAGTGCAGAGAAGAGCAACAAAGATGATTAGGGGACTGGAGGCTAAAACATATGAAGAACGTTTGCAGGAACTGGGTATGTCTAGTTTAATGAAAAGAAGGACTAGGGGAGACATGATAGCATTGTTCCAATATCTCAGGAGCTGCCACAAAGAAGAGGGAGTCAAACTATTCTCCAAAGCATCTGAGGGTGGAACAAGAAGCAATGGGTGGAAACTAAACAAGGAGAGAAGCAACTTAGAACTAAGGAGAAATTTCCTGAAAGTTGGAACAATTAATCAGTGGAACAGTTTGCTTCCAGAAGTTGTGAATGCTCCAACACTGGAGGTTTTTAAGAAGATGTTGGATAACCATTTGTCTGAGGTGGTGTAGGGTTTCCTGTCTGGGCAGGAGGTTGGACTGGAAGACATCCAAGGTACCTTCCAACTCTGTTGTTGGGGTTGCTGCTGCTGCTGCTGCTGTTGTTATTATTATTATTTGTAGTTATAATTACTACTCTGCTGGGCTTTACTCAATAAAGTCTTTTAACATTTATCTAATTTGTGTGGGTATTACTTTCTAATTCATGAACATCATATATCCTTCAAGAGTCTTTCTAATGTCTATTCTATCTGAAGATGTCCAAGATTTGAGATGGGAATCAAAAGTCTGAGACTTGCACAGAGAACAAGAGTTTTGGAGTTATGTAAAAATTCTCCACCTCCTTTATTCAACCAGCAAAAGGAGACTTGAAGTGCCATGAAAGGCTGTCTTCTACCCTTTTCATATATCAATGTAAGATTGTAGTGCATATAAAACAATTGAGTGTGGCATCAAAATACTAATGTACTGACTTTATCAATGTGACCACCCTTGCCCCCACATAATAGTATAGTCTTTCTACTGTCTTACAGGAGTATAAGAACCGTATACTTTCTATTACATGTTCTGCCCTCCCAAAGGCATGTTCATTCTTTTTCTCATTTTCCAGCAATGGCTTTTATTCTTTCAACCTAGCCAAAACTACTGAATTGCTAGATACAATTGGAGGGGGGTTGGCCATTCTACCTATCTTCCTTTAGAGATGTTCTTATTGGGCATTTTTCTTTTTTTAGACTTTACTTTATAATTGTTGCAAATATTCTTTATTTGAAAAAAAGATGCTGAAGTATGAGAAATGTTCTTCTGGGGAAGTGATACTGGTGCTAGGGATCAGGTAGGATAAATTCCACAATTATCAGTATATTTATGTGTGTTTTCACTGTTCCCTCTAAGCTGTGCTGCTGCGCAGTAGCGCAGGCAACAACAAACCTCCGTAGACCACTTTTCAAGTGCGGTGCAGTTGTGATGGGGAACACATGCCTCCCTTTGTCTCTTTGCTAATTTTGCTCTTTCTCAGCTGCCGTAAAAGGGTGGGTAGTGGGCTCTCGCGATGGCTGTTGGGACGGTCTGCTAAGTTGTAAGGAGCGAGCGAGCAGCCTAGAAAAGCGAGGGGAGGCTTTTCTCTCTCCCCCCCTCGCCTCATTAGCTGATGATCCCTTTCCAAGGTAACAAAAGTTGACCCCCCCTTCCTCCCCAGGGGCTTCTTTTAAAGCGAGAAGCTGCCTTTCGTGCTTTTTAAGGCAAGCTGGAAAGGCTTCTGCATTAGTGTTATATTCGACCTCCCTTTGTGCATTCCTCACCTTCGCGGATGGGAAAGAGGTTTTAAGCAAACTTCTGTTTGGAAATCTCCATTCGGTTCCTTTAATTGACTTCACAGTCATTGAGAAGGTTTTGAGGGAGGAGGGTTGAAGCTCTGATATTCTCAGATGGTCGTGGTTCTCTTTTTAATGCGTCAGTTAAGTGTTTGCAGCAGTGAATCGTCTTTAGGCTTGACAAATGCACACTGTATTAAAAGCTGAGCTCAAAACCCATGAGTTGATCGAATTGCCAACGGTATTATTTTGGTTTACTTGGCTGATTTCTGTTTCTTAAAAGGGTAATCCTTAAGCATTTGCAACCAGGTAACACTGTGTTGTTAACTCCATGCAGAGTAGTAGGGAGGAATTTCCTGGGAAATTTGCAAAGGATGATCTCTAAAATAAGGATTTTTTTTACATGGAGTTCAAATATATGCTCTGTGTGGCAAATGTAAACAATATATGGAATTTAAAACATTTTTTCTTAATTTGTGGTTAACATAATTTTACAACATTTTATACAGCCTATTTAATGGGTCATAGAGAGAGGGAAGTGTAACATTCCTTATTTTTCTCTGTGATCTTTGGAATGTTCCCATGCAGAATGTACAAGTCTATTAATTCTCTATGAAACTGATAATTCATTAACATACATCAGCTGAAACCACATTCCCTCTCTGTGCTAGCTCCTAAGTTTGTACCTCCAGTGTTTGCCAGATCCTGAAACAGATGTGCACAGAGATCATTATGTTTACATGAATTGTGAAACTAATATTCTGAATTTTTTCCACATACTTCAAATGTGAAGTTATTGTACTGATTGACTATAATAGTATTTGTGCAGTCAGAAGCAGGCCATTCCTGGACTTCATTCTCTTGAAACCTGCCTGCCAAATAGATATGACATATTTATGAAAATAATTATGGAATTGCTATCCACTTGATTGTTTTCTTCAGAGCTTGCATCTGAAATAACACTGATTTCAAATAACATTTCAAATAACACTGATTTCGTTGTTGTCTTGGGTGACATCTGTGAAAAAAATTCAGGTGCTCAGGCATGAAAATGTGCCGCTCAGACATTATACTTTTCCACACACATAAAAAAAAAATTAGAGGGAACATTGGTGTGTGTGTGTGAGAGAGAGAGAGAGGCAAAGTCGCTATGGGAGCCCTCAGGTTGATCCTGACTCCAGCGCAAGCAGTCTCACATCTCCTAATTCCATCTGACTGCCCTAGCCATTCTGAGGTTCCAGAAGTGCAAATTCAGCGCTAGCGTGCACTCTCTCGGATTGCCGGCTGCTTTTTTTTTTTTGCTGAGGCAGTATTTACCTCAAAACTGACAGCCTCTTGCCTCTTGTCAACTGAATTAGCCGAGGAGGGGGGGTCGCACCTGTGCCCCTCGCTGAGCCCGAGACTGTCAGCCACAGCTGCTGCTGAATTGCCTGGTTCAGAGCCCTCCCACCATTCTGACAAGTGCCCAAAGTGAGAGGAGGCCAGAAAAGCCACGCGCACGCGCTAGCAGCCTCCGACTGCAGACAGCCAGCTGGGTCTCATGAGTGGCAAATTGGCAGTTTATCCCTCTTTCATAAGTTTTTGCAGCTACTGGGGATTCTCCCTGCTCGGAGGGCAGAGAACTTCGCTCTACAATGACCTAGATATATGTCTTCACGAGAGTGAATTGGCGGTTTCATCTCAAATTGGGTGCTGTCAATATTTCTAAGTGGCTGCCCGGGCAGCAGGAGCATTGGGGGGCCTTGGCCCTGCTCCCTTCTATTCACAAGAGTCCGAGCGGCAGCTAGAGGGGCACTTCCTTTCCCTTAGGTATTCCGGCTGACTTCAGAAACTTGTAGGCTTCACTTCCATCCCATCATCTATTGAATTACCAGCGTTTTTAGAAGCAAGACGGGGAGAGTTTAAGTTGCTGTGAGTCAACTTGCTCCAATGAGCTGCAATCCAGTCTCTGTTGATTGAGCCAGCGCACTGCCTTAGCCTTTACTGCCAACTTAAAAGTAAGTCTCCTTAAGGCTACGGAGATTGGACAGCCGGGGCTCTCCAGAGGCTCACTTTACAAGCTGCCCTTACCTTAGCACACTGCCTCCAGCAGCACAATCGAGCACCATTGCTTGCTGCCATTCAGTCGCTGGCAGGGGATGAGCAAGCTGCGCTGCGCACTCCTTTTCACCGTCAAACTGCTGATTTTTCCAGCTTAGCAAAACGCATCCCTCGTTCGGTTTAAAGTGCCTGGCCTCACATGCAGGGCATGTATTCCCTTCAAACAGACTGACCCTAGCTGTAGCAGAGGGTTGCCACTGCCCCCGGAGGCCCGCTGGCGACCTGAGCCAATTAAACACCATGGCCTCACAACCAGGCAGGGGCGGAGTGGCCATTTTGTGTGACCGTTACTGCAGCAGCCATTTTGGGGAATGTTCCTTTCCATAGCCACTTTGACAACTTCTCCAATTCTAAGGATTGCTCCAGTCCTCCAGCAGGTTCCTTGTACCTTCAATGGAGATCTATCTCAGTGTCCACAAACTAAATCAATTCAGTCTACAAACAAACCGAAAATAATAATAATAAAGGAGAAAGAAGGAGGTTCCCTGCTTAAACAATTCTTGGACCTTAACAGTCCCTCCACTTGCTGAGAAGAGGGACAAAGCCAGGGTCCATCCTACTGAGGACACTATGCCTTCTTTTTCTCAGCAGGTTCCCTCCAGGGTCCCCAAGATAGCTTCTGGCTCTTAACCTGAGACCAGTCAGTGCAAGGAGCGCATGTGTAACAAACTTCCCCAGACCGCTGTGATCCCCTCCTAAAGGGGTCAGTTGTTTAATCACATTCAGAGAAGTCTGACTCATCAGGGGATATCCCCTCCCTGGATAGGGCTCATCTTCCTCTGACTGACAGTGATCTTTGGGGAGCGATGCCACAGCCTTCACAGCTATGGGCCCAGCTGCTGCCTCATCCACTGGGGCACCCTTGGCCCCAGTGACTACGGACTGGGACTGCACCCAGGGCATTAGCATCTCTGTGGCTTCCACGGCCCTATAAAGGCCATCACCCACATGGCATTTTCAGACACAATGCCATGACTTTGCCAGTGACGGGCGGACGCCCGCCACACGTGGCACCTGGCGTCTGTCCCACTCAAAGCTCACTCCCTGTTTGGTGAGGCTCTTGGTCCCATGCTGGTCGAGACTAAGGACAACAAGAAGATCCTCCCCTCCTTTACCCGCAGAGGGGAATCCAGGGCGCTCCAATCCCCTTGCAGGTCATTCCGGGTGTCTACCTCCCCTCCCTTCAACCAGAGGGGTACAGGTCAGTATTCATACTGGTACAGACAGTTCCAGGACAGGACTTCCTGAGGTCGCCGGTCTAAGGGGCCCTTTCGAGGGGGTGGGGTCGCTTTCCGTGATGACCAAGATAAGTCTCCATTTAATCCTCCCATGGGGGGCCGTCTGCCCCAATATGCCTCCCGGTGCTATTCCTGAACCCATTACAGGTGGGTTCTTGAAACTGTCCCTCTGGGACCATACTTAGAATGTCTCTCCCTTTCCCCAAGGTTTTTTTCTCTCCTGCACAGTCTCTAGAAATCTGGCTAAATGCCATCCTTGGCCGAAGCTGTGCAGCCCTTGCTGGTCAGCAGGGCCATTCAGCAGGGGCCTCGTGATCAGATCGGGTTCCGGTACCTTCCATCCTGTTCATTGTACCCAAAACCTCAGGGGGAATGGGGGGCGATCTTGCTCATAAAGTGGTTTAATCGTTAAATCAATTCCGCAGAGTAAGATGCACTCCCTCTCCACCGTCCTGAGGTGCATTCGACAGGGGTTCTACAGGGCCTCACTAGACACCATTGAAGCCCACCTGCATATCACTCTCCATTGGGATCATAGGCAGTATCTACAATTCTGCTATGCAGGTAGGCACTTCTGGACTGGGCTCTCCACTTTGGCCTCTCTTCCACCCCTCGTGTTTTCATAACGGTACTAGTGGCGCTGACGGCATGTCTGCAATCACTTGCTGTCAGAGTTCCCTGTTATTTAGCAGACATCCGAGTCCAAGTCCCCTCCCACCAGTTGGCGGACCACCTCCATCTTGCTATCTCCAAAAGCCACCTTGAACCATCCACCTCCATCCTTCATCTGGGAGCAGTCATGGATTACCTAGCATGTAGAGTCTACTTGTCCCAAGATCGACAGGACAGTCTCAGGGTGTTACCTCTCCAGCCTCAGGGCCTGAGAAGGGTGCCCATCTCCCTCCTATGCAACCTGTTGGGAAATATAATTTCTGCCATCTCTATCGCCCCAGGGGCAAGCCCACATTTTTGGAAGCTTCAAGGGCTTCTCTTGTCTTTCCGGAACTCCAGCTGCAGTAACTTCAATGCCCAGATTCTGGCGCCCCAGCAGTCTGCATGTCTCTCACCTGGTGGAGGTCTTCTGCCATATCCCGGGGCTGTCTACTTCTAGAGTCTCACTGCATCCCAGTCACCATGGATGCCAGCCTGACAGGTTGGGGGGAGGGCCCATTCCCAGGGTCTAGTGACACAGGGCACGTGGACACGGCAGGTAACCAGGTGTGCCATCTACTGGCTCATACTCCATGCCTCCCTCCTGGCTCTCCAGAGCTGCGCACCACCTTTCAGGTCACCACACACTAGTCCTCTCGGGCAATATGGGGGCCAAAGTGCATGTGAACAGAAAAAGGGGGGCCTTTTGCTCGAGTACCTTAAGGCAGGAGGACAACTGTCTGTGTTGGTGGGCGGAACGGCACCTGCTCTCCCTAGTGGCAGCTCACACTTCCAGGGTGGAGAACTCCTAAGAAACTGTCTCAGCAAGATGACCATCAATCCAGCAGAGGAGCTATTGCATCAGGGCAACTTCTGGACTCTGACTACCAGGTATGGGCTGCCAGCTGTCGATCAGTTCACCTCCCCTGACTATGCCCAATGGCAGAGGTTATTTACCCAATTCAAGACCCCCGGGGAGGGGAACACCAATGCCCCTCGGGTCCAGTGGCCCAAGCTCCTTCTATATGCCCTTCCTCCCATTCCTATCATCCGCAACATCTTGCTGACGACCTTGCAGGAAGGAGCAGAGTCAACTTGTGACTCCACACATTGGTCCAGACAGCCCTGGCTTGCCGATCTGTAGGCCCTATCAGTGGCCCCTCCATGGCCCATTCCTCTAGAGTTGGACTCCCTCATCCTGGGACAAGGAGCCACCAGCACCCGGTGTGGTTAAGGTTGACCGCTTGGTGGTTAAGCGGTGCTCCCTGACTCCCCACGGTTCTGGCATAGGGTCATTTCAACCATGCTGTCCTCCAGGAGGCCCAAAAACGGAGCACACATATTCAGCTACCTGGCGGGCTTCTGCTCCTGGGGTGCGAGGGCTGGTGGCTCTCCTATTACTGTTCCAGTTCTCAGGATTCTCTAGTTCATGCAGGATGGACTGGACAAAGGGTTCATCACGCATACCATTCACAGGCGGATGGTGTCCTTTTCCTCGGTCCTGTCCTGCGGGGAGGCTCTTTCCCTTGCACACCTTCCACCTGTTCACCAGCTTATTAGGGGTGCTTGTAATCTATGTCCCCCGGTGATCCACCGGTTCCCACCATGGGACCTGTACAAGGTTCTAGTATCCCTCACCCGAGCCCCTTATGTGCCCCTAGATAGGGTCTCCCTCCGTCTCCTGATGTACAGGGTGCTCTTCCTGGTCACCATTACCTCGGTCAGAAGGTTCTCCGACCTCTAGTCACTTTCAATCTGGAGCGACTTGTGAGTAATTCATCAGGACAGAGTGGCCCTCCGTCTAGACCTAACCTTCCTCCCAGAGGCTAACTCCTGATACCATCAAGCTCAGGAGGTAATAATGCCTAGATTTCGCACTAACCCCGCTAACAAGCTTGAGTGCTAATGGCACAAACTAGACTAAGAGGAGCCATCTGTAATTCTCATAGCTGCACAGCGCTCATAAGGAGCTTTGAATCTATGTTTGTATCCTTTCTACCTGCCTCATGGGGGAACCAGCCGTCGGCATCTTTGGTTGGGCACCGGCTTCGCACGGTCCTCGCGACCACCTACGTCTTGTCCTCCTCATCATGGACTACCAGCATCACCATGCACTCCATCAGGAGTGCGGCCACGTCAGCTGCCTGGCGAACCCAAGCTTTGCTGGAGGAGGTGTGATGCGCTGCGGCGTGGGCTTCTCTGTTGCAGTTTGTGAGACATTATAAGATTGATCAGTTTGCCTCTGTAGAGGCATCCTTGCCCATAGAGTGCTACCAACTGTGTATCAAGCTGACAACTGAAGAGTTCCAGTTATTTCCTCCCTAGGACAAACGGCTTGGGTATGTCCCATCCTGGATGATAGTTCCACCCGCTATGGAGAAGGGGCGTTGTACTTACCTGATATGCTCCTTCTCGTAGGGTGGAACTATCATCCAGTCCCACCCTGGTTGGTTGCACAATTCTGATTGCTGGGTGTAGACGGGGATATGGGCCCACTTCTTGTATTTTGATTCAATTGACTGTTTGTTCTGCACCTTCTGTTGTATTCTTTAAATATGCTTTCACCTAGGCATGGACTTGTTGATTCCTTAATTCATGTTACCACGTTGAGTCTGTTTTCCTTCGGCATAACTGGGTTGGCAAGGCAGAAGTGCCCCCAGTATTTAAATTAACAGATTCAGTCCTTATCTGATTGGGCAAAGTCAAAACCCATCCTGGATGATAGTTCCACCCTACGAGAAGGAGCATATCAGGTAAGTAAAACACCCCTTCTGTCCATTCTTTTAATTACTTGATGTATTCTATTCTTACAACATATCAAAATGCCACTTCCCAAATTTTATCTAACTACATATCCATCTTTCCTTTTAGTCATACCAGCTTTGTCATAAATGAAACAATCAAACCACTGTGCCTTATTTTCTGCTGATGGAATTATCAAAAAATCATCATATGTAGTTTTTGCACTTTTTTAAATACAAGAAATCTTGCATTTCTTATTTTTATACAACAAATCTCATTAAATCTACAGTAGCTTTTATTTTATTTTTATTTGTTTATTTTATTTCATCAAGCATGTATTAGATAACAGTTATAAGTATAAACATAACTATGAATACATGAAATGGATATGAATAAAAGGGAACATTTGGACAGGGATGGTAGGCACGCTGGTGCGCTTATGCACGCCCCTTACAGACCTCTTAAGAATGGGGTGAGGTCAACAGTAGACAGTCTAAGGGTAAAATTTTGGGGGTTTGGGGAAGAAACAACAGAGGCAGGTAGTGCATTCCAGGCATAAACGACTCTGTACTGAAGTCGTATTTTCTGCAATCAAGTTTGGGCTGGTTTACCATAAGTTTGTATCTGTTATGTGCTTGTGTATTGTTGTGGTTGAAGCTAAAGAACTCATTGACAGGTAGGACACTGTAGCAGATAATTTTATGTACTACACTTAGGTTGGACCGAAGATGGCAAAGTTCTAAGTTGTCTAAGCCCAAAATTTCAAGTTTGGTGGCATAAGATATTCTCTTACAAGCAGAGGAGTGGAGGACTCTTCTCGTGAAATATCTCTGGACTCGTTCGATTGTATTAATGTCTGATATGCAGTGCAGGTTCCAGACAGATGAGCTGTATTCACTGTACAACTGGGGCTTGACCCTGGGCTCCTGCTGGCCAGGCATGAGTACGTAGATCATGTTCCAAAGCCCTGGATGGTCCTTAGTGATAATGGACCCTCGCACAGGGTTTTATGTCCACAGGCAGTTGATTCATCCCTACCCTGGGTCCCAGGTCTGGAAGACCCAACCCTGTTGCAGCCGTCATGACCTGGGATGAGGGACATGTGCCGGGTGTCCTGGTTGAGGTTCCGTGGGGCCCCTCCAAACTCTCCCCAACCCAGCAGCCTAAAACCCAGCTGGCCCAAACATTTCCCTAATTATGTCCAATGTTTGATTTCCCACTGCAGTGTAATAGCTCCATTCATCTTGAGAGATACAACGTTCCCTCCACTGCGTAAAAATGGCTCCTAGTAGGCATGAGCATGGGACGGGGGCTCTCACAGGCACCAAGTCCTGCAAGGCTGGACCACCATTAACCCACCACTCCCTCTTGCCTCTGCAATGATTGGCAAGTGCCAACTACCACCCCAGCCACAGCCTCCTTGGGTACTAGTCGTTCTTTTGGCCGCAATCTGGACCAAGAGGTAATGATGGGAGGATCTCAGGGGTGGCTTCTGCCATCTCCACAGACTCCTCAGCCAATTCCCCAGCCTCCAAACACCCTGTGTATCTTCAGCCATATTGTTGACTGTAAAAAGAAAGGGTTGCTGACAACATCAGGCTCCGGAAAACTACAAAGAACAATGAACTTGACCACGATGAAACGCTGTGATAGTTCTTTTATTCTCTGCCTCTGGCACTACTCACAATCATAATGCATACACAGAATGAAATCTTGTCATCAACAATCATTTAGCCTACCCACCACCATTTAAATGCACTGCATTCACCACCCTACAGCTCCACCCCACCACTGTCACTAATTACAAACCACAATTACCAGCCGCTCATTACACGTTACTAATTACTAGTTACATGCAATAGCTCAGTTGCCTCCAGTGGTTTTTACTACAATAAAGTCCATCACGCATGCCTCTGACACTGGCCACCAATCAGCTGGGCAATGGCAGCTTCCTGCTCCACGTTATGCCGACAACCAGGAAGTACTTGCTAACATTGCACTGGTCAGGGCACACTTCAGCAATATCGGGCAGAGCCAGGCGGCCCCGCAGAATATCTTTGCCACAGCATGGACAAGGTGGAGTTTCAGGTTGGCTGCCACAGCAGCAGCTTGTCATTTAGCGGCGAGTGCCCTTCCCCCGCATGAATGACAGCCCCAACAGGTTGGAGCTGACAGTCCTGGGCAAATGAGCAAATGGAAGATATATGTATATGTGTATGTGTATGTGCATGTGTATGTATATACAGTATGTATGTATATGTATATGTATGTATATGTATATGTATATGTATGTATATGTATATGTATGTATATGTATATGTATATGTATGTGTGTGTGTGTGTGTGTGTGTGCATATGTGCATACACACACACACACACACACACACACACACACACACACACACACACACACACACACACTCAAACCTCTCTCTTGGGCAATGCCTTAGAGCTTCCTGTTGCTATGTTAGGGCAGGTATCCTGACTGGTTGTCAGATTCCCATGGGGCCATGTAGGGGTAACTTTGTAGGTTGTCTTGAATCCCAGGTTTGGTTGAATCTTGCTTGGTGATGATGATATAATGAAGAGGGTTTTGGCCAATTCCTATTATGGCTGAGGGCTAATCCCTCAGCCATAATAGGCTGAGGGATCAGGTGAGGCTATTTGCTTATGAATTGACCAAGCCATCTCTTTATCTGTTAAGTGCTGACATCTGCTGTGGGCTATTGAGGAGGGTGGGGGTTATTAAGACTGAGTCTGCTTCCTGCCTAAAAAACATGTTTCTCCATTTCTCACCCAGGGAAATATAATATTCTGCCTTTTTAATATTTCCTAGAATGAAATATTTGCCAGGGAAGTCTTCTCACTTGATTGTTTTTCACCTCTCACAATTCACACTGCAGCCCCCATTCTGCTAATAAGCTCAAATATTATTATTCTATGTGATATGATAACTGATCCTGAAGGAACCTATTGTGTTCTTAATGGTCAATTATGTTAATAAGCACTCAGAAGTCAGTTTTATTTTGGTGTACAAGTCTCTTGAGAGAATAAAACAAAAGTAATAAACATTCAGAAGAGAAATATCTACGACTGCAGATAGATGTTTCACTACATGAAAATTAGTGGGAAAGCATTAACTTACTGCTAAAGAGAGATTTGGAGACATTTCTGTGTAGACTTAAAAAAATGAGTTAACTACATATTTAACATTGGTACCTTTTCCACATGAATAATACAGAATAGTTATAAGTTGCAGAAATTTGAACCAAACCTTCATGCAGGTGACATAGCATTGGCAAAGTAATGTTGTAATCTGTATATGAAAAAAGGAATGCATGGTAAAATATGTTTTTATTTCTCTATTTTTAAGCAAGTATGAAAATGTGCTAGATGGCATTCAACATTGTTGAAAAAAAAATGCTGAGATGTCAGAGTAGAATAGGTTGTGTCTCATTTTCTGTCCAAACTCCACTACAAACATTATTGGTTCGAATTGGATGGGATGCTGTTTTTTCAAACTGAGTTTTCATTTCCTTCAGATTGTTGGATAAGGGGATTTATTAATTTATTCTGCTAATATTTGAGGTCTTTTGATTACATGTATTTAACAGTGGTATAATTGTGTTTTTATCACCAAGTGAATATCAAAATAGCAATTATATTGTAGCTAAAATTAAATCATATTCTATTTAACGATACTCCATTAAATATATATTTAAGAATATTGTCTTTATATATTAGTTTAAAAGCAATTTATGCTATTATTTTAGCTTTAGATATGGTAAGGAAATTGAAATGAAAGCAATCCCATCACTGACGTAAATACACTTGGAGAGATTATACAAAGAAGAAATATCTGCTCTCAAGATTTCGTAGTAAGAGATATAGCAAATTATTTTTATATTTATTGGGTAGATTTACATTGGCTTTATTCCAGAAGAACAAAGCCCCATAAATTGGAATTCTTCAATTTTCCAAAATATCACAATCCTGTAGGTGTGCAGACAGTTTAAGATGGGTCCAATTATTCCGAGTAATCTTTTACTGATGAAAATAGACCTAAACCAACTTTGTTCTAACACCAGTCAACTGTTCTGTGCACTACAAGATTTAAAACAACTGAAAAGAGGAAAGAAGGAAAAATGTGAGGTTGGTGGTTGGTCCTTTAGTACAGACAGGTAAAAATGGGAAACAGTGTACTCTGATATGCCCATCCTACATCCCTGTTTTCCGTTTCACCTTCAACATTTTATCTGAATTTCCCTCCTTTCTTTCTTTGCAGTTATGCCAGCTTTGTCAAAAATAAAACATGGAGAATCAAACCACAGTGTCTTACTTTCTACTTCTGGAATTCTCAAAAAATCGGCACCTGCAGCTTTTGCATTTCTTTTTCTTCTTTGTGTTATATCTGGCAACTGTAACAACAAATCTTCTCATCATCTCTGCAATTGCTTTCGACCATCGACTGCACAGCCCCATGTATTTCTTTCTCATGAATTTAGCTCTACAAGACCTGGGTATTGTTTCAGTCATTGTCCCCAAATCCATGATAAATTCTCTCATGAACAACAGAAACATCTCTTACTTTGGTTGTGTTACTCAATACTTCCTCTTCCTCTCCTTTGAAGCCTCTGATTTCTCCCTCCTGACAGTTATGGCATATGATCGGTATGTTGCCATTTGCCATCCATTGCACTATGAGATGGTGATGAATTGGAAATACTGTACTGAAATAATAATTCTAGTGTGGGTTACAGGTCTCCTCTATGGAATATTGCATACCACTGGCACATTTTATATACCTTTTTGTTCTAATGTTGTCAACCAGTTTTTCTGTGATATTCCACAATTGGTAAAGTTATCTTGCACTGGATTAAATCTACTTGAGGTTGGGATTCTTGTGGTCAGTGTCATTGCTGGACTAGGTTGTTTTACTTTCATTATCATATCTTATGCTATGATCTTCAATGCAGTTTTAAAAATCCCTTCTGAACAAGGGAGGCAAAAAGCCTTATCCACTTGTATTCCACACTTTATTGTAGTGTCTATGTTGTTATTAACTGGAAGCTTTGCTAATTTAAGTTCTTCCTCTGATACTTCATCTTATTTAGATTTTGGTTTGACTGTTCTGTATTCTCTTCTTCCACCTCTCTTCAATCCAATCATCTATAGCATGAGAAATAAGAATATCAAATTTGTCCTTTCCCAAATTTGGAGGTTTTAATGAATTATTTTAATGTTATTTGTGTTTATATATTTTTTCATTATTTTCCTTCTCTTAATAAAGTAATAAAGGTAGAAATGGATAGTTGGGATGGAGGCAAATCCAAACTCTCAAACAAGAGAACCACAAAACTCAAGATGTTATTTGCAAAAATCCTGCTTCCCTAATTACTGTAAATTTACCGCAGTTTACCACTGATAAATATGGATGTTTGGTAGGTCTAGAATTCCACAGGCTTGGAAAATATACTGGGGAAAATGATATTGTGGGTTTGATAATGACCCCTTGTGATGGAATGCTACTGATACTACAACTATGTAGTAACATAGAATCTTATTCTGAATTTGAGATGTCAGCTTTTTGAGATAGGCAAATCAAGAATCCAATTCCTCAAGTTTAAATGGAATTCTAATTTAAGAATATTAAAAGTCATGCTGTGTTTAAGTATGGCTTGTAAAATAAGAACAAGATAAAATACCAGCAAGGATGAAATGAAATTGGCCAGAGCCAATAAGAACTCAGGAACTAAACCTTCCCGAGGTCATCAAAAGTTTCAGGACACCAAAAACAACCATCCAATAAAAGGAGACGTGCAGTGCTATCAAAGGCTGTCTCCTAACCTTTTCATGTATAAGGGAGACTTTAACGTATATAGAATTTCATAGAATGAGCTAGCTGGAAGTGACTCAAGGGAGCCATGTTTGACCTAGTTATACCTGTACAGTTGGTTTTTCTTGTCTAAGTATAGAACCTTTCTATAATGTTTTCTATAATGTTTTCTATAGTGTTTTCTATAATGAATTTCATTTTGTTAGATAGGGCCTAGTGTTCAAGTCTGTCAAGATCCTTTTGGAGTTTGAGTCTATCTACTGTGGTGTTGGCTATTCCTGCCAGCTTGGTGTCATCTGGTAATTTGATGAGTCTCCCTTCTCTTCCTTCATCTAGATCATTTATGATGATATTGAAGACACAGGGATTCCAGACTAATTTCCCATTTGACTAATTCCCCTGACTCAGCCAGTCTCTTGCCTACATTAACAGAGCATATATATCTTGTACTTCTCAATACATGGCTTCACTCCCAAGGGAATGTTCAGTTTTTCTTCATTTTCTAGCTCTTTTCCATTTATCCCAATGAAAGCTGCATAATTGTTAAATACAGATAGCCATCCATCCTACAGTCTGCTTCTTGATATCTTCTTATATTTGTATCTTACTCTGTATGTTTCTTAAATTTTTTGGATTACTTTTTAATCCTTGGAAATGTTTTTTTAGTTGTGTGGGCATGTGGGGGCATGTGACTGAGTGGGTGTGGCTAACTTGACATCACTCACACCCATACCCATTCAGTCACATGACTCTGCACCTAGCCACGCCCACAGGAAAAGGTAGGAATTTTTTTTGGAATTTCCACCTATCTACCCCCATCCTCCCTTCATGAGTTGCCCCCATTTTCCCTCCTTTAGTGGCCCCAGCCCTAGCCCCTCTTCCACCCCCAGCATTGCCTCTTTGTTCAGGCTGCTTACCTTCCATGGCGAGTGGTCCAGAATTCGAAAGGCAAGCTCACCAGAGTTTTTGGCGACCCCCAGCCAGCCGCTCCTACTGGAAAGCGGCTAGCCACTAAAAAGTATCGGAGGTCTTGGAAAAAGCTGCTGCCATGCTGGTGCTGCCATGTTCTTTGCAGATTTGTATCCCATTGGACTTGCAAGACACTGGGATGTGTGTGCGCAAAGCACATAGCGGTGACGAACATGGTAGCTGGGGCAAGTGAACGGCGACCGGGGGACCGGTTCAGGGACGTGGCCAGCCGGCCATCTCTACCAGTTCATGGATGTTGGCCAAATTTCCGCCTACGGTTCACATGAACCGGTGTGAACCGGCTGAATACACCTCTGAAATGGACCCTAGAGAGGTACGTGCCTTGGAATACAACAATAAGCTATTATCGTATTTCTTTTCACTCCCAACACCAATTCCACCAGTTTCTATGGTGTTATTGAAATATATTAGGTTTCTATGGATTTTTTTGACTTTATTTTCTTCCTCTTCCCTTTTTATTTCTCAAGAGGTTTGACTTTTCAACTCCAGTGTTAATGGTCTGGGCTTAAATGGGCAGTTCTTAGCTATTCTCCTATCTGAGTTAGGCAGAATAAAGGGTGGGATTTCTTAAAATCTAGAGGTGAAAGAAAAGCCCAAGTGATGAAACATAGTTCAGGGAGATCTTCTCACCTGATTCATGTTTCACCTCTCACAATTTGGAGTGCTGGAATCTCTGCAGCCTCAATCCTGTTAACATCATTCTCAGATAATGTTATTTTATGGGATAACTGGTATTGGAGCTTCTAGAGGTAGCAATAAAGTTATTAATGGCCAATTATGTTAAGAAGCACACAGAAGTGAGTTCTTTTTCAGTTTGCTAATATGTTAATGAGAATAGAATAGAATAGAATTCTTTATTGGCCAAGAGTGATTGGACACACAAGGCATTTGTCTTTTGTGCATATGCTCTCAGTATACATAAAAGGAAAGATGCATTTGTCAAGAATCATAAGGTACAACACTTAATGATTGTCATAGGGTACAAATAAGCAATCTGGAAACAATCAATATTAATGTAAATCGTAAGGATACAAGCAACAAGTTACAGTCATAAGTGGGAGGAGATGGGTGATTGGAATGATGAGAAAACTAATAGTGATAGTAACGCAGCCTTAGTGAATAGTTTGACAGTGGTGAGGGAATTATTTGTTTAGCAGAGTGATGGCGTTAGGGAAAAAACTGTTCTTGTGTCTAATTGTCTTGGTGTGCAGTGCTCTATAGCATTGTTTTGAGGGTAGGACTTGAAACAATTTATGTCCAGGATGTGAGCGGTCAGTAAATATTTTCACAGCCCCTCTTTTTGACTGGTGCAGTATACAGGTCCTCAATGGAAGGCACGTTGGCAGTAATTGTTTTTTCTGTAGTTCTGATTATCCTCTGAAGTCTGTTTCTGTCTTGTTGGGTTGCAGAACCGAACCAGTCAGTTATTTTGGTATAGAGCCGAGGTGGCACAGTACTGCAGGCCACTTTAGCTGACTGTGATCCGCAGGTCAGCCGTTCAAATCTCACAGGCTCAAGGTTGACTCGGCCTTCCATCCTTCCGAGGTAGGTAAAATGAGGACACAGATTGTTGGGGGCAATATAAATATACATTGCTTACTGGTGTAAACCGCTTAGAGAGTGCTTGCACTGTGAGGCGGTATATAAATCTCACAAAATAAATAAATAAATAAATATATCACTCAAGGAAAAAAGGGATAGTAATAAACATTCAGAATAGAAACCTCTTAAATTGCAGATATCTGTTTCACTACATGAAAATTATATCAATAAGAGGAAAGTTAGCATCAGCAAAATCATGTCAAAATCTTTGGATAAATATATAAGAAATGTTTGTTAATATTTCAAAATGTCTTTTTATTTTTAAACATTAAAGTATTACTGTTGTAAATGTGCATCCTCATTGTTGAAGAAAAAACCAAAATGTCAAATTTTATAGTTGTAATAGCCTGTGTCTCATTTTATGACCAAAATCTCTTAGAGGAAATATAGGTTTCTATTTGAAGGGAGACTACTTTTTCAAATTCAGGTTTCACTTTGCTTATGATTGTTGGACAGCATGATTTATTAATTCATTTTGCCAATATCTATTCCCCACCATCCAGTCACAGTTGAAGAAGCTTCTTGGATGAGAAGCAAAATGTCTTAAAAGAAAAACCAGCAAGTTCAGTTCCCTCTTCAAAAAGTACCTGTGAGATAACCATGATCTGGATGATTGAGAATCTCCGTAGACAAAGAGATGTTAAGCTCTACTATTAATATGTTCAAATTGAGTTAAAAGCATAAGAAGCAAGAAAATATCCAGATCTCTTATAAGCTGACACACAATAACACACACTTCCATTATTCAACACCAAAAGCATAAAAAAAGCAGGTTAACTCAGAATGAGTTCTAAATCAAAATATGTCACTAAACTCCTCAAATCCAATGGTCTTCTCATTTGCCACTACACATCCTGATAATTATGGCATATCATTGGTATGTTGCCATTTGAACCCATTGTAACATGAGACATTAATTAGTCAGTTAATTAATTAATTAGTTAATTAACAGAGTGGTTAATGCCTGGAACTCACTACCTGACTCTGTGGGATCGTCACCAAACCCCCAAAACTTTACCCTTAGACTGTCCACTGTTGACCTCACCCGATTCCTAAGAGGTCAGTAAGGGGCATGCATAAGTGCACCAGCGTGCCTACCGTCCCTGTCCTAATGTTCCCTCTTATCAGTACCCATCTTGTGTATATAAACAATGTTATATCTATGTATATTACCAATAAGTACTTGACAAAAATAAATAAATAAACAAATAAACAAATAAATACCGTATTTTTCGGAGTATAAGACGCACCGCAGTATAAGACACACCTTAGTTTTGTGGGAGGAAAACAAGGAAAAGGGGTCTCTGCCTCCCGGCAATTTGCCAAACAGCAAACAGTACATATGATATACACTGTTTGCTGTGAATTTCTGTGCATGTGTGCCTGACCCATAGAAATAGCAAAGAATTGGAGAAATGTACATATGGCCAGAAAGTTTTCTTAAATGTAATCACACTAACTCCTCCCAATTATTTAAATAGATCTACTATTTAAACTAGGGTTTAACTCAGCTGCCTTATCTTAATACTAAACAGGACACTGTTACATTTCAGATTATACTTTTACAGATCTTACAAATTTGATGTGGCTTTCTGGAAGTATACATTCTCCGCTATTTAAAAGAAGATACAAAAACACTGGGCCTCTTCAGAGCAAGCATTTATTTTAAAAAGCTTCTTCATTTTGTCAAGTTGTCTAGAACAATAATAAAGCAGTCTTTAAAAAATAAGTCTAATAATTTGAACACTCAGAGTTGGAAGGGATCTTGCAGGTCATCTAGTCCAACCCCCTGCCCAAGCAGGAGACTACGTCTACCTAGGATAGAACTCACAACCTCCTGATTGTGAGGCAAGAGCTTCACCTCTAGGCCACAGGAGCTGTTACCTCCTTTCAGTTTCAGAAGTCCAACATTACCAGCAGTGTATCTCCCAGAAATTTGTCTCCTTACAGCCACCATAGTTAGTTTCATTTTACCATGTGGCTGCAGCCTCTCGGCTGTAGATTGGGAGGCTGCTAATTAGTTTCTTGTGCAAATCAGGCTCTGCTGCTGTTTGCTGCAAAGAGGTAAATTGCTGGAAGACAGAGGCCAAAGGGTGGGGGTGGCTGTGTGGGTGGGCTACATTCGGTGTATAAGATGCACCCAAGTTTTCACCCTCTTTTGGGGGGTAAAAAGGTGCGTCTTATACTCTGAAAAATACGGTAGTTGGAAATCCTGCACTGAAGTTGTGATTCTAGTTTGGGTCACCAGTCTTCCCTATGGAGTGTCCCTTACCAGCAGCACTTTTTGATTCTCTTTGTATTTTAGTGATATCAATCTGGATCCCTTTTTTTTTGTCTGCCTGAAATTGCATAGTCTGAAATTGTAAATATACTGCTTTAAATTGCAGGATTAGGCTGCTTTACTCTCACCATATCTTATGTCATAACCCTCAAACAGTGTAGAAAATGCCTTCTGTGCAAGGGCGGGAGAAGGCCTTTTCCATTTGTGATCTCTTGGCCAAATGTGACTTCTAAGAAAGTTTCTCAGTAAGCTAGACCCCAATTATGTTACTGAGACAAGGAACGTCATATAATTTATGATTTATTTGAAATATTTCTGTTAAAATGGATTCTCTTTTTAATTTCATGAGAGAGAGAAGGGAGAAATCACATCTTCTCTTTAATAGGTTACATAATCACAGTACAAAAGATCATTTTGACTGGGCAAGGAAAGGTCATCTGTTCAGTTACATCCTAAGAATTAAAGAATCCAATAATATGTGAGCATTTAGGATTGAAAAGAGCATTGTATGCTGAATAAATATTAAAGAAATATTTGCAAGGGAATAACATCAGAATGAGTATGAGAAAGATACATTTTTCCACTTTCCCAATGTTGGGATTGAATACTTGCTTTGTTCAATAGCTGAAAATGAAACTGATTTACCTATAATATACCAAGTTCTTTTCTGCCAGTCCTAGTTTCTAAAAGGGAGTCTTTCTACATTCTTCTTGAAGGTTAAAACTAATGGCAAATTTTTAGCAAAATATTTGATAAAGGCAAATTTACAATACAAGAAAAGACAAGTTAGTTAGCCAATGCAACAGTACTACAAAATCCATATTGGAAGCATTACAAAGTCCATCCTAAGCAGGCCACAGTTTTCTTCCTTATAGTAGTTTACTTACTTCTTAAATTGACTTGTTTACACATCTGAGACCTCCCTCTAGCACCCCAACCTATATAGATTTATCATTATCTGCCCTATATTCTAATATTCCATCTCTATTCAATCCAATAAAATGAGAATTAAAAACATGAATTATGCCCTACCTAAATTGTGGACTTTTTGAAAAATTCTTTCAATAGGCTTTATCTCCTTTTCTCCCAGTTATGGACTTTGTTCTTATCTAGTTTTTTTCATTGATCCAAATAATAGTAAATAGTAAAGAGAGCATCATAGCAAAAATGAAAGTTTAATCCCTCCGTCTAAATCATTGTAAACCATGCATTTAAATATGGTGAGTGTGGGGTTTCAGAAACCAGAATCGATTCAATTACTGAATCCACACCATTAAAAAACCTCTGGAAGTAGAATTCCAGTGGAAGATTTCTATCCTATTTGTTTCTTCTGACAAAACTAATCCAGCGTCCATGTTTCTTTTTAAAAGCCAACAATAAAATTTAATTTGTGCACATCAATCTATTTTCTGTGGCTTCCACAGTGCTTCCAGAGTCTGTGAAGAAAGGAAAGTTCATCCGGAGAAATAACTCTAGTGGTATTCACATATCTTGTTTGTTTGTTTGTTTGTTTGTTTGTTTATTAAATTTATATTGCTGCCTATTCACCCATGGAGACTCAAGGTGGCTTACAGAATATAAGACCACATTTAAAACAATAAAAACTAACAAAAATAATCAAATAAATTAATATAATACAATATAACAAAATTACCCCCCACCCCAGTGACAGCAAATCACACGAGCCATTTAATGGGCTACATCCCGCTCTGAGTTCCCCAAGCCTGCTGGCAGAACCAGGTCTTCAGTGCCTTCCAGAAGAGTATTAGAGTGGGGGCTATTCTAATCTCTAGGGAAGTGATGTTCCAGAGAGAGGGAGCCACCATGGAGCCACCATGAAGGCCCTTCTTCTGGGTCCCACCAGGTGTATCTCCCTTGGGGATGGGATCTGCAACATTCTCTGCTGACCTCGTTCTGATGGGTTGGGTAGATGTGACCGGCAAGAGACGGTCCCTCATATAACCTGGTCCCAAGCCATGAAGGGCTTTATAGATGACCTTGAATTGCACCCAAAAGCAAATTGGGAACCAATGCAGCTCCCGCAGGAGAGGTGATACACGTGCACACCAGGGTCTGCACAAAACCATGCGGGCTACTGCATTTTGCCCCAACTTGAGCTTCCGGATGCCCTTCAAGGGCAGCCCCATGTAGAGTGTGTTGCGATAGTCAAGATGGGAAGTGACTAGGGCATGAGTGACTGTGAGTAGGGATTGTTGGTCCAGGAAAGGGCATAACTCGTGCACAACCCGCAGTTGTGCAAAGGACCTCCTGATCACGATCGCCACGATCGAGCAAGAGTCATGAGTCCAGGAGAACCTCAAGATTACTCACAGGGTCTTTTGGGGCTAGTGCCACCTCATCCAAGATCAAAGGTGACAATTCTCCCTGAGCCAATTAATCCCAAACCCAGAGCCACTCAGTCTTGCAAGGGTTTAATTTCAACCCATTGCTCCCCATTCAGCCCCTTACAGCCTCCAGGCACTGCGAGAAGGAGGACATATCTTGCCAGCCACATTTTTAAACCATAATTTACATTGTTAGCCATCACTTGTGGGTGAGAGCAAATATACTGGGGAAGATGACATTGTGGATTTGATAGTGATATCTGTCATTAAATTCTACTGTTACTATAACCCATGTTGTAATATAGAATATTATTTTGAATTTGTGGAGATGTTAGCTTTTTGAAATAGGCCAGTCAGGGAATCAACTCTTCAAGTTTAGTTGAAATTATACTTTTAGAATCTTGAAAGCCATGCTGTATTTAAGCATGGATTGTAAAATAAAAACAAGATTAAAGTTGAATCCACAATATCAACAAGGAAGAATTGAAGTTGTCAAAATTCAATAAGAATTGGGGGACTGTATTCTCCTGAGATCATCAAGAATTCCCAGAAACCAAATCTACCAGTTTAATGAAAGGAAACTTGCAGTACTATCAAAAGCTATCTTCTAACTCTTTCAGGAATAAATGGGACATTTTAATGTATATGTAACAGAAGTGGTGCTTGCATCATAATAGTTATATATAGTGATATTGTCAATGTGCTCACTCTTGCCTATAGATACTGTTATTTTTGTTTCTACCTGCTTAGCTATCAGGAACAATAACCAGACCCAAACATGATGGGGTCAATTAGCTGTTTATTGGTCAAACTTCTACAAAGGAATCTTTTCAGACTGAGGGTTGGCACCTGGGTGAGACCAGATAAGGTCCAACAACTATCAAAGGAGGTGTGTGTGTATCAGACTTTGTCCTCTTGTGCCATTATAGACTAATTCCCCATTTGACTCCTCCCCCTGGCTCAGCCAATCTCCCTCCCACATTAGCAAAGCTAATTGTAGAAAAAATTATAACCCACCCCTGCCCAATTCCATGACCCTAGGAAAAATAAAATAAACATCTGTAGAGGCAAAAAAAAATCCCTGCCTCCCAGCCAAACCGAATAACCTCAGGCAACCCAATAAGAACATTCCACTAATATCCATTGATGGGAAACAAAACCATTAAGAAGAAGAAGAAGCTTCCACATTTTAGACTGAGACAGGCTGAATTGACAGGATTAAATTAGATAAACACAGAACTCCACAGGATTTACATTCCCCCATCTTTCCCCAAGGCTAGACTTGACGCTATCCAGTACCCAGAAAACCAGATAGGACAATCAAAGTATCAAAAGACACATAATTAAACTAATCAAATACATCACCATGCATCTCAGTCACAAAGGCCCAGAAAGGTATAAAAATCATTTTACTCACCCTTACAATCAGCCAGCTCCCCCCGAACCCAAGTCTGTTGTCACTGAAGTTCCAGGCTTCTGAAATAAAACACTACGCAACCTAAAGCCATCACTATCTATTGGCCCTGATGGATTATGTGCCTACTTCCTGAAAAAGTTTTCCACTGACATAGCCGAACTTCTAAGCATTATCTATGATGTATCCTTCAGAACCAGCTCCTTGCCCGACCTATGGTCATTAGCCATGGTCATTCCTATCTTCTAAAAGGGAGACCCCAGCCTAGTAGAAAACACCTAGTAGAGGTGTTGCATCACCTCTAAAGTCGAAGAATCAATCATAAACCAATCCATCATCCTCCACTTTGAGACAAACAACCTGCTCTCTAACAAGCAGTTTGGTTTCAGAAAAAACTTGTCCTGTAATCTGCAACTCCTACACTGCAGAAACATCTGGACCACACAACTCGACCAGTGTAAAGCAATAGATGCAATTTACATAGACTTCTGCAAAGTCTTTGATTCAGTGGTACACGACAAACTACTGTTAAAATTAAGCTCTTATGGCATTTCCGGTTCCCTGCACAAGTGGATAGCTGCGTTCCTGTCAAACGGGCCACAAATAGTCAAAATAGGGAGCGCTCTATCAAACCCTGCACCAGTTAAAAGTGGTGTCCCCCAAGGTAGGTATTAGGACCCACACTCTTTCTGCTTTACTTAAATGACCTTTGCGATCATATTATAAGCAACTGCGTCCTCTTCGCTGATAGCGTAAAACTATTTAACACCACTGACAATACTGCTGCCCTACAAAGTGACCTTGACTATGTGTCAGAACGGTCGAACAATTGGCAACTCCAAATCTCAAATGCTC
The DNA here is from genome assembly GCA_023053685.1 of Diadophis punctatus similis. NCBI lineage: Eukaryota > Metazoa > Chordata > Lepidosauria > Squamata > Dipsadidae > Diadophis > Diadophis punctatus. The sequence continues at coordinate 2,104,453 of JALIGW010000009.1, forward strand.
TGTCTTACATTGGCAACAAAAATCAGAACACCAAATACAAGGTATGTGGATATGACCTAATAGATGACCCTCACTCTGTCAAGGACCTAGGAGTACTCATCTCAAATGATCTAAGCCCCAGGGCACACTGTAACAGCATTGCCAAAACGGCATAAAGAGTTGTTAACCTAATTTTGTGAAGCTTCTTCTCTGGTAACACTGTACTGCTAAATAGGGCATAGAAAACCTTTAGATAAGATGTTAGATATTAAGAAGAATGTAATAGGTTGGACTTAGGAAGTATATGATTATATATACCATAAGTTAATGAGTAAGTGATATAAAACCCAATACGGTACGCTGTAAAATGAATCTTTTATGGTTTATGGTGTTATGTTTTGTTATGTCATATTATGTAATGTTTATGTCATGTTGTGTTATATTATTTTTGAATGTGTGATTTGTATATTTGTATTTAAATGTTGTTGTTTTTAAAACTGTTTAATAAAAATTATTAAAAAGAAAAAAGAAAACCTTTGCCAGACCAATTCTCGAATACAGCTCGTTTGCCTGGAATCCACACTGTATATCGGACATTAATACAATTCAGCAGGTCGAGAGGTATTTCACAAGAAGAGTACTCCACTCTTGTGCTCACAATAAAATATTTTATACCACCAGGCTTGAAATTTTGGGCTTGGACAACCTTGAACTACGCCGCTTATGGTCTGACCTAAGCATAGTACATAAAATTGTCTGCCACAACATCCTACCTGTCAATGACTTCTTCAGCTTCATGCAATAATATATGGGCAAACAATAGATACAAACTCAAGATAAACCGCTCCAGACTTGATTGCAGAAAATACGACTTCAGCAATAGAGTGGTCAATGCCTGGAGTACTCTACCTGATTCCGTGGTTACTTCCTCAAACCCCCACAGCTTCAACCTTAGTCTGTCTATTGTGGACCACACCCCATTCCTAAGTGGTCCATAAAGGGGGAGAGCATAAGCGCACTAGCGTTCCTACCGTCCCTGTCCTACTGTCCCCATTTATTTGTACTCATTTCATGTGCTCATATCTATGTTTATACTTATACATGTTATCTCGTACAAGTTTGACAAACTTAATAAATAATAAATAATAAAATAACAATAAATGAAACCTCCTTTCCCAGCAGCTCGTTTTCCCGCCAGCTCATTTTGTTCATCACTGACTTCATCATCCTGGCTGGAAGTAATGAACCAAAGATCATTCTTCCAACATTATGTATCTTGCACCTCCTTGTACATGCCTTCCCTTTTCACTGGGATGTTCAGTTTTTCTTCATTTTCTAGCTGTTTTTGCATTCATCTCAGTCAAAGCTTCAGAATTGTCAGATACAGAGAGTCAGCCATCTTACAATCTGACTCTACGGATCTTCTTATCCTTGTATTTTACTCTGTATGTTCCTTAAAATTTTTAGGATTACCTTCTAATCGCACCGGTCAGGGCACATTTTGGCAATATCGGGCAGAGCCAGGCAGCCCCGCAGAATATCTTTGCCACGGCATGGACAAGTTGGAGTTCCTGACTGGCTGCTGCAGCAGTGGCTTGTCATTTAGCGGCGAGTGCCCTTCCCCCACCCGAATGTCAGCCCCGAAGATTGAAGTTGACAGTCCTGGGCAAATGAGCAAATGGAAGATATATGTATATGTGTATGTGTATGTGTATGTGTATGTTAATGTGTATGTGTATGTGTATATATGTATATGTGTGTGTATGTTTGTGTGTGTGTGTATGTATGTGCATACACACACACACACACACACACACACACACACACACACACACACACACACACACACCTCTCTTGGGCAATGCCTTAGAGCTTTCTGTTCCTATGCTAGGGCACGTATCCTGATTGGTTGTCAGATTCCCATGGGGCCATGTAGGGGTAACTTTGTAGGTTGTCTTGAGTCCCAGGCTTGGTTGAATCTTGCTTGGTGATGATGATGTAATGAAGAGGGTTTTGGCCAATTCCTATTATGGCTGAAGGCTAATCCTACTTTTGTTGGATCTTCAGTGAGGGTATTTGCTTATGAATAGACCAAGCCATCTCTTTATCTCTTAAGTGCTGACGTCTGCTGTGGGCTATTGAGGAGGGTGGGGGTTATTAAGACTGAGTCTGCTTCCTGCCTAAAAAAACATGTTTCTCCATTTCTCATCCAGGGAAATATAATTTTAATATTTCCTAGAATATTTCATTCTTCTAGGAGAAGAGTGGGTGCTAACTTTCTACAAAGGTTTGACTTTTCCACTCCTGTTTTAACGGTCGGGGCTGAAATGGACTTAACTAACACAGGGCTCAGCTGTTCTCATAGCTGTGGTAGGCAGAATAGATGGAGAGATTTTTTATAAACTGGAGGTCAAAGAGAATCACAGATAATGAAATATTTGCCAGGGAGGTCTTCTCACTTGATTGTTTTTCACCTCTCACAATTCACACTGCAGCCCCCATTCTGTTAATAATCTCAAATATTATTATTCTATGTGATATGATAACTGGTCCTGAAGGAAGCTATTGTGTTCTTAATGGTCAATTATGTTAATAAGCACTCAGAAGTCAGTTTTATTTTGGTGTACAAGTCTCTTGAGAGAAATAAAACAAAAGTAATAAACATTCAGAAGAGAAATATCTACGACTGCAGATAGATGTTTCACTACATGAAAATTAGTGGGAAAGCATTAACTTGCTGCTAAACAGAGATTTGGAGAAATTTCTGTCTACATATTTAACATTGGTACGTTTTCCACATGATAATTATGAAGAATTTCAAAATAGTTATAAATTGCAGAAATTTGGACCAAACCTTCATGCAGCTGAAGTAGCATTGGCAAAGTCATGTCATAATCTGTATATGAAAAAAAGGAATGCATGGTAACATATGTTTTTATTTCTCTATTTTTAAGCAAGTTAAGTATGAAAATGTGCTAGATGGCATTGAGCATTGTTGAAAAAAAATGCTGAGATGTCAGAGTTCAAAGGTGCAATAGGTTGTGTCTCATTTTCTGTCCAAACTCCACTACAAACATTATTGTTTCGAATTGGACAGGATATAGTCTTTTCAAACTGAGTTTTCATTTCCTTCAGATTGTTGGATAAGCGGATTTATTAATTTATTCTGTTAATATTTGAGGTTTTTGATTAAATGTATTTAACAGTGGTATATACTGTGTCTTTATCACCAAGTGAATATCAAAACAGCAATTCTTTGGAGCTAAAATTCAATCATTTTCTATTTAACAATATGCCACTAAATATATATTTAATAATATTGTCTTTATGTATTAGTTTAAAAGCAATTTATGCTATTATTTTAGCTAAGATATGGTAAGGAAATTGAAATGAAAGCATTGCCATCACTGACGTAATCACACTTGGAGAGATTATGCAAAGAGGAAATGTCTTCTCTCAAGATTTCCTAGTAAGAGATTTAGCAAATTATTTTATATTTATTGGGTAGATTTACATTGGCTTTATTCCAGAAGCACAAAGCACCACACATTGCAATTCTCCAATTTTCCAACACTATCACAATCCTGTAGGTGTGCAGACACTTTATGATGGGTCCAATTACTCCGGGTAAACTTTCACTGATGAAAATAGACCTAAACCAACTTTGTTCTAACACCAGTCAACTGTTTTGTTCACTACAAGAGATAGCACAACTGAAAAGAGGAAAGAAGGAAAAATGTGAGGTTGGTGGTTTGTCTTTTACTACAGGCAGGTAAAAATGGGAAACACTGTACTCTGATATACCCATCCTACATCTCTGTTTCCCGTGTTCTGATCCTTTGTTCATTCCATCCATGCTTTATGTTTCCTGAAGTTTTCTATTCTTAACACATATCAAAATGCCACCTTCAACATTTTATCTGAATTTCCCTCCTTTCTTTCTTTGCAGTTATGCCAGCATTGTCATAAAGAAAACATGGAAAATCAAACCACAGTGACTTACTTTCTGCTTCTGGAATTCTCAAAAAATCACCATCTGCAACTTTTGCATTTCTTTTTCTTCTTTGTGTTATATCTGGCAACTGTAACAACAAATCTTCTCATCATCTCTGCAATTGCTTTAGACCATAGACTGCACAGCCCCATGTATTTCTTTCTCATGAATTTAGCTCTACAAGACCTGGGTATTGTTTCAGTCATTGTCCCCAAATCCATGATAAATTCTCTCATGAACACCAGAAACATCTCTTACTTTGGTTGTGTTACTCAATACTTTCTCTTTCTCTCCTTTGAAGCCTCTGATTTCTCCCTCCTGACAGTTATGGCATATGATCGGTATGTTGCCATTTGCCATCCATTGCACTATGAAATGGTGATGAATTTGAAATACTGTACTGAAATAATAATTCTAGTGTGGGTTACAGGTCTCCTCTATGGAATGTTGCATACCACTGGCACATTTTATATACCTTTCTGTTCTAATGTTGTCAACCAGTTTTTCTGTGATATTCCACAATTGATAAAGTTATCTTGCTCTGGATTAAATCTACTTGAGGTTGGAATTATTTTGGTCAGTGTCATTGCTGTACTAGGTTGTTTTACTTTCATTATCATATCTTATGCTATGATCTTCAATGCAGTTTTAAAAATCCCTTCTGAACAAGGGAGGCAAAAAGCCTTATCCACTTGTATTCCACACTTTATTGTAGTGTCTATGTTGATATTAACTGGAGGCTTTGCCAATTTAAGATCTTCCTCTGATACTTCATCTTATTTAGATTTTGGTTTGACTGTTCTGTATTCTCTTCTTCCACCTCTGTTCAATCCAATCATCTATAGCATGAGAAATAAGAATATCAAATGTGTCCTTTCTCAACTTTGGAGGTTTTAATGAATTATTTTTAATGTTATTTATATTTATATATTTTTTCATTATTTTCCTTCTCTTAATAAAGTAATAAAGGTAGAAATGGATAGTTGGGATGGAGGCAAATCCAAACTCTCAAACAAGTGGTTTCTTCCCCAAACCTCAAAAACTTTAACGTTAGACTGTCTACAGTCAACTTCTCCCCGTTTCTAAGAAGTCTGTAAGGGGCGTGCATAAGCAGACCACCGTGCCTACCGTCCCCGTCCTACTGTTCTATTGTCCTTTTTAATTGTTACTTTTTACTTATGTTTATACAAACTACTACTATCCTATACATGTTTGACAAATAAATAAATAAATAAATAAATAAATAAATAAATAAATAATAAATAAATAAATAAATAAATAAATAAATAAATAAATATCAGAGAACCACAGAACTCAAGATGTTATTTGCAAAAATCCTGCTTCCCTAATTACTGTAAATTTACCGTAGTTTACCACTGATAAATATGGATGTTTGGTAGGTCTAGAATTCCACAGGCTTGGAAAATATACTGGGGAAAATGATATTATGGGTTTGATAATGACCCCATTGTGATGGAATGCTACCAATACTACAACTATGTAGTAACATAGAATCTTATTCTGAATTTGAGATGTCAGCTCTTTGAGATAGGCAAGTCAAGAATCCAATTCCTCAAGTTTAAATGGAATTCTAATTTAAGAATATTAAAAGTCATGCTGCGTTTAAGCATGGCTTGTAAAATAAGAACAAGATAAAATACCAGAAAGGATGAAATGAAGTTGGCCAGAGCCAATAAGAACTCAGGAACTAAACCTTCCCAATGTCATTAAGATCTCCAGGAAACTAAAAACAACCATCCAATGAATGGAAATTTGCAGGCTGTCTCCTAACCTTTTCATGAATAAGGGAGACTTTAATGTATATAAAATTTCATAGAATGAGCTAGTCGGAAGGGACCCAGGGGAGCCATGTTTGACCTAGTTATACCTGTACAGTTGGTTTTTCTTGCCTAAGGGCACCTAGAACCTTAGTGTTTTCTATAATCAATTTCATTTTGTTAGATATGGCCTAGTATTCAAGTCTGTCAAGATCCTTTTGGATTTTGAGCCTCTCTACTGTGGTGTTGGCTATTCCTGCTAGCTTGGTGTCATCTGCCAATCTGATGAGTGCCCCTTCTCTTCCTTTATCTAGATCATTTATGATGATATTGAAGACACAGGGATTTTCCCATTTGATTAATTCCCCTGACTCAGTCAGTTTCTCGCCTATATTAACAGAGCATATGTATCTTGTACTTCTCAATACATGGCTTCACTCCCAATGGGATGTTCAGTTTTTCTTCATTTTCTAGCTCTTTTTCCATTTATTCCAGTCAAAGCTGCAGAATTGTTAGATACAGAGAGCCATCCATCCTACCATCTGCTTCTTGATATCTTCTTATATTTGCATCTTACTTTGTATGTTCCTTAAACTTTTCGGATTACTTTTTAATCCTTACAATTTTTTTTTAAATTGTGTAAAAACACTGTGATATGAAAAAGGATGAAATCCCTTTCTTGGTACTTTACCATGTGGGTTGTAATGGGTTCTTCTGGACAATTGGAAAAGAACACTGAAGATAATCTATCCTTATTATATTATTACAAGGAACAATGTATTGCTGAAAACAAAAAATAGCAATGAAACTAAAGATGCATACACTGATTTTCTAAAACATGTATATATGTTACAGTCTTTCTAAATTTTATTTGCTGTGTTTCTTCTGTGAGTTTTCTTATTAATTTTTATGGCTTTACTGTATTACTTAGTCTATTATGGATATTTTATAGATCTCTATGAGATTACATTACACCACATTCTATGAGCCATGTTTTAGATCTGTTTTTGCAGTGTACTCAAGCAGCCAAATGGACCAATGGTAGGTTTCAAAAATTTTTGCTGCCAGTTCAGTGGGCGTGGCTAGGTGGGGGCATGTGACTGTGTAGGTGTGGCCAACTTGACATCACTCACACCCATGCCCACTCAGTCACATGACCCCCACCTAGCCACACACACAGGAAAAGGTAGGAATTTTTTTGGAATTTCCACCTATCTACTCCCACCATCCCTTCACCAGTTGCCCCCATTTCCCCTCCTTTAATGGCCCCAGCCCTAAACCCTCTTCCTCCCCCACCACTGCCTCTTTGTTCAGGCTGCTTACCTTCTGCGGCGAGTGGTCCAGAGTCTGGAAGGCAAGCTGACCGGGTTTCTGGCAGCTCCCAGCCAGCCGCCGCTGCTGGAAAGCAGCTGGCTCCCGAAAAGTACCGGAGCTCGCAGAAAAAGCTGCTGCCCTGCCGTTGCCGCCATGTTCTTCACGCATGCGCATCCCATTGGACTTGCAAGGCACTGGGATGTATGTGCGCGAAGAACATGTTGGTGACAAACATGGCAGGTGGGGCGAACGAACGGCAACTGGGGTACCGGTTCGGGGATGTGGCCAGCTGACCATTGCTACCAGTTCGGCGACCTTGGCCAAATGTCTGCCTATGGTTCACGTGAACCGCCTGAATACCACCTCTGAAATGGACCCTAGAGAGGTACGTGCCTTGGAATACAACAATAAGCTATAATCTTGTTTGTTTTCACTCCCAACACCAATTCCACCAGTTTCTATGGTGTTATTGCAATATATTAGGTTTCTATGAGTTTATTTGAAATTATTTTCTTCCTCTTCCCTTTTTATTTCCCAAAAGATTTGACTTTTCCACTCCAGTGTTAATGGTCTGGGCTTAAATGGGCAGTTTTCAGCTGTTCTCCTATCTGTGTTTGGCAAAATAGAGGGTGGGATTTCTTAAAATCTAGAGGTGAAAGAAAAGCCCAAGTGATGAAACATAGTTCAGGGAGATCTTCTCACCTGATTCATCTTTCACCTCTCACAATTTGGAGTGCTGGAATCTCTGCAGCCTCAAGCCTGTTAACATCATTCTGAGATAATGTTATTTTATGGGATAACTGGTACTGGAGCTTCTAGAGGTAGCAATAAAGTTATTAATGGCCACATGTTAAGAAGCACACAGAAGTGAGTTCTTTTTCAATTTGCTAACATGTTAATGAGACTAGAATAGAATAGAATTCTTTCTGATTGGACACACAATGAATCTGTCTTTGGTGCATAGGCTCTCTGTGTATATAAAAGAAAATATACATTTGTCAAGAATCATGAGGTACAACACTTAATGATTGTCATACGGTACAAATAAGCAATCAGGAAACAATCAATATTAATATAAATCATAAGGATACAAGCAACAAGTTACAGTCATACAATCATAAGTGGGAGGATATGGGTGATATAAATGATGAGAAGACTAATAGTAATAGTAATGCAGCCTTAGTGAATAATTTGACAGTGGTGAGGGAATTATTTGTTTAGCAAAGTGATGGCATTAGGGAAGAAACTGTTCTTGTGTCTAGTTGTCTTGGTGTGCAGTGCTCTATAGCGTCGTTTTGAGGGTAGGAGTTGAAACAATTTATGTCCAGGATGCAATGGGTCAGTAAATATTTTCACAGCCCTCTTTTTGACTGGTGCAATATACAGGTCCTCAATGGAAGGCAGGTTGGCAATAATTGTTTTTTCTGCAGTTCTGATTATTCTCTGAAGTCTGTTTCTGTCTTATTAGGTTGCAGAACTGAACCAGACAGTTATTTTGGTGTACAGCACTCAAGGAAACAGGGATAGTAACAAACATTCAGAATAGAAACCTCTTAAATTGCAAATATCTGTTTCACTACATGAAAATTATATCAATAAGAGGAAAGTTAGCATCAGCAAAATCATTTCAATATCTCTGGATAAATATAAAAGAAATGTTTGTTAATATTTCTAAATGTATTTTTATTTTTAAACATTAAAGTATTACTGTTGTAAATGTGAGTCCTCATTGTTGAAGAAAAAAATCAAAATGTCAAATTTTATAGTTGTAATAGGCTGTGTCTCATTTTATGACCAAAATCTCTTAGAGGAACTATAGGTTTCTATTTGATGGGAGACTACTTTTTCAAATTCAGGTTTCACTTTGCTTATGATTGTTGGACAGCATGATTTATTAATTCATTTTGCCAATATCTATTCCCCACCATCCAGTCACAGTTGAAGAAGCTTCTTGGATGAGAAGCAAAATGTCTTAAAAGAAAAACCAGCAAGTTCAGTTGCCTCTTCAAAAAGTACCTGACCTGGATGATTGAGAATCTCCACAGACAAAGAGATGTTAAGGTCTACTATTAATATGTTCAAATTGAGTTAAAAGCATAAGAAGCAAGAAAATATCCAAATCTCTTATAAGCTGACACACAGTAACACACACACTTTTCCATTATTCAACACCAAAAGCATTTTTAAAAAGCAGGTAAATTCAGAATGAGTTCTAAATCAAAATATGTCACTAAACTCCTCAAATCCAATGCTCTTCTGCATTTGCCACTACACCTCCTGATAGTTGTTGCATATCATTGGTATGTTGCCATTTGAACCCATTGTAACATGAGACATTAATTAATTGGAAATCCTGCACTGAAATCGTGTTTCTAGTTCGGGTCACCAGTCTTTCCTATGGAGTGTTCCTTACCAGCAGCACTTTTCTGCCGTGTTCCTGTCAAACAGGCAAGAAATAGTCAAAATATGGAGCACTCTATCAAACTCTGGACCAGTTAACAGCTTTATTATTAGGATCCACACTCTTTCTGCTTTACTTAAATGACCTTTGCGATCATATTATAAGCAACTGCGTCCTCTTCACTGATAGCGTAAAACTATTTAACACCACCGACAATACTGCTGCCCTACAAAGTAACCTTGACTTTGTGTCAGAATGGTCGAACAATTGGCAACTCCGAATCTCAAATGCTCTATCTTACAAATTGGCAACAAAAATCAGAACACCAAATGCAAGCTAGGTGGATATGACCTAATAGATGACCCTCACTCTGTCAAGGACCTAGGAGTACTCATCTCAAATGATCTAAGCTCCAGAGCTCACTGTAACAGCATTGCCAAAAAGACATAAAGAGTTGTTAAGCTAATTTTGTGAAGCTTCTTCTCCGGTAACACTGTACTGCTAACTAGGGCATAGAAAACCTTTGCCAGACCAATTCTTGAATACAGCTCATCTGCCTGCAATACACACTGTATATCGGACATTAATACAATGGAATGGGTCCAGAGGTATTTCATGAGAAGAGTACTCCACTCCTCTGCTCACAATAAAATACTTTATACCACCAGGCTTGAAATTTTGGGCTTGGACAACCTTGAACTACGCCGCCTACAGTCTGACCTAAGCATAGTATATAAAATTGTCTGCTACAACATCCTACCTGTCAACGACTACTTCAGCTACATGCAATAATACATGGGCAAACAATAGATGCAAACTCAAGGTAAACCGCTCCAAACTCGATTGCAGAAAATATGACTTCAGCAATAGAGTGGTCAATGCCTGGAATACTCTACCTGACTCCATTGTTACTTCCTCAAACCCCCACAGCTTCAATCTTAAACTGTCTGTTGTGTTCCACACCCCATTCCTAAGAGGTCCATAAAGGGGGCATGCACAAGCGTACCAGCGTTCCTACCATCCCTGTCCTACTGTGTTGTGTCCCAGTACCGGAACCCCTCAGAAAGGACACACACACAACTCTTTACTAAATAATAAGGGGTCTTTACTAATAAAGATGCGTAGTAAAAATCAGATCTAAAGTCCAGGGAAAAACAGAGAGATAGTTCTTGGTGCATAAAGTGCTCACGATATTCTCTTCCTGAGCTTTTGGCCAGAGTTCAAAGTCCAAAACAAACAGGCAATTAATCCGTCCTTATCTCTTACTCACTAAAGTTGGCTGGAATCCGGAACTAATTATCCAAAGGAGCCGATAGTCCAAAATACAAGACTCAGAACAGGAACACCAATGCAGAGAAATCTTGAGTGCAATAGATCACAGTCGTTGCTTCCAGCAACAACTACTGTGTGCTCAAGCCTTAAGTAGCCTGAGGGCATGGCCAATTAGCCCTCAGCTCTACATGCAAAGAGACCTCCATCTGTAGAGCCATTCCTGCCTGCTAGCTGCCCTGCATGCCCTAGCATCCAGCAGAGGCTCCTCCTCTTCTCATGAATCACCCTGCACCAGCTGAGAAAGTGCAGACGGCCCTGGTTGCTTTTCCTCCTCTGGCACTGAGTCCTCCTCGCTATCAGACTCAGGTGCCAGGTGCACGGGATGATAGTGCCGTGCTACAGTCGGCTCTTGGTCCTCTGGATCCATGGCCAGCTGCATGGGACGCGGGCAAGCCACAACACTATCCCTCACCACAGGGCCCTTCCCCCCAGGTCTGTTGGTCCAGATGCGGTCTCAAGGGGAATTGCACGTGGAAGGCACGAACCAGGTCCGGAGTGTGAACAGAGGTCACATCCTCCCAAGTGACGTCTTCCGGGCTGTACCCCTTCCACTTGATGAGGTACTGGAAACGGCCCTTCATCCACCGGGAGTCTCGAATGCTGGCAACCTCGTATTCAGGTGGTTCATCAGGAGCGCTGGGCACAGGTTGGGGCTGAGCAACAGGGCGGAGCGGACTGGCAGGATGAGGAGGGTGTGATGAAACACGGGGTGGATGCGGAGCAAGCGAGGCAAGGTCAAGTGATAGGCCACGGGATTGATGACTGCTTCCACTAGGAACGGACCCAAAAAATGGTGGTCAAACTTGCGAGCCGGTTGGTCAGAGGGGAGATGCTTGGTAGAAAGCCAGATGCGATCCCCTACCGCCAAAGGTGGTGTAGCTCACCGGGAGCAGTCAGTGACCCTCTTATAATCCTCCTTGGCCTTTGTTAAATATTGCTTCACCAGCTGGTGAATGGCCTGGAGCTTGGACAAGAACTCCTCCGCCACAGGAACCGGGGAATCCAGGAGAGTGAGTGGAAAGAAGCGAGAGTGGTAGCCCAAGTTGGCTAAGAACGGAGTGGTTTGGGTGGATGTATGTTGGGAATTGTTGAAGGCGAACTCAGCCACGGCAAGGTACTCTGCCCAATTGTCCTGCTGTTGATTCACAATTCCCATTTATTTGTACTCATTTCATGTGCTGATGTCCATGTTTATACTTATACATGTTATCTCGTACATGTTTGACAAACTAAATAAATAATAAAATAATAATAATAAATAAACCTCCTTTCCCAGCAGTTTGCTTTCCCACCAGCTCATTTTGTTCATCACTGACTTCATCATCCTGGCTGGAAGGAATGAACCAAAGATCATTCTTCCAACATTATGCATCTTGCATTTCCTTGTACATGCCTTCCCTTTTCACTGGGATGTTCAGTTTTTCTTCATTTTCTAGCTGTTTTTGCATTCATCTCAGTCAAAGCTTCAGAATTGTCAGATACAGAGAGTCAGCCATCCTACAATCTGACTCTACGGATCTTCTTATCCTTGTATTTTACTCTGTATGTTCCTTAAATTTTTTAGGGTTTAATCTTTCTAACCTTTGCAAATGTTTTTTAGTTGAGTAAAAAAATACTGAAATGTGAAAAAGGATGAAATCTGTTTCTTGCTGCTTTGCCATATTGGTTTAATGGGTTCTTCTGAGCAAGTGATAGAGACCACAGAGGAGAATATTACCTTATTGCAGGGAACAATTTATTGCAAAACCCCCAAAATTATTAACTGACAAAATTTTATTTTATTTTATTTTATTAATGGTTCTTATCGGCAGCCCAACTCCCATGGGACTCAGGGTGGCGTACAGCATAATAAAAACATAAAATGATTCTAAAAATTACAACAAATTAAAAACACATCAACATTCATACATGGGGGATTGATCTCAATATCACCCTGTCTGCCGGAAGAGCCATGTTTTAATGGTTTTACGGAAGGCCAGCAGGGTGGGAATAGTCCAGATCTCCGGGGGGCAGTTGGTTCCAGAGAGCCGGAGCTCCCACAGAGAAGGCTTTCCCCCACGGGCCTGCCAGCCGACATTGCTTGGCTGAAGGGACCTGGAGGAGACCAACTCTGTGGGACCTAACTGGTCGTAGGGAGGTATGCGGTAGGATGCGGTCCCGCAGGTATCCTGGCCCTGAGCCATGTAGGGCTTTAAAGGTCAAAACCAACACCTTAAATTGCATCCGGAGACTAATGGGCAACCAATGCAACTGGCGGAGAATAGGTGTTTCATGGGTGTACCTTGGAACACCCACTATGGCTCGCACAGCTGCATTTTGCACCAATTGCAATCTCTGGATACTCTTCAAGGGTAGCCCCATGTAGAGTGCATTACAGTAATCCAGACGTGAGGTGATGAGGGCATGAATGACCATGAGTAAGGCCTCTCTCTCCAAGTAAGGTCGCAATTGGTGCACCAGGCGAACCTGTGCAAAGGTCCTCCTAGCCACAGCTGATAGATGTTGATTCAATTTTAGCTGTGCATCTAGAAGGACACCCAAATTGTGAACCTGTTCCAAGGGAGTTAATTTCTCTCCCCTGAGAACCAAGGAGGGGCAATCGGCAAAGTCCCTAGGAGGCAATATCCATAGCCACTCGGTCTTGTCAGGTTTGAACTTGAGCCTGTTCATTCCCATCCAGACCCTAACATCGTCCAGGCATCGGCACATCACATCCACTGCTTCCCTGAATTGAGACTGAGGATATGTACACTGACGATATGTAGACTGATTTTTAAAACATATATCTATATAAACTCTCTTTCTAAATGTTATTTGCTGTGCTTCTGTGAGTTTTCGTATTGATTTCTATGGACTTACTATATTACTTAGTCTGTTACTCTATTATAGTTATTTTATAGCTCTCCATGGGCTTACATTATACCTCATTCTATGAGCCATGTTTTAGGTCTGTATTTGCAGTGTACTCAAAAAGCCAAATGGACTCTAGAAAGGGGTGTGGCAAGGAATAAAACAATGAGGTATCATCTTGCTTGTTTGCAATCTGAATACCAATTTTACTGGTTTCTGTGGTGTTATTGCAATACATTAGGTTTCTATGGGTTTATTTGAACTTATATTCTTCCTCTTCCCTTTTTATTTTCCACTCTTGTATTAATGATTTGGGCTTAACTGGGATTAATTAACCAACTATCAGCTGTTCTCCTAGCTGTGGTAGGCAGAACTGAGGGTCTGATTTTTTAAAACCTAAAGATGAAAGAGAATCCCAAGTGATGAAACATGGTTCAGGGTGGTCTTCTCACCTGATTCATTTTTCACCTGTCAGATTTGGATTGCTGGAATCACTGCAGCCCCAATACTGTTAACTTCATTCTGAGATATTTTTATGTTATGAGATAACTGGTACTGGACCATTTGGAGATAGTTATAGAGTTATTAATGGCTAATTATAATGGCTAATAAGCACAGAGAAGTCATTTTTATTTCAGTTTGATAATTATCTTAAGCACACAGAACTCAGTTTTGTTTTGGTCTTCAAGGCTCTTGAGGAAAAAATAACAGATAATAAACATTCAGAAGAAGATCCTCTTAACTGAAGATAGCTGAAAAATAGGTTTTGTAGGAAAATTGGCATCCCCAAAGTAATTTCAGATCTCCCTGGATATTGAATAAAAGAAATTATAATATTTCTAAGTGTTTTATTTTTAAATGTTAACGTATTATTATTGAAAACATGGCTTTACATTGTTGAAAGAAGTACTGAGATGTCAGAGTGTATAGTTTTAATAGGCTTCATCTCATTTTGTTACCAAACACTCCTGGGTGGAATAGAGGTTTCTATTTGATGGAATATTTTTTTTTCTAAATTGAGCTATCGTTTTCATTTTTGGACAAGTGGGTTTACTTATTCATTTTGTCAATATCTGATTTCTTTTAAGTGAATGTCAAGTAAGAGTTATGTTGTAAGTAAAGTTTTCTTTTTCTTCTGTTTAATTGTATGCCATTAAATGCATGTTTAGGAATCTAGAATTTATGTATTAGATTTAGAGCTTATTATACTATTTTCTTTTTTTTTCTTTTGTCAGGTAGATGCAGAGGCAACTGAGAAGAACACATCCATCTGTCTGTCACATAACACACACACAAACACACATGCACACACACACACACACAGAGAGAGAGAGAGAGAGAGAGAGAGAGAGAGAGAGAGAGAGAGAGAGAGAGAGAGAGAGAGAGAGAGAGAGAGAGAGGGCAAGATCTACTCTCAAGATTTTCAAGTAAAAGATACAGCAACGTACTGTTTTATTTATCTGCTAGATTTACACTGTTTTTCTTCTAGAAACACAAAGCACCACACATAGCAAGCACGTCCACCAATTTTCCAACACAATCACAATCCTATATAAGTTGCAAGAGATTGTAACTGGCACAAATATTCCCAGTAATCTTCTATGACTGAAAGTAGACTTCAACAGAGTTTTCCTAATTGTAAACAATCCTTTTAATCGAGAAATGAAATAACCTAATTGGGAGTAGAAAAAAGGGAAAATATAAGGTTGGTGTTTGGTTGTTTAGAATGAGTCAATTACGATTGGTTAGAAACTAACAAGGGGGAACGCTTCTACTCTAATGTGCCCATCCTACATTTATTTTTTCTACGGTCTTTTTCTCTTTTCATTATGTTTATGCTTTACACTTTGTTTTGTTTACTATTCACACCACATATAAAAATGCCACTTCCCAGATTTTATCTAACTGCATCTCCCATTTCTGTTTCCTTGCAGTTATGCCCTGGAGCTTTGTCCTAAAAGAAACATGAAGAATCAAACCATTTCTTACTTTTTGCTGCTGGAATTCTCAAAAAGTCGACATATACAGCTTTTACATTTTTTCTTGTTCTTTGTGTTATATCTGGCAACTGTAGCAACAAATCTTCTCATCATCTCTGCAGTAGCTTTTGATCATCAACTGCACAGCCCCATGTACTTCTTTCTCATGAATTTGGCTCTGCAGGACCTGGGGATTGCTTCAGTGATTCTCCCTAAATCCATGATAAATGATCTCATGGACACCAGACATATCTCTTACTTTGGTTGCTTTGCACAAGTCTTGATATTTGCCTCCTTGGAAGCTTCAGATTTCTCCCTCCTGACAGTCATGGCATATGATCGGTATGTTGCCATTTGCCACCCACTGCACTATGAGATGGTGATGAATTGGAAAACCTGCATTGAAATAATAATTGTAGTGTGGTTTGCAGGTCTTCTGTATGGAATGTTGCATGCCACTGGGACCTTTTCAATCTGTTTTTGTTCTAATATTGTCAACCAATTTTTTTGTGAAATTCCAAAGTTGCTTAAACTATCCTGCTCTGGTTTCAATCTACTTGAGGTTGGAATTCTTGTGGTCAGTGCCATTGTTAGCCTAGGTTGTTTTACTTTCATTATAATATCTTATGCTGTGATCTTCAAGGCAGTTTTAGAAATCCCTTCTGAGCAAGGTAGGCAAAAAGCCTTATCCACTTGTCTTCCCCACCTTATTGTAGTGTCTATGTTATTACTAAGTGGATGTATTGCCTATCTGAGACCTCCCTCTGATACCACATTAGATTTTGGACTGACTGTTTTGTATTCCCTCCTACCACCCCTGTTCAATCCAATCATCTATAGTATGAGAAATAGGAATATCAAATATGTCCTTACTAAACTGTGGAGATTCTGAAAAAAAACTTTTAATATTGCTTCTATTCTGATCATCACAATTTTGCATTTTCCTGGCTATTCCTTTAAATCTCTGAATACAGGAGTAAGTTAAAAAGGAAGACATTCTTGGGATGCAGGCACATCCAACCTTTAAATCCAGAAAAATTGTAGAACTCAAGAAGTTACTTAGAAAAAAATATGCATCCCTAATTGTTATTAATGCATTTTAAATGTGGTTGATTGGTTCTTGATTTTGGGAAGTGAGTTCCAGGATATAGTACAATTGTGCAAAACAAGTGTAATTGTGAAGTTGTTTAAACTACATGGCCTATTTTTCTATGTTCTTTTGGAATAAAATGGCTTCCCCGCAATGCTTGCACATAATATGGCAAGTTAGGGCATGACTTTTCCAAGACTTCTCTCCTTAAATGGTCATTTACTGGAACACTTTGATGCTTAGTCAATTAACTCCTTCCAACTACCTGGAAAATCACTGCATTTTCTTGCCAAGGTTTTTCAGAAAGGGTTTGCCAATACCTCCTTCCTAAGGCTGTGAAAGTGAATGATTGGCCCAAGTCACCCATCTGGGTTTGTTCCTACAGCAGAACTATATGTCATTTTGTCCTGGTTTCTAATGTGGTGCCTTAAGCACTATACCTAACAGGTTCTCGCTCACTCTAAAGTGAGCGAGAACCTGTTAGGTATAGCGCTTTGGCAAAACCATACACTTGCCATTATGCGCAGGATGGGTGAGCTGATACTATCTTCCATAACTGTTTTGTAACCATAACAATATGAAAAAGCAAGAAATCAATTGCATAACTATAATAGACCTTCATATAAGCTTACAGTAACATGCAAT
Source organism: Diadophis punctatus similis (assembly GCA_023053685.1). Lineage (NCBI taxonomy): Eukaryota > Metazoa > Chordata > Lepidosauria > Squamata > Dipsadidae > Diadophis > Diadophis punctatus. Next base: position 2,121,815 of record JALIGW010000009.1, read on the forward strand.
ATAATGTCAATTGGAAGAGATAAGATATGCTCAATTTTCTAATACCTGAAGAAACAAGTATAAACAGATGTACTTCAGAATGATATTTCATTTTTTAAAAAATTAAATGATATGGTATACTAAATATTATATGGATGCTGATATGGTATACTAAAAAGCTTATCCAGATTTTGTATTATCTATGCCACCATCTGTCCAATACATTTTAAAATTTATTTCAGGTAAATGTACTTAAGAATATATATTTAAATAAATATAGGACAAACACTTTGAGACTCAATGTAAGTATATGTTGGGAAGGTGCTCTATACACACTGGAATCACCTAGATAATATCAATACCTTTTTTAAAGGTGAGGGGCTTGAGTTAAGGGATATGACATTTTCTTCTATATTTAAATTCCTGTATTGAATGTTTTCTTCTTGTTTTGTTGCCTTGATATTTCTTGTCCACATTTTATTTTGCGGTTATAGTTATTACTTTCTGTGGTTTATTCAATAAAGCCTTTTAACATTTATCTAATTTGTGTTGGTATTATTTTCTAATTCATGAACATTGTATTCAGGTTTTTTGTGTAGCATAGTCAAATGAGTCTTTCAAGAGTCTTTCAATGGCCACTCCCTCTTGAGATATCCTGCATTCTGGGATGGAAACTGAACATCTGAAACTTACAAAGAAAACAAGAGCTTTGGGGTTATATAAAGATTCCCCACCCCACCACCTTATTCAGTAAGTAAGAAAGAAAGTCAAGCAGGTTAGCTCAGAATGGACTGTAAACTTTTAGATCTTTTTAATACGGGAAATCAACATATGTCATTAAATTCCTTAAAATACAATGTTCATTTGCATTGCTATTACTCCGCCTCACAATTATGGTATATGATTACTCATGCTGTAACACAAAATCTTATTCTGAATTTGAGGATGTGTCAGCCTTTTGAGGTAGGTCAGTCAAGAAACCAACTCCTAAGGTTTAACTGGGGTTACACCTTTACAGTCACAAAAGACTGATTGTGTTTTCTCTTCCCTCCCATTCATACAAAAGAGAATTAGCTTAGAAACATTTTCTATGCTTTCCTCATTTCCTGAGTGTAAAGCTCATTTTTGATATTGTTGCTGCATAGCTTTTCAACTGATTTCTGGCATCATGTTAAGGTATGTTGTGTTTAAGCATGGTTTGTAAAATATGAACAAGAAAAAGGTTCAATCCAAAATGGCAACAAGTATGAAATGGGGTTGACCAGAACCATTAAGAACTGGCAAAGTTGAAGCACTCTTGAAGTAATCAAGATTTCTAGGAAAGATCTACATGTCCAACAAAAGGAGACTTGCAGTACCATGAAAAGCTATCTTCTACCCTTTTCATATAATGACATAAGATTTTGGTACATGTAACAATTGAGTGTGACATGCATGAGAAGGCGCCTCGCTCGCGCCTTCTCGTGCAAGCTGCCAGGTGTTGCTCCAGTTCTTTCTGCCATAGCCGCACAGCCTTTTCTTCCAATTCTTGCTACACTTTGGCACTTGCAGCTGCGGAAGCCCAGCACTGCGGTTCCCCTCGCTCCAACCAGCAGCCTCTGCTCATATCAGAAAGCTGGCGGCCAGGTGGGAGGAGGCTAAGTACGTGTGCAAGGTGACACTGTCAGCATTCCACCCCCAACGAAATAAAACTCCGAGGCTAGAAGTTCCTCAAAGTTCCAATTTATTAGAGATGGCATGTTGGCAACATCTGGGAAAACCAGAATCTGAAAGCTTCCAGGTTTTCTCCACCCAAACAAAAGTTCAAATCCCTGCTCAGCACCCACATGTCTATCACACAAACCAATCATGCACCATCCAAAACTGAAGATGCCTCCCAGTCACTTCATCGCAGCTGCCGGGCACAATGGCCTTGACTTTCTGAAAAAAATGTTATTTAGACTACTACATATCACCTACTCCATATGTTGAATCCTGGCTTGAAGTCATGCCGGCTGATTGGCTGATTGTCTGATTGGTTGGCTCTCATTGGTCCCTCCCTGGCAGCCTCCTATAAAGAGGAAGCTGTCAGCTCTATTCTCTGTGTTATTTCTGTCGAACTGCATTGTGTGAATAAACAGCAATTTTATACAAGCTGCTTTCCTGCATCTTCCTTCCAGCAAGCTAACATCCGGTTTAACATCTGGCGACGAAGGTGAAAGCTGAGCCTTTGCTGACTTTTGCCCCTGTGAGGTTTTTTTTAATGCATTTTTTTCTTCTTCCTTCTCTTTTGCCGGACTGCTGTTGTGTTCTGAGCTGCTCAAGCCTGAGTTAATTTATTGCTCCAGCTTTTTTTCTAGGGTCAAACTGGACGTCATTTATCACAGCAATTGTTATTTTTTGTTCTTTTAAGATGACGACCCTGCCCTCGTTTCCATCGTTTGAACCAGCCACTGAGACCTGGGACGATTACCTGACCCGTTTTGAGTGTGTGCTTAGGGCTGCTGATTTGACTGAATTATCCAGCTCTCGCAAGTTGGGTTATTTTTTAAGCTCCTGTGGTAGGAACATTTTTGCCACTGCTAGAGCCCTCACTGCCCCCCAGGAGGTGTACCATGTTTCCTGGGACACACTCATAGATAGGCTTCGGAATCATTATTCTCCTGCACCCTCTAGAGTGGCGAGGAGACACGCTTTTAGACAGCGTTTTCAGAAGGAGGGCGAGTCGATAAATGATTACATTGCTGCGCTGCGTACTGCAGCTGTGAACTGTGAATTCACATATTTGGAGGACTTCCTTCTTGATCAATTGATTTGTGGGGTCCAAGATTTGCGACTTCAGAGACGTTTACTGGCAAAGAAAGACCTTAATCTTACTACTGCATTGGATGAGGCAAGGGCTTCTAAGCTTTCTGAGAAGTCTGCCTCAGAAATGCAGAAAGCCAGACCTGTATCTATTCAAACTAGACCTCAATCTATTCACCATGAGGATTCAGACCCTGACATCTTCTCAGATGACGAACATGACATTTGCAAACTCCAAACAGCAAGGAGAAAACCCTCCAAAATTGAGCAATCATCCCAGCAAACTTGTTTCAGTTGTGGGATGGGCATAATAGAACTGACTGTCGTTTTAGAAATGTCACCTGCCGCCGTTGCGGAAAGCAAGGACACTTAGCTAGAGTTTGCAGATCTTCTTTGTTGGCATCAGCAAGAATACCTACTGGGGTATATCCCCAAAAGTATCCTTCTGTTCCTACATCAAGACCACCTCCAGGATTTAGACCAAGATCTTCTCGTAGATCTTCTACTCTTCAAGAGTCATGTTATTCCACCTCCAGAGACCCTTCTCCAGTTTCTTACCATGTGAACCATGCTTCTTTGGTTGACCCCTCACAAAAGTTGTTTGTTACTATTCATATTGAGGGTCAACAATTTCGGATGGAGGTGGATACGGGGTCATCCAAAACGCTACTCTCCTGGGCTACCTTGATCCAGTTATTTCCTAATTTTGATAAAGGACGTTTAGAACCATGCCCCATTGCTCTCAAAGATTATCAAGGGAATCGAATTCCCCTTGTGGGGTGTGGGTCCTTTCTTATTTCTTATGCAGGTTTTAAAGATTACCTTCCTCTCATTGTTGTCAATGGACACTTGCCTGCCCTGCTTGGCCTTAATTGGTTCCATGCGCTTGGTCTGGCTGTCTCTGGAATACATACTACCACTGCTTTACCAGACTCTACCATCACTTCCGAGGGCCATATGGCATTGTTACAGAAGGAGTTTCCTGATGTTTTCGCCCCAGGGCTTGGTAAATATAATGGCACCCCAATTTCTTTTAATTTGGATCCTCAGGTGGCCCCCATCCGGTTGAAGCCTCGAAGGGTCCCATTAGCTCTAGGGCCTAAAGTAGACCATGAATTGGATAAACTTACAGCCCATTGATCATGCAAGGTGGGAAACTCCCATCGTAATTCCCCTTAAACCTGACGGGACAGTGAGAATTTGCGCTGATTATAAAGCTACATTGAACAAGGCCCTTCAGTCCAATCCGTATCCTGTTCCAGTAGTGCAACACCTCCTGCACTCGTTGGGCCGGGGGTCTGTTTTTGCCAAGCTGGACCTGGCACAAGCTTACCAGCAGCTCCCGGTGGACGAGCTGACTGCCTTAGCTCAAACTATTGTTACCCACCGGGGAGCTTTTAAATGTACTAGGCTCCAGTTTGGCGTTAGCATTGCCCCTGGCATTTTTCAGAGCCTCATGGAAAGGCTCCTACATGGGTTGCAGGGGGTGGTGCCTTATTTTGATGATGTGCTTATTTCTGCCTCCACCCCCTCAGAACTACTCTCAAGGGTTAGAGCCGTTCTCCTCAAGTTTAGAGAAGTAGGCCTGCGTTTGCGTCCTGATAAATGCTATTTTGGGGTCCCCCAGGTGGAATTCCTCGGGTTTCTTATTGATGGCCATGGCATTCGTCCCACCCCTTCCAAAATTGAGGCTATTCAATTAGCTCCTACTCCCTCTTCCAGGTCAGAGTTGCAGGCTTTCTTAGGCCTCCTCAATTTCTATTCGGTATTTTTACCTCACAAGGCCACCCTGGCTGAACCTCTTCACAGACTTTTAGACAACAGTACGGTATGGCATTGGGGTTCAGCAGAGGAGACTGCTTTCAGAGCAATTAAGCAGCTTTTAACTTCTGTGGCTGTCCTTGTTCAATACAGTGACAGCCTCCCCCTGCTGCTAGCCTGTGATGCCTCCCCATACGGGGTGGGAGCGGTACTAAGTCACATCCTCCCAAATGGCTCAGAGGCACCATTGGCCTTTTATTCTCGCACAATGTCTCAGACAGAGAGGAACTATAGCCAGCTTGACCGCGAGGCTCTCGCATGTGTCGCTGGCGTAAGAAAGTTTCACGATTATCTTTACGGGTGGCACTTTCATCTTCTGACTGATCATAAGCCCCTCCTAGGAATCCTTGCAAATAATAGGCAGAGCCCTAACGTCTTATCCCTTAGGATGTCTCGCTGGTTGGAGTTTATGGCCTCTTATTCATACACTCTCCACTACCGCCCGGGCCGGCAAATGGGAAATGCAGATGCTTTAAGCAGATACCCATTGCCCAGGCCCGTTCAGGATCCAGCACCGACAGTCTCTATTTTGCTTGTGGATGAGTTGTCTGTGCCTGTCACTGCTTCTCATATCGCGTCCAAATCTGCGAAGTACCCTGTCCTTTTGCAGGTTTTAGACTGGGTACGTAGGGGATGGCCATCAGTTTCCCCTTCTCCCATGTTCCAGCCTTTCTTTAATAGAAGGCATGAACTAACAGTGATGAAAGGATGCTTGCTTTGGGGGCAAAGGGTGGTGGTACCTCCCAGTCTTAGAACCAACATCCTCCAATGTCTCCATAGGGCTCATCCAGGCATAGTCCAGATGAAAGCGCTTGCACGCAGCTATGCCTGGTGGCCTAGGATGGATGAACAGATAGAAGACTGGGTTAATAAATGTAGGCCATGCCAGTTGTCTAGGCCAAGCCCTCCCGCTGCTCCTGTCTTAGAATGGGAATCTGCTAGAGCCCCTTGGTCTCGTCTGCATATGGACCTGGCAGGCCCTTTCCATGGCCAAACCTTTCTAGTACTGGTAGATTCTTATTCCAAATGGGTGGAGTTGGCTCGAATGCCCTCCACCACTTCTGAGTCCATTATTTCAATCCTGGACCCTATTTTTGCCTCACATGGCCTTCCTGATGTACTAGTTACGGATAACGGACCACAGTTTACTTACTCGGGGTTCGAGGCTTACCTGGCTCGGATGGGGGTGCGCCACGCTAAAACTGCCCCCGCTCACCCTGCTGCTAATGGATTGGCAGAAAGGGCCGTGAGGTCTGCCAAAGAGGCCCTAAGCCGTTTGGGCACCTCCAACTGGCAGGCTAGTTTAACTACATACCTATTTGCCCAGCACACAACCCCATGTCAGACTACAGGCCTAAGCCCCGCTGAACTCTTGATGGGACGACGCTTAAGAACCATACTCGATCGTCTCCATCCCGGGTATGTGGACTTACAACAACCCTGCAGGCAGACCACTCCTAGATCGTTACAACTGGGGGATCCTGTTTTTGCATTGAACCTAGGGATTGGGCCTAAGTGGGTCTCTGGACATATCTCTCAAGTAACAGGACCTTGTTCTTACAAGGTTCTGTTAGAGGATGGACGAACTTGGCGGCGGCACATAAACCAGCTTCGCCGCCGCATACTTGATACCACCCAACCTTCTAGTAGGTCACCTGCACCGACTCTAGGCAGCCTTCCGATCGCGCCCTCGTTCACCACGGTTTCACCAGCACCATCATCTGCTGGGATGGCTTCTCCAGCACCGGTCTCGCCTCTAGGGATGGCTTCGTCAGCACCGATCTCTCCTTTGGGGATAACGGCTCCTGTCGACTCGGCAGAGGGCGAGAGCGGTGCTCAGCGGTCCCTCCCTCCTTTAACTCCAGGACCGGTTCTGAGAAGGTCTGGGCGGAGCCGGCGGAGCCCTGCCTATTTGAAGGACTATGTTTGTGCGATTTAAGGGGGAGGGGTGTTGAATCCTGGCTTGAAGTCATGCCGGCTGATTGGCTGATTGGCTGATTGGCTGATTGGTTGGCTCTCATTGGTCCCTCCCTGGCAGCCTCCTATAAAGAGGAAGCGGTCAGCTCTATTCTCTGTGTTATTTCTGTCGAACTGCATTGTGTGAATAAACAGCAATTTTATACAAGCTGCTTTCCTGCATCTTCCTTCCAGCAAGCTAACATCCGGTTTAACACCATATAATCCCCCTCACTTTTTCCCGCAGTAGAAAATGTGGCGGGCCTGAATGCAAAAAGGTAAAAGATGGCTTCCAGGCCTGACAGACACGCTGCTTCTGGGCCAGTCCAGCTGGCGGGTGGGCAAGCAGGTGGCCCTCAGAGAAGAGCACTGCACTGGGTGACTCATCCTCCTGTCGCAGGCTGGATGTGGGGCCTGAGGCAGAGAAGAGGAAAGTGTGTGGCAGGTGCCTGGAGGCTCCATGGAAGCCAAGAGGCACGCCCGAAAGGTGTGGATGAAGACTTTTACGGCTTTCTGCCTCACAGAAACAGAGATGGGCAGGAGGCCCGAGAGCACACAGCACCCTAGTGCAGCAGTCTCCCAAGGGCTTCCTGCCTGCCTTCCCCTACAACCTCAGGCCCTGCATCCAGCCTGCGACCAGGCAATGCATCGCTTCCAGGCTAGTCTGGCTGGAGGCCAGGCCTGCTTCGGGAAAAACCTGGGAAGGGCTCCAATGCCGTGGTCTCCCATGTGCTTCCCTCGCAGGCCAGGCTGGCTTTGGGAAACACCAGGGAAGGGCTCCAATGCCGCAGTCTCTTGCATACTCCAGTACATCCCCGCGCACATCAGTCCACCCGCCGCTAGTATCACCATTCTGCCAGCTCACCTTCCCCCACCCACCCTCCGGCCCATGCCCTTCGGCTTACCTTTGTGAGCAGCGATGAGCAGAAGTACGCAGAAGTGCAGCTAATCTTCTGAAAAGATAAGGCCGATGGCTGGAGGAGGGATGATGAGGGTGGCGGGAAAAGCCATCCATGCAAGAAGTGGCTAGAAGGGAGAGGCAGGGCTTAATCCCACCATTTCTGGTTCACCTGAACTGGCCCAAACTGGCTGAATCCCACCACTGGCTTACACCTCCCAAAAGCTAAATGAGACTGAGAGATATTGGGCAGTCTGGGAGAAGGAAGCCTTCGCAGTGGGACGGGCATTGTTGATGTGGAGGCAGAGGGTAGTAAAATTCTCTTTGCAGTATGGACTGACCACAAAAACCTGGAGGTGCTGAGGACCCCCTGAAAACTCTCCCCAAGCAAGTAGGATGGGCCCAATATTTTAACTGGTTCGACTTTGAGTTGAAATATATTCCAGGAGGGAAAAATTTCTTAGCTGATTGTCCTGCATGCTCCAATACAAAAGGACCCGAGAGGAAGTGGTGAGCTCCATTATCCCCAGAAAGCAGCTGGCTGTGCAGGTAACCACCATGCAACAGGGAAAAGGGAAATCCTCAGATCACAGTGATCCATTGAAAAAGCAGTTGAAGAAGGAGCTACAAACTGATGCATAGTTCAGAGCCCATCAAGAGGAAGTGACTCTGAGGAGGGAGATGGCCTGAAAAGGGGAGAAGCTGTTTGTCCCTGACAGCCTAGGAGTACAGATCTTACAGTGAAGCCATTATGCCAACAGGCTGGCCACTTTGGGTTCCTAAAGACTTTACACCTGGCTAAGCAGCAATTTTTGTGGCCAGAAATGAAAAAGGACATAGATAGCTATGTAAAAAAGGTATGCTGTGTGTGCAGCTATGAAAAAAAATGCCAGGAGAGAGTCAGGGATTGCTGCAGCAAGTAGCAGAGCCAACTAGGCCTTGGGAGGAGATAGCAATGGATGTCATAGTCAAACTTCCAGAAAGTGGTGGGAATACTGTGATATAGACTGTAATTGATCTGTTCTCCAAGCAAACTCACTTAATAACCTTCTAGAGCCTCCCGACAGCCCAGAGACTAGCCAAGATATTTCCGCAGCAGATCTATCAACTGCATGGAGTGCCAAAGTGCATCATGTCAGACAGAGGGGTGCAATTTACAGCTAACTTCTGGCAGGAATTCATAAAACTGACAGGGTCCTCCCAAGGGCTAATTTCTGCATTTTATCCCTGCATTTTTAACTTACCTCATTGCCAGTTCACTTCCTCCTGTGCCGCGTGGCTGCGACTCATGGGCATGCGCCACTTTGCATACACGTGCATGCACAGTGGCAAAAAATCTCAAAAACTTTTTAAAAAGCTGAAAACAAGATGGCGACCACATGCACAGTGCCAGAAACCCGGCTTCTGCACATGTGCAGAAGAAAAAAAACATGGAAAAAAATCCCCCCCCCCAAAATTGAAAAAATATCCCCCCCAAAAAAGTTGAAAACAAGATGGCGACCACATGCACAGTGCTGGGAACTCAGCTTCTGCACATGTGCAGAAGAAAAAAACCAAGAAAAAAAATAAAAAAATCCAAAAAAAATCCAAAAAAAAAATAAAAAAGATGGCAGCCTCCAGGGACCGGCACCAACTGAACTGGTTCTGTGACATCATTGTGACATCACCAGCAGGATGCTACCAATTCAGGTGAACCAGTCCAAACTGGCATGAATCCACCTCTGGTTTCATCCAGCACCAATGAAGCCATAAAATGTACTAACTCAATGGTGTAACACTATCTATGTTGCTATGTCAAATATCAGCAATCAAACTGGGTAAAACTCCTGCCATTTGCTGAGGTTGCATATAATAATGCGGTACATAGCACCACTGGACTCACCCTGGGGATGGAGTTTGTGCCCATGCCAGAATACCCAAGAGAGCTTTTCTGATCAGTGTCCCTAATGGAGTGGGTAGACTCTATCCAGAATGTGTGGAGAAATGTAAGGAAGGTCCTAGTTAAAGCAACCAACAGTCAGAAAAAACAAACAGATAAAAGGTGAGCACCACAAGAAATATTTCACATAGGAGATAAAACATATCTGTCTACAAAGTATCTGAAGTTAAGATTATTTTGTAAAAAGCTAGGTCTGAAGTACATGGGGCCTTTCCCTATTGTGAAAGTGATTAACCCAGTCACAGTAGAACTGACATTGCCTCGAATACTGGGGAAAGTGCACCCAATATTCAATTGTAGCTTACTTAAGCTGGCGGTGGGGTCTAGACTAAGGGCAGTTGAGAGAAAGGATCTGGGACCAATAATAATAGGAGGTGAAAAGCATTATGAAGTTAAATGAATTTTAGATTCTAGACTTTACAAAGGGAAACTACAATGGAAGGGTTATCCAATTTCAGAAGCAAGGTAGATTAAAGGCCCCAATATTAAAGCAGATCGCTTAATAAATAGGTTCCATGCAAAATACCCCCAGAAACCAGAGGCCCCTCAGTGAAGGGGTAAGGAGTTTAAATGTTATTTACATATGTTTGTTATTTTCCAGGTACCTCCTATATTTTTTTTGGGGGGGGGGGCTGTCAAATTTCAAAGTGTATTCAGGCTGCTTTCACTTTTACTGCTTCACAACTTGTCAGAGACCAGGGAGATAAGAGAAGGAGAGATTGGAACGTGCATTCCAGATAAAAAGAAACTGTCTCATCAGAATTAAGGACGTTACAGCAGTTGTCCGCCATAGGCATCGAAATTTTTTCCATAACAACATCTGAACACCTAATTGGGGGATTCTATATTTTAATTATATTGAATTGCCCAGGAATTAGCCAGAGCTGGTTTTGCTTTCATTCTATGCCAAAATTATCTACTCAATAAAGTTTTGCATCAAGGGGGTGGATCATCTCAACAGTGCTTGCTTGTTTGGGTTTGTCAGTCGGAAACATGACACAAGTATTTGCATAACTCCTTTTCTAAATATTAACCACTGTGTATCTAATCTGTGAGATTTTGTACTGATTTCTATTGTATTTGTTTTATTTATTCTATTATAGCTTTTATAAGTCTCTATGGGCTTACATTGTGTCTCATTCTCTGAGCCTTGTTAGTTAGGTATGTATCAGCAGTCTCATCAGGCAGCCATATTCTCCCTACAAAGGAATATGGCTTGCAACAGAACAGTAGAAAAATCATGCTTTTTTGGACTCCCACACAAATGACACTGGGTACTATTATTTTATTGTGTAACTATTAGAATTCCACTAGGTTTCTATAGGTTTCCTGTCATTTTTTTTGGCCTCTCCCCCTTAAAAATAGCAGAATTATGATCCCACCTCTAGGTATGTTGACATATCTAGCCAGGGTCAAGCTCTTCCCCTACTTGTGGCATGCAGAATAGAGGGTGAAGTTTTTTTTTAAAAAAGCCTGGAGGTCAAATAAAATCACAAATTGTGAAATATGTGCAAGGGAGGTCTTCTCACGATTGTTTTCCACCTCTCACAATTCACACTGCAGCCCTCATTCTGTTAATAATATAATAAAGACATTATTATTCTATGTGATATGATAACTGGTCCTGGAGAAAGCTATTGTGATCTTAATAGTCAGTTATGATAATTAGCACACTGAAGTCAGTTTTATTTACATTTGCTAACTATGCTAATAAGCACACAGAAGTCAGTTTTATTTTGGTGTACAAGTCTCTTGAGGGAAATAATACAAGATTAATAAACATTCAGAAGAGAAATATCTATGACTACAGATAGATGTTTCACTACATGAAAATTAGTGGGATAGCATTGATTTAGTGATAAAGAGAGATTTGGAGAGATTTCTGTGTAGACTTTAAATAATGAACTAACTACCTATTTAACATTGTTACATTTTCCACATGATAATTATGAAGAATAAAAAAGAATTATAATTTGCAGAAATTTGGACCAAACCTTCATGCATGAACTGATCCCTAATAAGTGAAGTAGCATTGGCAAAGTCGTCTCATAATCTGTATATGAAAAAAAAAGGAATGCCTGGTAAAATCTGTTTTTATTTCTCTGTTTTTAAACAAGTTAAGTATTATTGTTGAAAATGTGCTAATATGGCATTCGACATTGTGGAGGAAAAATTGCTGAGATGTCAGAGTTCAAAGGTGCAATAGGTTGTGTCTCATTTTCTGTCCAAACTCTACTACAGACATTATTGGTTTGAATTGGATGGGATACTGTCTTTTCAAACTGAGTTTTCATTTCCTTCAGATTGTTGGGTAAGGGGATTTATTATTCTGCTAATATTTGAGGTCCTATGTTTAAATGTATTTAACAGTGTTATAATTGTGTCTTTATCAACAGGTGAATATCAAAATAGCAGTTATGTTGTAACTTAAGTTCTATAATTTCCTATTTAACAATATGCTATTAAACACATGTTTAATAATCTTGTATTTCTGCATTGGTTTAAAGGCTTTTTATGGTATTATTTTAGCCTAATGTTTGATAGGGAAATTGAGAAAAAAATGTCACTTACATAAATATACACACAGAGAGAAATTATACAAAGAGGAAATATTTGCTCTCAAGATCTCCTAGTAAGAGATATAGCAAATTATTTTTATATTTATTGGATAGATTTACATTGGCTTTGTTCCAGGATCACAAAGCACCATACATTAGAATTCTCCAATTTTCCAACACTATTACAATCCTGTAGGAGTGCAGACACATTATGATGGGTCCAATTATTCAGAGTAATCTTTCATTGATGAAAATAGACCTAAACCAACTTTGTTCTAACACCAGTCAACTGTTTTGTTCACTACATGAGATAACACAACTGAAAAGAGGAAAGAAGGAAAATGTGAGGTTGGTGGTTGGTCCTTTAGTACAGATGGATAAAAATGGGAAACAGTATACTCTGATATGCCCATCCTACATCCCTGTTTTCCATGTTCTGATTGTTTGTTCATTCCATTCATGTTTTATGTTTCTTGATGTTTTCTATTCTTGCCACATATCAAAATGCCACCTTCAACATTTTATCTAACTGAATTTCCCTCTTTTCTTTCCTTGCAGTTATGTCAGCTTTGTCATAAATGAAACATGGAGAATCAAACCACAGTGCCTTACTTTCTGCTCCTGGAATTCTCAAAAAATCGGCATCTGCAGCTTTTGCATTTCTTTTTCTTCTTTGTGTTATATCTGGCAACAGTAACAACAAATCTTCTCATCATCTCTGCAATTGCTTTTGACCATCGACTGCACAGCCCCATGTATTTCTTTCTCATGAATTTGGCTCTTCAGGACCTGGGGATTGTCTCAGTCATTGTCCCCAAATCGATGTCAAATTCTCTCATGGACACCAGACACATCTCCTACTTTGGTTGTGTTGCTCAATACTTTCTCTTTCTCTCCTTTGGATCTTCTGATTTCTCTCTCCTGACAGTTATGGCATATGATCGGTATGTTGCCATTTGCCACCCACTGCACTATGAGATGGTGATGAATTGGAAATACTGTACTGAAATAATAATTCTAGTGTGGGTTACAGGTCTCCTCTATGGAATGTTGCATACCACCTGCACTTTTTCCATCCTTTTTTGTTCTAATGTGGTCAACCAATTTTTCTGTGAAATTCCACAATTGCTAAATCTATCCTGCTCTGGATTAAATCTACTTGAGGTTGGAATTCTTGTGGCCAGTGTCATTGTTGGACTAGGTTGTTTTACTTTTATAGTTGTATCTTATGCAGTGATCTTCAAGACAGTGTTAAGAATCCCTTCTGAAAAAGGAAGGCAAAAAGCCTTATCCACCTGTATTCCCCATCTTACAGTAGTGTCTATGTTAGTATTAAGTGGATGCATTGCCTATCTGAGACCTTCCTCTAACACTGCATCTTACTTAGATATTGGATTGACTGTTCTGTATGCCCTCCTTCCACCCCTGTTCAATCCAATAATCTATAGCATGAGAAATAAGACTATCAAATGTGTCCTTTTTCAACTGTCGAGGCTTTGATAAATTTTTTAAATGTTATTTATATTTATAATTTTTTTCATTCTTTCCCTTCTCTTAATAAAGGAATAAATGTAGAAATGGATATTGGGATGGAGGCAAATCCAACCTCTCAAACCATAGAGCTCAAGATGTTATTTGCAAAAATCCAACATCCCTATTTACTGTCAATTTAATTTACCAATGCTAAATATGGATGTTTGGCACCTCTGGAATTCCACAGGCTTGGGAAATTTACTGGGGAAAATGACATTGTGGGTTTGATAATGACCCCTTGTGATGGAACTTGAGGAGATGTCAGCTTTTTGAGATAGGCCAGTCAAGAAAAAACCCCTCAAGTTTACCTGAATTATACTGGCATTTTTAGAATATTAAAAGCCATGCTGTGTTTAAGCATGACTTGTAAAATAAGAACAGGATAAAAGTTCAGTCCAAAATACCAGCAAGGATGAAATGAGATTGTCCAGAGCCAATAAGAACTGAGGAACTAAACCTTCCTGAAATAAGAGTTCTAGGAAATCAAATATACCCATCCAGTGAAAGATGACTTGCAGTGCCATCAAAGTCTGTCTTCTAACCCTTTCCTGTATAAATGTGAGATTTTAATGTATATAGAATTTCATACAATAACAGATTTGGAAGAGACCTTGGAGGTCATCTAGTCCAACCCTTTGCTCGACCAGGAGAGTCTATACCAGTGATGGCGAACCTTTTTTGGTTCGCGTGCCAAAAAGTGGGGGGGATGCGTGGGATCACGTGTGTGCGTGCCCACACCCATAATTCCATGCACCCCTGCGCATGAGCATATGACCCCCCCACTCCCAGCATGCAATGGCACGCCCATTTTTTGCTCTCTCCAGGCTTCTAGGAGCCTGGGGAGGGCAAAAACGGCCTTCCCCCCCCTCTGGAGGCTGGAAACAGCCTGTTTCCTGACTCCCAGCGGGCCCAGAAGGCCCAAAAATCAGCCAGCCGGTGCGCACATGCACGACGGACCTGAGCTCGCTTGCCCACTGATATGGCTCCGCATGCCACTTGTGGCACCCGTGCCATAGGTTCGCCATCACGGGTCTATACGTTTCTGACAAATGACTGTCCAATCTCTTCTTAAAAGTTTCCAGTGAGGAGGCACCCACAACTTCTCAAGGCAAGTCGTTCCACTGGTTAATTGTTGTCACTTTTAGCCTCTAGCCCTTGAATCACCTTTGTTGCTTTTCTCTGTACTCTTTCCAGAATACATCTTTTTTATATTGTGGTGACCAAAAATGGATGCAGTAGTCCAAGTATGGCCGTAGAATTATGGTCTTCATTCTATCCCTCAGCCTAGCATTGCCTTTGCTTTTTGGCTACCTTTTCACACCGTTGGCTCACATTTAAATGATTGTCCATTTGGACTCCAAGATCCCTCTCACAGTTAGTGACATTGAGCCAGGTTTGACCTAGTCTATACCTGTATAATTGGTTTTTCTTGCGTAAGTGTAGAACTTTAGTGTTATCTATATTGAATTTCATTTTGTTAGATAGGGCCTAGTGTTCAAGTCTGTCAAGATCCTTTTGGATTTTGAGCTTCTCTATTGGGGTGTTGGCTATTCCTGCCAGCTGGGTGTCATCTGCAAATTTGATGAGTTCCCCTTCTCTTCCTTCATCTAGATCAGGGGTGTCAAACCCATGGCCCGTGGGCCGGATGCGTCATGTACTGGTCATGCCAACCCCCAGTTTAGTGAAGGAAAAATGTCACAATATGTCACATGATGACAATGTGACACCATGAGGTTGTCACCCCTGATCTAGATCATTTATGATGATATTGAAGAGTATTGGGCTTAAAATTGAACATTGGAGTACCTCACTAGTTACTTCCCTATATGTGGATATAGTTCTGTTGATGACTAGACTGAGTACAGTTTGTCAGCCAGTTACAAATCCATGTGGTGTTGATGCTGTCTATCCACAAATTATGTAATAGGAGTGATGCTTGCATCATAATACTGCTGTACTGATGTTGTCAATATGATCACTCTTCCCTACGGACACTGCTGTTTTTGTTTCTACTTGCTTAGTTATCAGGAGCAATAATCAGACCCAATCAGACAATGGGCACCTGGCTGGGAGTAGATAAGGTCCAAAATTCAAAGGGGAAGGGTGATGTTAGACTTTGCTCTCTTATGCCAACATAGGGATTCCAGACTAATTCTCCATTTGATACCTCCACTAGCTATTTTTCCAATCATCCCAATCAAAGCTGAGGAACTATCAGATACAGGGAGTCAGTCATTCTACAATCGGCCTATAGGGATTTTCTTATGCTTGTATCTTACTCTGTATGTAGCTTAAAACTTTTAGGATTACTTTATAATCATTGCAAATGTTTTTTACTTGAGTAAAAATATTGAAATATAAAAAAGGATGAAATCTGTTTCTTGATGCTTTGCCATATGAGTTTAATGGGTTCTTCTGGAGAAGTGAGAGAAACCACAGGGGAGAATATTACCTTATTGCTGGGAACAATTTATTGCAGAAAATAAAAATTATTAAATGACAAAACTGAGATATGTACACTGATTTATTAAAACATGTACTTATATAAACTCTCTTTCTAAATCTTATTTGCTGTATTTCTTATGTTAGTTTTTATATTGACTTCTATGGATTTACTGTATTACTTATTAGAGTCTCAATGGGCTTACATTATACCTCATTCTATGAGCCATGTTTTAGGTCTGTATTTGCAGTGTATTCAAACAGCCTAGAAAGGAGTGTGGCTTGGAATACAACAATGAGCTATCATCTTGCTTGTTTGCACTCTGAATACCAATTCTACTGGTTTCCATGGTGTTATTGTAATACATCAGGTTTCTATGGGTTTATTTGAACTTATTTTCTTTCTCTTTCCTTTTTATTTACCACTCTTGTGTTAATGATTTGGGCTTAACTAACCAAGTAATCAGCTATTCTCCTATCTGTGTTAGGCAGAATAGAGGGTGGGATTTCTTAAAATTTAGAGGTGAAAGAGAATCCCAAGTGATGCAACATAGTTCAGGGAGATCTTCTCACCTGAGTCCTGTTTTATCTCTCACAGTTTGAAGTGCTGGAATCACTGCAGCCTCAATTCTGTTAACATTATTCTGAGATGCTTTTATGTTATGGGATAATTAGTACTGGAGCTTTTGGAGATAGCAATAAAGTTATTAATGGGCAATTATGTTAATGAGCACACAGAGTCATCTTTATTTTGGTGTACAGTACTCAAAGAAAAAAGGGATATTAATAAACTTTCAGAATAGGAACCTCTTAAACTGTAGATAGCTATTTCACTACATGAAAATTATATCAATAACAGGAAAGTTAGCATCAGCAAAATCATTTCAAACTCTGGATAAGAATAAAAGAAATGTTTGTTAATATTTCTAAATGTTTTTTTAAACATTAAACTATTACTGTTGAAAACTTGGGTCCATATTTTAATGTTAATGTTTCCATTAAAACGGATTCTCTTTTTAATTTCATGAGAGAGAGAGAGAGAAGGGAGAAATCACATTTTCCTTTTTATAGGTTACATAATCAGAGTACAAAAGATCATTTTGATTGTGTAAGGAAAGGTCATCTGTTCAGTTACATCCTAAGAATTAAAGAATCCAATCAGGGCTGGGTTCTAACTTACCTCGCTGTTGGTTCACTTCCTCCTGCGCCACGTGGCCTCAGTGCCAAAAAATCCCCCCCCCCAAAAAAAGCTGAAAACAAGATGGCAACGGCATACACAGTGCTGGAAACTCGGCTTCTGCGCATGCTCAGAAGAAAAAAATAAATAAAAAATAAAAAAGTAAAAAAAGATGGCGGTGCCCACGGACCGGCACTGACCAAACCGGTTTGGTGACGTCATCATGACGTCACCAGCGGGTTGCTACCAGTTCGAGTGAATCGGTCTGAACTGGGAGGAACCTACCTCTGAATCCAATAATATGTGAGCATTTAGGATTGAAAAGAGAATTGTATGCTGAATAAATATTAAAGAAACATTTACATTATAGTAGTTTGCCTACTTCTTAAATTGACTTGTTTACACATCTGAGACCTTCCTCTAGCACCCCAGCCTATTTAGATTTATCATTATCTGTCCCATATTCCAGTATTACAATTCTGTTCAATCCAATAATCTATAATTTGAGAAATAAGAACATGAATTATGTCCTAACTAAAATTGTGGAGTTTTTGAAAAATTCTTTCAATAGGCTTTATCTTCTTATACTGCAGAAAATGGTGTTGTGTGTTTGATAATGCTACCTTGTGATAGAATGCTACTGTTACTGCAACCCATTGAGTAACATAAACTCTTTTTCTGATTTTAAGGAGATGTCAGCTTTTTGAGATTGGCCACCAGGAAGCCAGCTACTCAAGTTTAATTGAAATTATATTTCAGAATCTTGAAAGCCATGCTGTGTTTAAGCATGGTTTGTAAAACAAGAACATGAAAAAGGTTTGGTCCAAAATACCAACAAGGAAGAAATGACCTTCACCAGACCCAATAAAAACTGGGGAATTGAAACCCTCCTGAGATCATCAAGAGTTCCAAGAAACCAAATCATTCATCCAATGAAAGGAGGCTTGCAGTGCCATCAAAGTCTGTCTTCTAACCCTTCTATGTATAAATGGGAGGTTTTAATGTATATAGAATTTCATAGAATAACAGAGTTGGAATGGAACTTGAAAGGCATCTAGTCTAACTCCCTGCTTGAGCAGGACAGTCTATACCAGTGATGGCGAACCTTTTTTGGTTCGCGTGCCAAAAAGGGGGGGGATGCGTGGGATCACATGTGTGCGTGCCCACACCCAAAATTCCATGCACCCCCGCGCATGCGCGTATGACCCCCCCACTCCCAGCATGCAATGGCACGCCCATTTTTTGCTCTCTCCAGGTTTCTAGGAGCCTGGGGAGGGCGAAAACGGCCTTTCCCACCCCCTCTGGAGGCTGGAAACAGCCTGTTTCCTGACTCCCAGTGGGCCCAGGAGGCCCGAAAATCAGCCGGTCGGTGCGCACATGCGTGCCGGACCTGAGCTCGCGTGCCCACTGATATGGCTCCGCGTGCCACTTGTGGCACCCGTGCCATAGGTTCGCCATCACGGGTCTATACCATTTCAGATAAATGGCTGTCCAGATTCTTCTTATAAGTCTCCAGTGATGGGGAACACACAATTCCTGAATGCAAGCTGTTCCACTGGCTGTTCTCAGATTTAGCCTCTAGTTCACTAATAATCTTTGCTGCTATTCTCTGTATTCTTTCCAGATCTCAACATCTTTTTTATATGCAGTATTGCAGGCTAATTCTGCTGATGGAGAGCAGTTGGATTTTTACTGGCTCAAGTTTGACTAAGCCTTTCATCCTTCCAAAGTCATTAAAATGAGGAGCCAGATTCTTAGGGGCAATATGCTGACTCTGTAAACTGCTTAGAGAGGGCTGTAAAGCATTGTGAAGTGGTATATAAGTCTAAGTGCCATTTCTATTGCTACTTTCCCAGTCTAAGTGCTATTGCTAGTGAATTCCAAGTGTGGCCATACTAAGGCTTTGTAAAATAATACTAATTCACATGATCTTGATTCTATCCCTCTATTAATGTAGCATGGGATTGCATTGACTTTTTTGGCTGCTGCCACACACAGTTGGCTTACATTAAGTGATTTTCCACTTGGACTCCAATATCACTCTGACAGTTTCTGGCAAGTCAATAAACAACAGAAACTGACAGGATTAGGGCAGGGAAACCCATCATCGCCCATCTAAGGATAGGATTAATCTTCAGGAAGAAGGACAAGATTACAAACATGTTCATTATAAAGAGTATTAAGTAAGACTTCTGTGATAAGCTGATACTCCCTGGAGTTTCCCAAGACCTTTTATAGCTGCTGCAGTGTTGGCTACTTCTTGTTTCTTCCTGGGGGAAAAGATACAGGATGGGACAATGATGCAGCTTGATCATACAGGCCTTGAATTTAATGCATGTGTGGTCCAGCCAGCTATATTGCTTCTGCTATGAAGCACCCAATTTAGAACATAAAGAACATAAATAATAGAGTTGGAAGGGTTAATAGCTTTTGGCAGTACGCCTAAGCTTTCAATTAGCATGAGCAGCTGCTCTTAGTTTCCCTCTCAGCTGCTGTGTTTGCTTTGGGATTGACTTTTTTAAAAAAGGAGAATGGCTGTTTTAAGGTTTCTGCATTGTTTTAGTGGCACTGTCCTTTTGGGGTGTATTTCCCTCACTCTTTAGTGAGGGCAAGCTATTCCATTGGTTGATTGGTCTCACCCTTAGGAAATTTCTCACCCTTAGTCCTAGGTTGCTTCTCTCTTTGGTTAGTTTCCATCCATTGTTTCTTGTTGTGCCTTTTTGTGCTTTGGAAAATAGATTCACTCCCTCATTTTGGTAGGAGCCCCTCAAATTTCCTTACAGAACAATTAATCAATGGAACAACTTGCCTCCAGAAGTTGTAAATGCTCCAACACTGGAAGTTTTTAAGAAGAGATTGAATAACCATTTGTCTGAAGTGGTGTAGGGTTTCCTGCCTAAGCAGGGGGTTGGACTAAAACACCTCCTTTCCAACTCTGTTATTCTATTCCATTTTAAATATTAGAACAGTGCTATTTTATTGTGAGTTGGACTAAGGAGAAATTTCCTAAGGGTGAGACTAATCAAGTTGGCCATGCCCAACAAGTCACATCACCAAGTCATGCCCACAGAGCTTGTAGGGAAAATTTTTGGATTTCACTACTGGTACTGGGCCGAAAACCAAACTTTGGGGTACCTTACTACTTACTTCTCTTCATGTGGGTGCAGCTCTATTGAGGACTACATGCCAGGTACCGTTTATTAGCCAGTCACAAATCCATTTAGTGGTAATGCTGTTTATCCCACAAATTATGTAACAGGAATGGTGCTTGAATCATAAACCTGATGTACTGTTATTGTCAATGTGATCACTCCCGCCTATGGACACTGCTGTTTCTGTTTCTATCTGCTTAGCTATCAGGAACAATAACCTGACCCAACATGAAGGGATCAATTAGCTGTTTTATTGGTCAAGACTATACAAAGAAATCTTCTCAGACTTATGATTGATACCTGGATAAGACTAGATAAGGTCGAACAACATTCCAAAGAGTATGTGTGTGTGAATGAGTGAGTGAGATTTTGTTCTCTTGTGGCAACATAGACTAATTCCCCATTTGATACCTCCCCTGGCTCAGCCATTCTCCTTGTTACACTAGCATAGTGTATGTATCTTGTTTTTCCCAATACATGCCCACCCCTTCCACTGGTATCTTCAGATTTTCTTCATTTTCTAGCTATTTTTCCGTTCATCCCAGTCAAAGCTGCAGAATTGTCAGCTACAGAGAAAGAGTCACCCATCCTGCAATCTGCTTCTTATGCTTGTATCCTACTCTGTATGTTCCTTAAAACTTTTCAGATTTATTTTAATCCTTGCAAAAAAAAAATAGTTGAGTAAAAATACTGAAATATGAAAAAGGATGATCTCTTTCCTGGTGCTTTGCCATATGGTTTTTAATGGCTTCTTCTGGGGAAGTTGTAGAGCACATAGAGTAAAATATATCCTGATTACCTTATTGCAGTGATTGTATTGCTGACAACAAAAATTAGCAACAAAACTGAGGATGCATACACTGATTTTTCTAAAACATGTATCTGTCTTTAGAAACTATCTTTCTAAATTTATTTACTGTGTTTCTTCTGTGAGTTTTCTTATTGATTTCTATGGGTTTACTGTATTACTTAGTCTATTATAGGTATTTTATAGGTCTCTATGAGATTACACTACACCCCATTCAATGAGCCATGTTTTAGATCTGTATTTGCAGTGTACTCAAGTAGTGAAATGGACTCTAGAAAGGGGTGTGGCAAAGAATACAATAATGAGCTATTATCTTGCTTGTTTGTACTCTCAATACCAATTCCACCAGTTTCTATGGTGTTATTGCAATCTATTAGGTTTCTATGGGTTAGGATTATCTGTTTTATCTCTCACAGTTCGGACTGCTAGAATCCCTGCAGTCCCAATTCTGTTAACATTATTCTGAGATATTTTTGTGTTATGCAATAACTGGTATTGGAGCATTTGGAGATAGTTATAGAGTTATTAATGTCTAATTATCTTAATAAGCACACAGAAGTCAGTTTTATTTTGATCTGCAGAACTCATGAGGAAAAAACAGATAATAAACACTCAGAAGGTTCTCTTAAACTGCAGATAGCTGTTTCACTACATGAAAATCAGATGAATTGTAGAAAAATTAGCATCAGCAAAGTAATTTCAAATGTCTCTGGATATGAATAAAAGAAATAATGTTAATATTTCTAAGTGTCTTTTTTATTTTTAAACATTAAATTATTATTGTTGAAAATCTTGTTCCACATTGTTGAAAGAAATATTGAGATGTCAGAGTTCCCAGTTATAATATGCTGTCTCATTTTGTGGCCAAACTCTCTTTGAGGGAATAGAGGTTTGTACTTGATGGAAGACTGCTTTTTCAAATTGAGCTATGATTTTCCTTCTGTTGACAAGAGGATTAATTCATTCATTTTGTCAATGCTATCTGATTTCTTTTTAAAAATATTTTCCACTGTGTTTATTATGTATGATACCAGCTGGTTAATGTCAAGAAAAGAATTAAGTAAAGGTTTTTGTTCTTCTATTGATTATATAATGATATAAATCATTAAATACATGTTTAGGAATGTAGCATTTATGTATTAAATTTAGAGTTTATTATACTATTTTCTTTCTATTTTTCTTTTTTTCAAATAAGTGCTAAGAGAACTGAGAAAACATTACTATCTGTCTGTCACATAAAACACACACACACACATACACACGCACACAAAGACATTGTACCAGAGGGCAATTTCTATGGTCAAGATTCCCAAGTGAAAGATAGAGCAATTTATTGTTATATTCATTTGTCAGATTTACATTGTTTTTCTTCTAGAAGCACAAAGCACCATACATAGCACACCCTCCAATTTTCCAACAATCAAAATGTTGTACAAGTGGTGAGAGATTTTGACTGATCCAAATATTCTCAGTAAACTTCCAGAGAAGAAAGTAAAATTCAACATGGTTTTCCTACTCTTAGGCAATCCTTTTGATCAACACGTGAAATAACCAAAATGGAAGTATGAACGAATGGAAAATATGAGGCCGGTGGTTGGTTATTTAGTACAGGTGGATTACAAATGGATACAAATGAACAAGAGAGTACTCTAATACTCTAATATGCACATTTTAAGTTTATTTTTTCCTTGATCTGTTTCTCTCTTCATGCATCCTTTTTGTTTACTGTTCTAACTACATATCAAAATATTACTTTCCAGATTTTATCTAACTGCATCTCCCATTTCTATTTCCTTGCAGTTATGCCCCGAGCTTTGTCCTAAATGAAACATGAGGAATCAAACCATTTCTTACTTTTTGCTGCTGGAATTCTCAAAAAGTCGACATATACAGCTTTTACATTTTTTCTTGTTCTTTGTGTTATATCTGGCAACTGTAGCAACAAATCTTCTCATCATCTCTGCAATAGCTTTTGATCATCAACTGCACAGCCCCATGTATTTCTTTCTAATGAATTTGGCTTTGCAGGACCTGGGCATTGTTTCAGTCATTGTCCCCAAATCCATGATAAATTCTCTCATGGACACCAGACACATCTCTTACTTTGGTTGTGTGGCTCAAGTCTTTCTTTTTGTTTCATTTGAAGCCTCTGATGTCTTCCTCCTGACAGTCATGGCATATGACCGGTATGTTGCCATTTGTCATCCACTGCACTATGAGATGGTGATGAATTTGAAAGCTTGCACCAGAATAATAATTCTAGTGTGGATTATAAGTCTTCTCTATGGAATGTTGCATACCATTGGCACCTTTTCAATCTTTTTTTGTTCTAATGTTGTCAACCAATTTTTCTGTGAAATTCCACAATTACTAAAACTATCCTGCTTTGGTTTCAATCTATTTGAGCTTGGAATTCTTGTGGCCAGTGTCATTGTTGGACTAGGTTGTTTTACTTTCATTATCATATCTTACACTATGATCTTCAAGGCAGTGTTAAGAATCCCTTCTGAACAAGGTAGGCAAAAAGCCTTATCCACTTGTCTTCCCCACCTTATTGTAGTGTCTATGTTAATGTTAAGTGCATCCATTGCTTATGGGAGACCTCCCTCTAACACCACATCTTACTTAGATTTGGGGTTGACTGTTCAGTACTCCATTCTTCCCCCATTGTTCAATCCAATCATCTATAGCATGAGAAATAGGAATATCAAATATGTCCTGTCTAAACTGTGGAAATTCTGAAAAAGAATTTTTTAAATGTGTTGTTTCTATTCTGGTCATCCCAATTTTGCATTTTCCTGGCTATTCTTTTAATTCACTGAATACAGGAATACGTTAAAAAGGGAGACATGCAGTAATTGGGATGCAAGCACATCCAACCTTTAAATCCAGGAGAATTGTTGAGCTCAAGAATTTAGTCAGCAAACCTTCTGCTGTACTTTAAATATGCTAAATGTGGGTGATTGACAGCTTCTGTGTTGCCACAGAAAAATTACTCTTGATTTTTGATGAAGTGAGTACTAGGATGTAGTAGGATTGTGGAAAACAAGTGTAATTGTTTAAAATTGTTTAAGTGAAAGTTGTTTAAAATATGTGGCCTATTTTTCACTGTGCTTTCTGTGTAAAATGATTTCCTCTACAATGCTTTCACACAATATGACTAGTTAAAGCTTCAACTTTTCCAAGAGTTCACAGTACTTTATGCTATTCTCACTGATTTTAGCTCAGGAGTGTTCTTTTTTTCTCTTAAAAGTGCTTTGGCAAAACCAGGCACTTGGGAGGATGGGCATGATGGGTGAGCTGATACTATCTACCATTACTCTTTTATAACCACAACAATATGAAAAAGCAAGAAGTCTATGTCATAATTGTAATCTAACATCATCTAACATCATGTAAGCTTACAGTAAAATGCAACAACATGTCAATTGGAAGAGATAAATACTCCATTGACTAATAACTGAAGAAACTATAATAGATGTAAATAGATGTACACCAGAATGATATTTTATTAAAATATGCTTGAGAATGGTTTCATCCAAGCTGCTAATAAAGTATATTCAAGTTTTTTGTTATCTATGCCACTATCTGTCCAATGCCTTTTAAAATGTATTCCATGTAAATGTACTAATAAAAATTTGCTCCTATATTTATATTACTATATTGAATGTTTCCTTTGTTGTTTACTTACCTTTTTTGTGAAATTTCTTGTCTACATTATACTTTGCAGTTACTCGATAAAGTAACTTTACTCAATAATGTCTTTGACCATTTATCTAATTTGTGTGGGTATTATTTTCTAATTTATGAACATCATATTCTGATTTTTCTGTGTCATAATCAAACAAATCCACACCTTTTAATGTCAGATCCATTTGGAGATGTCCAGGATGCTGGGAAGGGAACAAAATATGTGATTTTTACACAGAGAACTAGACTTCTGTAAAGATTCCCCACCCCCTTTATTCAGCAAATATAAGGAAGAATGGTCTCTAGGAATTTTACTTTTTAAATATGGAAAATCAAAATATGTCAATAAATTCCTCAAAATATAGTGCTCATCTGCATTGCCATTATTCTGCCTCAGAATATAGCATATGATTACCTATGTTGTAACACGGGTACTAGATTTCTATTGGTTTCTTTAAGCTTTGTATCCCCTAGTTATTTTACAGAAAAGTTGCATTTTCCACCACTGTATTAATGATGTGGACTTAACTAGGCCAGATTTTAGCTCTTGCCCCATCTGTGGTGGACAGGATTGAGGATGGAAATTCTTAAAATTGGAGATGATACAGAATCCCAAGTGATGAAACTATTGTAGAACTTGCTTCAGTCACATTTTCTCACTTGATCCATATTTTACCTCTTACAGTTTGGACTGCTTGTATGATGGCAGCCCCAATTCAGTTAACATCATTCTATGACATTATTATGCTGTAAAATAAATGGTCATGGAGGAGATAGATCCATATCTGTATTTCACCCACTGAATTTCTAGGTATAATTGAACCGGAGTCATTCTACCAATTTTCCTCTAGAAATATTCTTACTAAGTTTTGTAATTATATTTTATAATTGTTTCAAATATTCTTTACTTGAGTAAAAGATGCTGAAGAATGAGACACATTCTCCCGGGGAAGTGGTGTATGTATATATGTATGTATGTATGTATGTATGTATGTATGTATGTATGTATATGTATATGTATATGTATATGTATATGTATATATGTAACACATTTTTACATAGGAACCGAGGTGGCACAGTGGTTAAATACAGGTACTGCAGGCTACTCCAGCTGACTGCTAGTTCAGCAGTTCAGCTGTTCAAATCTCACCAGGCTCAAGGTTGACTCAGCCTTCCATCCTTCTGAGGTCAGTAAAATGAGGACCCAGATTGTTGGGGGCAATATGCTGAACTCTGTAAACCGCTTAGAGAGGGCTGTAAAGCACTATGAAGCAGTATATAAGTCTAAGTGCTATTGCTATTGCTATTGCTACTGATAATGAAAATGAAGGGAGACTAGTATAGATCTATTTCAAGCTATTTAGCTCTCATCAGCTAGCCATACCCTTACTGGGATTTGAACCTGGGCAGCCTGCCTGTAAGGCAGTACCTTTAACCTCTAAGCCACAGGCTCTCCTCCTGTATCAGCTTGTACTAGGGAAGGGTTATATGGTTTTTTTTCGTTGAATCACCCTGGTATACCCAAATATGTATACACACACACACACACACACACACACACACACACACACACACACACACGTGTGCGTGTGCGTGTGCGTGTGTGTGTGCATGTGCATGTATATATGTGTATATATATGTGTGTGTGTGTGTGCGTATATGCATATATGCGTATATGCGTATATGTGTATATGTGTACATGCGTATATGTATATATATATATATATGTATATATATATGTATATATATGTGTGTGTGTGTATATGTATATGTATATGTATATGTATATGTATATGTATATGTATATGTATATGTATATGTATATATGTATATATGTATATGTATATACACAAACACATATACAGTACATATACATATACATATACATATACATATACATATACATATACATATACATATACATATACATATACATATACATATACATATACACATACATATGCTGGACGCAGTGGTTGACCAGGGCATCTTTCATGTCTTGCCGTGCTCTTAGCGTACCACATCGCTTGCAGAGACCGCCTTCATGACCGTTGTCCTATTCTAGTAGATTTCATCTGCTCAGTCCGCCGGAATCTGTCTTCACATGTTTGGGATAGACAAGTTGCTATCTCACTGAAGGTCGATGACCCAACGGCTACTCTCAATCTGGTTTGGCCAGCCTGTCGAAGCTGTTGTCCAGGGTGTGTCTGCTGCGCATGCTATAACTGCTACGAGCCACAGGTGAGAGCTGAGTGACAGGTGTGGACCAAAGATGAACGAGCTGCCCTAAAAGCTGCCATAAAATGAGCTGCCATAAAAGGACACGACATGCCCCTACACCAGAGGTGCTACTCCTCCCTGAGCACCCCATACACACACACACACATGTGTGTGTGTATGTGTGTGTGATTTTCTAAAACAAATATTTGTATAACCCTTTTCTAATTAGTAACCACTGTGCATTTGATCTGTGAGATTTTGTACTGATGTCTATGGATTTATTTTATTGTCTATTCTACTATAACTTTTATAAGTCTATGGGCTTACATTGTGTCTCATTCTCTTTGAGCCTTGTGTTAAGTATGTATCAGCAGTCTCATCAGGCAGCCATATTCTCCCTACAAAAGAGTATGGCTTGCAATACAACAGTACAATAATCATGCTTTTTGGACTCTCACATAAATGCCACTGAGTTCTATTATTTTATTGTGTAACCATTGGCATTTACTAGATTTCTATAAGTTTCCTGTTACTTCTTTTCTTACCCCTTATAAACAGCAGAATTATTATCCCACCTCTAGGTATGCAGACATATCTAGCCAAGCTCAAGATGACTAGGGCATACGTGACCAAGCGGAGAGCCTCTCTATCCAGGAAAGGATGTGTTGGAGCACAATATGAAGCTGAGCAAATCCCTCCTAAGCATGGCTGCTCCAGCTCTTTAAGCAGGGGTCGGAGTCCAGGAGGACTCTACTCTACTAGGGTGTCCTTAAACTTCTTTTCTGTCCTTTCTCTTTAATTTTCCACTTCTTTGCTCATGATAGGGGGTTAGGTTCATAGCTCTTTCCTAGCTGCCATGGATATAACAGAGGATGGGATTTCTTAAAAGGTAGATATCCCAAGTGAGGAAAACTGTTCTAGAACATGCTTCAGGCAAGTCTTCTCCTTTGATCAATATTTCATACATTTTGGACTCCTGCTATGACTGCAGTCCGAATTCTGCTTACATTATTTTGAGATATTATTAGGCAATGTAATTAGTGCTCCAGGAATATGCTGAGATAACTATAGAGTTTTCATTGGCCAATTATGTTAATCAGCGCACAGAAGTCAGTTTTATTTTGGCGTACAAGACTCTTGAGGGAAACAAAACAGATATTAATAAGCATTCAGAATAAGAACATCTTGGACTGCAGATAGCTGTTTCACTACATGACATTTAGTGGGACAGATTTATTTAGTGGAGGGATAATTAATATTCTTCAAAGCATATATACCAGAAGACAAAATTTATGGAGACAAATAGTAAGTTACAGATTAAATGTGTAACAGAAAAAGAATTTCCTTCTTTTCTGAAGCAAATTGGTGTTCATTTAAATATATCTGATGTGATATCTTTATAAATTTTGACTTTATACATTTTCCACTGGGAAGAGAATTGAATTAAATGATTGCATAAAGTAACATTCTGATGTAATTGGAAAAAATCTAGTTTTTGGGGACAGGCAACATTTTTAAACATTATTTTTCAAAAATTTGGACATTTAAAAATATTATGAATCAGAATCCACTATACATAGATTTCTAAGTTGTAGTTGTTAATATACCTTTTAAGCTATAATTTGCAGAAATTTAGACCAAATCTCCATGAATGTAAAAGAATTTTGAAATGAAATTAATTGAGTGGGTGAATTGATCACTGATAGGAAAATTAATAATTGCAAAATCATTTCACAATCTCCATAGATATGAATAAAGAGAAAGGAATAGTAACATGTCTAAATGTCTTTTTTATTTGTTTCTATTTAATTCTTTAAATAGTCTTGTTAAAAACAGGTTCACATTTGAAGAAATCTTGGTATTTCCAAGTTCATAACTGTAATTGATTGTGTATTATTTTGCAGCCACTCTCTCCCAGAAAGAATATAGATGTGTATTGGATGGGAGACTTCTTTTTCAAATTGAGTTTTAATTTTCCTTCTAATTATTGGGCAATGGGATTTATTAATTTATTCCTGCTAATATCATATTTCTTTTGATTAAGTGCATTTTAAAGTAGGATAATTGTGCTTAATACTACCAAGCAAATATCAAAATAAATTAATTAGTAAGTAAAGTTCTATCTTTCTTTTTTTTTAATAATATACCATTAAATACCTTAAATACATGTTTAGAAATCTAGTATGTATGTATTGTTTTAATTAGGCTATCTATCCCAGGTATTTTTAGCCTAAAAGCTGCTAGAGAAAAAAAAAACATTTCTATCTGTATTTCATATAAAGACAGACAGACAGACAGACAGACAGACAGACAGACAGACACACACACACACACACACACACACACACACACACACATTATACAAGAGAGCAATTTTTGCCCTTAAGATTTTGAAGTAAAAGGGATTGCAATGTATTTTAATATTTATTTGCTAAATATATACTTTCTTCTAGAAGCACAGAGCACATTCACGGAACATAGAATAATAGAGTTGGAAGGGTCCTCAGAGGTCTTCTAGTCCAACCCCTTGATTGAGCAAGAGACGCTATATCATTTCAGAGAAATGGTTGTCCAGTCTCTTTTTGAAAGCCTTCAGTGATGGAGCACCCACAACTTCTGAAAGCAAATTATTACATTAATTAATTGCTCTCACCATTAGGAAATTTCTCTTTAATTCTTGGTTGCTTCTCTCCTTGATTAGTTTCCAACCATTGTTTCTTGTCTTGCCTATATACATTGCAGAGCCCCCAATTTCCCAACACTTCAACAATTTTGTACAAGTGGTAAGAAATTGTGACTTGTTCAAATAGTCCCAGTAATCTTCCATGGTTGACAATTGAGTCAGATGGGTTTTTCTAATTTTAAGTACTCCTTTTGATAAGTACATGAAATAACAGAACTGGGAAAAGAATTAAGGGGGAAATACGCAGTAGGTGGTTGTTTCTTTAGAACAGATGGATAGAAATTGACAAGTGTATGCTCTAATACCATCTATGCCCATCCTATATCTATTTTCCTATGCTCTGATCTTCTATTCATCCTTTATTCCTTCTGTCAATGCTTTACTTTTACTTTTGTTTTCTGATAACACATATCAAAATGCTACTTCCCAAATTTTTCTAATTGCATCTTTTCTGCTTCCTTGCAGTTATGCCATGCAATTTTGTTATGAACGAAACATGAATAATCAAACCACAATGCCCTATTTTCTGCTCTTGGAATTCTCAGTAACCCGGCAACTGCAGCTGCTACATTTCTTTTTATTTTTTCTGTTATACCTGGCAATTACAACAGCAAATCTTCTTATAATTTCTGCAATAGTTTTTGACCGGCAACTCCACAAACCCATGTACTTCTTTCTGATGAATTTGGCTCTGCAAGATGTAGGCTCTGTTTCTGTCATTGTTCCCAAATCCATGGTGAATTCCCTCATAGGTACTAGACACATTTCTTACTTTGGTTGTGTTGTTCAGGTTTTTCTCTTTGTCTCCTTTATGGGTGCTAATTTATCTCTTCTGACAGTCATGGCATATGATCGATATGTTGCCATTTGCCATCCTTTGCACTATGAGAAAATTATGAATTGGAAAGCCTGCACTGAAATGATGATCTTGATGTGGGCTGCTAATCTTGACTATGGAATGTTGCATACCATTGGCACTTTTTCAATCCATTTTTGTTCTAATGTGGTCAACCAATTTTACTGTGAAATTCCACAGCTGCTAAAGCTATCCTGCTCTGGCTTCAATCTAGTTGAAGTTGGAGTTCTTGTGGCCTGCCATTGCAGGACTAGGTTGTTTTACTTTTATTATTGTATCTTATGCCACGATCTTCAAGACAGCGCTAAGAATCCCTTCTCAACAAGGAAGGCAAAAAGCTTTATCCACTTGTGTTCCTCACCTTGTAGTAGTATCTATATTTTTATTAACTGGATGCTTTGCCTATCTGAGACCTCCTTCTAATACTCAATTTTACCTAGATTTTGGGGTGACTGTTCTGTATTCACTTCTTCCACCGCTGTTCAATCCAATCATCTATAGCATGAGGAATAAGAATATCAAATTTGTTCTTTCTAAACTGTGGAGATTTTGAAAATTTTGTTCATTGTGGTTTCTATTAGTTTCACCACAATTTTCCATTTTTCTTCTCTTCTCTCTTTAACTCTTCTTCTTCTCTTTAATTCTCTGAATAAAAGATTAAGTTAAAATGGGAGACATAGCTATGAGGGGGGATAATTCCACCTCTCAATCAAGAATGGTAGAACTTGAAAGTTGCTTAGCAAAAATCCTACATCCTTACTTACTATCAATGCACTTTATAGATACTAAATGTGGATGTTTGGCAGCTCTGGCATGGCACAGGCTGACAACTCCTGTTTGTTTTTTGTTTTTTTTAATTGAAGTAAGCATTGTGGTATAATGTGATTATGGAAATCAATTGTAATTACAAGAAGGTTTAATGCCATCTATTTTCCCCTGGGCTTTCCTGTATAAAATTGGTTTTCCCTTATCATGCATCAATTTTATCAATGTGTCCTATATCATGATTTAGAAGTGTGGAAAATGTGTTCTCTGAGCTTAGTGATTTTCTTTCAGACTTTTCATTACC
Source organism: Diadophis punctatus similis (assembly GCA_023053685.1). Taxonomy (NCBI): domain Eukaryota; kingdom Metazoa; phylum Chordata; class Lepidosauria; order Squamata; family Dipsadidae; genus Diadophis; species Diadophis punctatus. Next base: position 2,153,380 of record JALIGW010000009.1, read on the forward strand.
AAACTAAGTAACATCATCAGTGCACTGATGATGTTACCTAGTTTGATAATGAAATGTCTGCAAGGAAACTACCAAGCTCAAAGAACACAAAAGACCCCACAAATTTCTATCAGTGTGGAAAATACCTTCTAAGCAAAGAAGGTAGAATGTTACAAATGTTTCCATATTTTAATATTCAATCTTATTTTGATTTAACATTAATTTTCCTGTATTCATTTCTTCTATCCTTGCTCAATCCAATCATCGATAGCATCAAAAATAAGAATATGGTATATGTGGAAATGTGACTTCTGTGATTGTAAATATATCAACTTGCATATTGAAAAATGAAATAAAATATGAAAATGTTGATTGATTGATTCTTTCATTACAAGTGGATTTTGCTGAAATAATTCACTCAGGTGCATTCCTGGGAGATAAAACCTTTGAGAGAATTATATTGGAACCATTTTAGATGAGTCTGGTAATGTTCTTGGAATTCAAGATTTTAGCAGAATCTGGCTATTTCTTTAAAACCATGATGTGTGTATGTCATGCCAGTGCTACTCAAGTTCTTCTACATGTAGATGGATGGGGGCCATAATGCACATTCAAAGGGGAAAAACCCGAACATCATAATGGTATGACTGTTTTATTATTTGCCCCACTTTTTTCATCATGAAAAGGTTATTGGAATAACAAATGACATATAAAGGAAGGATAATAGATTATCTGTCTGTAGTGGCAAAAAGTAAAACAAGTTCACCCTATAAAACAAGACATCCTATTGTGCAGTTAAACACATACATGGCTTGTAGTTTATCTAACTTTTTCAAGCATTAAAGAAGTGGTGAGAAAAAAGATGAATAAGGAGAAGCCTAACACCTACACAAAGTTGTCACATAAAGAAGCTATAACTCTACTTTAAATTTAATAGTAGGCTCTAGAATTTTTTATCCTGATAGCTGTTATACAGTCATGTGAAAAAGTAACTACAATCTCTTTGTGTTCTATGGTTTTACATATCAGGACATAGTAAAGATCATCTGGTCCTTAGCAGTTCTTAGAAGTAGGAAAATACAGCCTCAGATGAACAACAACACATGATGTATTACACCATATCATCACTTATTTTACAAAAAGAAAGCTAAAATTAAGAAGCCACAGAAAACCATAGAATTTAAAGAGGATATAGTTACTTTTTCACATGATTGTATATTCAGCTATTTATTTGCAGTGCATCTTCATAACAGGTATGGAGTTGTTAGCAATTTGCAGTGTTTTTTCCCAAGATGATTCAGCAGGAAGATGCATTTAAAATATATTTCAATATTTCAATATGTGTTTGATTAAAATATTAAAATCTACTACATTATGAAGAGAGCAATGACAAATTTGGATCAGTGCTAACTTTTTAAACACTTCCAAAGTTCCTTTTGTTTCTCTCAGATCTGAAGAAATACCAGTAATAAAACATTTTCCCTACAAATAACTAGATCTACAGAAATCTATGCTATCTCTTAGCTGTGTAAGATGGACCAAGTCATGAAAAAGACACCATAAGCAATACTAGAACTTAAGGTTATTTATTTATTTATTTATTTATTTATTTATTTATTTATTTATTTATTTATTTATTTATTTATTTATTTATTTATTTATTTATTTATTTATTTATTTATTTATTTAGTCAATCCCATATTAGATAATACATATAAGTATATACATAATTTGAATACATGAAATGAATAAAAGTAAAAGTGAACCCGAAAGCAGTGTAGTTTTAAGTTGTCTAAGCCCAGAATTTCAAGTCTGGTGGATATTATATAGGCTATAATAACAGAATCCTGAAAGCCTGATAGTGTTTCTCTTTCCCTCCCTCTCATATCAGACTCAAAATAGGCCCACTTTGATTTTTTTTCTTTATACTTTCCATCTTAGCATATCTTTTTGTAATAGCTGCTTCATATTTCCTTCAAGAGGGAGATGAATGGAAGACTGCTTTTAACTGCCCACTTCCAATTTAGAGTCATGCCTTTTGGGCTCCAAAGAGCTCCCGCAGTCTGCATGCAGCTGATTAATGAGGTGCTGCATGAACACCTGTACAAGGGAGTCCTAGTTTACTTGGATGGCATTCTCATCTTCAGCGAAATGCTAGAAGAACACATTAAACTAATGTGGCAAGACTTGAAGAAACTCCTAGCAGCGAAGCTCTATGCAAAGCTATCTAAGTGCGTTCCATAAGACCTCCCTAGACTACCTGGGCTACTGAGTGTCAAGTGAGGCAATTGAAATGGATCCAGGGAAAGTGAAACAGTGCTAGACTGGCAACCCCATCGCACATGCAAACAACTCCAAAGCTTCTTAGGGTTTGCCAATTTTTACAGACAATTCATACCCATTTTTACTGAGGTGGCCTTACCCTTAACTGAACTGCTGAAGACTGGGCCCCCAGCAGGTAATCCATCACCAAATCAGCTGTTGGTCTGGACGCTAGACTGTCAGAAAGCATTTGAAAAATTAAAGCACCTTTTTGTAGAAGAGCCAATTCTTCAGTATCCAAACCCTGAAAGGCAGTTTATTGTCCAAGCCAATGCCATTACTGCTCAGTGTCGGTCAGCAATGCCAGCAGTGTTGCAGTGGCAGCAGTGTTCCTCCAAAAGGACCCTCAGGGTCGGCTGAGATGTCCACAAAACTGACCGTAATTACTGAGCAGTAATGGGTGATTTGGGAGAAGGAAGCCATTGCCATTTGCTGGGCACTCCTCTCGTGGAGACACTTCCTAGAGGGAGCCAAGTTGCCTTTCAAGGTATGGACTGATCACAAGAACCTTGAAGCCTTGAAAACCCGTCAGAAGCTTTCCCCCAAACAAGTCCTCTGGGCACAATATTTCTGGTGATTCAACTCTGAGCTCAAATGTATATCAGGGGGGGGAATCTTTTGGCGGATGCACTATCAAGGAAACCCCAATTTGAGAGCTGGCAGGAAGAAGTCATCCATGCCATCATTCCTGATCCCCAAATTGATGTTCAGGTCACCACCTGGAGTCAAGCCACACATGGGGTGAAGTCCTTAGAAGAGCTGAGCTAAAAGTGGCACTTCTGACTGATCAGTGGCTTGCTGAAAATTGGGAGACGTTAACCCTGAGGGAAGGACTAGCATGGAAAGGGTCCAAACTCTATGTCCCCAGCAGCTTGAAACTGCAAGTCCTACAATGCAGCTATAACTCATGGCTGGCCAGCCACTTTGGATTCCTAAAAACTCTATACCTGGTGCAGAGGCAATTTTGGTGGCCAAAGATGAGGCAGATGTGGAAGATGTATGTAAAAAGTTGCACTACTTGTGCCATGATGAAGATGAGACCCGGGAAGCCCCCAGGGCTGCTCCAAAAAGCAGTTGAGCCCAGCCGGCCATGGAAAGAGATTGCCATGGATTTTATAGTTAAACTCCCCAAGAGTGGGGGAAATGCCATGATCTGGATTGTGATTGATCTGTTCTCTAAGCAAGCCCACTTTACCGCTTGCTCAGGACTTCCCTCAGCCAAGAAGCTGGCCAAGATGTTCATCAAACAGATCTACTGGCTACACGGAGTGCCACAACGAGTGATTTCGGACAGGGGAGTCCAATTCACCACAAAGTTTTGGCGAGAGTTCCTGAGGTCTGTCAGATCATCTCAAGGACTTAGCTCAGCTTTTCATACAGGTAGGAACGGAGCCGTAGAATGTACAAAAACCATGGTGTAACAATACATCAGATGTTATGAGTATTACCCTCAGGAGAACTGGGCAGACCTGCTACCTTTTGTGGAGGTGGCTTACAACAACGTAGTACATAGTAGCACTGGACTAACCCCTTTCCAGATCACTAACAGCATGGAATTTGTCCCTATGCCAAAGCTGTCAAGAAAACAACCCTCTTCCATGACTGAATGGATGGAGTCATTAAAGAAGGGTTGGTAAAACACAAAAAAGGTGCTAGCTGATGCCACCGAAGCATATAAAAAGCAAGCTGATAAACACAGATCCTTCCAGCCACCTTTTCAGGTGGGAGACCGAGTTTATCTGTCAACAAAATACATTAGGCTAAGATTGCCTAGTAAGAAGTTAGGACCTAAATTCCTGGGACCTTTCCCCATAGTTAAAATAATTAACCCAATGACAGTGCAGCTCATCCTTCCCCACATACTAGGGAAAGTGCATCCAGTATTCCATTGCAGCTTGTTAAAGCCAGCGGTCAGCTCAAGGTTGAGACCGCAGAGAGCAGCACTTCCCAAACCAATTATAGTACAGGGTAAGACACACTATGAAGTGAAAAAGATCTTAGACTCTAAGTTACACAGGGACAGATTACAGTATCTAGTTCATTGGAAAGAATACCCTTTATCAGAAGCTATCTGGATTAAAAGTTGGGATATGAAAGTGGATGCATTAGTGAAAGAATTTCATAATAGATTTCCCAATAAGCCAAAGAGTCCTCCTTGGGGGTGGGGAGAAGTGGTTAACAAGCCACATGCTGACTAATTTAACCCCCTGCCTTCCTCTCGTGCCAGGATACGATTTTCACATGAGCCCTGGGACACACAAAAATATATTCATACACATTTTGAATATAAACTTCTTATTTCACTGTAGATGTGTTTCACTTCCTGAAAATGAGCAACATACCATTAATTTGTTGGTAGATCTCTTTTTAATATTACAAAGAAAAATATTTTATGAAGAAAAATAGTAAGTCATAAGAAAAAAAAACCAATTGCTTTTCTCCCAGTAATTTATATTGCTGTCTTGCTTATATGTAAAACTTGCTTCTATAATTTGCAGATTTAAAAGAGGATTCCATCACCTTTTTCACAAACTTATGCTGTGATATAGAACAAGATAAGTTATTTGGGGGAAGACAATAGAGGATTGTTTTCCTGGAAATTTCAACCTCAAATATTGGATTTAACCTAATCATGAATCAGAATAAAGAGTAGGAGTATCATAAAAAATTAGGTACTATTATATATTTATCATATTAATACTTTCAAATGCTGAGTGCAGAGATTGTAAAGATATTTACAATTTACAAAAATATACATCTCAAACCACCATGCATAAAAGAGAATATTGAAATGAAATTTCCTGGATAAACTGAATGCTAATAGGTAAATTAGCCTCACCAAAATGATTTCCTTATCCTTTGGGACATACAATATATTTATACTGACAATCTGAAACTATTGCTTTTGATTGAAGAAAGAATTTTAAAATTTAGCTAGAAATATATATGAAAATATATACAGTAGCCCTAAACATGTGGAAAAACTGAAGAACTCATATCGCTTTCCAGCGCGAAGCGTCATAAACCTGTTTCATGCATCTGGTATATAATGATGATTGAAATCTGTATGGATATGAATAAAATAATGAATGGTAAGATTTCAAAATGTATTTTTTATTCTTTAAAAAAGACAATTTAAGTATTATGGTTGGGAATGTGCATCTACACTGTTGAAAGAAATGCTGAGATGCCAAAATTCACAGTTGTCATATATTGCAATAAGTTGATTATGTTAAGAAGCAACTGAGAAAAAGTATTTATTTATCACAAAAACACTCATGCACACACACACACACACACACACACACACACACACACACACACACTCATACCAATGTGGTATTTTCTATCCTGAAGATTTCCAAGTAAAAAAAAACCCTAGCAATTTATTTTTATATTTATTTGCTAGATTTACATGCCCTTTCCTCTAACGCACAAGGCACATCCTCCAATTTTCCAACGCTACCACAAACTTGTACAAGTAGTGAGAGATTGTGACTGGTTCAAATATTCTCAGTAAACTTCCATGGTTGAAAATGAACAAGGTTTTCCTAATTATAGTATTCCTTTTGATAAGTACATGAATTAATAGAACTGGAAAGAGGGAAGAAGGAAATATTGGTTGGTGGTTGGTTCTTGAGTATGGATATAAAATGACAGCATAGTCTAATTGATATTGATATTTTCCATAGTGTGCTCTTATATTTATTCTTTCCATGCTTTATGTTGCTTTTTGTTTTCTACTATCAATATCAAAAAGCTACTTCTCAAATTTTGTCTAATTGCATCTCCCTCCTCTGCTTCCTCGCAGTTTTGCCATGCAGCTTTGTCATAAATGAAACATGGATAATCAAACTGCAGTGTCTTACTTTTTGCTCCTGGAATTCTCAAAAAATCGACATCTACAGATTTTATATTTTTTCATGTTCTTTGTGTTATATTTAGCAATTCTAACAACAAATCTTCTCATAATATTTGCAGTAGCTTCTGATCATCAACTGCATAGACCTATGTACTTCTTTCTAATGAATTTGGCACTGCAGGACCTAGGCTCTGTTTCGGTGACTGTTCCAAAATCCATGGTGAATTTCCTCCTAGATACCAGACACATTTCTTACTTGGGTTGTGTTGTTCAAGTCTTTCTCTTTATCTCCTTTATAGCTTCTGATTTCTTCCTCCTCACAGCAATGGCGTATGATCGGTATGTTGCAATTTGTAACCCACTCCAATATGAGACATTGATCAATTGGAAATCCTGCACTGAAATTGTTGGTCTGGTTTGGATTGCCAGTTTTCTCTATGGTATGTTGCATACCACTGGCATATTTTCCAGCCCGTTGTGTTCTAATATTGTAAACCAGTTTTTCTGTGATATTCCACAATTGCTTAAGCTATCCTGCTCTGGAATCAATTTAATAGAAGTTAGGATTATTTTGGTCAGTGCCATTGTAGGACTAGCTTGTTTTACTTTTATTATTATATCATATGCATTGATCTTCAAGGCAGTACAAAGAATCCCTTCTCAACAAGGAAAGCTGAAAGCCTTATCAACTTGTATTCCCCATACAGTAAGATAAGAAAAGCTTTGAAGTTATGTGAAGATTACACACACACACACACACACACACACACACACACACACACACACACACACACACACACACACACACACATTCTCCCACACCCTTTATTCAGGAAGTAAGAGTCAAAACCATGCTACCAGTTACCCCTTTAAACCTGTAGACTTCTTAATACACAAGAGAAATCAAAATATATTATTAAACACTTCAAAATGTCTTCTGCATTGCCACTATACCACCTCATAATTATTTCATATGAATCAAATGCTGCAATTTGGAGTGTCTTGCAGTATGAGACATTAATTAATTGAAAACCTTGAACTGAAATTGTGATTCCAGTTTGGGTGACCAGTCTTCTCTATGGAATGTTGGTTACCAGAAGTACCTTTTGAATCCCTATCTATTCTAAGAATATTGACAAGTTTTTCTGCAAAATCCCATGGTTGCTAAAGCCATCTTGTTCTATATTCAATCTAATTGGAAATAGAATTGTTGTAGCTGGTAGCATTGCAAAACAGTGTGGAGAATTCATTCTGTGAAAGGAAGGCAGAATGCCTTCTCTTCTTGTGTTCCCTACCTTACAGTAGTTTCCATATTCTGTAAATATACAAACTGATTTGTTTGTATATCGAAAAGCTTCCTCTAGTACCCCAATTTATTCAGATTTAGCATTACGTGACCTATATTCTTCTCATCTATCCCTGTTCAACCCAATCATCTGCAGAATGAGAACTAAAATATCAATTATAACTCTTTCTTGCATTCTCTTCCCCAGAAGTGGACTTTGTTCTTGCCAGTTTTCTGTTTCTTGAGAGTAAATAACTCGAAAGGATTACAACCTAAAATCAGGGTTTAACCTCTCAAACCAAACCTTCATTAACTAGAGTATTGCAAGCCATGTTTTTAAGACTCTAAGAGTGATGTTCAGCATAATTTCAAATGCCCCAGAATAATAACTGCTTTTGAAATTCAGAAAGTCATTATTGGAATCAATTTAACTACTGAATTGGTAGATTAAATAATCTCTGGACTTGGATTTCCAATGGGAGATATCTATGGGATTTTTTCCTTCTCTAGAAAAAAAGGCAGCTCCAATTCCAAACAAGCCAACATTAAAGTTCAAACTATCCAACTATTTGCAAATGAATGTATAGTCTGAAGTTTCCACAGAGTTTTCAAAGTCTTTGAAGAAAGGAAGATTTCATCTGGCAAATTATTCTGGTTGGTTTCACATATCACATGTTGCCATGTTTTTTAAAATACTTTATTAACTATCACTTCTGGAGAAGGAGAAATTTCCTGGATAAAATGCCATAGTGCATTTGAGAATGACACATCATGATAGAGTGGAGCTGTTACTACTAGCCATACTGTAAAATAGAGTATTATTCTGAAACAGCAGATATCTGCTTTTTGAGGTAGGGCAGTCAAGGAAATCAACTTCTCAACTTTAACTGGAATTATATTTTTATAATCTTAAAAGCCTGATTCTGGTTGCCTTTCCCTCCTGTTATACACAAGGCAGTTTGATTTTTTATACTATCCTTATTGCTAAGTTTTAAAGCATGTCATTGTTGCTCCATGGTTTCTCCACTAGTTGCAGACATTATGTCAAGACATGTTGTGTTTAAGCATGGTTTGTAAAATAAGAATAAGATAAAGATTCAAACCAAAATATAAATAAGGAAGAAATGAGGGTGACCAATGCTTCTGCTTTCGTGTTAGAAACAGTGAGGTGCTTCCAGGTTCAAAGGATTAGCTGGGGATATCACCATTGCCCAGGAATGCTCAGTTAGGGGCTCCTTTCATGTCCCCATTAATGTGGCCAGCGAAGTGGTACCTCTTTAATCTACTCACATTTGCACACTTTTGAACTGCTAGGAGAGTAGGAACTAGAGCAAATGATGGGAGCTCACCTCAACATAGAGTACTAGGGTTTCAAACATAGGCTTGCAAATTGTCAACCCAGCATTCTAACTAATATAATAACAGAGATGGAAGGGACCTTGGAGGTCTTCTAGTCCAACACCCTGCTTAGGCAGGAAACCCTACACCACTTCAAACAAATGGCTATCCAACATCTTCTTAAAAACTTCCAGTGTTGGAGCATTCACAACTTCTGGAGGCAAGTTGTTCCACTGATTAATTGTTCTAACTGTTAGGAAATTTCTCCTTAGTTCTAAGTTGCTTCTCTTCTTGATTAGTTTCCACCCATTGCTTCTTGTTCTACCCTCAGGTGCTTTGAAGAATAGCTTCACTCCCTCTTGTTTGTGGTAGCCCCTAAGATATATTGGAAACTGCTATTGTGTCTCCCCTAGTCTTTCTTTTCATTAAACTAGACATAACCAGTTCCTGTTACCGTTCTTCATATGTTTTAGCCTCCAGTCCCCTAATAATCTGTGTTGATCTTGCACTCTTTCTAGAGACTCAACATTCTGTTTACATCGTAGTGACCAAAACTCCATGCAGTGTTCCAAGTGTGGCCTTACCAAGGCATTATAAAGTGGTATTAACACTTCACGTGATATTGATTCTATTCCTCTGTTTATGCATCCTAGAACTGTGTTGGCTTTTTTGGCAGTTGCTGCACACTGCTGGCTCATATTTAAATGGTTGTCCACTAGGACTCCAAGATCCTTCTCAAAGTTATTACTATTGAGCAAGGTACCACATATACTGAAACTGTGCATTTTGTTTTTCTTGCCTAAATGTAGAACTTTACTTTTTTCACCATTGAATTTCATTTTGTTAGATAGAGCCCAATGTTCAAGTCTGTCAAGATTTTTCTGTAGCTTAAGCCTATTTTCTGTAGTGTTGGCTATTCTTGTCAGCTTGGTGTCATCTGCAAATTTGATGAGTTTCCCATCTATCCCCTCGTCCAAGTCATTGATGAAAATGTTGAAGAGTACAGGGCCTAAAACTGAGCCTTGGGGTACTCCACTGCATACTTCCCTCCATGTAGATGCAGTTTCATAGAGGACTACACGTTGAGAGTGATTGGTCAGCCAATTACAAATCCATCTGGGTTTATGCTGTCTAACCCACATTTTTCTACTTTATCTAGTAGTAGGTTATGGTCTACTTTATCAAATGCCTTACTGAAGTCCTAGTAAATTATATCAACAGTATTCCTCTGGTCCACTAATTTTGTCACTTTGTCAAATAATGCAATAAGATTAATCTGGCATGATCTGTTTTTGACAAACTCATGTTGGCTTTTGGTTATTACTTGTTTTGCTTCTAGGTGTTTGCTGATTCATTGCTTGATTATCTTTTCCAGAATCTTCCCTGGTATTGAAGTCAGGGTGATAAGTCTGTAGTTTTCTGGATCTATTTTTTTCCTTTTTTGAAGATGAGAACTACATCAGCTCTTTTCCAGTCCTCTGGAAGTTCCCCTGTGTTCCATATCTTTGAAAAATATTATGCATCAGCCATTAACTGCATGAGCCACTGTGCTTCTCATGAAGTTGACCAGAGTCAGTGAGTTCTGGAGGAACTGAAATTCTCTTGAGATCATCAAGAGTTGTAGAAAATACATGTAGAAAAAATATGTATATCTCACAAGAAGCATTGCTGTAGTGTCAATGTGAGTACCCTTGCCTCCACTGTTGTCTTTGTCTCTATCTGGAGCATATGTAACCCGTAACTCCCCCCCCCCATATATGCTGTGAATTCCCAAATGGAATATTCAATTTTTGTGCACTTTCCAGCTATTGTTTCCCTTCATCTCAGTCAAAGTTGCCAGATAATGAGACAGGTTTGGTCATCCTAACAATCTGCCTCTAAGGATCTTCTCATTCTTGTATCATTGTGTGCATAGTTCTTAATTACTTCATCATTACTTTGTAATCATTGCAAATATTCATTACTTGAGTAAAAGGTACCAGAATATGAAAAATGATAAAATCTGTTCGTTTTCCTGTAAGGGCTTATTATGCAATGTGATAACTGGTACTGAGGCATTCAGAAGTACCTACAGAGTTGCTAATAGCCAATTATGTTAATAAGCACACAGAAGTCAGGTTTGTTTTTAGCTTTTGTTGTGCAAGATTCTTGAGGGAAATGGAAGAGATATTAATAAATATTTAAAATAAAAATAACTTTCACTACACATAGTTATTTCATTAAATGAAAATTACTGAAACAGCATTTATTTCCTGGAGAAATATTTAACACTCTTAAAACCATATAGCAGAAGACAAAATTTCCTAAAAATAGAAAGTTTAGAAAAGTTTCCCTTTTTTGTGTGGAAATTAGTGTTTATTTAAATATTTTATATCTCAGGTTTGATTTAACGTTTTGGCTGGGAAGATAATTTAATCAAATGCTTGGGTATGGCCTTATGTAGTGGTATAAGAAGTTAGGCTATTTTCAGAAAGACAAGTTTTTTATTTATTTATTTATTTTTATTTATTAGTGACATTTATATACCGCCTCACAGTGCAAGCACTCTCTAAGCGGTTTACACCAGTAAGCAATGTATATATTTACATTGCCCCCAACAATCTGGGTCCTAATTTTTCCTACCTCGGAAGGATGGAAGTCAACCTTGAGCCGGTGAGATTTCAACCACTGACCTGCAGATCAGTGTCAGCTAATGTGGCCTGCAGTACCTGCCTCTAACCGCTGCGCCACCTCAGCTCATTCCAAATATTATTTTTAAAATATTATTTTTTAAAATATTTTTAAAAATATTATTTTTTTAATATTATTTTCCAGAAATTTGGAACTTACACAGTAAATTGTGAGATTTCCATGCACATTGTATGGAATGAATCAATGTTTGTTCCTTTAAACAGTTCAAATTTTCAGAAATGTAGATCAAATCTTGATGCATGTGAAAGAATTTAGACATAAAATTAAAGAAGTGGGAGAACTGATTGCCAACAGGTATGGTAAATTAGTATTACTAAAGTCATTTTACATCTCTCTGAATATAAATAAAATAATGGATGGTAACATTTCTCAATATATTTTTTATCTTTTGTTTTTAAATATTTCTGATTGTTTCACAAGAAAATTCATTAATTTATTCTGCTAATTTGTGATTTCTTTTGATTAGAAATTCTTTACAATGGGATAATCAAGCATAATACCATCTAATGAATATCAAGATACCGGTTCTGTTATAAGTAAAGTTCCATTTTTAAATGTGTACCATTAAATATATGTTTAGGAATGTAGAATGTATGTCTTACCGTATTTTTCGGAGTATAAGACGCACCGGAGTATAAGATGCACCTTAGTTTTGGGGGAGAAAAATAGGGCAAAACAATCTGCCTACCAGGTATTCATCTGGCTAGCATCCTTAGTCTGGTCAGCTTCAGCACATTATTTTAGCCCCTGGTTAGGACTTAAAAAAAACCTTCTTCTGAGAGAGTAACAATGAAAGAGCATGCAAGCCAGTAAGAGCTGGGAAGATCGTTAGCACCTAGTTAGGGCTAGAAAAACACTTATTCAGAGCAGCTTCAGCACATTATTTTATCTTCTGGTTAGGACTTAAAAAAACCTTCTTCTGAGAGAGTAACAATGCAAGCCAGTAAGAGCTGGTAAGATTGTTAGCACCTGGTTAGGGCTAGAAAAAACCTTCTTTGAAAAAACATTCTTCTGAGAGAGTAACAATGAAAGAGCCTGCAAGCCGGTAAGAGCTGGGAAGATCGTTAGCACGTGGTTAGGGCTAGAAAAAAAAAGCTACTTTCAAAGTATAAGACGCACTCAAATTTTCAGCCATTTTTATGGTAGTTTAAAAGCTTATTCTGCTATTTTTCTAAATTCCTTGCTAGGGCAACCAAGAAAAAATATATGTTTCTCACATAAACACACAGACACACAAACAAACACAAAGCAATATTGCATTTTCTGACCTGAAGATTTCCAAGTAAATGATATACTGTAGCAATTTATTTGTATATTTATTTGCTAGATTTTCATTGCCTTTCCTCTAGAAGCACAAGGCACAAAGCACAAGTGCATCCTCCAATTTTCCAACACTATCACAAGCCTGTACATGTGGTGAGAGATTGTGAATAGCCCAAATATTCCCAGTAATCTTCCATGGTTGAAAATGTACTTGAGCAGGATTTTCCTAATCCCTTTGATCAGTAGATGAAGTAACAAAACTGGAAAAGAGGAAATATGTGAGATTGGTGGTTGGTTCTTGAGTACAGATGGATACAAATTAGCGGAGTATGGTCCAATATTTTCATCCTATAATGAATCTTTCCATGGGGTGATCTTCTGTTTAGTCTCTTGATTCTTTATGTTGCTTATTGTTTTCTGTTCTTAACACAATTCAAAATGCCACTTTATCTAATTGCATCTCTTTGCTCTGCTTCCTTACAGTTATACCGTGCAACTTCGTCATAAATGAGACATGGATAATCAAACCACAGTATCTTACTTTTTGCTCCTGGAATTCTCAAAAAATCGGCAACTGCAGCTTTTACATTTTTTCTTGTTGTTTGTGTTATATTCGGCAACTCTAACAACAAATCTTCTCATCATCTCTGCAGTAGCTTCTGACCATCAATTGCACAGACCCATGTACTTTTTCCTGATGAATTTAGCATTGCAGGATCTAGGCTCTGTTTCAACCATTGTTCCCAAATCTATGATAAATTCTCTCATGGACACCAGACACATTTCTTACTTTGGTTGTGTTGCTCAAGTCTTTCTCTTTGCATCTTTTACACTTTCAAATTTCTTCCTCCTCACAGTAATGGCATACGATAGATATGTGGCAATTTGTAACCCACTCCAATATGAGACACTGATTAATTGGAAATCCTGCACTGAGATTCTGTGTCTGGTTTGGATTGCCAGTCTTCTCTGTGGAATTTTGCATACCACTGGCACATTTTCTATCCATTTCTGTTCTAATATTGTAAATCAATTTTTCTGTGAAATTCCACAATTGTTAAAGCTATCCTGCACTGGAACCAATCTAGTCGAATTTGGAGTTGTTATGGTCAATGTCATTGTTGCACTAGTTTGTTTTATTTTTATTATTATATCATATGCCACGATCTTCAAAGTAGTGCAAAGAATCCCTTCTGAGCAAGGAAGGCTAAAAGCCTTATCAACTTGTATTCCTCATATTACAGTAGTGTCCATGCTTTTATTAAGTGCATCTTTTGCCAACATGAGACGTCCTTCTGACACCCCATCATACTTAGATTTTGGGTTGACTATTCTATATTCCATTCTTCCACCTCTGTTCAACCCAATCATCTATAGCATGAGGAATAAAAACATCAAATTTGTCCTGTCTAAACTGTGGAGATTTTGAATTTTCTCTTAATATTTGTCTTTTATTCAGCACAACTGCATTTTCTTGTCTTTTCTATATAGTGTGGATGATGGGAAATCCAACTTCTCAATCCAGAAGAATGATAGAACTTCAGAAGTTGCTCAGCAAAAATCCTGCATCTGTAATTACTTTCAATTTACAGACGGCAAATGTGGATGAAATGAGGATTAGGTATAATGCCTTTATGGAAAAAATATATTATAACAGAAAGAAGGTTTAAAAAATATGATCATTTTTTACTGTGATTTCTCCTGTATAAAATGAACTTCCCCCTTTTAATCAATGTATCATTCAAAAGTTCTTCATATATAGTATATATATGGCCATTATGCACATGGAAAAGGGGAAAACATTTATCACAGCACAGACACTCATTCATTTTTTGTCCTTTTTTTTCTTTTCATTATGGAAGGGTTATTGGAATAGCAAATGACTTGCAAAGAAAAGATAATCAATTGTTTGTCTGCAGTGGCAAAAGAGAAAAAGATCATAATTTGATATGTCTCCTACTATGAACATATACAAGACTTGTAATTTACCTCTATATATCTGTCTTGATTTTATTTTCTGTGAAGTATCTACTGATACTTTTTGAAGATTGAATTTAGGATTTTGGTGCACAATTCTCAGTTTCTGGCTTTGCATTATTGCAATACACTTGACTTCTCATAAAACTATAACTTTCTAAACCAATGGAGCCAAGGATCATTTCTATTTAGAGGTTTAAGCCGTGGGAGGCCTGCCACCAACCATATTCCATTCATGTATTCCTGTTCAATCCAATCATCTATTCTATAGCTTGAGAAATAAAAATATCAATTTTCTTCCTTCCTTCCTTCCTTCCTTCCTTCCTTCCTTCCTTCCTTCCTTCCTTCCTTCCTTCCTTCCTTCTTTCTTTCCTTCCTTCCTTCCTTCCTTCCTCCTCTGGTCCCTTCTCTCTCCTCTCCTCTCCTCTCTCCTTTCTTTTGGCAGAACTCTTTGTTCTTGCCTGGTTTCTCCATTCATCAAAAGTCAACCACTGCAAAGGAAGCAGAGCTAAGATTGAGGTTTAATCATTCAATCCAAACCTTTGTTAGCTGCATATTGTAGGCCATATTTCCTAGAAGTGCTAGGTGTGAGGTTCATCAGCATCTCAAGTTCCTTAAGGTAACAAGTGATTTTGATATTCACAAAGTCACCATCACAATCAATTCATCTACCAAATTCATACTTTAAAAATAACCTTTGAAATTGGAGTTCCAATGGGAGATTTTTATGGGATTTTTTTTAATTCTGCATAAACAAAAGTAACCTTCACTCTGAAGAAGCCAACATTAAACCTCAATCTGTGCACACTATTTACACTTGAATGTATAGTCTTCCACAGAGTTTTTAAAGTCTTGGAAGGAAGGAAGATATCATCTAGCAAATTATTCTGGCTGGTTTCACATAGCACATCTTGCAATGTTGTTTTTAAACCTCACAGTATTTTATTGACCATCATTTGTAGGGAAGAAGAAATTTTGTGGACACAATGTTATCGTGTGTTTAAGATCGACATATTATAAGGCAGTAGTGCTATAACTAAAACCCATTCTGTAAGATAGAGTCTTATTCTAAATTAGAGCAAAATCAGTTTTTTGTGTGTAAGACAGTCAAAATAACTCCTCAAGTTTAATTGCAACTATATTTTTATAATCTTGAAAGCCTGATTGTGTTTCCTTTTCCCTCCATCTTACATAAGAATACGTTTGATTTCATTATGTTGTCCTCATTTCCTAGTTGATAGCATGTTTTTGTCATTGTTACTCCAATGGTTGCAGACATTATGTTAAGACATGTTGTGTTTAAGCATGTTTGTACAATAAGAACATTGTGTATGGGGGTGTATGAAGTGCTCAGGGAGGGGTAGCACCTCTGGTGTAGGGGCATGTCGTGTCCTTTTATGGCAGCTCATTTTAGGGCAGCCTTTAGGGCAGCTTGTTCACTTTTGGTCCCCACCTGTCACTCAGCTCTCACCTGTGGCTCCTAGCAGCTGTAGCATGCCCAGCAGCCACACCCCGGGCAACAGCTTCAACAGGCTGGCCAAACCAGGTTGAGAGTAGCTGTTGGGCCATTGACCTTCAGTGAGATAGGGACTTGTCTATCCCGAGCATGTGAAGACAGATTCCAGCGGACTGAGCAGATGAAATCTACTAGAATAGGACAACGGTCATGAAGGCAGTCTCTGCAAGCGATGTGGTATGCTAAGAGCATGGCAAGACACGAAAGATGCCCTGGTCAACCACTGCACCCAGCCCATCTCCAACTGTCTCTACTCTTGTCCTGCTATCTGGAGCAAGATGGAATCTGGGAAGAGAGAGTGAGGCTGACTATGCGCACCTCTCCCTCACTTTAATCCAATTCATGTGCAAATCTTGACATCCCCCCAATTCCCGTGATGATATATGTCAAGGTCCTCTTTGAATACAATGAACGAATGTCACAATAAGAATAAGGTAAAAGTTCAATCCCAAATACCAACAAGGAAGAAAGGAGGTTCACCAGAGATAATAAGATCTGGATGAACTGAAACCCTCTTGAAATCATCAAGAGATGTAGGAAACAGAATCTAGCTGTCCAACAAAAGGAGACTTGCAATGCTATAATAGATCTATACTCCTTTCATATATAAATGTGAGGGTGTAGTGCCTACATAAGGAGTGGCACTTCAATCACAATACTAATGTACTGCACTGACTTTTTCATTGTGACTACCCTTGCCCTAAACTATGGACACTGTTACATTTGTTTCTATCTGCTTAGCAAAGTATATGCATCCTATACTTCCCAGTATATATGCTGCCTTCCCAAATGGGATGTTCAGTTTTTCTTCACTTTCCAGCTATTTTCCCCTTCATCCTAGTCAAAGCTGCCAGATACAGAGAAAGGTTTGATAATCCTATAAACTGCCTGTAAGAATCTTCTTATTCTTGAAACATATTGTGCATGATTCTTAAATATTTCATCATTACTGTAATCCTTGAAAATTTCCATTACTTGAGTAAAAGATGCTGGAATATGAAAAACTGATAAAATCTGTTTGTTTTGCTATAAGGCAGTGACAGCCAACCTTTTTATCACTGAATGCCAAAACTGGAGTGCGCACATGTGAACACACGTGCGCTGGAGCACCAGAACCCGGAAGAGAGCAGCTGGATGGTGTGCATACGTGTGGTGGACAGCTGCTTTTCCCGGTTCCATTGTGCACATGGACAGCTGGTCCGGTATGCATGTGCACCAGCCACTGCTCTCTTCTGGGTTCTGGCATACTCAGACATGCCAGACAGACTACCTGGCTGGTGCGCATATGTGCGCCAGAACCCAGAAGAGTAGCTGGCAATGGTGCATGTGCCCACAGAGAGGGCTTTGCGTGCCATCTCTGGTATGCATGCCATAGGTTCACCATCATGGCTATAAGGGCTATGGGTAGGTTCTTCTGAGGAAGTGGTACAGGCCACAGGAAAAAAATATTTGAGGGACATGGGTGGTCCAGAAATGTGAAATATAAATAAATATAATAAATATTTTTTAAATTCTATTATTGTGTTGTTGCAGAATTAGAGTTATGATTATTTTTTAAAAATGAGGATATGGAGGCTTATTTTCTAAAACAGGTATTTATATAACTCTCTCTATAAATCTTATTCAGTTTGTTTCTTCTTCTGTGAGTTTTCCTATCAATTTCTATGGATTTGTATTGCATTACCATACTTATTCTTTTATAGATATTCTTATAGGTCTCTATGGGCTTACATTGTACCTCATTCTCCATAGTGGGTGGAGCTAGCCTCCAAGAATGGGATGATACAATCCATCAGCCAATCAGGATTGAGTCTGATTCTATAAAAACTGTCCCCCTGATGAGCTCCCCCTCTTTTGACTCAGTCCTAGGTCAAGGATTTGTGTCACCCCAACCTTGCAGGTTACCTCAGCTATATTCCACTACCTTCTCTTCGATCAACTCCATCTGTGAGTGCTTCCCTTCCTCCCCAACGCCCCTGTCTGGCTCAGTGGAGGGGGGGGTGCGAGTGCGGCTACGGCCCTGTTGACAGCCTCCACGGCCACCTGTCAGTGTGGTATGCTATCTGAGGATTTCTTCAAGCGGCCTGGCCACTAGTATTCCAAGGAACTATAAGTCACAGAAGTCTAGCGCTTTGGTGACCAACGGCCAAGGCGGCCCTGCCACTGACCACTAGGAGGGTGAGGCCTCGTGTGAACTGTCTGATTACATGATGGCTGCTACGAGACTTTCTACAGTTGCCGAGCACAGCAGGAGGCCCCACCCTACAGCTGACAGTCGGGGGCCCTCCTGCGCATGTGCACCAGCCGCGTCGGCTCCAACACATTCAAGTGGCTGCTACAAGCTTCCTTGTTTGCCTGCAGCCTGTTCATCTGCACAAGCACACTAACTCTGCCTGATGGCCGAAAAAGCAGCCAAGGCCAAGCTAAAGTCAGGGAGGGAGGCCAGGAAACCGGAGGGCGAGGCCAGGGCGTCCTCCACACCCCCAACGGCCCACAGAGATCGCTCTCATCTGCGTCCAGCCATGGGGGACGCTACAAGAAGGGCTACCCAGAGTGAGAGCAGGCACAAGGACAGGGCTTCAGACAAGCCCAAGCAGCCTGCCCCCCCCCCCAGTTCTGGGCTCCAATCGCCCTAAGGAAGTGGCCAGTCCTCCTCCCAGGTCCAGGTGATCTTCAGGGGCCCTATCCCTGGACAATCCTGACATCTGACTGGGTGAGGCCAACATTTGAGAGGAACCCCACCCATCTGGGGAGCCCCCAGCACCCTCTCTTTCTGCAACTGCTTCAGCCCTGTTCCAGAGCCCAGAGGTTCAGGCCCTGATTCAGGTGGCTATCAAGGAGGGCATAGCATCGGGCATGCTATTACCTTTTCAGCGGGTAGGCAGGAGCAACACCTCGTCCAGAGTCCTGATTCCACCATCAGTACGTCGTTCCCTCCAGTTGTGGCATTCCCCAGTGATCTCCGAGGGCTCCAGTTTCATCAAGCTGAGCCGGGTGACGGTGACGACCGATGCCAGTCTCCATGGATGGGGGGTACACGACCTTTCACATGTTGCCCAGGGAACATGGTCTCAGTTGGAGGCCCTATTGAACATCAACCTGCTGGAACTATGAGTATCGTTCCGGGCGCTGCAGGAATTCCAGCATGTACTCACCGGCCAACATGTGCTGCTGATGACCAACAATGTCACCACCAAGGCGCACATCAATCATCAAGGTGGCACAGTCTCCTGCTGTCTGATGACGGAGGCCAAGGCATTGGGACTCTGGGTGGAGCATCACCTTCTATCGCTCAGGTCGGAGCACATCTCGGGTATGGCAAACAGAACTGTGGACTGGCTCAGCTGCAATGAGGTGGACCCGGCAGAGTGGAGCCTTCACCAGGACCTCTTTCAGGAATTGGTGAACAGGTTTGGCCTTCCAGTAATCGACTTATTCGCCACTCCGCAGAATACGAGACTTCCCAGGTTCATCTCTTATTACCGAACCCGGGGGGCGGAGGACACGGATGCCCTTTGCTGCCCCTGGCCATGGGGCCTTCTCTACGCCTTCCCCCCGCTGTCTCTGATCCCGCAGGTAATCCACAAAGTCCTCTCCGAGAGGGTGGAGGTGATTCTCCTGGCACCGCACTGGCCCAGGAGGGCTTGGTTTGCAGACCTCAAGTCGCTGTCACGCAGCCCACCCTGGAGGATCCTGCTGACCAAGTCTTCACTCTCCCAGGGGTCAGTGCGGCATCCAGACCCACACACTGGTACCAGTTGACCACCTGGCACTCTACCGGCACACCTTAAGTCATCGCGGGATACCTGATTCCATCATACAGATGTTCCTCTCATCCTGGCGGGCATCAACGAAGCGCATCTACTTGTCCATGTGGCGGACTTTTTGCACTTGGTGTTCCTCCACCTCTCTATGCCCAGTGGACCTCACGATCATTGGCATCTTGTGTTTCATGCAATCAGGCTTGGACAAGGGTTTGGCGCCCAACACTTTGCGTCACCAGATTGCAGCGCTATCCACCGTCCTCACTTGCCGGGCTGCTGAGCCATTGTCCACTCACCCGCTGATTCGTCGCTTTCTGAAAGCAGCCTCTAACAGTTAACAATGAAGTTTCTACAGGAGCACCTGTAGTGCACAAGTATCCTACATGGGATCTTCCACGGGTGCTTCTTGCCCTTACCGACGAGCCTTACGAATCCTTACACATGGTGTCCCTACGGCATTTGACCTACAAGGTCGCTTTTCTGGTGGCCATAACGTCGGTGTGTCGGATATCGGAGTTGGCAGCCCTATCAGTTCGTGAGGATTTGTGTGTTTTCCATCCCAATAGAGTCGTGCTTCACCTCGATCTGACATTTACCCCAAAGGTGAATACACACTTTCATAGGGCACAAGAATTGGTTTTGCCATCATTTTGTGTGCAGCCCTCAATGGACTTGGAGCGCCAGTGGCACACTATTGACGTTCAGAGGGCCGTTAAGATTTACAACTTACACACGGCATCTTTCCGTCACTCGGAAGCAATGTTTGTCTGTTTCCATCAGGCTTTGATGGGCAAGAAGGCATTGTCAGCACTGATCGGTCGGTGGATTCGGGCGGTAATTTCTGATGTTTATGTTGGACAGAATCTTCCTTGCCCGGCTAGACTGATGGCGCATTCTATGCATAGTGCCGCCACCATGGCCACATGGGCGACCAGGGCTTCGGTGGAGGATGTTTGCAAGGTGGCCACCTGGTCATCCCCGGTGGCATTTATTCGGCATTACAAAGTAGATCTCTTTGCCTCCTCTGAGGCTGATTTTGGACAGCACGTTCTTCAGACGGTGTTGCCAACTGACTTGCTGCAGGTTTTTGAGGACAGCCCTCCCTAAGGACGTTACTGCTTTGGCATGTCCCATTTTTGGAGGCTAGCTCCACCCACTATGGAGAAAGGGCATTGTTACTTACCTGAACGCCCCTTCTCGTAGGGTGGAGCTAGCCTCCAAGTCCCGCCCTGTTGGGTTTCTGGTTCATGTGTTTGTTGTTCTATGGTTACCTGCTGTTTAATAAAGTTATGGTTGGGTTATTACACTATGGGTCTGACTTCGTCCTTCGTCTCAAGAGGGGGAGCTCATCAGGAGGACAGTTTTTATAGAGTCAGACTCAGTCTTGATTGGCTGATTGATTGTATCATCCCAGTCTTGGAGGCTATCTCCACCTTACGAGAAGGGGCGTTCAGGTAAGTTACAACACCGTTTCTATGTGCCATGTGTCAGTTATGTATCTTAAGTATTCTCAGGCAGCCAAATGCAGCCCATAATACAACAGTGGAATAATAATCTTGCTTTTTTGGATTTTCATCATAAATGTCAAGGGCATGGTTTATTGTCTTATTGGCATTCCAGTATCTTTCTCTGACTCATGCTTAAATCTCCACTGTCTTTTCTCTTTTTATTTAGCAGAGAGGCTTGAATTTTACATCCTATATTAATGATCTGGATTTTACTAGCCCAGTTCTCAGCTCTCCCCTAATCAAGGTGGACAGAAGAGAAGATGGCCAATCTTAAAAGCTAAAGGCGCAAGAGAATTACTTCAGACAGGGTTTATCCCTTGATCCATATTTTACTTCTTACAATTTTGACTGCTGGTATGATATCAATTACCGTATTTTTTGGAGTATAAGACACACCTTTTTCCTCCCTAAAAGTGGCTGAAAATTTAGGTGCGTCTTATACTTCGAATGTAGTTTTTTTTTTTCCAGCCCTAACTAGGTGCTAACAGATCTTCCCAGCTCTTACCTTGCAGGCTTTTTCATTGTTACTCTCTCCAAAGAATGTTTTTCCAGCCCTAAGTCTTTGCAGGTTTTTTTTTTTCATTGCTCTACTTGCTCCAAAGAAGTTGTTTTCTAGCCCTAACCAGGTGCTAACGATCTTCCCAGCTATTACTGGCTTGCAGGCTCTTTCATTGTTATTCTCCCAGAATAATAATCTTGCTTTTTTGGATTTTCATCATAAATGTCAAGGGCATGGTTTATTGTCTTATTGGCATTCCAGTATCTTTCTCTGACTCATGCTTAAATCTCCACTGTCTTTTCTCTTTTTATTTAGCAGAGAGGCTTGAATTTTACATCCTATATTAATGATCTGGATTTTACTAGCCCAGTTCTCAGCTCTCCCCTAATCAAGGTGGACAGAAGAGAAGATGGCCAATCTTAAAAGCTAAAGGCGCAAGAGAATTACTTCAGACAGGGTTTATCCCTTGATCCATATTTTACTTCTTACAATTTTGACTGCTGGTATGATATCAATTACCGTATTTTTTGGAGTATAAGACACACCTTTTTCCTCCCTAAAAGTGGCTGAAAATTTAGGTGCGTCTTATACTTCGAATGTAGTTTTTTTTTTTCCAGCCCTAACTAGGTGCTAACAGATCTTCCCAGCTCTTACCTTGCAGGCTTTTTCATTGTTACTCTCTCCAAAGAATGTTTTTCCAGCCCTAAGTCTTTGCAGGTTTTTTTTTTTCATTGCTCTACTTGCTCCAAAGAAGTTGTTTTCTAGCCCTAACCAGGTGCTAACGATCTTCCCAGCTATTACTGGCTTGCAGGCTCTTTCATTGTTATTCTCCCAGAATAAGGTTTTTTTAAAGTCCTAACCAGGAGATAAAATAATGTGCTGAAGCTGCTCCGAATAAGTTTTTTTTCCTAGCCCTAACTAGGTGCTAATGATCTTCCCAGCTCTTACTGGCTTGCAGGCTCTTTCATTGTTACTCTCTCAGAAGAAGGTTTTTTTAAGTCCTAACCAGGGGATAAAATAATGTGCTGAAGCTGACCAGACTAAGGATGCTAGTCAGATGAATACCTGGTAGGCAGATTGTTTTCCCCTATTTTCCTCCCCAACAACTAAGGTGCGTCTTATACTCCGGTGGGTCTTATACTCTGAAAAATACGGTATGTTAACATCATTCTGAGATATTACTATGCAATGTGCTAACTGGTACTGGAGGATTCAGAAGTAGCTACAGAGTTGTTAATTGCCAATTATGTTAATAAGTACACAGAAGTTGAGGTGTTTTGTGCAAGAGAAAGAGAACAGATGTTAATAAACATTCAAAATAGAAGCCTCTTTGACTGTAAATAGTAGTTTAATTACATGTAAATTCCTTTGGCAGCATTTGTTGAGAGAGAGAGAGAGAGGGGGGGGGGGAGGGAGGGAGGGAGGGAGGGAGGGAGGGAGGGAGAGAGAGAGAGAGAGAGAGAGAGAGAGAGTTAGTTTATTTAATGTTCATTTAAATATGCCTGACATTCTAACTCTGACTTGGCTTTACAATTTTGCCACTGGGAAGAGAATTTAATGAAATCTTTCCATTCTATCATATAGAGGGATAAGAAGCTAGGCTATTTTGGGATGAACAACAAAAGGATTTTTTAAAATTATTTTCCAGATATTTGGACTTTAATGAGTAGATTTTAGTGAGATTTCTATGTACACAATATGGAATGAATGAATTAGATAAATAATGTGTTTGATCCTTAAGACAATTCAAATTTGCAGAAATTCAGACCAAACATTGATGCATGTAAAAGAATTTTGAAGAGAAATTAATTAAGTGGGAGAACTGATCATCAACAGGTAAATCAGTATCACTAAAGTCATTTTAAATCTCCCTGAATATGAATAAAATAATGGATGGTAACATTTCTAAATGTATTTCTTATCTTTTGTTTTTAAACATTTGTAATTGTTGGACAATGGAATTTATTAATTTATTCTGCTAATTTGTGATTTTGTTTGTTTAGAAATATTTTACAATGGGATAATCAAGCATATTATCACCTAATGAATATCAAGATAGGAGTTCTGATGTAAGTTCCATCTACATTTAATTATATACTATAAAATACATGTTTAGGAATCTAGAATTTTTGTCCTAGTTTAAAAGCTTATTCTGCTATTTTTCTTAATTCCCTGCTAGAGAAACCAAGAAAAGAAATATATGTTTCTCACATAAACACACACACACACACACACACACACACACACACACACACACACACACACACACAATGTGGCATTTTATGCCATTAAGATTTCCAATTAAAGACCTTGCAATTTATTTTTATATTTTTTGCTAGATTTCCTTTGCCTTTCTTCTAAAAGCACAAAGCACATACAAAGCAAATCCTTCAATTTTCCAACACTAACACAATAGGTGGCGAGAGAGTGTGACTGGTTTAAATATTCCCAGTAACCTTCTATGGTTGAAAATGAACTTGAGCAGGGATTTCCAATTCTGATCAGTAAATGAACAGAGCTGGAAAGAGGAAAGAAGGAAATATGTGAGGCTGATGGTTGGTTCTTGAGCAAAGATGGATAGAAAATGGCTGAATATGGTCTAAGGTGCCCAGGCTACAATTATTTTTTCTATGATGTGATCTTCTGTTTACTCTCTCCATACTGTATGGTTCTTTTTGTTTTCTAGTCTCACCACAATACAAAATGCCACTTGCCAAACTTTATCTAATTGCATTTCTCTCCTTTGCTTCCTTACAATTATACCTTGCAGCTTGGTCATAAGTAAAACATGGATAACCAGACCACAGTGCCTTACTTTCTGCTCCTGGAATTTTCAAAAAATCGGCATCTGCAGCTTTTGCATTTTTTCTTATTTTTTGTGTTATATTTGGCAACTCTAACAACAAATCATCTCATCATCTCTGCAGTAGCTTCTGACCATCAATTGCACAGACTCCTGTACTTTTTCCTGATGAATTTGGCATTGCAGGACCTAGGCACTGTTTCTGCCATTGTTCCCAAATCCATGATAAATTCTCTCATGGACACCAGACACATTTCTTACTTTGGTTGTGTTGCTCAAGTCTTTCTCTTTATCTCCTTTACAGCTTCTGATTTCTTCCTCTTGACAGCTATGTCATATGATCGGTATGTTGCAATTTGTAACCCACTCCAATATGAGACACTGATTAATTCAAAATCCTGCACTGAAATTGTGAGTCTGGTTTGGATTTCCAGTTTTCTCTATGGTGTGTTGCATACCGCTGGCACATTTTCCATCCATTTTTGTTCTAATATTGTAAACCAGTTTTTCTGTGAAATTCCACAATTGCTAAAATTATCATGCTCTGGATTCAATCTAGTTGAAATTGGAATTATTTTTGTCAGTGCCACTTTAGGACTAGGTTGTTTTACTTTTATTATTGTATCTTATGCTATAATCTTCAAGGCAGTTCAAAGAATCCCTTCTGAAAATGGAAGGCTAAAAGCCTTATCAACTTGTATTCCTCATATTACAGTAGTGTCCATGTTCTTATTAACTGCATCCTTTGCCAACGTGAGACATCCTTCTGACACACCATCTTACTTAGATTTTGGGTTGACTGTTCTCTATGCCCTTCTTCCACCCCTGTTCAACCCAATCATCTATAGCATGAGGAATAAGAATATCAAATTTGCCTTGTTTAAGCTGTGGAGATTCTGAAATTTTCTTTCTATTTAAGCTGTGGAGATTCTGAAATATTTTTTTCTATTCTGTTCAGCACAATTACATTTTATTGTCTTTTCTTTGCCTGTTTTACACAGCTGGGATGGAGGGAAATCCAACTTCTCAATCCAGAACAATGGTAGAACTCTAGAAGTTGCTCAGGAAAAAAACTAACATCTGTAATTACTTTGTATTTATTTTAGAGATGCTAAATGTGGATGAAGTGAGGATCAGGGTATAATGGTATTGTGGAAAAACAAATGTAATTGCAAAGAAGTTTAAACAAAGTGTACTATTTATTATTTATTATTATTATTACTTATTATTATTATAATGGACAGGAAGCAGCAGGTGAAGCTAGGCAAAATCACATCAGATACCTATACAATTAGCACAAGGGCCCCCAAGGCTGTGTGCTCTCACCACTTCACTTATCTATATATACCAATGATTGCATCTCAAATGATCCATCTGTTAAACTACTGAAGTTTGCAGATGATACCACAGTGATTGGTCTCATTCGAGACAATGATGAAACCACATAAAGACGGGAGGTTGAACAACTAGCCTCGTGGTGTGAGCGGAACAATCTGGAACTGAACACACTCAAAACCGTAGAAATGGTGGTAGACTTTAGGAGAAACCCTCACATTCTACCACCTCTTACAATACTAGACAACACCGTATCAACAGTAGAGACCTTAAAATTTCTGGGTTCTATCATATCTCAAGACCTAAAATGGTCCCCTAACATCAAAAATGTCATCAAAAAAGCACAACAAAGAATGTTCTTTCTGCATCAACTCAGGAAGCTCAAACTTCCCAAGGAGCTGTTGATATAGTTCTACAGAGGAATTATTGAGTCTGTTATCTGCACCTCTATAACTGTCTGGTTTGGTTCTGCAACCCAACAAGACAGACACAGACTTCAGAGGATAATCAGAACTGCAGAAAAAACAATTACTGCCAACCTGCCTTTCATTGAGGACCTGTATACTGCACGGCAGAGGGCCATGAAAATATTTACTGACCCCTCGCATCCTGGACATAAATTGTTTCAACTCCTACCCTCAAAACGTCGCTATAGAGCACTGCACACCAAGACAACTAGACACAAGAACAGTTTTTTCCCGAATGCCATCACTCTGCTAAACAAATAATTCCCTCACCACTATCAAACTATTCACTAAGGCTTCATTACTATTACTGTTAGTCTTCTCATCGTTCCTTGTATCCTTGCTTGTATCCTTATGATTTATATTAATATTGATTTTTTCCTGATTGCTTATTTGTGCCCTATGACAATCATTAAGTGTTGTACCAGGGGTGAAATCCAGCAGGTTCTGAAGGTTCTGCAGAACTGGTAGCGGAAATTTTGAGTAGTTCGGAGAACTGGCAAATACCACCTCTGGCTGGCCCCAGAGTGGGGTGGGAATGGAGATTTTGCAATATCTTTCCCCCAGGAGTGGGGAGGGAATGGGGATTTTGCAGTATCCTTCCCCTGCCATGCCCACCAAGCCACACCATGCCCACCAAGCCACGCCCACAGAATTGGTAGTAAAAAAAATTGGATTTCACCACTGTGTTGTACTTTATGATTCTTGATGAATGTATCTTGTCTTTTTATGTACACTGAGAGCATATGCACTAAAGACAAATTCTTTGTGTGTCCAATCACACTTGGCCAATAAAGAATTCTATTCTATTCTATTCTATTCTATTCTATTCTATTCTATTCTATTCTATTCTATTCTATTCTATTCTATTCTATTCTATTATTACTATGTTTTCCTATATAAAATGAGTTTTTCCTTTTTAATCAACGTATCAATTCTATCAATATATCCTAACTCTTGATTCTCAAGACAGTGTGGAAAACACATTCTATGCAAGGTAGGCAGAACTCCTTTTCCATCCCACAGTGGTTTTTTTTTTTCATTTTCTTACCTCACTGCATGCTTTTACCTATCTGACAAATAATATTTAATCTTACTTACATTAACATTAATTTTTCTATATTCATTTCTTTCACTTGTGCTCAATCCTATAGCCCCAGAAATGGAAATATGAAATCTGTTCTATCTAAAAGGTGGAAATGTGAGTTCTGTCATAGCAAAATATATTGCTTTGTATATTGAAAGATGAAATAAATATCAAAAGTTTGAATGATTAATTAGAAGACCATTTTGCTGAATTCAGGCATACAGATGCTCTCCATAGGTATAAACCTTTCCCAAAGATCAGAATAATATTATTCCTATTGTTGTGAGAAAATATTTATTTGAGTGAATTGCATTGGACCCTTACATATACAGTAACTTTGGTAAATCTCTGTCTGTCTGTCTATCATCTATCTATCATCTATCAATCATCAGGGGTGACATGATAGCAATATTCCAATACTTGAGGGGATGCCACAGAGAGGAGGGGGGCAGGCTGTTCTCTATGGCACCAGAAAGCCAAACAAGGAATAATGGATGGAAGCTGACCAAGGAGAGATTCAACCTGGAAGTGAGGAGAAACTTTCTGATGGTGAGAGCGATCAACCAGTAGAACAGCTTGCCAGCGGAGGTTGTGAGAGCCCCAACACTTGCGACCTTCAAGGGGAGACTGGACTGCCATCTGTCTCAAAGGGTGTAGGAACTCCTGCTTGAGCAGGGGGTTGGACTAGATGACCTACAAGGTCCTTTCCAACTCTAATAATAAATCTAAATCTAAAATCTAAAATCTAAATCTATTTATTTTTCTTCTTTATTATTTTTATAAATAATTCAATGCAGCGAACATGCAGGTTTCCCTGAAACCACAACCTTGTGAGGTATGTTGGTAACCTTGGAATCCTAGATTTTTGCAGAATCTAGCTATTTCTTCAAAATTATCAAGTAAGCATCATGCCAGTGATACGCACATTTTTCTGCATGTTTATGTGCTGCCACAATGCACATGCAAAAGGGGAAAACTTCTATCATGATGGCGTGACATTCATTTTTGTACTAAGAATTTTTTCATCATGGTAGAAGTCAGATTAACAGAGTTGGAAGGAACCTTGTAGGTCATCTAGTCCAACCCCCAGCTCAAGCAGGAGACCCTACACCATTTCTGACAAATGGCAGTCCAATCTCTTCTTTAAAGTCTCAAGTAATGAAGCTCCCACAACTTCCGAAGGCAAGCTGTTCCATTGGTTGACTGTTCTCAGTGTCAGAAAATTTCTCCTTATTCCTAGGTTGAATCTCTCCTTGATCAGTTTCCATCCATTATTCCTTGTCTGTCCTTCAGGTGCTTTGGAGAATAGCTTGACCCCCTCCTCTCTGTGGCAGCCCCTCAAATATTGGAACACTGCTATCATGTCTCCCCTGGTCCTTCTCTTCACTAGACTAGCCATGGCCAGTTCCTGTAACTGTTCTTCATATGTTTTAGTCTCCAGTCCCCTCATCATCCTGGTTGCTCTCCTCTGCACTTTTTCTAGAGTCTTTTTTATAGTGTGGTGACCAAAACTGGATGCAGTACTCTAGGTGTGTTCTAACCTTCAAACTTAGGATTGCATTGGCTTTTTTGTCTGCCGCTGCACACTGCTGGCTCATGTTTAGCTGGTTGTCCACTAGGACTCCAAATCCCTCTCATAGTCACTGTTATTAAGTCTGGTTTCACCCAGTTTATATGTATACTTTTGGGTTTTTTTCCCTAAGTGTAGGACTTTACTTTTCTCTACATTGAATTTCAGTTTGTTAGGTAGGGCTCAGTGCTCAAATCTGTCAAGATCCGTCTGGATCTTGAGCCTATTTATTACAGTCTCCAAAGACTCAAAAGTGAAGAGTAGATTACAGTAAATGAATGTGGTTTACTGACAGAATCCACCCAAGCATGGCAAGGCAGAGGCCAGTGAAATCCTAGCATTTCAACACTAATCAATGGAATCAATTCAACAATGAAATTAAAGTTTTCAAAATGACAATAAAAGGAAAAATAGCTCTATGGAAAGTGACCTCAAATTTAGTTTTATAATACCCTACTTACTTTTTGGGTGCAGTGCCATGAAATCTCATCCTTTCTTTCTTTCTTTCTTTCTTTCTTTCTTTCTTTCTTTCTTTCTTTCTTTCTTTCTTTCTTTCTTTCTTTCTCTTCCTTCCTTCCTTCCTTCCTTCCTTCCTTCCTTCCTTCCTTCCTTCCTTCCTTTTCTCTCTCTCTCTCCCCCTCCCTCCCTTCCATTTCTGCTGGTTTCCTCATTGACTTTGCTTGTAGGAAGCAAAGTAAATCAGCCAAAGAAAATTGTGCCCCCTTGAGTTTTCATAATCTCACAATGGCAGTGAAAGAAATAAGATCTAGAAGAAATTTAGATTACATCTGTAGCGCTCTGAAAATAACATGCATGACATTCTTAAAAACAGTTACGAATATGTCAGTAGAACGTGAGGATGAGCTTATAGTTTAGTATAGTGCTTTCAACCTGGAAACATCATGAATTGCATTTCTAATAGTTTTGCAGTGTTTAACTTTATCTTACTGTGAATGTGGTGATTGTGTTGATCATATTAAACTGTGGAATATGTTTAGAAAAATGAAATTCAAGAACATATCATTGTCCAAATGTGAAATCTATACACAGTCAGGAACCCATAGTGCTGATTGTGTATGGCTAAGCAGACTACTACAGCTTCACAAAGGAATGAGAAAGGACTGTATACTCAACCAATATCTATTTAACCTATTTGTGAAATATATATTGAATGAAATTGAATTAGAAGATTATAGCTTTAAATCTGGAAGAAGAAATATCAATTACCTCTGCTATGTTGATGACATTACTCTAATATCTGTAAATGCAAATGATCAGAAAGTCAAGGAACATAAATAAAGTAGGAATAAAATTAAATATATAGAAATAGTTGCTAATGGGATTATGTAAAATATTCATCTTTAGAATTGACATTGCTTGGTGTTTCTGGGGATGTATGACAAACTGAAGACAGTTTTGTGAAAGATGAGCCAATGACTGCAGGAATTGGTGAGGAGAACAAGTCCTTGGAATCTCATTGGATAAGGAGAGGATACTGTAGATGTCATCCAAATGTGCTCTGTATCGTTGCTTCTTGTGAGGAGAGCACAGGACAGTGGTTTTCTGTGTGTTTGAGTGCTGGGAGACAACATAGACATTAAATTCACAAAACTCACCTTCTAATCAGTTTTGTAAATTGCCCATTGACTATTTCTTTTTTTTAAAGTTTTTTATTTTTCCTCCACCATTATCACCCATATGCAAATACATGTACCATACATCATATCAATAAGCACAATTGTACAAATTTAAACATTTTTCATCATTCATAAGTCATTTCTAACTAAATACTCCATTATTTTGGTACATAATAGTCAATTAATGCTGCCTCCTCTAAAAAACTAATTTGTCATCTGGGTCTTCCAATATTCATTTTTTTCTTATTCTTTTAATTATCAATCAACCATTATCTTAATATTTGTTAATATATTCATTTATATTAATTTTCTATCCAATCATAAAACTTCACCCATATGTTATAAAATTCTGTATCCTCTTTATCTTTAATTTTCATAGTCAATCTATTCATCTCTGCACAATCCAGGATTTTTTTAATCACTTCTTTTTCAGTTGGAATTTGTGTAGCCTTCCATTTTTGTGCAAATACAATTTTAGCTGCAGTAATCATATGAACAATTAAATATGTATCTTCCTTGTTGAATTCTTCCAGTAAAATACCCAACAAGAAAATTTCTGGTTTAAATTCTATATTCTGTTTAACTACATTCACTAATAATTTTTGAAACCGAGTCCAATACTCTTTTGCCTCTGCACATGTCCACCACATAAGATAGAATGTACTTGGTTTTTGCTGGCATTTCCAGCATTTCATTGATTTATCTTTAAACATTTTAGCTATCCTATCTGGTCACATGTGCCATCTATAAAACATTTTATACATATTTTCTTTATATGCA
Organism: Diadophis punctatus similis; assembly: GCA_023053685.1. Lineage (NCBI taxonomy): Eukaryota > Metazoa > Chordata > Lepidosauria > Squamata > Dipsadidae > Diadophis > Diadophis punctatus. Next base: position 2,185,060 of record JALIGW010000009.1, read on the forward strand.
GTTACTATAGTTAATTTATAATTTCTCTCCCAAAGTTGCTTCCATTTATCTGTTTCTATAGTATAACCAAAATTTCTTAACCATTTTATCATCGTGTCTTTTACCTGTTCAAATTCTAACTCAATACGAAGTAAAAAAAGTGTATAATTTCTTAATTAATCTTTCATCTGTTCCTATAAGTATTTCATCTAATTCTGTCATTTCTAAATTTATCCCCTCCATTTTATTATCAGTCTCAAATCTTGTTTGTATTTGCAGTCTCATATACCAGCCCATTTTTATTCCTTGCATTTCTAGTTCTTAAATTGATTTCAATTTACCATTGTCCATCAGAATATCCTTATATTTTGGTATATTATCCCAATTCAATCTACTTGAGTGTATCTGTGATGATTCCATTATAGATATTCAACACGGTATACTCAAATAATGTCTTTTTTATCTTTTCCCATACTAAAAATAAAGAATTCCTGATATGATGTCTCCATCAAGTTCTCTCCTTTCTCTTCCACAACGTTTTGAAATTGTAAATAATATTCAGATTTATATATTTCCAGAGTAATTATTGTTCTTTCTAGTCTTTTATCAGATTCTGTCAATTCCATTACTTTTCTCGTATTCGCTTCTACTTTTCCCTCAATTTTCTACATTTGTTGTTCCAGTAATCCTTTCATTTCCTTCATTTCTTCTGCCATTTTTCCCATATCCCATGCAAGAGGTGCTACATGGTTTGTGGAGGGCACACAGAGGATCCTACAGGGAAGTGAAGAGTGAATAGGGATTTTGGATATATGTGAGAAGTGCCATAGGGGTTGGGAAGGGTGCTTGGGGTGATTGTGTGGATTGGGAAGGATGCCTGAGGGTGCTTAGGACTGTACAAGAGATGCTGTGTTGGTCAGAGTGGCATGGGCTGGGATCAGTATACATGGAGGTTGCATGAGTCAGGGAGTCCATGTGAGGCAGTGGTGGTATTCAGCCGGTTCTCTCGGCATCGTGCGAACTGGTAGCGGCGACTGCAGGAGGATTGCTTTCTTTCTTTCTTTCTTTCTTTCTTTCTTTCTTTCTTTCTTTCTTTCTTTCTTTCTTTCTTTCTTTCTTTCTTTCTTTCCACCCACCATGACGTAATGCGTGAGCATTGCACATGCGCAGAAGGCTTTGTGCATGTGCAGACAAGGCGTGTGCAAGTGAAGTGAGCATTCGTGCGCGCTCACATTTGCAAACCGGTAGGGAAGGTAAATGAATCCCACCTCTGATGTGAGGATGTGTGGGGTGAGCTGTATGGGTCAGGAAGGGTGCATGAGTTGTGCAAAAAGTGCCACATGGGTAGGTGAAGGATGTGGGATGGCAGCATGGGTTGGTAAGGATTAAAATTTTCATCTTTTCGGCCAATTGTCCATTGCTTCTGGCAAGTACTGCCACTGGGACTTTGATGTTACTGTTTCTTAAATTCTGGTCTAGAAAAAAAATGTTACAATTGTAGTTGATTGTTGATGTGATATAGATGTGACGTGTCTTCTGAGGTTTTTCTCTATGATCAAATTTCATAAATTCTTCCACTTTTGAATCAAGTGTTACTTTCACATTACATCCAAGTTTCCACTGTATACAATACAGCCAAATAAATATGGGAGTCTTTTCATACAGGTCTTCTCTTTTGATCTATGTTTCACAATTTGGAATACTATTAATGCTTAAGTCCTAATTGTGTTGATAAAATCATTGTAAGATAATCATATAGCTGTTAATTGCTAATTATGTTAACTGGTACCTATTAATTCTTTTAATTGGTTCCTAAGAGACTGGAGGAAAACAATACAGTTATTTAAAAAAAATATTCTGGATATAAAATTCCTACATCCTTTACAAAAAAGAAGCTTTACTGTCTGAAAATGGTACTGGATTAATATTCGACATTCAATGGAGCACACATTCTAAGTTAAAGTAATTTTTGAAAAAAAAACCAGTAAGTAACATTTATGAAAAGAAAAGTTTTTTCCTCTTTTCTGGGGCTAATTGATTTTTTTTTTAAAAAAATATGTGCCTTGAGTATCTATCTAACACATTTCTTGAGGAGAAGACTTTGTCAACTCATTTCACAAACTACTCTGATATAGTAAAATAAGATGATATGCTATTTAGAAGGAGAAAACAATATATGTGTGTGTGTGTATATATATATATGTGTGTGTGTGTGTGTGTGTGTGTGTGTGTGTGTGTGTAGGTGTAGCATTTTTTGCTGATAAATGAATACACACACACACACACACACACACATATTGTTTTCTCCTTCTAAATAGCATATCATCTTATTTTACTATATCAGAGTAGTTTGTGAAATGAGTTGACGAAATGAGTTGACGAAATGTGGACCTCAAACACCTTTTCAATCCATTATTGTTCTAATATTGTCAACCAGTTTTTCTGTGAAATTCCGTATTTACTAAATCTATCTTGCTCTGGCTTTAATCTAGTTGAAGTTGGAGTACTTGTGGCAAGTGCCTTTGGTGGGTTAGGTTGCTTTATTTTTACCATTGTAAGTTATGTCATTATCTTCAACACAGTGTGGAGAATCCCATCTGTACAGGGAAGGCAAAAGGCCTTTTCTACTTGTGTTCCCCACCTTATAGTTGTTTCTATGTTTACAATAACTGGGAGCTTTGCCTATCTGAGGCCTGCCTCAAATTCCACATCTTACTTAGATTTAGTATTAACTGTTCTATATTCCATTCTTCCACCTCTATTGAACCCAATCATCTATAGTATGAGAAATAAGAATATTCTGTCTAAACTAGGAAAATTTGAAAATTTCTTTCATTGATGCTTTCTTATGTGTTTGATATAACTGTACCTTTATCTTTTTACTTTTATTTTTTGGGGGCAATATGCTGAACTCTGTAAACCGCTTAGAGAGGGCTGTAAAGCACTATGAAGCGGTATATAAGTAAAGTGCTATTGCTATTGCTATTGTTACTCCTCTTGTATAAGCTTTTAGGGTATCCCACAAATTTTGGAAAGAGGTGTGTTGTTTTTTATTTATATCAAGAAATAAAGTCAATTCCTTTTTAATTCTCTGAAGATACTCCTCTTCCTGTAGTATCTGCGGATTCATAGTCCACCTTTCATGTTTTTTTTTTTTACCTTTCCATATTATCTTCAGGGGATTATGATCTGCCCATATGTTTGGATTGATCTCTACATTTTACTTAGTTATTTATTGGCCCATATCATATCTATTCTCGAAAAAGATTTATGGGGGTTCAAATAAGAAGTATATTTTTTTCATTGGGATTTAATGCCCTCCACACATCCATTAAATTCAATTCTTCAGGCATGTAAAAAAATAGTTTTCTTACAGAAAGTAAGAATTTGTGAGTTTCAACCCTAGGCCTATTGGTAACATCATCTATGATTGTCTAATCCAATGGGATGGCTGATATTAGAATACTCTCAAATGCACTAAGAGTTAATGGCTAATTGCATCCATGAAAGCTCACACTGTCTAGTTGTCTAGTTTTGATTTATTTTATGATATGTATTTGCCTCTTGAGAGAAACACAATGATTAATAAGCTTGCTGAATATAAAGTCAGCCTTTTCCTCTGAAGATAGATTTGAGCATACTTTGATTGCATGTATTATAGAGCCAATATTTAACAGTTTATAAAGCATACATCAGAAGGCACAATAATTCTATGAAGAAAAATTGTACAGTAAGTATGGCATAATGTGCATATTAGCCATTCAACAGGAGAGCAATTATCTCTTACTGAGATAAACTAGCATTTATTTAAATAAAAAATACATGACTGTTCATTAGTTTTTAAAGCTAATTTTCACACTGAGAAAAGGATTTAATAAAATGATATTATATGCTAGTGTTCTTCTAGAATAAAATACAGTATGTTAAGGGAAGGAAGACAACAAGAAGAGATTTATTTTCAGACCTTTGGCCCTAAAGGCAGACTAGATTAAAGATAATTAAATCTAGAAACAATCATATTATGAATCAGAAAAGAAGAGAATCTATTGCTGGTGGTTTTATCCTAAATAGCAATTCAAGTGCATATTAAACATAAAAGTTTAATGTTAACAAAGTAATGTTATCTGGAGAATTTTGAATATATTGTCCTGAGTTCTCATTTATCTTCATAAAAATATGCTTTCTTCATATACTGTAATCTTAGGTATTACCTGGTGAATATGATATGAGAATTATGTTTTCTTTTGTAAATTTCATTGAACTATTACTGTATTTTTATGTACTCTTATATAGATATTTGTCAACCAATATTAATTTCTTTAAAGCATTAAGATATTTTTTAGCCACAACATTCCCAAATTACTGTTAAAACTATACTCAGTGTATGTATGTGTGTCTGTTTTTCTGTTCTTGTTTTTGTTTGTGTGTGTGATTTACACAAATTCAAGCACTTGGAAATCTGTTCCCTCAAATTAACATATAACAATTAATTACTTTATTTATCTTCTAGATCTTTATTCCATCTATCCTTCAGGAGCAGGATGAACAAATAAAAGACACAATGGTATACTGGGGGGGAAAACCTTGGCTATAACATAGAATTAGACAAATAGCAAAATTTATGGGAAAGGAACTATAGATTAACAATGGCAACTTCTCATAAAGAAAATGTCTAAAAATGTGTTATAGATGGCATTTACCACCTGCGAGGTTAGCTAAAATGTTTAAAAATGTGTCTTGCAAAGGTTGGAAATGTAATTAAAAATGGGCACATTTTTTCATATATGGTGGATTTGTGCTAAAACAAAAAAAATGGGCAAAAATACACAGATGGTTAGAAAAGATAATAAAGAAAGATGTAGATTTTAAACCTGAACTGTTTTTATTAGGGATGATATCAGAAAAAGTTGATAAGAAAAGTATGTATTTAGTATTACATCTCTTAACAGCAACAAGGATTGTCTTCGCACAATATTGGAAAATTGAAGAAACACTGCAAGATGAAGAGATAATAAAGAAGATATTAGATTGTGCAGAAATGGATAGACTTAAACAAGTCTATCAAACAGAAAGAGGACACAGAATATTATCAAATGAGAGCTTCTTTTACCAATGGTTGGAAAAAGGGGTGGAGAGTAAGAATGGAATCTGTATTGCTAAGCAAGTTAAATACCCAGACAACATGAAGTTTATTAAGCATTAAGAAATGTAATTAATAGAAAATTAATAAAATTTATTTTTTTAAAAAGCACTTGGAAATCTGTTCCCTCAAGTCAACATATAACAATTAATTACTTTATTTCTCTTCTAGATCTTTATTCTGTCTATCCTTCAGGAGCTCACTCTATATATTGGAGACTGTCTCCAATTTTTCATCACTGTAACAATTCTGCAAGAAGAGTAAGAAATCATTACTGATCCTAAAGCTTCAGGAAATTTACAAAGAAGATGGACTTGAAAAGGTCTTCCAAGTCCTACATAGTTCAACCGGGAAAAGAATGAAGTGAAAGAAGAAAATAATGTTATTGATAGGTTAGAATTTAGTCAATCAAATATAGGAATAATGTTGTGGTTAGGTACAGGATTGTACTGTATCCATTTTAATTGTGTGCTTATCTTTTCATTCTTTGCATTATTGCAGTGTATTTCTCCATCCTGTTCACCGTTTGTATCAATGTATCATGCTATTAGTTCACTATTTTATGTAATTGTATGTCACATCTATGTCTATAAATTATTTTAATTAAGTCATAAACATGAATAATCACACAACAGTCCCTTACTTTTTACTCCTAGAATTCTCAAAAAATCGATATCTTCAGCTTTTACATTTCTTTGTGTTCTTTGTGTTATATCTGACAACTATAATGGCAAATCTTCTCATTATTTTAACAGTAGCTTTAGATAATCAATTGCATAGCCCCATGTACTGGTTTCTGATGAATTTGGCTGTGCAGGACTTAGGCTCAGTTTCTGTCATAGTTCCAAAGTCCATGGTGAATTCCCTCATGGACACCAGGTATATCTCTTACTCAGGATGTGCTGCTCAAGTCTTCATATTTATCTCCTTTGCAGCTTCTGATTTATCCCTCCTGACTGTCATGGCATATGATCGGTATGTTGCCATTTGCCATCCACTGCACTACGAGATGGTAATGAATTGGAATTCCTGCAATAAAATGATGATTCTGGTTTGGGTCAGCAGCCTTCTCTATGGAACATTGCATACAACTGGCACCTTTTCAGTCCTTTTTTGTTCTAATGTTGTTAACCAATTCTTCTGTGAAATTCCACAGTTGCTAAAGCTATCCTGCTCTGGCTTCAATCTAGTTGAACTTGGAGTTCTTATGGCCAGTGTCACTGCTGGACTAGGTTGTTTTAATTTTATTATTGCATCTTATATCATGATTTTCAAGGCAGTGCTTAGAATTCCTTCTGAAGAAGGAAGGCAAAAAGCTTTATCCACTTGTGTTCCTCACCTTGTAGTAGTATCTATGTTTATATTAACCGGATGCTTTGCCTATCTGAGACCTCCTTCTTATACACCATCTTACCTAGATTTTGGGTTGACTGTTCTGTATTCCCTTCTTCCACCCCTGTTCAATCCAATCATCTATAGCATGAGAAATAAGAATATAAAATTGGTCCTTTCAAAACTGTGGAAATTCTGAAAATTATCTTTAATGTTGTTTCTATTCTGTTCATCACAGTTTTGCATTTTCATGTCTTTTTCCTTACATCTTTGAATTAAGAGTAAGTTACAAAAAAAGCACAGTTAAGATCCAGATACATCCATCCTTTCAACCAGAGGAATGGTAGAACTCCAAAAATTTCTGAGCATACAGTATACCTGGTTTTCCTAATTAGTCAATGCAATTTTCAGTGGCTAAATGTAGATGTTTGGCAGCTTCTAGCATGCCACAGGCTAACAACCCTTGATCTTTAGTGAAATAGGATCAGGCTGTAATGTGATTATGAAAAAGAAGTGTAATTGAGAGAAAGTTTAAATAATATTTCCCATTTTTCCTGTTCTTTTCTGTAAAAAATGGCTTATCCTGTAATGTTTGTTTAATAATATGGCTAGTTAAAGCTTTAGCTTTCCCAAAGTACACAGGGATCTTCTCTCTTTAAATGTCCTTTGATTGCATACTTTAATATTTTGCTCCTTCGAATCAATATGGACTCCTGACAACTGCCTGGAGAAGTCCCTGCATTTCTGTTGGCAATGGTTTTTAGCAGAGGGTTGCCATTATCTCCTTCCTAAGGCAGAAAGAGAGAGAAAAAGAAAGAGACTGTCCCAAAGAAACCCAGCTGGCTGTGTTCGTAAGGCAGACTAGAGCTTGCAGCCCGATGCTTTCTAGCCTGATACTTTAAACCATTATTCCAAATTAGTTCTTACATAATTTAGCATTCTTTTCCTTAGAAATGTTCTGACAAGACCTGACACTAGGCAGGAAGGGCAGGATGGGTGAGCACATAACATGTTGATAGCTACAAGAAATGAGAAGGGCAAGGAGAATAATTAGGATGATGCAAAATTGTAACAAAATATCAGTATGTATTTCAGAAATCTTACAACCTGATACAAATTGGAAGAGATAATTTATGATTCCTGATCTAATACCTGGATAAGGGAGGATAGATAAAAGTACACAGTGAAGGAGATCTTAGATGGAAAGAGGGAAGATTTGTTAAATATTTTAGGGTTCACTATAAGTGTACTTAGGAAGGTGCCAGGTACTTACTGGATTTATCTAGAGAAGATCAGTACCTTCCTTTGGTAAAGGTGAAGTGGCTTCCAGTTAAAGGGATATGACATTTATATTCCTCTATTGAATGTTGTTTTCTAGTTCTCCTGCTTTATCTATGAATATATCTTTATATTATACTTTGCATTTAAACTTATTATTTTGCTATGCTCTGTTTAATAAAATCTTCTATTTTTTACCTAATTTGTGTGATTATTGCTTTCATGAACCTCGTATTCATATTTTTGTGTGAAAAAATGAGTTAGCCCATATACTTGCAAGAGATTTTCAAATTCCTGTCTGTATAATTTATTCTCAGAAATGGTATCCTATATGATGATAAATGACAATTGGTGATTTATTATGGAATAAACCTCAAATTGTTGGAATCTCAAAATGGAGCCATTTTTATGCCTCAAAACTAAGTCATAAATAATGGTTATAAAAATATTAATGGTTCACATAACATGCTTCTCGACTTTTCTTCTCCTGAATTTTTCTGATCAAGTTGAGAAAAATATACTATACTTCATTTTGTTTTTAGTGATCTAAAAACAATCATCAGCTTTGCCAGTTTGCCATTAGTACAAAAGTACTATACATATAGAATTAAGAGAACAGAACAGAACAGAATCTAGTACACTTTGAAAATTATTTCTCATAATATGGAATATCATCTTTTATATATATAAAAGGTGTTTTTGGAAAAAAGGTGAATATTAAAAATGAAATTGAATAATGTTATCCATATTTTTATTAGTGCAAGTCACAATCCAAAAAATCAGACATACAAAAAAGTTTCAATATTTGCTTTCTAAACACTGCCAGTTGAATGTACTTAAAATGAACTACTTTTCTCCAGAAATACTTGAGGTACATACCCTGTTTTACCCCAAAAAAGACATCCCCTAATAATAAGCCCAATTGGGCTTTTGAGTGCATGGCAATAAGGCCAAGTGCTTATTTTAGGGTTCAAAAAAATATAAGACAGGGTCTTATTTTCGGGGAAACACGGTAGCAATATGTTTAGTTGAGGTGGCAGGTATGAAATTTCCATAAAAATACTCCGTTGTGGCTTTGCCTGTGGCTTGAATGTATTTTTCTTAATATTATCTGTGTAGAGCACATACAAAAATAAATGCATCACTGATCCCATTGAAAGGGGAGAGAATTGTCCAGATCTGCAAATAAGAGAACACTGAAGAAAATATAAGGATAAAAGCAAATGTTTTAATGAAAACTAAAATAAAATTGAATGAAAAATGTTATCATGTCTGCTGCATCCCCACGCTCAAATTCTACCTAGCAACTAGCAACTATTTTTCTATTGGCTGCCCACTGACAGCTCAGCAGGCGGGAAAGTTACAGCCCTGCCATTGCCTGGCTGTTTTGGTAGCCACTATATAAATAGCTGCTTGACAGAAAGTTGCCTTTTGCTGGTTACTGCTTTGTCCTGTTGACAGCTGTTCTAATAAAGGGGTTCCATTCTAATCACCGTCTCGCCTCAGTTCTTGACCCTGTCATTCTAACCAAGCTAGAAAACTGGTGATGAAGGTGGGATCCTGAGGAGATGGTTTGAGCTGGTCACTCAAAGAGAGCTAGTTTTCCCGCCTTGTTCAAGGTGAATGCCTCCATGACAGTTAAGCTAAATATTCTTAACTGCCCGTCCTTTTAAAGTTGACTTCTCCGACATCATTTACCCCTTTCTAACTGGCAACCAAGTTCCTCCAGGCAAATAACTATACAGAGCTGTCCAGCAACAGAAAGCACGCCCATTTCTTAACCTCTTGTGGACTGCAAATTTTTGCCACAGCCAGAGCACTGGTGGCCCCGCAGCCCATATATATGGTGCCATGGGACACATTGCTGAGGAAACTGAAGAATCACTACTCTCCAGCTCCTTCCCGCATTTTGCGGCATTTTGCATTTCGCCAGAATCTTCAGCGTGAGGGAGAGACCATAAATCAATATATGGCTTCCCTCAGGACAGCTGCCATTCACTGCGAGTTCCATGACCTCAAGAATTCCCTACTGGAGCACCTGGTGTGTGGTGTGAGGGACTTGCGACTGCAATGTCACCTCCTGGTCAGGAAAGACCTCACCCTGAACTCAGCCATTGACGAAGCATGCACTTCTGAGATGTCAGAAAGATCAATGGCTGAAATGCACTAGACCCTGTCAGCGGTCACCCCAGAACGAGCTGTGGCTGTTCACCATGATGATGTTGCATCCGAAGACCAAACAGATAACAAGGATGAAGTTAGCCACCTCAAGTCACAAAGAGACAAGCAGACAGATGCCTTGCCGCAGCTGTGGTGAAAATCACCTCAGGTCTGTGTGCCAATTTAGAACTGCCATCTGCTGCCTATGCGGTAAAAAAGGACACCTGGCCAGGGTCTGCCAATCAGTCACACAACAAGACATTCGTCCATTCAAAAAATCAAATTTCAAAGACAACTTCACCAAGTCCAGAGAAGATTGCTATACAATATCCAGAGACAACAACAATCCTGCAGTGTTTATCAGTCACACCTCCTCAGGCTCCAGCAAGAAAATTTTTCTCACTGTGCTGCTTGAGGACTCTCCCTATAAAGTGGAATTGGAGAGAGGGGGCATGGCCAACATCGCAGCAGCATGGGTTTCCTCCGCGCTCTGTGGGGAACCCTGAATCTCAGCTGCTAGGAGACCTGGAGACAATTGGAGCCAGGTCAGATCCACCTTCTGGGACAGTGAAGAAGAGAGGCACCTGCTGGGACCTGGGGGGGACTTGCAAACCCCCCAGGGAGCCGGCACCAGCCTCTCGGCCAGCAGCTGAGAAAGACGACTCTGTCGCCATTAGCTGGGATGGTCACAAATGGATTGATTGAATGGAGAGATCATGACAAATAGTTTTTTGAACACATGGCCCCCTCCCCCATTTCTGCTTCTCTCCTTGCAGGAGATGTGGAATTAGTTAAATGGGGGCGGGGGGCAGGTGTTCAAAGAATCCCACGTTGTGCAAATCCACAGAAAGGAGTGAGGTTCACCTGATTCCTGATTGATTCTCATTCCAAGGCCAAAATCTCTTCCAAACTCAAATTGCCTTATGGTTGCCAGAAAAAAATGACCTTCTGAGCAAGCAAAGATCCCCCTTGATCCGTGAAGAAACAATCAGGAGACTTTTGTGACAGCTGAACCCACCCACCCCCATTTGAGCAAAGCTGCTTCCATGAAGCATTGTGCGGTGTCAGCAAAGGGGCATTACTCACACTGGGATGTCCAGAGGTGAGCCCAGCCCCAGTGCCCATGGTGGCTCCTCCTGCAGGGTTTTTCTTTTTTTGATGGACCAGATCTCCCCTCACTTAAATTTACTGTATTTCCTTTGTGGAATTTAGCTACCACACATAGATATCAGTCCTGGCGGTGGCCGGTGAGGCTGCCTGCCCCTGAAGGAGGACGGCTGTCTCTACCCCTGGAGAGGGAGGCAGGAAGGGTATTCAAGTGGCGGGGGGAAGGTGGCAGGGCGGAATGTGATGTGATGGATAAGCAATAGCAATAGGATGGAGTGGGAGTGGGAATGGGAATGGGATGAGATGGAATGGAATGGGAATGGAATGGAATGGAAATATGAGAGAATGGAATGGGAATAGGAATAGAGTGGGATGGGATGGGATGGGATGGGATGAGATGAGATGAGATGGAATCGCAATCGCAATCGCAATCGCAATCGCAATCGCAATCGCAATAGCAATAGCAATAGCATAGCAATAGCAATAGCAATAGCAATAGCAATAGCAATAGGAGGGAGTGGGAATGGGAATAGGATGGAATGGAATGGAAATGGAAAGGAATGGAATTCAATGGAATTCAATGAGGTATCCTACAGCACTGCCAGGATTGAAGGGGATCCTGCAGAAGATGAGAGAGAGAGGGGAGAGGGAGAGAGGGAGAGAGAGACTTGTTGATTATAACTCCTTGGGGCTGAGAAGAATTGCTGCAAAACTGAGTATTCTGAAGTGGACCACTAAACAACTTAAAAAATGATCTAGTAAAAAGAAAAGCCAGCCAAAAGAGCAACATGCAAACAAAAGCAAATAAAACACTCCCAGGAGCAAAACAAATTTTTTAATTTGTGTGTATTGTTTAATGGACTGCTAAATTAGCAAAATGGACTGCTAAATTGGCCATGCCCACCCAGCCACATGACCACCCACCCAGCCACGCCCACCCAGCCAGTCTGGTCCCCTAACAGCCTGGGGGCTGTGAATTGGCCCCCTGTTTAAAAAGTTTGAGGACCCCTGCTACAGACTATGCAAAAGGAAGAACCAACTAGCCTAAAAGGGAACAAAAAAGACACAAGCACTCTCCACCAGCAATCAGCACCCAGATCAGCATATTTTAACTCCAAGGTTAACATCAGACCAACAATCAAATAAACAAGAAATTGCCAAAGCGTCAATAGTAAACAGCTCAAGAATAGAATCTCTAAGAATCCACCAGCACTGACAGGGCAAGCCACCAGAATATAAACACTCAGCAAATCACATTCCTGACTAGCACTGATGATGTTACCTAATTTGGATAATGAAATGTCTGCAAGGAAACAAGCAAGCTCAGAGAACACCAAGGATCCCTCATTTCAACTCTGAGCTACAAATATTCTCCTTTATTTACTGTATATAAAAATCAATTTTGTGAGTCAATTCTATAAAATTCCTTTCTCATTGCTATGGGATTTACCATGGCCAACTTGAGTAACATTTCTTCAGAAGGCTTAATTTATAAACTTTTATTAATTGTAATTATGTTGATGTCTTATTTATTTGATATCTTACTCACTAATATTCAGGTTTCACATTCAAATCAGACAGAGGACATTTAATATAATAATCTTCCACTTAAGATGCTTGAGAAATTTTGCAATGCAAAAGGCCTTTTGATTGTATTTCCTTTTCTCTAGAACTGATCTTAAATATTGTAATTTACAACAATAACATTTGCTCATGAACTACTGCCTGGGACACATGTGGATGATCTCAAGTCCATTCCTTGTCCAGAGAGGAATTATGAATAGTAGATCTGCTTGCCAGCTCTTCATTTTGCCCAAGTCTTTGCCTCCATTATTTTGCCTTTTCTTCCCTGGAAAAGACAAGAAAAAAGGGAGTTTTGCTTATTTGTTTTTAGTTAAGAAGGGTATAGCAAAAAGAGTAAATGGCTACAATACAATAAATGACCAAATAGTATCAGTAAGAAGTTATTAAGTTACTAGAATAGAAGTTGTTCAATATTTTTGTTGTTCAATATATATATTGTACCATTTGTTTTGAATATATGACTCTGCATCTGTATGCCTGTCTTTTCCTCGAGGATAATTTGAAGCATGATAGACATGAATAAGGATAAAGGTCCACCATGTCTTTATCTGAATAAATTATCTGTTTAAATGAGGAAGGGGTTTGATCACTGAGTCTGACCTGCCATTTCAAAGCCAAAGGTTATCACTTCAGATGCTCCTTTTCTTAGAAAGGGGTCAACTTGCATGCAAGGACATATACTTTTCAAAGGAAGCTGAATGTATTGTTTATTAGAGTTATAAAAACGCAAGTCATCTGGCAGTTCATTTTTAATTAGAGATCAATTTCAGAGTACTAATGCTAATGATTACTATTCGGAATTTATTCAACAATGCTTGTCTCTGGTATATGCAGACAGATTTATAAAGCACAATTTCATTAAGATGCACAATTTCTCTGTATAATCCAGCTCAAACTGAGAAAACATGTTTTTTCTAGTGATTTATTGAAGTCATCATTGATATGAATTGAGGTATGGCATTGAAAGGTAATTTCTCTCTTTTTCTTTATCTTACATAATCAATCTCTCTGTGCCATCACTCCTATCCTTCCTGATATTAATTCTTTTTTTTTAAATATGATCAAAAGCTAGTATAATGGAAGCATTTTTGTATTAAAATTGTTCCCACATTTAGAAAACATGTCATTAAATCCTACATAATTGAAAGAAGGGAAAAATGTTGCAGCACATTATACTGTATTTTGCAACAGAGATGTGTTAAAATTATGATTAAACCACTGATGGAAACTATCGTTATAATTTTAATATGGTAATTCAATATATTCTCCAAACTTAGATTGATTGCTGGTAATTTCATACAAAAGCCCTATACACATCTGAAAATTCTAAACTATATTTTTGTTCTATGTCTTAGGTATGAGAAAAGGAAGATCCATCTGTTTTTTTCAGATTTTTTAAACTGCAATTTTCATTAATATTAGTGCTGTTCTACTACTCTGATCAGTTGAAATTATTTTTACCCTTTCCACAGCAATGCAATAAACATACTCAAGAAAAAAAATGCATAATGCAAGTGACATCTCTACTTTTATTCTGTTGGGTTTTTCTGATCAAGTAGAGAAAAATATGCTATACTTCATTTTGTATTTAGTGATCTACATAGCATCCATAATAGCAAATGTTCTCATCATATTAGTTGTGTCCCTCCATCATTCACTCCATACTCCCATGTACTTCTTCTTAATCAATTTATCTGTTACAGACCTTGGCTCTATTTCTGTGACTATTCCCAAAGCCATGATAAATGCTTTCTTGCCATGACATGGATAAGTGCTCTTCTATAGTCAACCTTGCACACTTGTGGCACCTTTGCAATCAACTTTTGTTCCAATGTTCTCAACCATTTCTTCTGTGATGTCTCACAACTTCTGAAAATATCCTGTGATGATTCATACCTCATTGAAGTTGGATTTATTCTATTCAGTATAGCTATTACCTTTCCATGCTTTGTTTTCATAATTGTTTCCTATATTCAGATTTTCAAGTCTGTGTTTAGAATTTCTAATTTGCAAAGTCAAAACAAGGCCTTCTCAACTTGCATTCCACATCTTACTGTTGTCTTCTTTTTTGTCAGTACCATATGTATTAATTTACTAAAACCTCCTTCTTTCTCCTTTCCAAATGTAGAAATGGCAATCACTGTAGTGTACTCTGTGGTTCCTCCTTTGATGAATCCAATTGTTTATACTATGAGGAACAGAGAGATCCAAGCTGCATTATGTAACATGTTTAAACCTGCTATTACACCTAAGAATAAATCATAGCATGATGGTAATTTAGTACATTCACTTCACTGAAAAATCCATAAGTTGTTTATATTACTGAATCAAAATGTCATTTTACCTCACTATTTTAGTGTTTTTAGCTGATGTGCAGAATTTCCATGAGATTATGTGGCTGCTCAATGTATCTCATTTTTCCCTCCCTGCTTTGCAAGCTGGGATGTGTAGCTTTATTGATTCTTCTTGAAAGATAAGGCAAATTTCAAACTAATCAAGGAGAGAAACAACCTTGAACCAAGGATAAACTTCCTAATAGTGAGAAATGGTGAGAAAAAACAGAAGTTGTGAGAGCTCCAACACTGGAGTTTTTTAAGAAGACACCATTTTGGTGTCATCTGGGATATTCACCAGTTAATTTTCAAATTATCCTTCCAAATTAAACCGCTAATGATTTAATTTCCAAGATAGTTACTATTTCTCCTGCTTCTTAATTTTAAGCCATATTGCTTCCTCTACTTTTTTAGTCTCTTTATTCATCATTTATGTTTTTTATCCTCTATTCTATCTAAACTAAATGCCCAATTATACATTCCAGTTTCTCATAGGTTATTTCCACTCAGTTAAATGTTCAAGCTCTTGAAATAAAAGATTTTTAAATGTTACCATCAAAATTTTTCTAGGCTATTGAAATTTTTAAAATTTTACATTTAAATAATCTCATATATAGAAAAATAATACACAATCATAATTCATTTCCATTATTTCTACTACAGATATTTAATTAAATTAAATCAAAGGATTAATTTAGCTCTTATCAATTCCATCTCTTGCATTTAAACAAATCAATAACAAAGAAGAAAAGTAAAATAAAAAGAAAGAAAAAAAGTCCAAATGGTTTAATAAAATACATTTTTTTCCTTTTAAAATTTTGCATATAAACAAATCTCATATATGGAAATTATACACAATCATAATATATCTTTTAAGCTCTAATATTCATGTTTATCATTCATACTTCTCATAATAATTAACATTGCTTTATCTACAATGCCAAATCCTTTAATTCTTAAACCATATTAATCTATATAAAAAGAACAAAAATTTCTAACTCTTAATGAAATAATAATATTGATTATATATATCAAAATTCTAGACAATTAACGTTTTTATCATAATTAAATGTAATATGATAATTGTAAAAAGGAAAAAAATGAATAAAAAGAAAAACATTTCTATAATATTTCAATGCCATCATCCATTTCCTTTTAATTTCTCGACTATTTCATTTTTGTATATATATTTCCTCCACCCCATCTCCTTAGCTTCTTTCTCTTCTTCTTTTTAGCTTTATACCAATAGGTTCTCTTTTCCCATGCTCTTTCCCTTCCTCTTAGATCTACTTTCTGTATATATCTAATTTTCTCCATTCCTTTTTTAATTTTATATATCTCAAAATCCTTATCATCAATCTGAACATAGTCTTTTTAATATCCTTTATCTATATTATCACGGTTAAGTCCAGTGGAGTTGTTATCAGTTTCATAATCATTAATCAGCATTGCATTTTCAATATTCTTTCCCCGTTCATCATCATTCATAGTATTTTCATCGATCATCTTTTCTTCTTCTATTATCTTATTCATTTTTTTCCATTTGCATTTCATTCATTCCTATCTCAAATGTTCCAATTACAGATCTTCTAAAATCTTCAAAGCGGTCCTTCAAAAACCCAGCCAATTCTTCATATTCAATTCTCTCCATATCTTTTCAGTCTGAGTTGTTATGGAAAAATGGGATTCAATTGTTTATACTGCATGTACTTGTGGTCTGTTACATTAGAATGTAAATTGTCTTTGATATTTCATCTCTATTACTCCATTACATATGTAATAGATATGATTTGAGACAGTGTTTGCATGCAGTTAATATTTTTCAGAATATTATGCTGTTTTTCCAAGCATGAGATATGAAATAGAAAGCCTTCCACTTTCCTTCACATTCATTTTATTTGGGATATTACCAGGGGTGGGTTCCTCCCAGTTCGGACCAGTTCGCCTGAACCGGTAGTGGCCCGCTGGTGATGTCACGATGACATCACCGAACCGGATCGGTCGGTGCCGGTCCGTGGGCGCCGCTATGTTTTTTTTAGTTTGTTTGTTTTTTGTTTTTTTGTGGGGGGGTTTCTGATTTTTTTTAAAAAATTCCTTCTGTGCATGCACAGAAGCCGAGTTCCGGCATCTGTGCATCTGTGCAAAAAGTCGCCATCTTTTTTTCGGCTTTATTTTTTTATTTTGATTTTTTTCTGATTTTTCGTTACTTCGCATGCGCACGCCCACGAGGCGTGCCCACATGGCATGGGAGGGAGCGAACCGGCAGCGAGGTAAGTTGGAACCCACTCCTGGATATTACCCACATTTGATGCTATCAACTATAGTATCCTGTGGATCATCTACAGAAATGAAATCTTAAGAAATATTTTTGCAGTGATTCTTTTTAAGAGGGTAGCCATGGGAAAGCAGTAGTTGAGGTCATGCTTGCTCCAATGTAGAGTGCCCTGTCTCTCCCCCGCCCCCATGTACTTGACAACTAGATGAAACTACTGTTTGAGGGCTCCTATTGTTTTGGAGTGTGATGTTGTCAGGATCTTGATGACTTCCACTAATACATTAGAATCTGATGTCAAGCTGGAGAAGCAGTGGATGATTCTCTGGAGGCTGTAATGAACTTTATAGGATGAAAAAAGTTTTAGTTGAACAGAGCAGTTATTGTTCATGAGTGAACAATATGGCTTAATTCTGATTCCAATTTTAATTTTAGACTAAGTCACAACTTCTGTTAAGGAAAATATGCATTATTTGGACTCACAGTGCCGTCTAGTGCAATAGGAAGAGACCATCATTAAAGAAATCATTACCAAACTTGGATTACTGTGCCAGTTACAATCCTTCTTGGACCCTCTATCTCTTTTAATAGTAACTGAACACTCATTACCATGCAATTATATTAAAGATTCATACATTGTCGTTATGATTGCCTTTGAATATTACAGGCTATCTCCTCACATAGTCCTAGGTTTACATATTATTTTAGAGTTAGGTTCATTAGTAAAGCACTACCAGATGAAATTAGGACTCTTAAAAATAGTTGTGAATTGAAGCTTTATCTGAAGAACATGAGTATGAGCTTTTGGCTTTTTCTGTAGCACAATGGGAATCTTTCATGCATGGAAAAGCCAAAGCATAAATTTCTGCACAGTTTGCCTATGGATACATCCTTAAAGCATTTAGAGGGGTCCCAGTATTTAGATAAGATGCTGGCTGGGGAATTCTGAGAGTTGCAGTCCATATAGTGTAAAGTTGCTAAGTTTGAAAAACACTTTGCCATGAGAGAGGAACATTTTTCTTGTTACTTCCTTCCTTTTGTCCTCTTCCCTTTCTTACCATTTCCAAACCTAATTTATTTTTGTGGCCCTCTGAGAAAAGCCCATTCCTAAAATAGCTTTTCCTAATTAAATAACATTAAATAAAAATAAAATAAAATAAAATAAAATAAAATAAAATAAAATAATAAAATAAAATAAAATATAAAATAAAATAAAATAAAATAAAATAAAATAAAATAAAATAAAATAAAATAAAATAAAATAAAATAAAATAAAATAAAATAAAATAAAATAAAATAAAATAAAATAAATAAATAAAATAAAATAAAATAAATAAATAAATAAAATAAATAAATAAAATAAAATAAAATAAAATAAAATAAAATAAAATAATAAAATAAAATAAAATAAAATAAAATAAAATAAAATAAAATAAAATAAAATAAAATAAAATAAAATAATAAAATAAAATAAAATAAAATAAATAAAATAAAATAAAATAAAAAAATAAAATAAAATAAAATAAATAAAATAATAAAATAAAATAAAATAAAATAAAATAAAATAAAATAAAATAAAATAATAAAATAAAATAAAATAAAATAATAAAATAAAATAAAATAAAATAAAATAAAATAAAATAAAATAAATAAAATAAAATAAAATAAATAAAATAAAATAAAATAAAATAAAATAAAATAAAATAAAATAAAATAAAATAAAATAAATAAAATAAAATAAATATTAAATATTAAATAAAAAATTAAATTAAATAAAATTAAATTATTAAATTAAATAAAATTAAATTAAATTAAATAAAATAAAATTAAATTAAATTAAATTAAATTAAATTAAATTAAATTAAATTAAATTAAATTAAATTAAATTAAATTAAATTAAATTAAATTAAATTAAATTAAATTAAATTAAATTATTAAATTAAATTAATCCTAGGTGGCTGCCAGTGTTAAAAGAAAATATAAAATGTGAGGGGGGGGGGAAATAGCATATTTAGACACAATAATTTGAGTTAAAACAATATCACAATGAGAAGTTAATATAAATAATCTATGGCTCATCCCAGAGGCTGAATGGAAGCTGCCTTGGTGCTCAATGGACAAAGGACTAAATAAACAAGAAGTGTCCTTATTGAACCTGGCTTTAAATGTAGGCTGTACAGTCTTCATGGCTCCAGCTTTGGCAGTTAAAATGTGGATTATACCTTTGTAAACTCAATTGGATATAATGGCATCAATTCCTTTAGGATCTCTCCTGCATTCCTTTGGCTAGTTTCTTTAATGTCCATGTGGTGCCCGCATACAGGTACTGAATGTAGAATAGTAGGTTGTTGTGTAAAGTTATAATGTTGTTAAAAGGAACTGTTTAAACAAGTAAGTATAGAGCCAAACAGCTTTTAAAATGCATGGTAAGTAGAAAGGGGAAGGTGTTTATCCCAGTGCTCCAGAAGGGAGGGGGGATAGATGACATCATAAGAGACAGCCAATCGGAGCATAGATAGCAGGGCCAGGAACTATAAAAGGCCTGGTTGAGAGAGATGTGGAGCTCTGTTTTGTGTGATCTTCCATGAGGGAAGGATTTAGTGAGAAGTGCTGTGAAGAGCTGAGGGAAGCTCTGTTATGTGGTAAATCCCAGGAGGGAAGGCTTAGTGTGGAGAGCTGAGGAGCTCTGTGTGTGACTTCCAAAAGAGGGAAGATTTATAGAGAATCTTTGCCTGAGTTTGACTATCCAAGAGGAAAGTTGACAGGAGAGAAAAGATAATCCTTAGGCAGTTCTGTGGGAAGCAGGAGCCAGGGTCAGGAAACAAGATTGATTGATATATATTGAGTAATCTGTAGATAGAGATAAACGGTGAAACGTGCTCTTATCTATAGGCATAGAAATAAAGAAGAATTGGATTTGCTTAGATTTAGTCAGGAAAGCAAGGAGAGTCTATTGAGGGAAGAAGAGAAAAGAAAGAATTAAATAAGCTGCTTGTGGTTTTAACAAATTAACTTGACAATTACTGAGAAGTTGTATTTAAATAAACTGTTTACTAGTTTGTTAAAGAAACGAGTCAACATCTGTCTATTCCACACATAAAACAAATCTCAAACAATCCTGCAGAGCTTAGAGATATTGAAGAAGAAGTAAAAAGCAAGTCTCTAAAGAGAGAGAAGTGAAACAGAGGGGGCAACCCTTGGTCAGGGAGATATAAAAGGAAAATTAAACACAAATCGCTACCAAGACATATAAAACAATAAACCTGACCGGAAGGGGACGGGTGGCGTCCCCCGCAGTCCACATCAAAGCAAAGATTGATAATCTACTACTGGTTCTGACCCACTTGGCTGATATAGTCCTTATCTCCTGTGGTTTCTCATACACCCAATGACATTAGACAGCTTAAATACAGTCTCAAATGGAAGTCCAACCTCCGTGAGAAAAATCACTGATTTTTAAAATATACCAAAAGGTCAAATACACCATACATTGCAATCCAACTCAAGTGTATTTTTTATTTCTACTTGATTCAATAGAGCAGTAAGGTTCCAGATTAACATATACTCGTCATCTTAGAAGGAATATTATTACAAAGAAGGGATGATAAGACCAAAAGTGTAGAAATAAAAGTTCAGCTCTGAGAAACTACAGAGGAGACTTCAAAAGAAGGGGGGATTCCTTGATTTAATCATTGATTTAATTATTTATTTATTTATTATAAACTCCCGTGGGACTCAATTATGACTGCAATACAAAAATTATTAAAGATCAAAAAGTTATCCCCCTATGGTGATCAATGGAGGAAACCTGGCCTCAGCTTTATTGAAACAAAAACAAGAGGAAATTTTTGGAATTTGGTAGTTATTATGGATAAATATGACTGAAATATAATTTGTTGCATATAATTTGGGCCTATTACTTTGAAATGTATGTTCTCTTGGGATTTACCACAGCTATAACTCGTACGAAACAGATATATGATTTGAGAAAGGATTTGTATGTATTGGTCAAATGGTATGACAATAACTCTAAAGAAGGCACCTTCAAGCACAACAAGCAGCAAGAGAGAAAAATAGAAACAAATGCAAACTTTTGGATAGATGAGGATGATAGAAGAGCCTAAGTTCCACTTCTTAGTAGATAAACTGGACAATGTGCAACAGAACCCCCTTATTATATTTTTTGGGGTGGTAGATTTCTGGAGTTCTGTATTGTTAATGCACACTTCCTGCAGTGCAATGTAGAACAATGATACTTTGGTTTATTTGCACATGAAGAACAACTGCCTGGAATACATGTGTATGATCTCAAGTTTACTCCTTGTCCAGAGCGGAATTATAAATAGCAGATCTGCTTGCCAGCTCTTCATTTTGCCAAAATCTTTGCTTCCATCACTTTGCTTTTTCTTCCCTGAAAGTTCCTTTTTTGAGAAAACACAGTAAGAACATCTTTTTTTAAAAGCAAAGAAGGCTATAAGAAAAACAGTAATTGTCTGCAATACAGTAAACTATCAAATTGTGTCAATTAGAAATTGTTAAATTATTAATAGTTGTTCAATATTTTTCACATTAATGTTTTATGAATTTTCTCATACTCAAGAACCTATCCAATAACTATCTAATAATCATCAGATATAAAACTATAGTATATATGTATATTGTACCATTTATTTTGAAAATATGACCATCTGTCCATCTGTATGTCTGTCAAATGCATGAGTATGATCATAGCATGATCAGGGATAAAACTCCACCATGTTTTTATATGAATACAATGTTAGTAAATACACGTGTCCCAGGATAATGTTGCAGGATCCAATCTGGGTCGGTCACCAGGACCAAAGGTTTTGTCTTCCAAGCTTTCGGATTCATGCTGGAGCCCATCTTCATGAAGACCAGCTCTGAAAGCTTAGAAGACAAAACCTCTGATCCCAGTCTCTGACCCAGATTGGAATACAATGTCGTTTAAAGAGAAGCTGGGCATTGATCATCCAGTTTGGTTTGCCATTTCAAAGCCAAAGGTCATCATTTCAAATGTTCCTTTTATTAGAAAGGGGTCATCTTGTATGGAAGGGCATAGACTTTTCAAAGGAAGCCCGCTATATTGTTTGTCAGAGTTATAAAAACATAAGTTCATTTTTTTTTCATTAGAGATGTATTTCAGTCTATTAATGCTACTGATTGCTCTTGGGAATTTATTCACCAATGCTTGTCTCTGTGGTATATTCAGGCAGATCTATAAAGTGCAATTTCAACAAAACACATTATTCTATATAATCCAGCTCACATTCAGAAAACATGAATTTTCTAGAGCTGTATTTAAGTCATCATACCGTAGATATGAATTGAGGTGTGGCAATAAAAGGTAATTTCTCTATTTTTCTCTATATCTTGCATAATCATTAACTCTGTGCCATCACTCCCATCCTCCAGATATTAATTCTTTTTGAAGTATGATCAACAATTTAACCCAGTGGAGGCATTTGTATAATAACACTGTATCCCCATTTAGAAAACACGCTGTTTAATCCTACTAAACTGAAAGAAGGGAAAAATGTTGGAGCATTACAAAATATTTTTTTGAGGGGGGAGATGTGTTAAAGTTATGATTAAACAATTGATGGAAATATTGTTATGATTTTGAAATGGTAAAGCAATATAGTCTCCAAGTTGAACTTGATTGCTGGAAATTTGATTATAAAGCCCTATCCACATCTATAAATTCTAAACCATATTTTTGTTCTATGTCTTAGGTATGAGAAAAGGAAAATCCATCTGTTTTTCAGATGTTTACATGTTTATTGCAACTCTCATTTATATTAATGCTGTTTATAATTGCTAACCAATTGGTATTTTTATCCTTTCCACAGCAATGCGTTAAACATTCTCAAGAAAAAAATGCTGAATGCAAGTGACATCTCTACTTTTATTCTCCTGGGTTTTTCGGACAAATTTCAGCAAAATATACTATACTGTATTTTGTTCTTCATGACCTACATAACATCCTTAATAGCAAATGTTCTTATTATATTAGTTGTGTCCCTCCACCATTCACTCCATACACCCATGTACTTTTTCTTAGTCAATTTATCAGTTACAGATCTTGGCTCTATTTCTGTGACTATTCCCAAAGCCATGATAAATGCGTTCTTGAACAGCAGAGAGATCTCATACTCTGGGTGTGTTACCCAAGTATTTTCTTTATTGTTCTTTGGAATGTCAGATTTCTTCCTCCTCACAGGCATGGCATATGATAGATACGTTGCTATATGTGACCCACTGCACTATGAAACCATAATGAATATGAAAGCCTGTGTAAAGCTGGCAGCCGTTGCATGGATAAGTGCTCTTCTTTATTCAACCTCCATGATCATCACTTGTGGCACCTTTGCAATCAACTTTTGTTCCAACGTTCTCAATGATTTCTTCTGTGATGTCTCACAACTTCTGAAAATATCCTGTGACGATTCATATCTCATTGAAGTTGGATTTATTCTATTCAGTATAGCTGGTATTGCCTTTCCTTGCTTTAGTTTCATAATTGTTTCATATGTTCATATTTTCAAGTCTGTTTTTAGAATACCTACTTTGCAAAGACAAAATAAGGCTTTTTCAACTTGCATTCCACATCTTATCGTTGTCTCTTTGTTTGTCAGCACCGCAAGTGTTAATTTACTAAAACCACCTTCTTTCTCCACTTCAAATATAGAAATTGTAATCACTGTATTGTACTCTGTGGTTCCTTCTTTGATTAATCCCATTGTTTATACTATGAGGAACAGGGAGATCCAAGCTGCATTGTGTAACATGTTTAAACCTGCTATTACACCTAAGAATAAATCATAGGTTGCATTTTGTGGTATGTTCAAATCTACTATTACATCGAGGAATCAATCATAGTGTAAGGTAATTTAGTTCATTCACTTAACTGAAAAATTCATAATGTGAACAAGTGATTTATGGTACTGGTTCAAAATGATGTCATTTTACTTCACTATTTTTCACTATTTTAGTTTATTTAGCTGCATGTATAGAACTCCAATTAGATTATGTGGCTGCTTGATATAGCTCATTTTTTCCCTCCATGCTTTGTAAAATGGAATCAGAGGTGGGTTCCTGCTGGTACGCTCTTACCTGTTGGTCGCCACAGAACCGAAGAAGCCGGTGGCATTCGCGGTGTGGGGCTTCCCCCGCCCGCTTTCCCCCGCCCACCTAGACGCCGCCATTTGCATTCTTTTGCCCTCTGCGCATGCGCAAAGCGTTCTGCTTGTGCAGAAGGCAAAAGAATGCAAATGGCGGCATCCAGGTGGGCGGGGGAAAGCGGGCGGGGGAAGCACCGTGCCGCGAACACCACCGGCTTCTTCAGCTCTGCGGCGACCAGCAGGTAAGAGCGTACCAGCAGGAACCCACCTCTGGATGGGATGTGTAGTCTTTATGGATTTTCCTTGAAAGACAAGGCAATTTTCAAACTAATCAAGGAGAGAAACAACTTTGAACCAAGGAAAAACTTCCTAACAGTGAGAAAAACCAGTGGAACACCTTGGCTTCAGAAGTTGTGAGTGCTCCATCACTGGAGGTTTTTAAGAAGACACTGGACTGCCATTTGTCTGAAATGGTATAGGGTCTCCTGCTTGAGCATGGGATTGAACTAATCAAGGAGAGTAGCAATCTGGAATTAAGGCGAAACTTCCTGTGAGTACAATTAACCAGTGGAACAGCTTGCCTTCAAAAGTTGTAGATGCTTCATCACTTGAGGTTTTTAAGAAGAGACTGGACAGTCACTTGTCTGAAATGGTATAGGGTCTCCTGCTTGAGCAGAAGGCTGGACTAGAAGAACTCCAAGGTCCCTTCCAGCTCTATTCTGATTGATCTGATTGACTTACATGGTCCCTTCCAACACTGTTATTCTGCTATTCTGATTACAGTACTTGAAGTGCAATACTTAACCAGATTGCATTCTATTTGCATAAGTGTTATATCCTTACCTTCATGAAGTTCTATATCTATGTTTGTGCATACCTCTAGCTGTTTAATTTCTGCTTCCTTTCAATCAACCTCCACTACTCTGATGTAATAGGTATATCTGTATTGTATAATATGTCTAAATCTGCTAGTAGATATAGGAATCTATGATAATGTGAAGTTATTTTGATATATTTGCTGTGCTGATAAATCCATAATGTGAATTAGTGTTTTATGGCACTTAATCGGAATTATGTAATTTTGCATTGGTATTTTAGTTGTTTTAGCTGCATGTTCAGAATTGCCATGAAATTATGTGGCTGGTCAAGTTTTTTAGCTCAGGTTTTTTCTCCATACTTTGCATGATGGAAAGTGTAACTTCTATTGATTCTGCTTGAAGGGCAAGGTAAATCTCATTGATTCCAGTGCTTGAAGTGCAATACTTAGCCAGTTTATATTTTATTTGCATATACAGTATGTTATATCCTTATTTTCATGAAGTTTTACATCTATATTCATCTTGTCGGAGTGAGAATTAATCTCACAGAGGCGATGTTTGATCTTTCTCCCGGAATTCAGACATTAGAAATAAAGCCGGAGTTTAAAAGTCTAATTAAAATATTTATTTCGGTACAAAAACAATAAAATCTCAATTGTTTACATCTCTGCTATAAAATGCGACTCTCCCAGTCAAAGTCAAGTAAGAAGGAAGGAATGAAGATTCAGGAATGCACACATGCGTACAAGAATATATCAAACACGTGCTCAGGAATGTACCATCATATTAGATAGGGATGCAGCTCCCTGCATATACATACAACTGACAATAATTACACCGTGACACATATAATATACCCATGTCTAAGTTTTGTTTCCATTCAATTAGGCCTGATTCTTGTAGATTGTAAGGACAAGTCTATGCAATTTTCATAGCAGGAATTTTCAAAAATGGCTTCAATTGCCTCCTTCCTACGGCAAAGTGAAAGTTTGTAGCCCATAGTTTCCCACATGGCTTTGTGCCTAAAGCAGGAGTTAAACTCATGGTCTCCTAGTTTCTGGCCTGATGTCTTAACCACTACACCAAATGTGTCTGGTAATTAAACATATAACTGTTTTCAAAAAGGCACCTTTTAGAATTGCAATTGACATTGGACATCTTCCATCTCCATCCCAGCATAGAGGAAGAATCCTCAGACTATCCCAATTAAGTGTTGCGTCCATCTTCAGCATTTTCAAACAGCTGTATCTTTTTTCTAGAATTGCATATTTGTCCACAATAATTTTAACCTGGACCTGTAGAATGTCACAACTGTTTTAAGGCATTTCAGGGAGTGTTCATTCTCCTATGTTCTCTAAAACCCTTTTTGGAATCAGATCAAATTCCCTACAAAGACCTGAAATGTACAATTTAGATTCCTTATTTTTCCTACAGTCAACTATGATTATAAAGACAAGAAATAGTGGTATAGATAGAATGCACATTTAAGGGATGTATTTTAGAGTAATGGAATCCTAATTATTTTCCACAGATCTATAGACAATGGGTTGTCATGGAAAAATTGGATTTTTTTTGTGTGTGCTGTGTGTACTTGGGGTCTGTAACATTAGAATGCACATTTTCTAGGATATGCCATCTCCACTACGCTGATGAAATAGGTATGATGTGAGAAAGTATTTGCATGTAATTAATGAAATGGTATCACAAGAACTCTAAAGATAGCCCCTGAAAATATAACTTTCAAGCAGCAAGAGAGAAAAGTGGAAACAATGAAAAATGGAAACTTTTGGAAAATGTCTCCCTTATGTTTCCAATGTCACTGGATTTCAGGAGTTGTGAATATTTATGGAAACTGATCTAATGTACACTTCTTATAATTCAATATAGAACAATGATGCTTTGATTTATGTATTTCTGCAGGTATGGTAAATCAGTTTCAGCTGAAACATTGGGTAGAAAAATATACAAGATGCAAATCTCTACAGTTAGGTATATATTTAGGAAAGTTATAAATGAGAATGTGCAGTTTCAGCAGAAAATGATGAGCTGAGGTGGCGCAGCGGTTAGAGGCAGTACTGCAGGCCACTTTAGCTGACTGTGATCCGCAGGTCAGCGGTTCAAATCTCACCGGCTCAAGGTTGACTCAGCCTCCCATCCTTCCGAGGTAGGTAAAATGAGGACCCAGAGTGTCATGGGTCAGCTCCACATATGACCCATGACAATTAACAAGGGAAATAGCGTGTACTACTTTGTAGCTGTTAATGTGATTTTTTCCTATTCTTTAATTATAGACATTAAATATGAATGATGTTCAATTTTCTCTTTGTTAATTTTCCTCGTATCAGGAGGAGAATTCCAAGAGGTGGAGAGGGAGAAAGGGAATACAAGATCTGCCCCATAAAAGCTCATTTTGTAAGTCAATTCTATGGAATTCCTTCCTTGCGTCTATTGGGGTTTACCATGGATGACTGACTTAGAATCAATCCAATTATATAAATATTAGAATTTATTTACAAAATTTTATTAATTCTAATCATTCTGGCATTTTCTTTTATATTTACTTTTCTTGATAACTTACTCACCAATATCAAGGCTCCCCATTCAAATCAATTATTATCAATATTACATATTATAAATTTTGTTCCACCTAAGATGTTTGAGGAACATTGTAATGCAAAAGGTCTTTTGAGGAGTAGTTTCTCTTTTATAGTACTTTTATTAAATATTACAATTTATGACAATAAAAATTACTCATGTTCAACAATTGCCAGGATGATCTCAACTCCACTCCTTGTCCAGAGAGGAATTATAGAGTAGGGTTACATGCTGGCTCTTCATTTTGTCACAGTTGTCAACTCTGCCAGTTTTTCATTTGTTCCACAAAAGTGCCACTTCTGAATGCAGTTTCCCTTGCAACATTTTTATTTTTATTCAAAAAATTAAAATATAGACTCCCAAAAAAAGATTTTTTTTACGAAACAAAGAGAAAAAATAAACAGAACATTAAAAAAGTGCATTAAAAAACACAAACACATATACATACATTATCCTCCATGGTTGAATACTGATAAATATATTGCAACAATATTAGTTCCCCCATCCCTTGCAAAGCAGCCCCAACATTATTTTTAACTTCTAACTCTATTTTCAACTCATTGACCTGTCATTTATCCACTATATTAATAACAGAATGGTTAACAGGTAGAACAACAGCAAAATTCAAGTTTCAAAACCCTTCGTTAACAATTTAGCACTACAACAATTAACTCTGATTTATCCCAGATCAAATATCTTCATTTGCTTCTTAATAATATCTCTTATCAATTATTGTCAGGTTGAAGAAACAATGATAGTATTGGCAAAAAACTTTGGATATACCTTAGAATTAGACATATGGCAAAAACTCTGGGATAGAAATTATAAATCGACAATGGCAACTGTGTATAAGGAAAACTTATATAAAATGTTCTACAGGTGCCATTTGCCACCGGCAAGACTAGCAAAGATGTTTAAAAACATGTCTGCCAAATGTTGGAAATGTAACTGCACACCAAGGTCATATTATCACATGTGGTGGAATTGTCCAAAGGCAAAACAAATTTGGACAAAAATGCATACATGGCTAGAGAAAATGATAAAACAACATATAGACCTAAAACCAGAAATATTTTTGTTAGGTATACTGCCAGAAAAATATAATAAAGGGAAGGTATATTTAATATTACATGCTTGATAGCAGCAAGAATTGCATTTGCACAACATTGGAAAAATGAGGAAACTCTTGCACAGAAGACATAGAATACTTTTTGACTTGGGATTTGTTTTACCAATGATTAGGTAATAAAGGTAGAAATTAGAAATTGGAAGAATATTATTATATATAAGCAAAGAATGTTATTACTGTTATTACTATACTATTTGTGAATTGACTCAAACAGTACATTGCTTATTAAGCACTCATATATGTTAAAGGAAAATGTATAAATAAAAAACTTTTAAAAAAATATTGTCTGGTTGAATATGATAAATCCATTCTCCAAAATTTATCTTTTCAAAAACATCCAACTGAAATTGTTTTCCAGTTGAATATAATGTCGATTTCCAAGAAAAATATAAAATTTTGATTTTTTTATTTGATCATTATTTGGGATTATAGAAATAATGTAGGCTATTGTTATTTTTAGAGTGTTTGATACATGTACCAAAGAAAATTGGAAATAATTATTTTTCTTCCTTCTTTACTTTCTGCACTTTTAACTTACTTTCAACAATCAACACTTTAGAAAG
Source organism: Diadophis punctatus similis (assembly GCA_023053685.1). Taxonomy (NCBI): domain Eukaryota; kingdom Metazoa; phylum Chordata; class Lepidosauria; order Squamata; family Dipsadidae; genus Diadophis; species Diadophis punctatus. The sequence continues at coordinate 2,214,492 of JALIGW010000009.1, forward strand.
ATAAATATAAAATAAAATTCCACATAAATAAAACTCTCCCAAAATATATTTTTGCAAGGTTTTCTGATTTAATCTAGGTTTGTATTCTCCATTGGAAAGTGAGGGTTGGTGAACTTGAACCCCAGTTCTGTTGGTAAGATCAAGATGATTAGATAATGCAATGGGATAACTGATATTAAACATCCTCAAATACAGCAGCTGTTAATGACTAAATACATTAATAAGAACTCAGGTTGATTTTTTAAAAAATTTGTCTAGTTTGATTGCATATTTTATTTAATTGCCTCTTGAGGGAAACAAAAAGATTAATAAGACTGCTGAATATAAAATCATTTTCCCCTGAAGATAGATCTGAGCAATAGTCTGATTGCATCTATTGAAGAACCAATGTTTAACAATCTAGAAAGTATACATGAGAAGCCATAACAATTCTGTGAAGAAAACTAGTAAGTATACTAGTAGAAAGTATATTTGCCATTTGACAGAAAAAAACAATTCCTGTCTCACTGAGATTTACTGGCATTTATTTAAATCTACATTAAATGATTGTACTTAGTTTAGCTACTATAATTTTCAAACTGAGAAAAGAATACAATGAAATGATACATAATTTACCATTCTTTTATCACAGAATAAGTTATATGAATGAAGACAAAAAGGAGAGATTTATTTTTAGTCATTTGGACAAAGGTTAGATTAAAAGACATATATACATATATACATATATATGTGTGTGTATGTATGTATGTATGTATGTATGTGTGTGTGTATGTGTATGTATATATATATATATGTGTGTGTGTGTGTGTGTGTGTGTGTATAGTGTATGTATTTTATACATACAAATATTTTATCCCAAATATTTGGATTAAAATGTATAAATGTATAAACACTGTTGAAAAGATGCTGATCTTATGTTGATAAAATCTTATCTTATTTCATTTCATATTTAGAAATTATTAATTATTATTAATAATTTCCTTATTAATTTGGAAAGTGTAAAGGTGATAGTAGTTTACTAAGCATATAGATCAAAATCTGTGACTGTCCAGCTTACATTAAAACTAGGACACAATGAAAAATAAACTAAAAGTAATTCAGTATATGAAAAATATGAATCTTGGCAACCAAGATTCACAGATATGGTATCATAGAGTTGGAAGAGGTTATTTAGGATATTGAATCCAATAGAGTATCTTGGAGAACCCAGATTAGAGTATCTTTGACAGATGGCTGCCAGCCACTGTTTGAAAACATTCACTGAAGATAAATCAGCTCCATTCAGTTCACATATTAAACTGATCTTACTTTTGAAACTTTTGCAAATGTTTAAGATGAGGAAATGTTAACTGGAGAACTTTGATTAGAATAAGAGCATGTCCTCCTTAGCTCTCATTTCTCTTGAGATGAATATACTTTCCTCCTCATGTGCTTAATTTTAAGGACCACCTGGCCAATATCAGTGTGAATTATAATGTTTTCTTTTGTAAAATTCTAATGAACCATTAATGTACTTAAAGGTATTATCATATAGATATTTTTTCATTTATTTGTTTATCAACTAATATTTATTTGCTCAAGGCAGTGTTTCTCACTGACAATGACAATGTTAAAGTAAGTGGATTTGAACTCCCAGAATACCCCAGTTGAAGTCAATGCATCTTAAAATTGTCAAAGTTGAAAAACACTGGCTTGAAGCATTAAGTTATTTTTTTTCAATGACAACATTCCCAGACTGACTGTTAAAATCTCTCTCTACGTACCTCCCTCTCCCCTCCTCTCTCTGTGTCAATTGTTTTCTTTATGTGTGCTATACAAATTCAGCCAATTGAAAGTCCATTCCTTCAATTTTTTCAGAGTAAAAGACATAGCAACTAACTATGTCTTTTAACATAGTAACTAATTCTATTGTTTCTTTACTAGGTTTGCATCCAACCTTTCCTTAAGGTGCTTTCTCTATATGGGACTTCTGTCTTCAAATTTCCATTATTGTAACAATTCTTTAAGAGTGATAAGAGACTACTGGTCGAAAAACTCCAGGGAACCCCCAGTTAACATGACTTGAAAAGATACTTCAAGTCCTAGGCAAACATTTTAATATATACAACAAGCAAAAGAAATGAAAGGAAGAAGAAAATTGTGGTTTATGGTTTGGTGTTAGGTCAAGGATAATTTGAAATATATAAATAGAGCTGTTATTAAACACAAAATGTATTGCATCCATTTTCTGAACTGTGTTTTCATTCTTTGCATGTTTTTTCTATATTTTTCCATTCTGGTCTCAGATTGTTTCAAGTTATATATGTTCACTGTTTTTAATTAACTACATCCCCCACCTCTGTGTATAAATTAAATTGAGTTAAATTAAATTAAGTCATAAGCTAATGAATAATCAAACCACAGTGCCTTACTTTTTGCTCCTGGAATTCTCAAAAAATTGGCATTTGCAGATTTTATATCTCTTTTTATTCTTTGTGTTATATTTGTCAACTATAACAGCAAATCTTCTCATCATCTCTGCAGTAGCTATAGATAATCAACTGCATAGCCCCATGTACTGGTTTCTGATGAATTTGGCTGTGCAGGACTTGGGCTCAGTTTCTGTTATTATTCCGAAATCCATAGTGAATTCCCTCATGGACACCAGACACATCTCTTACTTAGGATGTGTGATTCAAGTCTTTCTCTTTGTTTCATTTGAAGCTTCTGATTTCTCCCTCCTGACAGTCATGGCATATGATAGGTATGTTGCCATTTGCAATCCACTGCACTATGAGATGGTGATGAATTGGAAAGCCTGCACTGAAATAATAATTATAGTGTGGATTATAAGTCTTCTCTATGGAACATTGCACACCACTGGCACTTTTTCAATCCTTTTTTGTTCTAATGTTGTCAACCAATTTTTCTGTGAAATTCCACAATTGCTAAATCTATCCTGCTCTGGATTAAATTTAGTTGAAGTTGGAGTTCTTGTGGCCAGTGTCATTGCTGCACTAATTTGTTTTACTTTCATTATCATATCATATGTCATGATTTTCAAGGCAGTGCTAAAAATCCCTTCTGAACAAGGGAGGCAAAAAGCCTTATCAACCTGTGTTCCTCATCTTACAGTAGTGTTTATGTTTTTATTAACTGGATTTTTTGCCTATTTGAAGCCTCCCTCTAACACCCCATCTTACTTAGATTTTGGGTTAAGTGTTCTATATTCCCTCCTTCCACCCCTGTTCAATCCAATCATCTATAGCATGAGAAATAAGAATATCAAATTTGTCCTTTCTAAACTCTTGAGGTTCTAAAAAATTCTTTTAGTGCTATTTATATTCTATTCAACAGAAATTTTCCTGTCATTTCCTTACTTCTTTGACTAAAGCAGTAAGTTAGAAAGAGAGACATAGCTTCTATGGAGGAAGATTCAATCTCTTCATCTAGAAGAATTGAATTCCAGTAGTTGCTCAGCAAAAATCCTGCATCCCTAATTACTATCAATGCACTTTATAGATGCTAAATGTAGATGTCTGGCAACCTCTGATATGCCACAAGCTGGCAAATCCTGATTTAATGAAGTAAGGATCAAGGTGCAATGTTATGGAAAACAATTGCAACAGAAGGAAAGTTTAAATGATGTGGTCTATTTTTCCCAGTGTTTTCCTAAGTGAATTGGCTTCCTCTTTATTGCTTGCATATAATATGGCTAGTTAAACCTTTAGTTTTTCCAGAAATACACAGGACTCTACATTCTCCTCTCCTTAAATGGTCATTTGCACATACATTTTGATATTTTGCACCTTTGACTCCTGGTGTCTTCTTGCACAAGTCCATGCATTTTTCTTGGCAAACTATTTCCAAAGGTATTTGCCATCGCATAGGGTGGATTAGAACTCACGGGTTCCCTGTTCCTAGCCTGATGCTTTAAGCACCACATCAAACTGGTTTTTACATACTTTATCTCAGGAGTACTATCTCTTTTCCTTAGAAGTTCTTTGGAAAGATTAGATATCTGGCAATGTGGGTAGGATGGATAAGCTGGCACTATTTCAGAGAATTGTGATTTGCTAATCACAAGAAATTACAAAGGCAAGAAGTATAATTAGGATGATGCATAATTCCAATAAAATATCATATAAGCTTTCAGAAATCTCACAACTTCATACAAATTGGAAGAGATGAGATATGCTCTCTGGTCCAACACCTGAAGGAACAAGTGTAAATAGATGTACATTAGGACAAAATGTGCTTGAAAATGATTGAATTTCATCAAAGCTACTGATAAGGCATACCAAACACCATATCTAGATTTGCTGTTATCTATACTATCTTCTGCTTAGAAGGGACGTTGGTACTCACCTGTGAGACGTCCTTTCTCGTAGGGCAGAGCTAGCCTCCAAGGAATGGGTTAAATCTGCCCCCTAGCCAATAGGACCGAGTCTTAAAAAAGGTATAAATAGTGCCCTCTCAGATTGGCACTCCCTCTTTTAATCGAGGGATCAAGACAGACTCGATGTGCTTTTTCCAAAACAAACAGACAATTTATTAACTATGTACAGACTCATCGCAGAGAAAAGGAATTATGTACATGAGACACAGCTCAGAATAAGTAACTATATACACACCCTCAGCGGAGAAAAAACCGAACTATATACAGGTGAATCATTGCATACAAGAGAAGAACTATATACACCAGATAGCCGTAGAGCGCCCAGCCAGCCCCAATGGGAGGGACTTGGAGGCTAGCTCCGCCCTACGAGAAAGGACGTCTCACAGGTGAGTACCAACGTCCCTTCTCCATAGTGGGCGGAGCTAGCCTCCAAGGAATGGGACATATCAAAGCTGGCGTCCCTAGGGCGGGATCAATCGTCCTGGCTGGGAAGAGAGCTCGATGCCACCCCTGTCTCCAGCACCCGCCTGCCAAAATCCGCCTCCTCCGAAGCATAAACGTCTAGTTTGTAATGGCGGATGAAGGGAGTAAGGGAGGACCAGGTGGCCGCCCTACAGACCTCGAGGATAGGGACCCTAGCATTCCATGCTGCAGAGGTCGCCGCGCTGCGGGTGGAGTGTGCCGTGAGACACGAGGGCTTAGGTAGTGCCATGTGTTTATAGGCCAAGGAGATGGCCGCCCGGATCCATCGGCCAATAGTCGCTGAAGACGCCTTGCGACCCTGAGTAGAGGGGCGAAAAGTCACAAATAAATTCTCCGTTCGCCGCAAAGGAAGCGTCCGGCAGAGGTAAATGTTAAGAGCTCGATTAACGTCCAGCATGTGCCAAGCGCGCTCAGAGTCCGTGGATGGATTTTGAAAAAAGGCCGGTAAGATGACCTCCTGCGTCCTATGAAACGGCGTGTTCACCTTGGGCGTGAAGGCCGGGTCCAATCGAAGAACGACCCTGTCACTGTGGAAGGTACACAGGTCCGCGCGCACGGACAGGGCTGCGAGTTCAGATATCCTGCACGCTGAGGTGATTGCGACGAGGAACGCCAGCTTGAAGGAAAGGTGTGACAAGGGAACAGAGTCCAACGGTTCAAAGGGGGCAACCGTTAGGGCCGAGAGAACCTTGGAAAGGTCCCACGTGGGGAAACGATGCACCACTGGTGGGCACAGGTTAGTGACCCCCTTAAGGAACTGCTTCAAGAGAGGGTGAGCAGCCAGCGAGTCCAGGTGTGGGCAGGACAACACCGTCGAAAGCGCCGCAACCTGTCTGCGCAAGGTGTTGGGAGACAGACCCTTGGCGAGCCCCTGCCGCAGAAACTGGATGATATTAATGATTGAAAGATCAAGAGGGGAATAACCCACGTGCGCGCACCAGCCACAAAAGGTGCGCCAGGTAACCGAATAAATCCGCTCCGTCGACGGCCGTCTGGAGGCCAACATGATTTCAGAGAGGTCATCCGGAACTAGGCGGTGTTGCAGAGTGAGCCGCTCAAGCGCCAGGTGGTCAGTTGTAGCCAGTGCAGCTCTGGATGCTGCACTGACCCCTGGGCAAGCGACCACTCTGTCGGCGGGATCCGCCAGGGAGGTGATACGGACAGGGACATAAGGTCCACGAACCAGGTCCGCCGGGGCCAGTGTGGGGCCAGGAGGATGACTTCTGCTTTCAGCCTCAGGACCCTCCGGATGACCTGCGGGATCAGCGGAAGGGGGGGAAAGGGGTACAGCAATTCCTGTGGCCATTGACAACGAAGAGCGTCCGTGTCCTCCGCGCCCGGAGTTCGGAACCTGGTCACGAACCTGGGAAGCTTGGCGTTTTCCGGGGTGGCGAACAGATCCACGGCTGGCAGTCCAAAGCGGTCCACTATTTGATGGAAAATGTCCGGGTGTAGGGACCACTCTGCCGGGTCGATGGCATTCCGGCTGAGCCAGTCCGCCGTGGTGTTGCTCACCCCAGAGATGTGCTCCGCAGTGATGGATCGGAGATGCCGCTCTGCCCAGAGCCCCAGGGTCATCGCTTCGGACATGAGGGCCCTGGAGAAGGTTCCCCCCTGTCGATTTATGTGGGCTTTCGTAGTTACGTTGTCCATCAGGACCAAGATGTGACTGCCCACCAGGTGAGGTTGAAAATGCGCAATGGCCAACCTGACCGCCCTGAGCTCTAGCAAATTGATCGGAAGGGAGCGCTCTGCCCTGGACCAGGTGCCCTGGGTGATGAGGGATTCGGTGTGGGCCCCCCAGCCCGTGGTGCTGGCGTCGGTCGTCAACGTGAGTCTCTGTGGCTCCATGAAGTCGGAGCCCTCGCTCAGGGCGGGCGAAGTCCACCACCGGAGTGATTTCCTCGCCGACACTGGCATCCTGACCCTCGCGGGGGAGTGGCTGCGATTCGTCCGCTGAAAGGGGAGAAGAAACCATTGAAGGTCTCTGGAGTGCAGATGAGCCCACGGGACGATGTGTATAGCTGAAATCATTTTCCCCAGGAGGGAAGACAGCTGGTTCAGGGGAACCCTTGTTTGAGCCAGAACATGCTGGACTAATTCCAATATGCTGTCTCTCCATTCCTGGGACAGGTAGACCCTGCACTCCAGAGAGTCAATGATGGCCCCCAGGTGGGTGACCCTGGTAGAGGGGGACAGTTGGCTCTTTCCCAAATTAACGAGAAACCCGTGGTGCTCAAGTGTGTTGAGGGTAACCTGGACATCCTGCTGAGCCTGGGACAGGGAAGAGGACTGGATGAGAATGTCGTCCAGGTAACACTGAACACGCACGGGACGAGCCCTAAGGTGGGCGGTCAAGGCGGCCAAAACCTTAGTGAATACCCTTGGCGCTGAAGACAGGCCGAAGGGTAGCGCCTGGTATTCATAATGCACCCCTGCATAGCAAAATCTGAGGAACTGGCGGTGAGAAGGATGAATAGGAATGTGGAGGTAGGCCTCCGTGAGGTCAATTGAGGCGAGAAAATCGCCACGCCTAATTCCTGCCAAAATTGATTGCAGGGTGTGCATTTTGAATTTTCTGTACCTCACATATCTGTTCAGGCGTTTCAGATCGAGAATCGCTCTCCACCCACCCGAGGATTTCGGAACCACAAACAAGATGGAATAAAAGCCTTGCCCCTGCTGGTCTTCAGGCACTCGCTGGATGGCTCTAATGTCCAGTAGGTGCTGGATGGCCTGATCTACGAGGACCCGTTTGGAAATGTTTGAAGACAAGGGGCAGATTAAGAAAAACCTCGGAGGGGTGGAAATAAATTCCAGGTATAGTCCTGTCGACAGGGTTTGCAAAACCCATGCGTCATTGGTGATTTCCTCCCACCGACTGGCAAAGGATGCCAGTCGACCCCCAATGGGAGGGATCGAGTCGGGTCTACTTATACCGGCAGTAAGGGCGACCACCGGCTCCTCTAACGGGCCGTTTTGATTGCCCACCCCGGTATGGCCTGTCAGCAGCCGAGCGCTGCCGCGGGGCATAGGAACCCTGAGAAGCCCCATATTGCCCTTGGGGTGCCCCGTACTGCCCTTGCCCAGAAGAGTAGGATCCCTGGTACCTATTGTATAGGGTCTCAGAAGGCCTGGAGCCTCGCCGGTAGGGAGGGGCCTTATTTTGGGACTTTTTATTGTAAGAGGGAAGGATTTTCCTCTTATCTTTGGTTTCTGTAGTGATCCGGTCTAGGGCCGGGCCAAAGAGGGACTGACCAGAAATCAGGGCCGCAGCCAGCTTCCACTTATGCCGCAAATCGGCTGACCAGCCGCGGAGCCAGTGCATGCGCCTGGCCACTACCGCAGTTCCCATTGCCCTGGCCGCGAAACGACCAGCCTGGAGCGCGGAGTCAGAGGTAAATTGGGCCGCTGCAATTAATTTCTGAATATCCTGGTGAGCCCTTGTGTCGGCTTGCGGTATATGGTCCTGGAGACCATGTAACCACTTCAAGGAAGTGCGGCAAAAAAACGACGTTGTAGTCGAGGCTCTAACCGCCCAGGCCGCCGCCTGGTGGGTTTTCTGTAGAATGGATTCCGTCCGACGTTCCTCCGGACGAAGGAGGTCATCTGGCTCCCCGGGAACTGGAGCATTCGAATAGAGCACCAACACAGGAGGGTCAACAGCCGGAACTGGAAGATGTTGCGCCAGGTGAGATGAGATGTTGAAATACCTCTTGTCTTGAGCGTTAGGCGCAGGCCCCAAGGTGGGCGTAAGCCACTGCTTTGTTATGGCATCAACAAAGAGGTTTGGCGTCGGGATTACCTCGGCGGAAGAGGTTGAGGCTTCGCCAAATATGGGATCACCCTGAACCGCCGAAGTTTGAGGGTCAGCGGCCGATGGTGGGATGTTGGCCGTGGCCCTGGCCTTATGGAGCAGGGAACGAAAAAGGCTGGGGTGGAAGAGGGAGGTAGATGTAGAAGGTTCGGGAGCCAGGTCCTCGTCCTCTGACAGTTGCGGATGGGGAGGATCGCATCCCCCTTGGCCCTCGTCAATTTCCCCTTCCTCCTTGTCCAGATCTCCGGCCGGGATGGGGGAGCTGTGGACGGAATAGTCATCATCCTCCATGTCCTCGATGGTTGCAGGCTCAGGGACGGGCGGAGGTGAGACAGCTCTGGGGGGAGGATGGCTCTGGGAGGAGTGAGCCATGGCCTTGACAGCGGCCTCAATCCCCCGCTTAATGGCATCATCCATTCTCTGTTGGACAGCCGGATCGTTCAGTGGGTCATTGTGAGTCGCTGATGTGACCCTACGGTGAGAGGAGTGACTCTGGGAACAGCGAGCGCCCCAAACGTCCCCTTCCTCGAGATGAACACCCGGGTTGTCCAGGGAGACATCTTCAGGTGAGCAAGGCTGCCCCGCCCCTTGTGGCAGGTAATGAGGTGTTGCATCCCCCGGGCCACGGGCTGATGTCCTGGGGGAGGGGGAACCCGCAAGTGTGCCCCCTGATGTGGATCTGGAGGAGTCTTTGTGCCCCTCCCCTTTTGAAGCCGTTTTTGAAGGCTTCTTGGTTTTAGGGGGGGGTGATGTGAGGGGGGATCTGTCCCTGTGCTCATTGGTGGCACGTGGCAGAGAAGAATCCTCCTTTGATCCTTCGGTAGGGCAAGGCCTGGATGACTTAGACTTGGCCTTGCCCTGCCTGTGAGCCCCCTCAGCCATGCCAGCGATTTCCGACCAGTTATTTTATTTATTTTATTTATTTAGCTGCTCCTCGTACGATTTCCTCCCTCTCTGTAGCTTCGTAGCACTTGGCTCGAGAGCTAGAGCCCACTGAATCTGCTCGGCAACTGATGACGAGTAGAGCAGCCAATCAGGAGATCCGAATCTGCCCGGCAACTGATGACGAGTAGAGCAGCCAATCAGGAGAGCCGAATCTGCCCGGCAACTGATGACGAGTAGTGCAGCCAATCAGGAGAGCCGGTTTGGGGAATCCAAAATGGCCGCCGTGACGTCAGCGACGAATTCGCAAACGGCCGTTCCCGCCAAGACAGAGAGGCTCGGGCGACGGATTTAGGCCTGCCGGCTTGACGGCTGAGGCAACCGCAGGGAGAGAGAGGGAGAGAGAGAGGTAGGCCTGGCAGAGAAGGGCTCTGCTTGGGGCGGCCGGCAGCAGCACAGTTCGCAGAAAAGGCTGTGGGAGGATCGGCCTCCAGCCGGAGGGGTGGAAAAGGCCTCTATCGGCTTTGAGGATTTCTTCTGACTTTTCCCCCCAGACAAATAGCAAGGGTGGCCGATGATGGTAAAGGGCCTCCCTTTAGTTCGCCCTGAAGCCCTAGCAGGCTGTCAGGGCCGTTGTATGCAGCTGGGCAGCTGCCCACGCCGCGCTCAACCCTGGATGACAGCTGTCAGTCAGGGGAGACTTTGGAATTACGCAGAATGTCACTCACGAGGTAAACAGCAATCAGTTAAGATCAGCAACGGTGGAACTAGCCTCCAAGCACAGGAAAAAGCACAATGCCCTTTGGCTACGGACCGAGATTAAAAGAGGGAGTGCCAATCTGAGAGGGCACTATTTATACCTTTTTTAAGACTCGGTCCTATTGGCTAGGGGGCAGATTTAACCCATTCCTTGGAGGCTAGCTCCGCCCACTATGGAGAATAAGTGTACTTCAGAAAGATGTCGTATGATTAATGGAATTACCTAGGCCACATTAGTATCTTCCTTTGATGAGGGTGAGGGGCTTTCAACTAAAGGGATATGAAATTTTCTTGTACATTTATATTTCTCTATTGAATATTGCTGTCTTTTTTTCTTGCATTGTTTGTGGATATTTCTTGTCATTATGCATTGATCTCTGTAGCATCTTCAGGCTACACACCGGTCTGCACAGCACAAGCGGAAAAAGGACACCAGATGATTCATTGAGCCATCTGACAGCTCCCATATAAAAGGAGCTGTCAGAAGGTTGTTGTTGCTGTTACTGTTCTAAGCTGTTTTGGTTAGCTTCTTTGTTAGCAAATACATGTTAGCCTATTTACTCTTAATCTGCCTCGCATCAGTCTGTCCCAGTTCTGCACAGAGAACAGAATACTCTCCTTTACTTAATAAACTCAACTTTTACCGAATGTATGTGGGTGTTGCTTTCTAATCCATTAATTTCCTGTTCACATTTTAATATGGCAAAAAGGAATGAGTCAACACCCTTTCAAACTGGTTCTCAACCACTCTTGTAAGTGTGTTTTGAAAAAAGTATATTAAGAAAAAAATATAATGAAAGTTTTGTAGAGTTGGAAATGATATTGGAGGTGTTCCAACTCAATGTTCTGCATAGAGGAGGAAGCCTCAGACCATCACAATCAACCATTACATTTATCTTCTTCTGCTTAAAAATAGTTGTATCTTTTTCTGGGCTTGCATATCTGTCCTCTACAACCTTCACCTGCACATGAAGAATGTCACAACTGTTTCAAGAAGTTTCACAGGATGTTGTGTTGATTCTCTTGTTCATTCTCTGAAGCAATTTTTATAATCAGATGCAAGCAACTACACTGGCTGAGTACATTTAGGGATACGCAATTTAGATTCCTTATTTTGCCTACAGTTAAACAGCAATAGAAATGCACTACACAGATGAAAAGCAGCAGAACTTTCTTTAAGACTCAAATTAAGAGTATTAAACTATCCATATTTCAAACATTTGCCCACAATTTTTATGACCACAATGTTCCAATTTTGTTGCTCATGGGCATCTCTCTCTCTCTCTCTCTCTCTCTCTCTCTCTCTCTCTCTCTCTCTCTCTCTCTCTCTCTCTCTCTCTCTCTCTCTCTCTCTCTCTCTCTCTCTCTCTCTCTCTCTCTCCCTCCCTCCCTCCCCCCTCTCTCTTTCTCCCTCCCAATGCAGGCAACCTTGAAGTGAATACATTCAAGTCCAATTTATTTTTATAGGATAATTTAGCGCCTTTTAAGATAAGTTTTATGGAAAACAATCTAGGTATGTGTTCAATTCACTTTCAACAAAAAGAGAACTTAGTAGATATTTGATTCGATAATTCAAAGTATATCTAGTTTTAAAAATATGTTTTGACACAGAAGGACAAAAACATGAGAAATAAGGAATTGAAAGTAGCAGATGGATAGAGGTTTGAGATGTACATGGGTATATGTGGAAACTGTCAGAAAGAAAGAACAAGGAAGTAAGTTGTGAAATGTGTGCAGAAGATTATAAAAAGTATGTCTTGGGCAGGGCTGGGCTTCAAAAATTTTAGTAAGGGGTTCTCTGCCCAGTTGCTGGGTGGCCGTGGCCATGGTGGCCGTGGCCTATTCAGCCTCCTGCACCATGGTGGGGTGGTGTTTTGCCCTCCTTGGGCTCCAGAGGCTTTCTTTGCGCCTCTGTTAGGGCGAAAATGGCCTCCCCAGGCTCCTGAGGCCCTCTGGAGGACAGAAATGGGCCATTTCTGACCTTCCCAAACTTCTGGTAGGTCTGTTTTTTGCCCTCCCTGAGCCTCCGTGCACACCCTGCACTTACCTGCATCCAAAACGGGCTGCATGGGGACTCCTGGGAGGGGTGGGGTGGGGTGGGGTGGATGGGGCCAGTTAGGAGTGGGATTTGGGGGTTCTCCGAACTGCACAGAATCTCAGCTAGAGGTTCTCCCAAACCCCTGCAAACCCCCAGCAGCCCATCCCTGGTCTTGGGATGAGTTTGGGACTACTGGCCTATAGCTATCCTTGCTGGATCAGCTATGTCAGTGGACCTCATTGCAATGAGTTATTAATGTAAGTGATGTTATGATAATTGTTTATGTTCCAAATTATTAATGAAATATACCTCTGAATCTTAAAGTAAGAATTATTATTTTGTGTTGCTGTCTTTGGTTTCTTTGAGTGGATTTTTCCGCGACACTAGTGATTGTGGTTTAATGCAGCATTTCTTACAAGGTGGCTACTGTAAGAAAAGAGAAAGAGAATGACAAAGGAGGAAAGAGGGATAGGATAATGGAAGAACAGATATTTGTTTTTTACATTATGGGATGAAGAGTGATAAATTTGATCATTTTTGCTGTTATAAAGATCAGATGTCACTTGTGAAAATATTTTTATTTGCTTTTACTGTTGTAATAAAAAATTTCAATAAAAATATTTTCAAAAAATATTAAGGAACACTGAATTCCCTCTTTAATTTATATAAAGAACTGTTCAATATATTTCATATTATTTTTTTAGGATTTCTCTCCATATAGGAACCTCTCAAATAAATATCTAATTATCATGATCAAAGATGGCATATGTGTTATATCATGGATTTTAAGTACCATATTTTTTGAAGTATAAGAGGCTCCAAAATATAAGAGGCACCTCCCTTTTTTGGGCAGGAAAACAAGAAAAAAAATTCTGCCTCTACCTCTGCCTCCCAGCAATTTGCCTCCTTGCAGCAAACAGCAAACAGCCTGTTTCAGTTTCACTTTCAGTTTCAGCAAGCCTGATTAACACAAGGGGGGAAAAATTGCCTCTGCCTTCCTGCAGCCTGAAACAGCTGATGGTCAGGGGCGATCCAACTGACAATCACCTGCTTGTGCTAATCAGGCTGTGCTGAAGCGGAAACTGGAACAGGCTGTTTGCTGTTTGCTGCAAGGAGGTAAATTTCTGGGAGGCAGAGGCCAAATGGTGGGGGTAGGTGGGCAAGGCTACATTTGGTGTATAAGACACACCCAAATTTTCACCCTCTTTTAGGGGGGGAAGTGTGTCTTATACTCCAAAAAATATATATATTTCTATCTGTCTGCCTTGTGTCTGGCTTATGTCTTTTGGTGATATACTTAGTTTGAAACATGTCAGGCATGACCAGTGATTAAAGTTCCACTCCTTTGTATGTGAATGCAGTGTTTGTTAAAAAGAAGAAGAGTTTTGATCACTCAGATTGGCATGACATTTCAAAGTAAAAAATCATCATTTTGTACATTCCTCTTTTGCTATGGTGGTCATCCTGTATTTAAGGACATATACTTTTCAAAGGAAGCCAAACATATTATTTCCCAAAGCTTTAAAAGCACAGGACATTTATAGGCATATTCTTGCACTTCATATTTTTGTTTGAGATATATTTCAGACTTCTAATGCTACTGAATACTCTCGGGAACTGATTAAATGATCCTGGGCCCTGTGGTATTTTCAGAAAGATGTATAAACTGCAGTTTCAAAGGACACATAATGATTCTGATATCTCCCAACTCATATTCAGAAAGCATAAGTCTTCCATTATTGAAGGCACCATTCAGATAATCTAAAATGTGGAATTGAAAGGTAATTTCTCTCTTCTTCTCTATATTCTATAAAGAGCCTTGGTGGTGTAGTGGTTAGAATGCAGTACTGCAGGCAAACTCACTGCTCATTCCAGGAGTTTGATTCTGAACAGCTCATGGTTGATCCAGGCTTCCATCCTTTCAAGGTGTGAAGTGGCATATAAGTCTAAGTGCTATTGTTATTTCACATAATTATTCTCTCTGAACAATCTCTCACATATTTATTTTGGAAGCATAATCCATGGTACAGCACAATGAAAATGTTTGTGTATTAACTTTGTGCCCAAATTATTCAGAAAATGTTAACTTCTACTAAATGAAAGAGGGGTTTGATCCCATGGAAGTTATTTAGTTGATGAAACAATTGAAAATATTCCAAAGGGTAAAGCAATATATTCTCCAGATTGAGCTTGATTCCTGGTGACTTTCTGAAATACCCATGTCCATATCCTTAATTGCTAAAACCTGGTTTCTTTCTGTATCTTAAGTAGGAGAAAAGAAAGATACAACTGTATTTCAGAATTTTATATTTATATTCCAACAGCCATTAATTTTATTGTTCATAATTACTATCTGATCTGCTGAAATTACTTTTACTTTTTGCACAGGAATCATTCTCAAGAAAAATGCCTAATGTAAGTGACTTCTCTACTTTCTTTCTCCTGGGTTTTTCTGACCAATTTGAGCAAAATATGCTATATTTCACTCTCTTTTTAGTGATCTATATAGCAGCTTTGATAGCAAATGCTCTCATCATTTTAGCAGTGTCTTTCCACCAACAACTTCATACACCCATGTACTTTTTCTTAGTGAATTTATCAGTTGTTGACCTTGGCTCTATTTCTGTCACTATTCCGAAAGCCATGATAAATGCATTCTTGAACAGCAGAGAGATCTCATTCTACGGGTGCATCACACAAGTATTTTTTTTATTCTTCTTCCTGATCTCAGATTTGTTCCTTCTCACAGGCATGGCATATGATAGATACATTGCTATCTGTGACCCACTGCACTATGAAAGCATAATGGACAGGAAAGCCTGCCTTCAGCTGGCAGCCATTGCATGGATAACTGGTCTTCTTTATTCAGCCTTGCATACTTGTAGCACTTTTGCAGTCACCTTTTGTTCCAATGTTCTGAATCAATTCTTCTGTGAAATCCCACAACTTCTGAAGGTATCATGTGATAATTCATACCTGATTGAAGTTGGAGTTATTCTATTCAGTGCATTCATCGTCTTTGGTTGCTTCAGCTTCATAATTGTTTCATATGTGCAGATTTTCAAATCTGTGTTTAGAATGCCTACTTCACAAGGACAGAGCAAAGCTTTCTCAACTTGCATTCCCCATCTCATTGTTGTCTCCTTGTTTATCAGCACTGGAAGTGTTGCCTATTTAAAGCCTACTTCAGACTCTCCCTCAAACATGGACATAGTAATCACTGTATTATATTCTGTGGTTCCTCCTTTGATGAATCCAATTATCTATACAATGAGGAACAGAGAAATCAAAGTTTCCTTGTGGAAAATGTTTAAGTGTGACATTACATCAAGGAATCTATCATGACTTTTCATTTCCAAATGGTTTTCCAACATTAGGATATTTATTTTTAGAAAGAAAAACCAATTTCACAATTAGATGGCACAATGAAAATAAATAGCATTTTTATTTGGGCTGCCTAAAACTTTCATTGGGTAATTCAATTCTATCAATTCACTCCACTGGAAAATCCATAAGATGTACTAGTACTTTATGTTATTAGATCAAAACTATGTCATTTCACTTTGGTATTTTAGCTGTTTTAGCTGCATGGACTTTTAGTTTAAGTTCCTCCATGCTGTGTAAGATGGAAAATGTAGCCTCCATTAATTCTCTTTGAAAAGCAAGGCAGATCTCATTGATTAGTTCTTGAATAGAGATAAAGAGAGTTTATATTCTCTTTGCGCTTCTTATTCCTTCTCCATGTAGGTCTATATCTAAATTTCTGTATAAAGTATCTCTAGCTATCTGATAAATATACTTAAATCTGTTTTGAAAAAAATGCTTCACAATATGTTAGAAAATAGAATCATAGATTGGAAGGATTGGAAATGAGTTTGGAAGTCTTCCATTTCAATCCCCTGCACAAGGGAGGAATCCTCAAACCATCCCAAAGAATTGTTCCAAGCTCAACCACCTCAATCTGCAACTGAATTCCTTTTTGGGTATTGGGTATGAGTATTGGGTATGGGAATTAGGAATGTCTAGTTTATGAAAAGAAGGACTAGGGGTGACATGACATCACTAAAAGGCTGCCACAAAGAAGAGGAGATCAACCTCTTCTCCAAAGCACCTGAAGGCAAAACAAGAAGCAATGGATGGAAACTAATCAAGGAGAGAAGCAACCTAGAACTAAGAAGAAATTTCCTGACAGTTAGAACGATTGATCAGTGGAACAACTTGTCTCTAGATGTTGTGGGTGCTCCAAAATTGGAGGTTTTTAAAATGACATTGGACAACCATTTGTCTGAAATGTTAGAGTTTCATGCCTGAGTAGGGGTTTGGACTGGACTTCCAAGATTTCTCTTTTATTCTATTATTCTGTTATGTTATTCCAGGTTTGCTAATGCAGTTTCATTTGAAACACTGGTTAGAAAATATATAGATAGACATATATTTGTAAAAGTTATAAACCAGAACATGAATATTCAGCAGAAATGTACAGTACAATAAGGCAAGATACAAACCAAAATAAAGGTTATTGTCTGTAAGTTCTGTTTTTAATTATTTCTGAAATGGTGCAGAAATGTAATGGATTTATAGCTGAGTATATACAATACTCAAATGGATACAGACTGATGTATAACTTCATACACATAACTTTATAGAGCCCCGCTATATATCTGCAGTTACATCGTTAGATCTGAGTGATTATTTTGTGCCATCAAGTTTTTTGACTCCTAATGACCACATAGATCTTGTTAGTGACAATGTGTCCCTAATTTAGTCTTTCAGGTCTTCAAATGGTGTACTTAATTAACACTATAACTGAATCCATCCACCTTTCTAATACTCTTCTTTCTTTCCAAAAATATATCCACCCGGGATAATTTGAGTGTGGTTATTTGTGCCTTAAGTGAGACTTCTGGGTTGATTCATTTGATGTTCCATTGGTTTGTTTTCTTGGCTGTCCATGGTATTTTTAATAGACGAGAGGAAGAAAATATAAGCAAAACAGAGGCACAAAGAGATTTAACAGAAGAATCCATTATCTATACAAACTATGGAAATAGATAATAATGGTGAATTATATAAATATCTTAAATGAACAATAAACACACACACACACACACACACACACACACACACACACACACACACACACACACAAACCCACATGCCATTATTATATTATAGGAAATAAAACTAAGCACAAGTTTTCTGACAAAATTGTAAAAAAAAATGGGTGGAAGATTACTTTGAATCTCTTCAGGAGGAGAGAATATTCTCCAATTGCTTCTTAATGACAAAATTCTTCTTAATTGAAGCATGAAAAACCAGAGAAGTTGAAGATATTTGGGTAGATTGTATATTGAGTAATAATATGTTCACTTATAGTAAACACTTAAGGCTCTTTGTAATTCAATAAGTACCTGTATATTGCATTTCATCTTCACTCTTCTCATTTGAAAGAGTTTTTGAAGCAAATTCTGTTCATCAGACTAAATGAGAATATATAAAAACCAGTAGAATAGTGTTGGGAAGCAGGTGGGGAATAAAAATCAAATGTTCTCTTATAAAAACTCATGCACTACTTTAAAAGCTCTATGAATTTAAAAATGTATATATTATTCTTAAAAGTTATTGGCAAATATTCTAATTCCTTTGAAACTGTTCTGGTTGCAAGAACAAATTAAAGTTAGTAGGTGAACTTCTATAAATGTTATGTTTGCTAGGACTTTTTATATAATGAACCATCTTTTTATAGGAATTGAGTTGGAAATCTCAATACACATAGGGACTTGTTGCAATAGATAGAGTTTCTCTTTCTCCTGGATGTCCGAGTTCTAATATCAGAGAGAGGAAATATATAGAATTGATGAGCAACCACCGGACTTGCTGTAAGAAGCCTTAGATTGGAATGGTCAATATAAAGGATATGAAGCAAGAAACAAAGCCTATGAGGTGAAAGTAAATTCATTGACTGCATGGACAAGTTGGTGCAATTTTCTTGGCAAGATTTTTCAGAAGTGATTTTCCATAGTCTCCTTGGAGAACTGAGAATGACTGGCCCAATGGTACCAAGCTAGTTTTGTTCTTAAGGTGGGACTAGAGCTCATAGTCTCCCAGTTTGTAGCCTGATACCTTAATCACTATCGCTAATTGTCTCTCTAAATTCTTTAAATAAACATCCTGTCACGGTGTGATTATTGCCTGTTACATGTATATGCAGGGAGATGCATCCCTATCTAATATAATGGTTTATTCCTGAGCACGTGATTGATATGTTCTTGTACGCATGTGTGCATTCCTTTCTCCAATCTTCATTTCTTGCTCTGTCTTCCATTGAGAGAAGACGCACTTTTATATTAGAGATGTAAACAAATGAGGATTTATTGTTTTTGTACCGAAATAAATATTTTTACTTAGACTTTTAAACTGTGGTTTCTTTTCTAATGTCTGATGTCCGGAAAAAATCCAACGTCTCCTCTGTGAGATTAATTATCACCTCTGTCACATCCTCAAATCAGGGCTAGTAGATCCGGAGTAGAAAAAATATGTAAACACTAAATGGCAGCAAAAGAAAAAAAGTCATAATTCTTGACTGTTATAGGCCTCCGAATGTGATGACATGCTTATAACCATTCTCTCATTGATGAGCTTCCTGGGGAATCTTTGCTTGTCCACTTTCAGTACTTGCCCACCATATCAGTACAGCAAAGCTAGCTATGACTGAGCTAAGAACATCAAGATGTGAAAGCATAGAAAAACACTGCAAGTCAACCTGATGAATCCATACAATATGTGAGAAAAGAGAGTATTTCAAAACATGGAAAAACAAAAGGTATATGAATATTTCGAACTTATTTGGTAAAATATCAGTCCTTAAATTAGTCAATTTTGGAAAAAGAAGTTCAAACAAATCATAGAGACCCCAATTTAAGGAATTACCTAACAGGATTGGAGAATTGTGCATTTATTTTCCAAGATTCTGTATGTAACTCTTCCTTTAATGCTAATTTCTGTAAGCAGCAGAAAAATAATACTTTTATTAAAAATGATCAAGATCCAACTTCATTTTTCCCCTATCTTAAATGTATTTATTTATTTACTTATAGGACTTAAACAACTTGTATATATACAAACAGCTTTGTGTGTGTGTGTGTGTGTGTGTAACATTTTTGCTGATAAATGATATATATATATATCCCTCTTCACCCAAGTGCCAATCAAAGAAGCCTTGACAGCTATCCAAAACAAATACAACCCCCCCAAGCACATCCTAGATCTGACCAACCACTGCCTATCCAACACATACTTCATCTATAACGGACAAAAATACAAACAAATGGAAGGAGCACCCATGGGATCACCCCTCTCACCTGTCATTGCTAACCTCTATATGGAACACTTTGAAACCCAAGCTCTAGAAAAATCTGATCACAAACCCAAACTCTGGCTCAGATATGTAGATGACACCTTCATAATCTGGCCACACGGGAAAGAAAAACTGGACAACTTCCTCATACACCTCAACAGCCTACACCCCAAAATACAGTTCACCATGGAAACAGAAGCTAACAACCAACTTCCCTTCCTGGATGTCTTAGTCTACAAGAAATCCAATGGCTCCCTAGGACACACCATCTACCAGAAGAAAACCCACACTAACCGCTATCTGCACGCACTCTCACACCACCACCCAGCACAGATCAACTCCGTAGCCAAGACACTCATCTCTAGAACAAAACGCCTAGCTGACGAACAACACCTAAAAACCGAACTAAATACTCTCACTAACGTACTAGTATCCAATGGATTCCAAAGAAATAAGATCACCAACCTAATCCAAAAAGAAACCCCCACTAAAATCCAAGACAGAGAACAAGAAAACGGCAAAGCCCTCCTACCATACATAAAAGGAACCACAGACAGAATCAGCAAGATCCTCCACAAACACAACATCAAGACAGCATTCTGCACAAACCGAAAAATATCCACCATCCTAAGAAACCCCAAAGACAAAATTGAGTTAGAAAATCAAGGAGTATATGAAATCCCATGCACCGCCTGCCCCACCACATACATTGGACAAACCAACAGAAGAATAAGTGCACGCATTGAAGAACACAAGAACTCAGTCAAAAAAGAGGAACCAACTTCTTCCTTGGTCCAACATCTTAAAGCCACAGGACATGAAATTAACTTTAAAAAGACCAGAACCATCGCCAAAACTGAACATTTTAACAACAGAATAATCAGAGAAGCCATTGAGATAGAGAAACGCCCACAAAGCATGAATAAACGAGATGACACCTCCCGCCTACCAGCCATTTGGAAACCCGCACTTGTTGACAAACGAGTCCCTAACACTAAGAATGACACTAGACCCACACTCACGAAAACCACACAGGATGTCACCACCACACACCCATGCAAAAAGCAAACCCAAACCCACACCAATGAGGCACTGCCACAAACCAGAAGCCAGACCATAGCTGCATCTTTAGCCACTCTAAACCCCTCCATTCCATACATGAAGCAAACTGACACCCCAGCCAATCATAGCACAGCCAACCCCCCATCCAATCAGAGCACAGCCAAGCCCCCAACAAATCAGAACACACCTCCACCCAATCAGAACACAGCCAAGCTCCCACCCTATCAGTTCAAACCCCCAGTGGCAGTTAAAAGGAAGAAACAGCTGCAATCTCACATTGCTCCTAGAAGCAGCAAGCTGAAGACTCCAGCCTGATGATGACGAATGGGACTTCGTCGAAACGTTGCAAAGATACTTCCAATTTCACGCGGGAGAAAACCCAAATAACCAAAGACCTACATACAAACACCCGCGAAAACCTCAGAAAACATATATATATATATATATATATATATATATATATATATATATATATATATATATATATATATATATATATAATACATAAAAACAATGATAAAAACAGAATACTTCTCCCCAGGTGCCCTCCCCTAACATGTACTATGGTGCAGGTATGCTACAGAATGGCAAGTACTACAACCATTACTGGTTTCCTAAAAGTGGCATAATGAGATAGCAATAACAATAGCACTTAGACTTATACACCACTTCATAGTGCTTTACAGTCCTCTCTAAGCCATTTACAGAGTCAGCATATTGCCCCCAACAATCTGGGTTCTCATTTTACTGACCTCGGAAATTGGAAGCTGAGTCAACCTTGAGTCTGGTGAGATTCGAACTGCCAAATTGCAGTCAGCCACCAGTCAGCAGAAGTAGCCTGCAGTACTGCATTCTAACCACTGCACCACTTTGAGATGATTGAAGCCCTGTCTCTTTTTGCATGCATGCTGTGCAAATTAAAAAAGAACAGGCTTTTGATCATTGTGTGTTGCAAGATTTTCCTTCAAGGGTATTGTCTATTCTATTCTATTCTATTCTATTCTATTCTATTCTATTCTATTCTATTCTATTCTATTCTATTCAACATTTATTCATTTATTGAAACCAGTACAAATCATTTCAAACACCCTTCTTTCCAAATAAAGTATTTACCAAATATTTGAAAGCATATACTTGCTTTCATGGGAAGGAAAATAAGTTCTAGGATGGATGTCAGCAACCTGTGGCTCTTTCATCCCTTTGCTGTGGCTCTGCCCTGTCACAGCAGAGGGATGAAAGAGCTGTCGGCCTGTTGCAGTGATGGCACTTGCATTTGCGCGAAACAGCATTCCACTTTTGTTGCGGTACATTTTCTGTTGCTGCCTCCATGGCCTGCCCACTGCTCTCACAGCACCTTGCACAGTACACAGTACAGTGAAATTTAGCATGCTTCACCATGGGGGAGACAGGATCTCCTCCTCCAGGAGCCCATTACAATGTGGAGCCACAATGTGATCCAGTGTCATAATTGGCTCGCTCTTGCCTCCCAGATCTCAGATGCTTTTCCTGCAGAGCTGTCATTGTTGTGATGCCCTACCTCCCCACCGACCAGCTGGTCTTTGGCTCTCCAATGACCAGCTGATTATTGGCACACTGCTCCTGGCCTCCAGATGTCAGATTCCCACCACTCAGCGCCATTTCAGGGGTTCATTTCTTCCCACAGGGGAGGGGGAGGAGAGAGGAGGGGAAAGGGGAGGGAGAGAGGGAGGTAGGGAGAGAGAGAGAGAGAGACAGACAGACATTGTATATTGTAAGGGTGAAATGTACCCTTGAAGGTCTGGAAAGTAGTTTTGCTATTTTGCTCATCAACTCAGAGATAGGGGAGAGGGAGGGAAAGAGAGAGGGAGGGAAAGAGAGAGAAAAACAGAGACAGAGACACAGAGACAAAGAAAGAGGGAGGGAGGGAAAGAGAGAGAGAAAGAGAGAGAGGAAAAGAGAGAGGCAGTGAGGGAAAGAGAAAGAGAGACAAGAGACACAGAGAGAGAGGGGGAGAGAGAAAGGGGGGGAGAGAGAGAGGGAGGGAGAGGGAGAGAGAGAGAGAGGTGAACAACATTTTTAAAGAACTATAAATATGTTGAGGCCTTTGAGGTGAGTGGCCGGGAGTCAAAGCCGGATGTGAGACAAGGTGGCTGGGAGGGGAGGGGTTAGGTGGGGCTGTGTTGGGCATTGCAAATAATTTAACAAATGGTTCTTGGCCCTAATGACCGGCTGCGTAAGCATGGTGGGGGGGCATGTGACTGGGTGGGAGTGAGTGATGTCAAGTTGGCCCACCCTGATTTTGTGGCTCCCTGTGTTTTCTTTTCTGTGGGAAATGGGTCCAAATGGCTCTTTGAATGTTTAAGGTTGCAGACCCCTAGTCTAGGACAACTGAACGTGGCCAACTCGCCACGTCCAATTTTCTACTACCAACTTGCCAACTCGCTGCGGTCAACTCACTGAGGGGCAAATTGCCATGGCCAATTCACCGCAGGACAAGTCACTGCAGAACAAGAGTTACACTAATAGTGAATAAATTGTGGAATTAGAG
The DNA here is from genome assembly GCA_023053685.1 of Diadophis punctatus similis. NCBI lineage: Eukaryota > Metazoa > Chordata > Lepidosauria > Squamata > Dipsadidae > Diadophis > Diadophis punctatus. The sequence continues at coordinate 2,237,795 of JALIGW010000009.1, forward strand.
ATGGGAAGGCTTGGGGGAAAAACCTGGAAAAATTGAGGAAAAAAACAGATTCCCCCCCCCATTTTTTTCCAAATAATTTTTTTTTCACAACAATTTTTTAAAAAGGAGTGTCGGATATGTTCTTTTCCAATGATAAATCATATATCTATGGCATGGTATTCAAACTATATAACATGAAGATCTTAATGTAAGTTTTCTGAGATTTTTTGTAAAGTCTTAAATTGTTGCAAGTTCTCTCAGCTGAAGACAAGGAAATCCTGGAATACAATTAAAGTAACACTGTACTTCTCAAACAAGAGAAATATGCATTTGTGCCACTAGGGGGCACTGCAGGGAAAAGGTTCCAGTTTAGTTTGGTTGTGTACCTGGGACCTCCTACAGTTGAGTAATTGTTGGTATACAGTAGACGATCTATCCTCTCAGGCCTTAACTGACAGGTAAGACTTATATACCACTTCACAGTGCTTTACTGTAAATTTGTCTGTTAAATTAGTTTCTCTTTTATAACCCTTAAATGATTCCTATTAATGTTCTCCACCATCACAGCATAATGTTTCCCTATAGCAATGATGGCGAACCTATGGCACGCGTGCCACAGCTGGCACGTGGAGCCATATGTGAGGGCAGTCCAGGTGTTGCCCTATGTCAGCTCCAGCACACATGCGCACACTGGCCAGCTGATTTTTGGGCTTCTTTTCGGCTGTTTTTGCTCTCCCCAAGCTTCAGGAAAGCCTCCTAAAGCCTGGGGATTCAGAAAAATGGCCCAACGGGCCAACCAGAAGTTCGGAAATGAAACAGAAGTGGAGCTGCCCTACTACTTACCTTCAGATATTTGCAACCAGGCCTGTGCATCTGTGTGGCATGTGAAGGAGTGAACTGGAAGAAAAGAAGAACCCACCCCTGGTGAGTACTGGTAACCCTCTTTTAAATAGTTTTATCTGGCAGATCCAAGAAGTGGGCCTTCTCCAAAGCAGAATCTTATATAAGGAACAGCCTCCAGTGCTGAAGTCCAAAGGGCTCCTACCTTCATAGCCATGTGAAATACTTAAATAAACATTAAGTAAAAGATACATGCAATTGCAGTGTTTAAAAAAGGGAATCTGCAGAGTTTCTTCCTTGTGGGATTGTATGACTCTAGCAGATGTTTATTTTTTGGGAGGAGGAGGAGAGAAGGTAGTCCTGCAAGTAACTTGGCATTATATCATGTAGGTCTTTAACAGTGAAAACAGCTTGTACAGCTTGTACAGTTGTATTGCAACATAGATGGAATGAACTGTACACATAACTACCTGTACAATTGTATTGTGGGTCAATTGAAGCTTATGGATGGTCCTCAAAGGCAATTTCATGAAGAGCACGTTGCAACCAGAATGTGTCTAAAGTGTGAGTGCCCATGAACAAGGCCTCCTAGTATAAAAATGGGAGCAACTGGTCAACTATTTTTCTCTCACCTACACCATTTGGAACCAGGTCTGGAGGAAGGATAAATCATTGCACAATAATTCTCCTTGCATTCCCAATCCCCTAAATTGGTTTAATGTGTCAATGGTAAAGAAGGCTGCTAAGAGAGATCAAGCATTACCCCTATCCCAAGCTTCTCACAAATCATTGACAAACATGACCAAAGCTGCCATAGTAATGTACCATCATCTGAATTCCAACTGAAAAGGTTTTCGATAATCCATTTCCTCCATGGCCTTCTGAGTGCAAGTCTAGTGTAAATGGTTTGTTTAAAATTTCTTTATAATGGTTCAAGTTATATTGTATAGGATAAGGATGACAATGACAATGATGATGATGGTGATGATGATGATGATGATGATGATGATGATGATGATGATGATGATGATGATATATGCCATAGTTCCAGAAGAACTATGAAGAAGAAGAAAAAATAGAAAAGGAACTGAACAATGGACCATAAAGTGGGTTGACAAATGCCAGTTTCCTTCAATGATCTGGATGTTCAGGTGCACTCCTTGGCCTGAAATCTCAGTCACTTCAGTAGCATGCTTCCTTAAATCTCAGCTGAACAGCTTTCATGACTCAATGTTGAGCTGGGTCCTAGAGTCTAGAAGAACACATTACCATCCAGGTCCAGAATACAGGCAACACTAGTTTGAATTATAATGTCAACACAGTGTGGGAGAGGGAAGTCTGGATTGTCAGACTAGACAACAACAACAGACCATCCCATGGGAACCAAGGTTATCTCAACAGATGCTGGCGAGAGACTGAAGGGACTTGTCAAGAAGATGCCAGAACACTTAATTGGACAATGTGATCTGTAACCATGATGGAGTGAATTATCTATTATTTTATTATACTGAAATCACAGAAAATATTTACAGCTGGTTTTGTTTTCATTTGTGTCAAAATGATGTAACCAATAAAACAGTTCTTTGAGAAAGCTCAAAGTCTTGGAGTGCTGAATTGGTTGGGTTCATTAGCCAGAACATTGACATTTACATATGATGGTTTCAGGAATTAAAATTTTGGAGGAGTCTGGAACATATTATTTTTGTTTTAGACATCTAGTATATTTACCATAATTCATTTACTATATTATATATTTTCCTTTCCTTGGTCATCCCCATGCAATCTTTATATATATTTGGGTGTGAATATACAGTATATATTTGGTTAAATGTAACATTTCCATTTTTCCTCTCAAAATTAAAATATATTTAATGTCTTTAAAATGGATAAAAGTAAATTAATATCTATTTGTTTTCTAATTAATAATAATGTAGTGCAATTGTGTGTACATTTAAATCTAAATCAAATTATATACTATAGATCAGTATTTTAATTTGTCCAATCAAGTATACCATAAATATATCAACTATATATAATGATTATAGATTCATCTCAAGCTACATATATAATATAATAACTAATAAAATGGCAGAAGTCATCACATATACTATAAAGTACAAACATATATTCAGGTATTAATTCATCAAGCTACTGTATACTGTAACTCTACTTTTCAGTTCAATAGTATAACTAAACTTTTTAGATATTTTTCTTGTCTGAGAATGGCTGTTACCAATTGAATAAATCTGAGGGCCTATGATTATTTGTTAGCTGTTGGGATATAAAGCAGAGAAAGTGCCTAAATAAAGTTCACAGTAAAGGAGTTGAATTTCCCTTTTGTGGCTAGTATGTTTCACACAAAAAGTCTATAATGCATTTCCTGTCTGCAATATATGTACATATCATCTGATCAAAGAGTTCAATGTAGCCATCCCAGCAAGTTCCATCATCTTCACCAGCCATTCCTCCATTAGGGGTTGTGCGTTGTGGTGCATCTTTGTGCATAGAATAATCTTGCTGCAGTTATCATATATAAAAATGAAGTTCTATGACATGTTTCCATCAATCATAAAACAAAAACTTCTAATTTAATTTGTATATTTATCTTTACAATCCTCTGAATCAGCATATGTCTTTGCATACAGAACTTTTTATATGTCCACCAAATATGACAAAATCTCCCTTCTAGTAATTTACATTTCCAGTTTTTATATGTCCACCAAATATGACAAAATCTAGTCATTTACATTTCCAGTTTCTCTGGTGACATATACCAATAGTACATTGCTTTATGAAAATTCTCCTTAGATTGTAATGTATAATGTAAATGGCATTGTGTTTGATTTCATTATACCATTTTTTGATGATAATATGATTGGTTTCCATGCATAAATATCAAATTTATCAAATATCAAATTTCACATCTAAATATTTTCCACAATGCAATTTTGATCTCTCTGTTCCTCATAGTGTAGATAATCGGATTCATTAAAGGAGGAATCACACAATATAATACAGCAATTACTACATCCACATCTGAAGGAGAGTCTGAAGTAGGCTTTAAGTAAGCAATAAATCCAGTGCTGATTAACAAGGATACAACAGTAAGATGGGGAAAACAAGTTGAGAAGGCCTTATTTCGTCCTTGTGAAGTAGGAATTCTAAGCACAGATTTGAAAATCTGCACATATGAAATAATTATGAAACCAAAGCAACCCAGAGAAATACATGCATTGAATACAATAACTCCAACTTCAATAAGATATGCATTATCACAGGATACTTTCAGAAGCTGTGGGACTTCACAGAAGAACTGATTGAGAACATTAGAACAAAAGTTAATTGCAAAGGTGCTACAAGTATGCCAGGCTGAAAAAAGAAGACTAGCTATCCATACAATGGCTGTCAGCTGAAGACAAGTTTTTGTGTCCATTATGCTTTCATAGCGTAATGGATCACAGATAGCAATGTATCTATCATATGCCATGGCTGTGAGTAGGAAAAGATCTGATATAATGAAGAAGAATAAAAAAAATACTTGTGCGATGCACCCATAGTAGGAAATCTCCCTGGAATTCAAAAAAGCATTTATCATGGCTTTGGGAATAATGACAGAAATAGACCCAAGATCCATAACTGATAAATTCATTAAGAAAAAGTACATGGGTGTATGGAGTTGATGATGGAAGGACACTGCTGAGATAATAAGAAAATTTGCAATCAAGGCTGCTAAGTAGATCACTAGAACAAAAAAGAAAATTAGTACATTTTGTTCAAACCGCTCAGAAAAACCCAGGAGAAGAAAAACATTGATGTCACTTACATTAGACATTTTCTTCCTGGAGACTGTTTACTGCAATTTTGTGGGGGGAAATACAAATTATTCAATGCATAAAGCAATAAACTTTGTATCATGAATAGTAATGGGACTTTTAACTAATAAAAGGAATAAAAATGTAAATATTTGCGAATAGTTTGATCATAGGTTTTTATCATAAATAAGACCATTAAATTGTGTGGATGATTAGAGATGTTGACATATTAATTTGGGCTCTTTAATTAAACTACACAGATTTGTTAAGGTGTTTTCTTGCTAGAGAAGAAAGATCAAATGTTACTCTATCTCCCAATCAAGGTCAATTCAAACTATAAAGATATTTTAGGAATAATTTAACTCGAAACAGTTTCTAATTCCTAAATGACGCCTCTCCAATCCATAATAACAACAGAAAAGTGACTTCAATGAAACAAAGTATTACCTTTTGGGATTGTTGGTAAATGAAAACTGTTATGGTTTTGAGTAGCTATGGCACCTTTTGGAGAGGATCCAGAGGAAATAAAGTACCTCATTGAGTGTTTTCACAGGTATATTGTACTTCTGGTTAATCAGAACGTCTCTGACCTTGGAAGATAAACAAAGCTAAGAACATAAAATAATAGGGTTGGAAGGGATCTTGGAAGTTGTCTAATCCAACTCCTAGTCAAGCAGGACACCCTATATCATTCCAGACAAATATTTTTTCCACCTCTTCTTGAGAATCTTTGGTGTTGGAGCTCCCACGACTTCTAAAGGCAAGCTGTTCCACTGGTTAATTGTTCTGTCAGGAATTATCTTAGTTCTAGGTCGAATCTCAACTGCTTTACAGCATCACACCAGTCTAAAGGTCCCATCTACCAAATAGAGAATCCCTACTAATTGGAATGTGTATTGTTAAATGTGAGGGGAGGAATTTTATTTTACTTAGGCTATGTTGGAGACCTTCCAGAATTTTTCAGATTCTGAACTAGACTAGAAAATTCATGGCGAAAGAAAGTAGTAGTTTTGTTTCATATATTTGGCAAGAGTGCTATTTCTGGTCTATCACAAGGCATTAAAAATCTGGTTTTGCCATCACAAATAGAGAAGGATGGGTGTGTCTGTTTCTTGGTTTTATTGAAATTGGAATGCTGTGAATACCTGCTATTCTATGTTATTTATGTTATTTCTAGTTTTGGTTGTTTAATTTTATTTTAATCATTAGCCACTCAGAATTACATACATAAGACGGGTGACCATATTAAGTAAATAAATAAACAAGCAAACCAACAAACATAGCCATAAAACCAAGTCATCTGGAAGTTACTCGATCTTAGGGAACTATATTATTTTAATCTTACACAATTTAATATATTATTTAACGAATTGAATATCATATTCCTGCCCCCAAAACCATGTCTACCCCAAAATTAATTTTAATGCTAAAATACTTTTTTTTTTATCTCTAGAGATTGAATCTCAAATTTAATAGGAATTAAGATTTTTTTTTCTAAATTATGTGGACACTGTGAATACAGTGTTTCTTTTGTGCTATATCATGGCTTTCACTTCTACAATAAAGAGTAAAATGAAGGATGAAAGAATTGATACACACAGAGAAAAAGTATGACATATAGAAAAGAGATAAATTACCTCTCAATGCAACATCTTAATTCATCTTAATGGTGTTTTCACTAAGGTATCACTGAAGAAAGGTTACACAGCCTATAATGCAAGTCCTAGAAATCCATGCTTTTCTGATTATGAGTTGGATGAGATCACAATACTTTTTCATCCTGTTGAATTATATTTTATAAGTGTGTCTGTAGTACCACAGCACCCAGTCCAGATAAATAATGTATATCCCAAGAGAAATTAGTGCATTAGTAATTTGAAATATCTCTCTCTGAAAAAAACCGTGAATGTCACAACATATCTATAGGTAATTTGTGTTCATATACCTATGATAAACATTATATTTTCCTTGGAAAATATAATGAATTCCTGGGACAAATTGGTACAGCCAAATCAGCACAGCCAACTTGCCATGGCCCGCTCCCTGTGGGACAACTCACCGTGGTCCTCTAACTGTGGTATAATTTGCTATGGGACAATTCTACAATTCAATTTAAGTATTTAAATTAATTTTAAAAATATTTTAATTTTTGCCATTCACATTTCATCTTGTCCCTCCTTTTGCATTCTTTCTTTAATGATTACATTCCACCAAGAGATATAAAATTTCTGGAAATTTTGAAGACATGAGGGAAAAAACAGGGGTTTTTTTTCTGGAAAAAAATAGAAACACTGGAAAAATGGAGGGGGGAAGTTCCGTGTGAAGTAGTTTTACAAATTGCATGAAATGCACTGTATTTAAAAATATTATGCTTGCAGTAAACAAGTAACCAACCTTTCCCTCAAAAACAACAACAACAAAAAAGCAAGCAACCATCAACATAAAAAATAATTAGATTTGGCCCTTAAACACCTATAACAAATAAAGTTAATTTCTACCTCCAAATTTAAGCTCCATAGAAGGTTTGCCTTTTGAATGGTGCTTTTAAAAAAAGAAAAGAAACAGAAGACACAACATATGTATGCAGTTTATTCTATCTCATTTTCTGAACTACTGTTATCATTTTCCATTTTTTGTGTCATTTTTATATTTTATCTATTCTTTACCATTTGGTCCTTTGAGGTCCTTTTCTAAATGTCTAAAAAACAAAGAAGCTCTTCAAGCAACAATAATAATCGGGGATCTTAAAATTTCCAGAAATGTAAGGAACAGTGTGCTTGATGAGGATGTGTTTTGTGTTCAGATGCAGAATTACCTACAGATTTTAACATCAATTTTTTCAGTAATCTGTGCATCTAACTCAGATACTGCACTTTTATCAGAAATTCTTAACCATTTGGCTATGATAAAAACATCTGTTTTTGAAAACCTAAGTGCATCTCCAGTTACAATTGCTGTAGAAAATAAAGTGGAAGATTTTATTAAGAAACGGGAAGAATTTTGTTGCCATCCAATACGTGCTGCCGCAAGTCTACTGGATCCAAAATTCAAAGGTGGTGGTGTGAGTGATGAGAACACATTTGCTGCATTTGATTGGATTATAAAACAAGCTGCTCACTTAGGACTTGATGTTGGAAAAATACTTTCAAATGTTGCAGAATATAGAATATCTTCAGGGATTTGGACAAGGAATGCATTCTGGGATTCTGCAAAACATATCCCTCCTGCAACAATCTTATGGCATCTCTGGACCCCTACATGATTGGATAACCGCATTCCTGTCAAACAGACAACAAGTGGTTAAAATAGGGAGTGCCCTATCAAATCCTGCACCTGTCAACAGTGGTGTCCCTCAAGGCAGCATTCTAGGACCAATACTCTTCATACTTTACATAAATGATCTTTGTGATCATATTACAACTGCATTCTCTTTGCTGAGGATGTTAAACTATTTAACATCACCGACAATGCTGCTACCCTTCCAAAAGACCTTGACCATGTATCAGAATGGTCAAACAACTGGCAACTTCAAATCTCAGCCAACAAAAACTCTGTCTTACACATTGGCAAAAAGAATCAGAATACAAAATACAAACTTGGAGGACATGACCTTGTAGATGACCCTAACTCTGTCAAAGACCTTGGAGTACTCATATCAATGACCTAAGTGCCAGAGCCCACTGTAACAACATTGCCAAAAAGGCACTAACTGTTGTTAATCTAATCTTGCGTATCTGGCAATATTACACTGCTAACCAGAGCATACAAAACATTTGTTAGACCAATTCTTGAATACAGCTCACCTATATGGAACCCGCACTGCCTATCAGACATTAATACAATCGAGAGAGTCCAGAAATATTTCACAAGAAAAGTCCTCCATTCCTCTGCTCACAATAGAATACCTTATTCCACCAGACTTGAAATATTGGAATTAGACAATTTAGAACTATGTCACCTTCGATCTGATCTAAATATAGTTAATAAAATCATATATCAAAATGTCCTTCCTGTCAATGATTACTTCAGCTTCAACCGCAACAATGCACAAGCACGCAATAGATACAAACTTAATGTAAACCACTCCAAACTCGACTGCAGAAAATACGATTTCAGCAACAGAGTGATCAATGCTTGGAATGCACTACCTGACTTTGTGGTTTCTTCCCCAAACCCCCAAAACTTTAACCTTAGACTGTCTACAGTCAACTTCACCCATTCCTAAGAGGTCTGTAAGGGGCATGCATAAGCGCGCCACTGTGCCTACCGTCCCTGTCTTACTGTCCTATTGTCCTCATTTATCTGTATTTCTATGCTTATGTTATGTTCATACAAACATCTACTACCTTGTCCATGTTTGACAAAACAAATAATAAATAAAATAATTATAACATGGTGGCAAGGTCTCTGCACCACACAACCTCTTCTACCTCTTCCACCTCTCTTACTGCAGATTCCTGCACCTTCTGCTGCATGTGAAAGAATCTGGTCTATGTTTGGTAAATCAAGAAAGAAACTGACCTGTGAAAGAGTAGAAAAGCTTGTTTCAATTCATGCAAATCTAAAGTTTTTAGAAATCCATGAGAAAAATGACAAAAAGAAATGGAAAATGATAACAGTAGTTCAGAAAATGAGATAGAATAAACTGCATGCATATGTTGTTTCTTTTCTTTTTTTAAAAGCACCATTCAAAAGGCAAACCTTCTATGGAGCTTAAATTTGGAGGTAGAAATTAACTTTATTTGCTATAGGTGTTTAAGGGCCAAATCTAATTATTTTTTATGTTGATGGTTGCTTGCTTTTTTGTTGTTGTTGTTTTTGAGGGAAAGGTTGGTTACTTGTTTACTGCAAGCATAATATTTTTAAATACAGTGCATTTCATGCAATTTGTAAAACTACTTCACACGGAACTCCCCCCCTCCATTTTTCCAGTGTTTCTATTTTTTTCCAGAAAAAAAACCCCTGTTTTTTCCCTCATGTCTTCAAAATTTCCAGAAATTTTATATCTCTTGGTGGAATGTAATCATTAAAGAAAGAATGCAAAAGGAGGGACAAGATGAAATGTGAATGGCAAAAATTAAAATATTTTTAAAATTAATTTAAATACTTAAATTGAATTGTAGAATTGTCCCATAGCAAATTATACCACAGTTAGAGGACCACGGTGAGTTGTCCCACAGGGAGCGGGCCATGGCAAGTTGGCTGTGCTGATTTGGCTGTACCAATTTGTCCCAGGAATTCATTATATTTTCCAAGGAAAATATAATGTTTATCATAGGTATATGAACACAAATTACCTATAGATATGTTGTGACATTCACGGTTTTTTTCAGAGAGAGATATTTCAAATTACTAATGCACTAATTTCTCTTGGGATATACATTATTTATCTGGACTGGGTGCTGTGGTACTACAGACACACTTATAAAATATAATTCAACAGGATGAAAAAGTATTGTGATCTCATCCAACTCATAATCAGAAAAGCATGGATTTCTAGGACTTGCATTATAGGCTGTGTAACCTTTCTTCAGTGATACCTTAGTGAAAACACCATTAAGATGAATTAAGATGTTGCATTGAGAGGTAATTTATCTCTTTTCTATATGTCATACTTTTTCTCTGTGTGTATCAATTCTTTCATCCTTCATTTTACTCTTTATTGTAGAAGTGAAAGCCATGATATAGCACAAAAGAAACACTGTATTCACAGTGTCCACATAATTTAGAAAAAAAATTCCTATTAAATTGGAGATTCAATCTCTCATATGAAAAAGTATTTTAGCATTAAAATTAATTTTGGGGTAGACATGGTTTTGGGGGCAGGAATACAATATTCAATTCGTTAAATAATATATTAAATTGTGTAAGATTAAAATAATATAGTTCCCTAAGATCGAGTAACTTCCAGATGACTTGGTTTTATGGCTATGTTTGTTGGTTTGCTTGTTTATTTATTTACTTAATATGGTCACCCGTCTTATGTATGTAATTCTGAGTGGCTAATGATTAAAATAAAATTAAACAACCAAAACTAGAAATAACATAAATAACATAGAATAGCAGGTATTCACAGCATTCCAATTTCAATAAAACCAAGAAACAGACACACCCATCCTTCTCTATTTGTGATGGCAAAACCAGATTTTTAATGCCTTGTGATAGACCAGAAATAGTACTCTTGCCAAATATATGAAACAAAACTACTACTTTCTTTCGCCATGAATTTTCTAGTCTAGTTCAGAATCTGAAAAATTCTGGAAGGTCTCCAACATAGCCTAAGTAAAATAAAATTCCTCCCCTCACATTTAACAATACACATTCCAATTAGTAGGGATTCTCTATTTGGTAGATGGGACCTTTAGACTGGTGTGATGCTGTAAAGCAGTTGAGATTCGACCTAGAACTAAGATAATTCCTGACAGAACAATTAACCAGTGGAACAGCTTGCCTTTAGAAGTCATGGGAGCTCCAATACCAAAGATTCTCAAGAAGAGGTGGAAAAAATATTTGTCTGGAATGATATAGGGTGTCCTGCTTGACTAGGAGTTGGATTAGACAACTTCCAAGATCCCTTCCAACCCTATTATTTTATGTTCTTAGCTTTGTTTATCTTCCAAGGTCAGAGACGTTCTGATTAACCAGAAGTACAATATACCTGTGAAAACACTCAATGAGGTACTTTATTTCCTCTGGATCCTCTCCAAAAGGTGCCATAGCTACTCAAAACCATAACAGTTTTCATTTACCAACAATCCCAAAAGGTAATACTTTGTTTCATTGAAGTCACTTTTCTGTTGTTATTATGGATTGGAGAGGCGTCATTTAGGAATTAGAAACTGTTTCAAGTTAAATTATTCCTAAAATATCTTTATAGTTTGAATTGACCTTGATTGGGAGATAGAGTAACATTTGATCTTGTCTAGCAAGAAAACACCTTAACAAATCTGTGTAGTTTAATTAAAGAGCCCAAATTAATATGTCAACATCTCTAATCATCCACACAATTTAATGGTCTTATTTATGATAAAAATGTACTGTATGATCAAACTATTCGCAAATATTTACATTTTTATTCCAATATTAGTTAAAAGTCCCATTACTATTCATGATACAAAGTTTATTGCTTTATGAGTTGAATAATTTGTATTCTTTGCACAAAATTGCAGTAAACAGTCTCCAGGAAGAAAATGTCTAATGTAAGTGACATCAATGTTTTTCTTCTCCTGGGCTTTTCTGAGCGGTTTGAACAAAATGTACTAATTTTCTTTTTTGTTCTAGTGATCTACTTAGCAGCCTTGATTGCAAATTTTCTTATTATCTCAGCAGTGTCCTTCCATCATCAACTCCATACACCCATGTACTTTTTCTTAATGAATTTATCAGTTATGGATCTTGGGTCTATGTCTGTCATTATTCCCAAAGCCATTATAAATGCTTTTTTGAATTCCAGGGAGATTTCCTACTATGGGTGCCTCGCACAAGTATTTTTCTTCTTCTTCTTCATTATATCAGATCTTTTCCTACTCACAGCCATGGCATATGATAGATACATTGCTATCTGTGATCCATTACGCTATGAAAGCATAATGGACACAAAAACGTGCCTTCAGCTGACAGCCATTGTATGGATAGCTGGTCTTCTTTTTTCAGCCTGGCATACCTGTAGCACCTTTGCAATTAACTTTTGTTCTAATGTTCTCAATCAGTTCTTCTGTGAAGTCCCACAGCTTCTGAAAGTATCCTGTGATAATGCATATCTTATTGAAGTTGGAGTTATTGTACTCAATGCATGTATTTCTCTGGGTTGCTTTGGTTTCATAACTATTTCATATGTGCAGATTTTCAAAGCTGTGCTTCGAATTCCTACTTCACAAGGACGAAATAAGGCCTTCTCAACTTGTTTTCCCCATCTTATTGTTGTCTCCTTGTTAATCAGCACTGGGAGTATTGCTTACTTAAAGCCTACTTCAGACTCTCCTTCAGATGTGGATGTAGTAATTGCTGTATTATATTGTGTGATTCCTCCTTTAATGAATCCAATTATCTACACTATGAGGAACAGAGAGATCAAAATTGCATTGTGGAAAATATTTAGATGTGAAATTTGATATTTGTAAAATTTGATATTTATGCATGGAAACCAATCATATTATCATCACCAAATGGTATAATGAAATCAAACACAATGCCATTTACATTATACATTACAATCTAAGGAAAATTTTCATAAAGAAATGTACTATTGGTATATTTCACCAGAGAAACTGGAAATGTAAATTACTAGAAGGGAGATTTTGTCATATCTGGTGGATATATAAAAAGTTCTGTATGCAAAGACATATGCTGATTCAATGGATAGTAAAGATAAATATACAAATTAAATGAGAAGTTTTTGTTTTGTGATTGATGGAAACATGTCATAGAACTTCATTTTTATATATGATAACTGCAGCAAGATTATTCTATGCACAAAGATGCACCACAACACACAATCCCTAATGGAGGAATGGCTGGTGGAATGGAAGATGATGGAACTTCCTGGGATGGCATTGAACTCTTTGATCAGATGATATGTACATATATTGCAGACAGGAAATGCATTTTAGATTTTTGTGTGAAAAATACTAGCCACAAGAGGGAAATTCATCTCCTTTACTGTGAACTTTATTTAGGCACTTGTCTCTGCTTTATATCCTAACAGCTAACAAATAATCAAGCCCCTTAGATTTATTCAATTGGTAGCAGTCACTCTCAGACAAGAAAAATATCTAAAAAGTTTAGTTATACTATCGAACCGAACAGTAGCGTTATAGTATAGCTTGATGAATTAATAATACCTGAATATATGTTTCTACTTTATAATATATGTGATGACTTCTGCCAATTTATTAGTTATTATATTTGTGGTGCCCACATTTTATTAGTTATTATATTTGTCGTGCCCACATAACTACTGTAAAATAGTAGTTGTTGTATAAAGTTATAATGTTGTTAAAAGGAACTGTTCAAACAAGTAAGTATAGAGCCAGACAGCTTTTAAAATGTATGGTAAATAGAAAGGGGGAGGTGTTTATCCCAGTGCTCCAGAAGGGAGGGGAATAGATGACATCATAAGAGACAGCCAATCGGAGCATAGATAGCTGGGCCAGGAACTATAAAAGGCCTTGCTAAGAGAGATGTGGAGCTCTGTCTGTATTAGTGAGAAGACCTGAAGAAAGCTCTCTGTTATGTTGTGTGGTAACTGCTAAAGGAGGGAAGTTTCAGTGAGAAGAGCTGTGAAGAAAGCTCTCTGTTTTGTGTGAACTTCCATGAGAGAAGGATTCAGTGAGAAGTGCTGTGAGGAACTGAGGGAAGCTCTGTTATGTGGTAAATCCCAGGAGGGAAGGCTTAGTGTGGAGAGTTGAGGAGCTCTGTGTGTGACTTCCAAAAGAGGGAAGATTTATAGAGAATCTCTGCCTGAATTTGACTGTCCAAGAGGGAAGTTGACAGGAGAGAAGATAGGCCTTAGGCAGTTCTGTGGGAAGCAGGAGCCAGGGTCAGGGTACAAGATTGATTGATATATATTGAGTAATCTGTAGATAGAGATTTATTTATTATTTATTTATTTATTATGGTGTTCTTATATGCCGCCAAACTCCCGAAGGACTCAGGGCGGCGTACAACAGGAAAAAAAATACAGGACACCAATTTATAAATAACACATTAAAACGAGATATATAAAAATTAAAAAACACAATATTTAAAATCATCCAATACCCATTCAATAACCATACATACTTGGGGTGAGCTTGAGTGGTTTAGACTCTACCCCCAGCCTGCAGGAAAAGCCATGTCTTGACAGCTTTTCAGAAGGCCAGCAGAGTGGGGATAGTTCGGGTCTCTGGGGGAAGTTGGTTCCAGAGCGCGGGGCCTGCCACAGAGAAGGCTCTCCCCCTAGGGCCCGCCAGGCGGCATTGCTTGGCCGACGGGACCTGGAGGAGTCCAACTCTGTGGGCCCTAACTGGTCGAAGGGAAGTATGAGGCAGAATGCGGTCCTGGAGATAACCTGGTCCTAAGCCATGAAGGGCTTTAAAGATGGTGATCAACACCTTGAATTGGACCCGGAGACCGATGGGCAACCAATGCAGCTGGCGGAGTATAGGTGTCACGTGGGTGTACCTTGGCACACCCACCACAGCACGCGCAGCCGCATTTTGCACCAGCTGAAGTCTCCGGATACTCTTCAAGGGTAGCCCCATGTAGAGCGCGTTGCAGTAGTCCAAGCGCGAGGTGACAAGGGCATGAGTGACCGTGAGTAGAGCCTCCTTCTCCAAGTATGGCCACAACTGGTGCACCAGGCGAACCTGTGCAAAGGCCCCCCTAGCCACAGCAGAAAGATGGTGATCCAATTTTAGCTGTGGATCTAGGAGGACCCCCAAGTTGCGGACCTGATCCAAGGGAGTCAGTTTTGCTCCCTTGAACACCAAGGAGGGGCAGTTGACATAGTCCTTAGGAGGCAGTATCCAAAGCCACTCAGTCTTGTTGGGATTAAGTCTGAGTCTGTTCCTCCCCATCCAGATCCTAATGTCGTCCAGGCACCGGCACATTACATCAACTGCCTCCCTGAAGTCAGACGGGGTGGTGATGTACAGCTGGGTATCATCAGCGTACTGGTGGAAACACACCCCATGTCTGCGGATGATCTCCCCCAGCTGTTTCATGTAAATGTTAAACAGGATGGGCGAGAGAACCAACCCCTGAGGCACCCCACATGATAGGGGCCTAGGGGACGATCTCTGTCCTCCTGCTAACACCGACTGCATCCTATCGGCGAGATAAGAGGAGAACCACCGCAAAACGGTGCCTCCCACCTCCAACTCACCGAGACGATGCAGAAGGATACCATGGTCGATGGTATCGAAAGCCGCTGAGAGGTCAAGTAGCACCAGGATGGAGGAATTTCCCCCATCCCGGGCCCGCCTGAGATCATCCATCAGGGCGACCAAGGCAGTTTCTGTACTGTAGCCGCGCCTGAAGCCCGACTGATAAGTATCAAGATGATCTGTTTCATCCAGAAGCTGCAGAAGCTGAGTAACCACTACCTTCTCCACAACTTTCCCCAAAAAGGGTAAGTTGGAGACCGGACGATAGTTCTTCAAATCAGCTGGATCCAGGGAAGGCTTCTTCAGGAGGGGTCTCACAACCGCAGCTTTTAATGACTGCGGTACGGATCCCTCCCTCAAAGAAGCGGTGACCACCACCTGGATCCAGCCGCGTGCCACCACTCTACTGGCCGAGACCAACCAGGAGGGGCACGGGTCCAATAAACAGGTGGAGGTACCCATCGCCCCCACAGCTCTGTCCACATCTTCGGGAGAAACAGGCCCAAACTCTTCCCATAACGGTGGACTAAGACTTGCCCCTGTCAACTCTATGGACTCTGCCCAGCCAGAGTCCAGGTTCGACTGAATCTGAGCGACTTTATCCGACAGAAACTCAGCGAATTCCTCAGCTCTGCCTTGTAAGTGTTCCTCGCTCCCCCCTTTAGCAAGGAGGGAACGAGTCACCCTAAACAAGGCGGCTGGGCGAGAATCTGCGGACGCAATAAGAGCGGAAAAATAGGATCGTTTTGCCGCCCTTATCGCCACTAAATAAGATCTGATGTAAATTCTTAATAGTGTTCGGTCAGACTCGGTTTTGCTGGCTCTCCAGCGGCACTCTAGACGTCTCTTCTGGCGTTTCATCTCCCAGAGCTCCTCGGTAAACCAGGGAGCTTTCCGGGATCCACTGCCATGGAGAGGTCGCTTAGGCGCAATTCGGTCTAACGCCCCTGATGCTGCGGTGTTCCAAGCAGCCACCAGGGAGTCAGCCGAATTGTGTACCAGGGTTTCAGGTATTTCCCCAAGTTCCCTCTGGAATCCTTCCGGCTCCATTAGGCGCCTGGGGCGGAACCACCTAGTCGGTCCCGCCTCCCTGCAGGGGAGGAGTGGGGCTGCGAAGTCCAACCTCAGTAGGAAATGATCTGACCATGACAGAGGGGTGATGACTATGTCCCTTATCTTCAGATCATCTCTCCACTGCCCCGAAAGAAACACTAGGTCGAGCGTGTGACCACCCTCATGAGTCGGACCCTGGATTACTTGGGTCAGGTCCATGGTTGTCATGGAATCCATGAACTCCTGAGCTATCCCAGAGGTTTCGCCAGCAGAAGGCAAGTTGAAGTCCCCCAGCACCATAAGCCTAGGGAACTCAACTGCCAAGCCAGCTACTGCCTCGAGCAGCTCAGGCAGGGCCTTACTTACGTAGCTGAGAGGCAGGTACGTTAAGAAAAGGCCCACCTGTACCCCTAAGTCCAACTTCAGAAGGAGCGTCTCACACCCAACAATCTCCGGGGCAGGGATCCTACGAGGATACAGGTTTCCGCGCGTTATTATTGCCACTCCTCCCCCCCTTAAATAAGAGATAAATGGTGAAACGTGCTCTTATCTATAGGCCTAGAAACAAAGAAGAATTGGATTTGCTTAGATTTAGTCAGGAAAGCAAGGAGAGTCTATTGAGGGGAAGAAGAGGAAAGAAAGAATTAAATAGTTGGTTGTGGCTTTAACAAATTCACTTGACAATTACTGAGAAGTTGTATTTAAATAAACTGTTTACTAGTTTGTTAAAGAAACGTGTCAATGTCTGTCTATTCCACACATAAAGCAAATCTCAAACAATCCTGCAGAGCTTAGAGATATTGAAGAAGAAGTAAAAAGCAAACCTCTAAAGAGAGAGAAAAGTGAAACAGAGGGTGCAACCCTTGGTCAGGGAGATATAAAAGGAAAATTAAACAAAAATCGCTACCAAGACATATAAAATAATAAACCTGACTGGAAGTGGACGGGTGGCATCCCTCGCAATATTATATATGCATCTTGAGATAAATCTATAATCATAATACATATAGTTGATATATTTATGGTATACTTGATTGGACAAATTAAAATACTTATCTATAGTATATAATTTGATTTAGATTTAACTGTATATACAATTGCACTACATTATTATTAATTGGAAATCAAATAGATATTAATTTTCTTTTATCCATTTTAAAGACATTAAATATATTTTAATTTTGCGAGGAAAAATGGAAATGTTACATTTAACCAAATATATACTGTATATTCACACCCAAATATATATAAAGATTGGATGGGGATGACCAAGGAAAGGAAAATATATAATATAGTAAATGAATTATGGTAAATATACTAGATGTCTAAAACAAAAATAATATGTTCCAGACTCCTCCAAAATTTTAATTCCTGAAACCATCATATGTAAATGTCAATGTTCTGGCTAATGAACCCAACCAATTCAGCACTCCAAGACTTTGAGCTTTCTCAAAGAACTGTTTTATTGGTTACATCATTTTGACACAAATGAAAACAAAACCAGCTGTAAATATTTCCTATGATTTCAGTATAATAAAAGAATAGATAATTCAGTCCATCATGGTTACAGATCACACTGTCCAATTAAGTGTTCTGGCATCTTCTTGGCAAGTCCCTTCAGTCTCTGGCCAGCATCTGTTGAGATGACCTTGGTTCCCATGGGATGGTCTGTTGTTCAGGGGCATGGCAGGCCTGGGTGGCTTCCGGTTCTAGCTACCCAGGCCGCCAAGTTACTGAACCGGCAGGAATCCACCTCTGGTACTTACTCTATGTGATTTGGAGTGGTGAGCAGGTATCCTCAGGACTTTGATGGGAATAACCAGCATTTGGAAGGTTCCTGGGAATCAGTACACTTTCTGCAACAGTAGTGTAATATGGATAAACTGTGGGATGCTTAGAACTGCCCTTTCAAGCTTATGTTAAGTTTAAAAGCAGATGACCTTACAATATGTAGCTATTTTATAAGTTGAATTTTATACAATATATAAATAATTGATTCATGACCATAACTGGAACAGGTACTCCCACTGGCAAATGATGCAATATTACATGTTGATTGCTGGCTTGTTTTGCTTCAGCCAACAATGGAACAAAAAGACCAAAACACCTCCCCACCAGTAATCAACACTCAGATAGATTAACTCCAAGAGTAACATCAGACCAACATCCAAGAAGTAAACATTACCCCACTCAAGGCACTGCCAAACAAGCTAACAGTGAAAAGTCCACAAAAGAACCTCCAAGACCATTCCCACCAATACTAACAGAGCAAATCAGTATACTATAAACTGAGAGCAACTCCCCCTCCTTCTTTGATAATGTTACCTAGTTTGGGTAATGAAATGTCTACAAGGAAACAACCAAGCTCAACGAGTATCAAGAACTCCTCAAGGATTTTCTAGTGATTATACAACAAATTGAACTATGATGTCCAGGGAAAAAGTCATTTAACATAATTAGAAAAGAAACTTAGAAAAATCCTCTCAAATAACTATTCTTCTACTGATATTTATGTCTGAAAGAAGAAACAAATCCCTTTACCACAATATGACAGGTTTGGATATAACATTTTCTTGAGAATGGAACACAAATAAAAATATTTGTTAAAGTTTTGCATGTTACATAATTAATTAACTTTCAAGAGAGAAATTTAAATCTTTATTTATATTTCCAGTGCAGTAAGTATGAAGTGTTTGTCCAGATTTTGAAATATATTAAAGTTGTAAATATCTGCTAGACCTTTTTTAAAAAACGTGACAGTCTAATTGTATATGTGAATTGTCTAATCAAGCAGTAAATCAATTATGCTTAACCATAAGCAGAATCTAAAGCAAACAATCCTTTGAAAAAAAGGAAGAATGAATTGATCCTGCAGAACTGCATACATGAGACAGATTTCTCAAATATATTTAATTTTTTTTCACATTAATTAAATAAGCTTTGCATATGTAGGAACTTGATTTGTTTAAGCGATGGCCAAAACTTCCAACTTGATTTTGCTCATTTTGAATTAAATATTGGAGCAACCTAAGCTCACAAGAGGTTTAGCTTGAGAATAATAGAATATATGACAAAAATTAATCTTAGTGATACTGGATGTTTTTTAAAAGTTGTCTATCTTACTTCCTGATGCACTAAGTATATAAGAATAATGAAATAGGTCAACAAAATTTGTGATCTATTAATGTAAAGAATTGGCCTAAGCAAAATGATTAGCAGATACATCAACTAACATCACTGAGAACTTCTAAGATCTAGAACACATTTTTCTTCCAGAGCACCTAATTGGGTTTGTTCCCCTTAAATCTTGTCTCAGTGTGGGATGGAGGGAGGTGTTTTTAGAAGAGATGAATGAAGTGTGAAGAGAACCAGTTTGTTTTGTAGATTAAGGCACTAGGCTATAACATGGAAGGCTGTGAGTTCTAGCCCTACCTTAGGTATGAAAGCTAGTTGGATGGGCTAGTCTCCCTCTGTCCCTCTCCCTCCCTCACAGGGTTGTTTTTGTGGGGAAAACAGGAGGAGGATTTTAACTTACCTCGCTACCGGTTCTCTTCCTCCCATGCCTCGTGGGTGCACCTCGTGGGCATGCACATGCAAAGCATGCACATGCATGCACAGTGGCAAAAAATCCATTTTTTTAATAAAAAGCCAAAAACAAGATGGCGATGCATGTGTAGTGCCAGAAACTCAGCTTCTGCGCATGTGCAACCCCCCCCCAAATAAGAAAAGATGGCAGTGCCCATGGACTGGCACTGACCGAACTGGTTCCGTGATGTCATTGTGACATCACCAGCGGTTTGCAACCGGTTCAGACGAACTGGTCTGAACCGGGAGGAACCCACCTCTGGAGGAAGGTATGCTTTGAATTTTTTATTAAAAATAATAAAAGTAGGAGAAAATTAAATAAATAACTAAAATACTGTGGGTATAAACCATGTGTATATACAGGTGGCAGAGTTATACAAACTTTGAAGGTATTCCCAGTTGCCCAGCTAAAGCAAGTAGGCATAGATTGGAGAGCAGCAGTAGAATAAGACATTCACAGTGGAAATTTATTTTAGTGACAAGAATAATTTCAAATATCATGGGAAAAGGTAATAATAAATCAGTCCTGTATTTTACCAAGAAAACTGCATGGTATATAAAGTGATATCCTTTAAAAAGTGATTGACAATATAGTATCAAATGATGGGACCCTCAACTCAGGTAACATTCAATATGCTATGAGAAAAAGCTCAGGATGGAGACTTTGTCTCCTTTTTCTACTTTCATCTAGCTCAACAATTATGTAGTATAATAATTGTACTACAATTTTACAATTATAGTACAAGCTTAAACATAAATGTTCTTGTGCATTTAGCTTGATATTTTGCTCATTGTTTTGGTTAAATCAGAGCATTACAATGTTGTTAGCTGTCATAACACTAATTCTTTCTATTTATTTATTTATTTATTTATTTATTTATTTATTTATTTATTTATTTATTTATTTATTTATTTATTTATAATTAAATTTATATACCACCCTTCTCCAGGGGACTCAGGGCGGTGAACAGCCAAGTAAAAACACAATATAAACATTAAAATATGTATACATTTAAAAGAAAATAGTAGATATGGCCCTGATTTAAGACAATACAATTAAAATTTGGTAAAATCTTAAAAACCCCAAAAACTTTTTCACGCCAGCCCGGCTTGATAAAAATAGTACTTCTTGAGGGCACGGCGGAAGGTGGCCAGTCATGAATAGTTCTTAAATCTAGAGGGAACTGGTTCCAGAGGATGGGTGCTCCCACAAAGAAGGCCCTCGCCCTGGGTGTCACCAGCCTACACTGCTGGGCTGATGGCACCCTGAGGGGGCCCTCTCTGTGGGAGAGCACTGGTCAATGGGAGGCAGTTTGTGGCAGCAGGCGGTCTCGGAGATACCTAGGTCCAATGCCATGGAGCGCTTTAAAGGTGGTAACTAGCACCTTGAAGCGCACCGGGTAGACCACCGGAAGCCAGTACAGCTCGCGCAGGAGGGGTGTTATATGGGAGCGCCAATTAGCCCCCGAAACCACCCATGCGGCTGCATTCTGGACCAACTGGAGCCTCTGGGTGCTCTTCATGGGGAGCCCCATGTAAAGAGCATTGCAGTAGTCCAGACGCGACGTGACCAGGGCATGAGTGACTGTGCATAGGGAATCCCGATCCAGAAAGGGCAGACCTGATAAAAGGCCGCCCTGGTCACAGCTGTCAGATGGTCCTCTAAGGACAGCTGTGGATCCAGGAGGACACCCAGATTGCGAGCCCTTTCATCTCTCCTTGGTGGAATTTGTCTGTCTGTCTTATTGTCTGTCTGTCTGTCTGTCTGTCTGTCTGTCTGTCTGTCTGTCTGTCTGTCTGTCTGTCTGTCTATATCTATCTATCTATCTATCTATCTATCTATCTATCTATCTATCTATCTATCTATCTATCTATCTATCTGACATTATTTCTTTGCATATGTCTAATTAATAAGGGATAATGCTTTCTGTCCCCTTTTCAAAATGGAAACACGTTTTGCCTCATCAGAATCAGACAGTAGAGGCTGCTTAATTTATTAATTCAGATATCTGCTATTTGTCATTGATGCTTCTAAATCAACATGAGAGAGCAGAGAGATTTTTAAACTTCTACTGGGTCATTATGTCTTACCAATACAGTAAGAAAATTACAGCTATTCAGTAACTGAAAGTAAAGATACAATTTTGGTTGTCCCTTGCATTCTCATTAATTTAGAGTATCAATAAGAGTTTTTCTCTCTACAGGCTGCTTACTCAAGAAAGGAATGGATAATCAAAGTTTTGTTACTGACTTCCAACTCTTAGGATACTCCGATGTTCTGGCTCTTCGCATGTTAACATTTGGAGGATTTTTGCTTATCTATCTGGCTGCATTGATTGGAAACCTTCTTATGATAACTGTTGTAACCCTCAACCCTCATCTTCAAACACCAATGTATTTTTTCCTAGTTAATTTAAATATTGTTGACCTAAGCTTCATTTCAGTCACTGTTCCAAAAGCTATGGCTAATTCAGTTATGAATACCAGGAGGATATCATATTATGAATGCATGGCACAAGTCTTCTTCTTTTTTTGGGCAGGAGCATCAGAGTTCTTGCTCCTGACCTTGATGGCTTATGATCGATACGTTGCTATATGTAATCCACTGAATTATGCGAAAGAAATGAACCGAGAGGCTTGTTTGAAAATGGCTACCAGTGCATGGATCTTTGGGTTTTTTGATGCATCACTAAACACAGCTTGTACTTTTACTATCCCATTCTGTTCCAACAAAATCAACCAATTCTTCTGTGAAATCCCACAGCTCCTGAAGCTTTCATGTTCCAGTTCCTCCTATCTTACTGAACTTGGGCCCCTTGTATTTACTGTGTTAATATGTATAACCTGCTTTAGTTTCACAGTTACCTCTTATGTGTACATCTTTAGGGCTGTTTTTATTATTCCTTCTGTGGAAGGAAAGAAAAAAGCCTTTTCAACTTGTCTGCCCCACTTGGCTGTGCTCTGCTTATTCTACTTTACTGGGGTCTATGCTTGTTTGGGGACAATGTTCAGAACCTCATCAGGCTTGGATCTGCTACTCGCAGTGTTGTACTCAATGGTCCCTCCTTTCATGAACCCCATCATTTACAGTATGAGAAACAAAGAGATCATAACAGCACTTTGGAAGCTTCCACATAGAACAAGAAATATGATTTCAGTTTAAATATTTGATTCCATCTTTTAAAATCCAAATTCAAATAAAGGAAATTGATTAAACTCCAATGAACTCAACAGAAGATGTTACTTGTTACTAGCAAATTGTAAAGATTTCAATAGAGCACTGGGAGCAAAAAACATATAATACCACCAAAGCAATTACTGAGCATATACTTGATTCTTTAACAATAAAAAGAAGGCTTAGGAAGAACTAATTTTTAATTCCTATACTCCCAAAACTATCCAGATTTTCACCTTAAGTAAAATTTGCAATTTTTTTCAGTTGGAGAATATGGTGGGATGAAAGGCATTCAAATCAGTGACAGTTCAGGAGAAGCACCCTGTTAAAGCAGCATGGTCTCCTCACTTCTAAAAGCAAAGAGTTGGATTGGCCCAAAATTGTAGCCTCAAGAACTGTTCAGTTGTACAAAGTTAAAAGCTTGAGTTAGCCATATTTAACTTCTAAAGTTAGTATTGAACCACTTATGCCCAAAAATAATTAATGGGTTATATGTTGATCAATAATAAGAGATGTATGAGTCATAGAGACTTATTCATACATTGATTTAATTTCTTTTTCTCCCATTCGCCATTAATTTTTGTAACTTCAACTACATATGTTCATGGTACAACATAACGGAACACCCATAAATTAAGTCAATACAAGACTTTGATTCAGAGATTGTCAGAATTAATTCGGATGGTGCTTCAAGGGCTATCCAGCAGAAACTGATATTTAATACCAGAATAAATATATAATTCTAAAAATGCAGATAACATATACTTCAGAAAAAGAAACTGAGATTTATTGAGAGATAAGATTATGAAAAACATGTCAATGGCAAAAGCAGTGACAAAAAAAATAACAAACAGATATTGGGGAAATCGTATTCAATAGGGAAACAACATTAAACCATGTTTTAACAAATAGAAATGAATAGAGTTTTTTTGCGGGGGGGGGGGGCTAATGATGCCTCACCATGTAGGGATAAGAAGTCAAACATATGCTCTGTATGAGACATGTTGCCAAGGAAATGAGTGGGAAGGGTCGTAAGGGTTTTGGAGAATCAGGAGAAAAAGAAAGTACATATTCCTCATCATTAGGGGCAATAATTTTGAGGGTGGGAAGAATAATGATAATCCATCTGCATAAAAGTTAAACATGAAAAGAAGCACAACCAGGAGCATCTTGATTGTAGGGTTACATTAAACAGAACCTTGCAAAAATGAAAGTATTTCTCCCATCCTCTTTTACAGTCTCTGGAAAACTAGAGAAGATATCTTCTGAAAAGTTTCCCATTCAGCTTTGTGATCCAAGCTGTCTTTTATCTGACTATTACCTAGGCTGTGTTACATCCTCCTGTCTCCAATTCCCATATCCAATCACAAGGTTAGAAGGTGGGCACAAATAAACTGCTCCTTGATTGATCCAGATCCAGTTAATTAAGTGTTCTTCAAGACTCTGGAACCTAATTCAGCAGGATACCAGGAAGACTGTGCAACTGAGACTGTGGAAGAAACTAAGTAAAGGGACAATTAAAAGCCTTGAGTGGAACTGCAAATCCAATTCTGTGACGGATATTGATACTGCCCGTCCTATGGCTGGCACATTTTCAGTTTCCTTCTCTATTTGTTCAGTTTCCTTCTCTATTTCTCTTTCTTTGCTGCAGCAAATACCATTATCATCACCATCACCCAATGTAAAAGAGCTTTATGATTAAAACTACTGATTTATGAAAAATGAAAAATACATTCTGCCCATTTTAGGAACAATTAACCAGTGGAACAGCATGCAATCAGAAGTTGTGGGTGCTTCATCACTGGAAGTTTTTAAGAAGAGATTGGACAAATACTTAAATGGTATAGGGTCACCTGCTTGAGCAGGGGGTTGGAAATCTCCAAGATCCCTTCCAGCTCTATTCTGATTGGTTGGTTGGTTGGTTGGTTGGTTGGTTGGTGAAGAGAGCTAATCTTTCATTTAATTTTGAGCTATGATGTAGAAGGAGTTTTGCAGCCCAGTTCCTTTGTCAGAATGTATTTCATTATAATTCCCACCATCTTTGTCAATTGCAACTATTGAGCAGGACATGCTTTATGGAATGATAAATATTATATTCCCAATCCAATTTGAGAGTAGCTGGTTGGGGAAGATGAGCTTGACTTATTATGCAAGAGAACAACAACTGCTAGGATAACAAAGCAAAACTAGATTTTCCTCCATTAGTGGAAAGATCATACATGAATACTCTGTGAATTCAACTGAAAGGCTGCTATTATTACTGCAGTATCTACAGAATTAGTCTTAGCATAACTAATACAATAGCCAAATGTTGTGTGGCTGCATTGAAAATGAAGGAAATCAACCCTGGTTGTTCTTTTGAAAGATAGACACTGGAGCTGAAACGCAAATACTTTGGCTGCCAAATGAGAAGAGAGCACTCATTGGAAAAGACCCTGATGTTGAAAAGATTGAAGGCAAAAGGAGAAGGGGATGGCAGAGAATGAGATGGTTAGTTAGTGACACCAGTGCAATGAATTTGAATTTGGACAAACTTTGGGAGATAGTGGAGGACAGGGAGGCTGGTATGCTGTGGTCCATGGGGTCACAAAGAGTCAGAGACTACTTAGCAACTGCACAACAATAACAAGTGAAAATGAGCAAATTACAAGTACAAATATGACATATCTGTCAATTAGAGATATATCATTAATATTATTTATTTTATTTTACTTTATTTTACTTTAATCATTTTAGTTGATATTTGATCACAATTGGTTTGATCCTGCTACTATTAATTTTATTATACATAAAGTAAATATGTGCATTTACTTTTTTCCATTGAGTTCAGATAAGTGCATACTATACATTATTCTCCAACTCCTACCAATACCTACTTATATCTGAAATAGTTTAAGGTCTCCTGCTTGAACAGAGGTTGGACTAGAAGACCTCCAAGATTCTCTCTGGATCTATTCTGATTGATTGATTACTCCCTATTTTACTAGCACAACCAACTTACCAAATAGATTATATAGAAATTTATAAATTCACTTTACCCACTGAGCATTGTACCTGAGTAGGGAATTGGAACTAAGTTTACAGTTCAACAATCTACCTAAAGTCCTTTAGATAAGTTGAACTGCACCAGGGATGAGTCACAAAGTTCCCTCCAGGGATATTGACACAGAACTGACATAAACTCTATGCCTGTAATTCTTTAAACATCTAACTTCCTTATCTGCAAAATGTATAACATGCAAAAGATTTCTGCTTCTGCATTATACTATGCATCTTTTTATGGATTCCCTTTCAGAAGGGAAAACAGATTTCGTTATCTTAAGATAGCATTCTTGTTGTAGCTGATGTACTCTGTAAACTTTTCATGTGATTTTTTTTGTCAATCATCTTACATGGTCAAATGTTACGAACCAGGTATCCAATAGCCAGAACTAGGTATCCAATTGCCAAACTTTGCTTCCATGCTTGTCTGCAGTTTATCTAGATGCATTTGGCAGACAAAACAAACTTTTACATCTTTTTTGATATTTTATTTTTATTGCCCTCTGGACGTCACAGCTTTTATGTACATCTATTTCTATTTTATTTTGTTTTATGCGCATATGTGTATGTATATAATCAACATGGTGCAATTCTCCAAGGAAGAAACTCCAAATATTTCAATCTAAAGGATATGACTTCTTCCACTTCTTATATATTTCCACTAATGGTTAAATCCAATTGAGGTCAGTCAGTTTGTTCTCAGCTAACCGAGGATTAAATAGCAGCCAAACTCCATAGTACTGCTTTCCTGCTTTCAGTCTCTTCCACATCATCCTTCTTTTTCTATTTTATTAATGTCAATTGATCCTTTTCTTTGAAATGGATTTTTGAGAAGAAACCAACCCACTGAAACAATATACAAGATATACTTTTTCCTAAATAATGTCCAATGAAAGCATGGTAACATATTTTGTATTTGTTGGTTTCTTTGATGTTCCAGAGTGGCAGAATTTCTATGCTTTGGTATTTTTTATAATTTATATTGCATGTGTGATGGGGAATCTACTCATCATCATCATAGTAATTCTAAATATTCATCTTCATATCCCAATGTATTTTTTTGTCCTAAATCTATCAATTGTTGATCTGGGATATATCACAGTCACCATCCCCAAAGTCATAGCCAATTCCTTAATGAAAACAAAGATAATCCTCTATTCTCATTGTGTTGCCCAAATGTTCTCCTTTGTTCTCTTTGCAGCATCTGAATTCTTTCTACTGACAGTTATGGCCTATGATCGTTATGTTGCTATTTGCCATCCACTTCAATATGAAACTTTAATGAACAGACACAGATGTATCCGAATGGCAAGCTGTGCCTGGATGGGTGGCATTCTAACAGCAATATTGCACACTGGTGCCACATTTGCAAGCACCTTTTGCTCCAATGTGATCAATCAGTTCTTTTGTGAAATCCCACAAATTCTCAGACTCTCTTGCTCTGATATGTATCTCATTGAAATTGGGGCTATTGTTCTCAGTGGCAGTTTATATTTTGCTTGTTTTGTTTTCATTGTTAATTCTTATGGACAGATCTTCAAAGCAGTAATAAGAATTTCCTCTGTACAAGCTAGGGAGAAGGCCTTCTCTACCTGTTTGCCTCACCTCATTGTGGTTTCCCTGTTCTACTTTTTTGGCATGTTTGCTTATTCACGGCCAATCAACAGGACTCCATCCCAGATGGATTTAGTGGCTGCTGTAGCCTACTGTGTGGTGCCACCATGCCTGAATCCAGTAATATATAGCATGAGGAATAAAGATATCAAGCGAGGACTGTGGAAACTCATTGCCTGGAGATTTTTCAGGAGGGAAAAAATCCCCCATGCTGTAAGCTTTAATCCTTCACATGTTTAAGCGTAATGTTTGTGTAGAAATACTGTTGGTAAGAAGAAAATATTTTTCACATTGAACCTTTTACAATCAAAGTCATTTTTGATCAACAATATATGAATAATATGTATTGAAGGACAGATAAAGGAACATTTTTAAAGCGGTTGTTTACATGCAGTTTACAGAGAGCATCTGCATGGTTTGTGTATATATTTATATTTGTATATATTTAAAGGCTAAAAGAAACATATTGTTTCAGTAGGAGAGTCCATTTGAGGAATAAAATGTGTTGGATGACAATCTGCAAGGAGTACAGTTTTGTACTTAGAACTGTATCAATGCAAATATATAAATAAGTATTCTAATATAATGAGAATCTTCATGAGAATTGTATAACTTGTATATGATTCTACAACATATGTATTTCTTTGATGATCTTGTTCACATGTAGTCTTATGTGATGTTTATAATCATTCTTCCTTTTTTCACAATAAAAAAATACTAAACCTATCTGAACTTATATGTCACAAATGAATGTTGCCATGTTCTTAATTTAAAGAAAGAAATTGAATGTTTTTGTCATATTCAGACATGCCAGAGGTAAATCTTCAAAGTCTGCCTACAAAAATTCATACTGAATTAGTTAGGCACCACTGTGAAATACCAAAAACTGAATTAATTTGCACTCTCTCTCTAAAAGATTAATTTTAAAAAATTATGGATGTTAAGAGGTTGTGTTTCATAAATAACTAAAAAAAAGACACTTAAAATGTTGTATTTTAAATGTGAGAAAAGAGGAAATGTGAGTCTCAACTAAATATATATGCACGGAAAAGCACATACATACATTTGAGGGGGTGATAAAGGAAAGAAAATAATTAATGAACTGTGTTAAATATATTAGGTTTCAAGCCATTTGAATAATAATAATTATAATGTCCCTCAAGTGAACATAGGAAGGACAATCCAATTTATGGAATCTTTCCCAAAAAAGTGCAGTAAGTTCCAATTCCTAATTCAAATTAATTGTGAAACTTAAACAAACAAAAAATATTACAATGGTTGGAACAAATGCATGTTATAAGACTCAAAATATTGTTAGAACTTCTCTATCTGTTAGAACTAAATTTAGAATTCAGACTGTTTGAACAACTTCATCAAGTCTGTCTTTTTAATTCTTCCCTCAATTCTCATTTCAAGCCTCATGTAGAATAATGTAAAGATTAACCCTAATCTAACCATAATAAGATAACCCACTGACTCGGAAGAATAACCAACATAATTGGCTCTACATTTTTGTTTTCAAAAAGAAGTTAAGGTACTAGGCTAGAAATTAGGAAACTGTTTCTAGTTCTAGCTTAGGTATGAAACCTGGCTGGGTGACTTCGTGCCAGTCATTGTCTCTCAGTCCACAATGTCAGGCTCATGCGACAGCCAGTTAGTCAATTTCTGTCACAACCAGTGGATCAACAGTTAGTTGAGCCCAAAAAAAGTGGATCCTGCACTTTCAGGAAAACACTAGGAAGAAAAACAAAAGAGTTTCACTAATTAAGTATTAAATAAATAAACTTTTAAATGATATTAAATAGATAATTTTCTTAATTACAAATATTCTTTTAATACGCTTTAATACAATCCATTGCTAACAGCAGGGCCCAGTTCTTATTTAACTACAGCTGTCAACATTTTTCATCATTTTTAGATAATTTTCCTTCATGTGTATCTGTGTTTGTATGCACACCCAATCACACACATGTATGAGCATGCACATATCTGTATACTGGCGTTTCAATAAATGTAAAAATATTTAAAAAAACATTTCCTACTTTTCCCCTTTCTAAAAGTGACTTTACAAAATTCTAAGGAACAAAAAATCTCCTGAACTCTTTCGCCATTTCATTTACAATTCAAGAACTTTTCATGAAACACCAGAGGCAAGGTAAGGGCTGCAGAGGCATCTTGCTCTACTGATGTGTGAAATAGAACCTATTATAATAGATTGAGGACTCTAAATTGTGAAGAAAATCTATATTATATCATTAGGCTCCATGTTTAAAACTATGAAGGGCAATAACATTTAAAAATAAAGGCAACAATCCACCGAGTGACTTGTTTAATCATGCCATAACTTTTAACCACATGAGGAATGTAAATAGGACCATAACTTTCACAGATCCTATTTGTAGGTATATTTGTATGTATATCTGCATGGGTATGTGTATCTGTTCCTATATATCTATACAGGTAGTTCTCACTTAACAACCACTCAACCACTTGTTTGAAGCTACAGTGATGCTGAATTAATGGTGGTTACAACTGGTTCCCAGACTTATAACCCTTGCAGCATGCCCATGACTACGTGATCACGTCTTGAGTGCTTAGCTACCAGGCTGCATTCCTGATTGTCATAGCATTCTGCAGGCATATGATTGTCATTTCTGACCTTCTTTGCCACTTCCTACAAGCAAAGTCAATGGGGAAGCCAGCAGGAAAGTAAAAATAGCAATCATGTGAAGTCCTTGCTTAATGACCTGTGCGGTCCTTGCTTAAGGACTGCAACTGAAAGTGTTGCAAATGATATTGTAAAGCAGCATGATCATGTGACATCACACTCAACCACCATGCTACTTAACAATGGAGATCCTGAGCCCAATTTGGGATGCTAAGTAAGGACTAACTGTATCTGTATCATCTATGTGCATGTTGCATGTGCATGTGTATGTGTATGCATATGTGAACATGTATACCATGTTTTCCCCAAAATAAGACCAGGCTTATATTTTTTGGGCTACAAAATTTATTTATTTATTAGTTGCATTTGTATGCCGCCCACTCTATAGAGACTCTGGGCGGCTCACAACAGTAAAAATTCATATGCAACAACAAATATAAAAAGCATTAAAAACAATAGATATTAAAACATTTAAAAACATTAAAAACCACAATTTAAAAACCCATACAATAAATCATTCATGGGGCCAAGAGTGATGGGTGTTGTATTAAAATCATTGCCCCAGGCCTGTCAACAAAGCCATGTTTTTACTGCTTTTCTGAAGGCTGGCAGGGTGGGAATAATGCGGATCTCGGGGGGTAGTGTATTCCAGAGAGCCGGTGCTGCCACAGAGAAGGCCCTCGTTCGTGGGCCTGCCAGCCGACATTGTTTGGCTTACGGGACCACCAGCAGACCAACTCTGTGGACTCTAATCCGTCTTAGGGTGGTATGTTGGAGAAGGCGGTCTCGGAGGTAAACTGGTCCTAAGCCATGTAGGGTTTTAAAGGTAATCACCAACACCTTGAATTGCGCTCGGAGACCTATAAGCAACCAGTGCAGTTCGCGAAGGATAAGTGTCACATGGGTGTATCTAGGGACACCCATCACCACACGCGCCGCTGCATTCTGCACTAGCTGCAGTCTCTGAATGTTCTTCAAGGGTAGCCCCATGTAGAGTGCGTTGCAACAGTCAAGATGTGAGGTAACAAGGGCATGAGTGACTGTAAGTAGTGCCTCCCAGTCCAAGAAAGTATGCAACTGGTGCACAAGATGAACTTGTGCAAAGGTCCCTCTGGCCACAGCTGTTAGATGTTGGTCCAATTTTAGCTGTGGATCCAGAAGGACCCCCAAGTTGCGAGCCCGTTCTGTGGGGATCAAATCCCCCCCCCGAACCAAGGAGGGACAGATGTCAAAGTTCTTGGGAGGCAGCATCAAAAGCCACTCAGTCTTGTCTGGGTTGAGTTTGAGCCTGTTAACTCCCATCCAGACCCTTACAGTGTCCAGACACCGGCACATCACATCAACTGCCTCACTGAATTGGCATGGGGTGGACATGTACAGCTGAGTATCATCAGCGTACTGTTGGAACCTCACCCCATGCCTACGGATGATCTTACCCAACGGTTTCATGTAGATATTAAAGAGCATAGGGGAAATAATCGACCCCTGAGGAACCCCACATACGAGGTGTCTCAGGGTCGACCTCTGTCCCCCAGCCAACACCGACTGCGACTGGTCATAGAGATAGGAGGAGAACCACCGCAGAACGGTGCCTCCCACTTCCCATCTCCCCGAGCCGTCGCAGAAGGATACCATGGTCAATGGTATCGAAAGCCGCTGAGAGGTCAAGTAGCACCAAGATGGAGGGGCAACCTCCATCTTGGGCTCACCAGAGATCATCCATCAGCGTGACCAAGGCAGTTTCTGTGCTGTGACCGGGCCTGAAACCCGACTGAAAAGGGTCAAGATACTCCATTTCATCCAAGAGCCATTGGAGTTGCAGCGCCACCACTTTCTCCACCACCTTCCCCATGAAGGGGAGGTTGGAGACTGGTCAATAGTTTTTAAGGTCAGTTGGGTCCAGGAATGGCTTCTTAAGGAGGGGCCTCACCACTGCAACCTTTAAAGGCTGGGGGAACAACCCTGCTCTTAAAGAAGCGTTGATTAACTCCTGGAACCAACCTCGTGTCACCTCCCTATTTGCAGGAATAAGCCAGGAGGGGCACGGATCCAGCATACAAGTGGCAGAGCTCACCGCTCCAATGGCCTTATCCACTTCCTCAGGGGTCATCAGGTCAAACTCTTCCCATAAAATGGGACCAAGATCTGCCCCTGTCATCTCGGCTTGCTTCGCCCAACCGGAGTCCAGGTCTGTCCGAATCTGAATAATTTTATCCATCAGAAACTGAACAAATTCCTCAGCTCTACCTTGAAGGGGTTCCTCCATCCCCTCCCCCTTGAGAAGGGACTGGGTCACCCTAAAAAGGGAGGCTGGGCGAGAGTCTGCGGATGCAATAAGAGCGGAAAAATGTGAACATTTTGCTGCCCTTATCGCCACTAGATAAGTCCTAATAAAGGCTCTTAGTAGTGTTCGATCGGATTTGGATTTGCTGGCCCTCCATCGTCACTGTCGGCGTCTCTTCTGGCGTTTCATCTCCCGGAGTTCCTCGGTAAATCACGGTGCTCTCCGGGATCCACTGTCGCGGAGAGGCCGCAAAGGCGAAATTCTATCCAAAGCCCCAGATGCCGCCCTATGCCAGGCAGCCGCTATGGCTTCGGAAGAATTGTGTACCAAGGATTCAGGTAAACCCCCAAGCTCCCTATGAAACCCTTCCGGGTCCATTAGGTGCCTGGGGTGGAACCACCTAATCGGTTCCGCCTCCCTGCAGTGATGGAGTGGGGTGGAAAAGTCCAACCTCAATAGGGAATGATCTGACCATGACAAGGGAGAGATGACTAAACCCCTTAGTTCCAGATCATTAATCCACTGCCCAGATAGAAATACTAAGTTGAGTGTGTGTTCCCCCCTGTGAGTTGGACCTTGAATTACCTGGGACAGGTCCATGGTTGTCATGGAAGCCATGAACTCTGCTCTGCATCAGAGGAATCGCCCAGCGATGGCAGATTAAAGTTCCCCAGCACCATGAGTCTGGGGAACTCCACTGGCAGGCCGGCTTATTTTTTTGGTAGAGCTTATATTAGGAGCACACTAAAAATCAGACTAGGCTTATTTTGGGGGAAACATGAAAATAAATAGATTTATTATAGATAGATAAATAGATATATCATTTATATCTATTTATCTATAGCTATACATCTATATCATATCATATCATATCATATCATATCATATATCATATCATATCATATCATCTATCTATCTTTCTATCTTTCTATCTTTCTATCTATCTATCTATCTATCTATCTATCTATCTATCTATCTATCTATCTATCTATCTATCTATCTATCCATCCATCCATCCATCCATCCATCCATCCATCCATCCATCCATCTCTATATACTGTATCTTTATCATTCATGACCAAGAAATTACTTGATGACACATTCTCTCTTACACACTCTCCTGACATTATTTAATATTTGCCAACTATCTCCAGATTCTTTGCCAAAGTGAATACTTCCAAAATTTAACACAATATTTCTATGATATTTCATTGCTAATATACAAATATTATTAGAAGTCAGATGGTATATGAAGAATCTATGTCACTGATAAAATAATTAGAATTGAATGGATATTTGTTAATGTAAATTGAAAAAAAATACATTGGAGCTACTCTACATTTTCTCTGTTGAAAGTATTACATTCCTTTTTTAAAAGTATAATATTCATCATTATACTTTTCAGCATTCTCAGATTAATTGATAGAAAAGAAAAAACTAATTTTGCTCCTGGGAGCACAAATACTTAATGAAGATAGTTACTATCATTAATATTAATTGGAAAACATGATAATCCCAAGAATATAATTTTTTTTCTCCAACTTATCTGTACAAACAAATAAGTTAAAATAGTATTATTCCATTAAGTTTAATATAATGCTATGATGAACATTAAAAAGTAAATCTCATTACATAAGAATTTGATTTTATGTTAAAGTTCAATAAACTTTAACATAAATTGATTGTCTCATTTAATGGGACTTATTTACTGAACTTTATACACCTTAATTAGAAACCAGCCAATCTTCCAAGCTTGAAGAACAACTTGGAGACAAATAATTGTCTTGAATTTTCTTCCTAAGAGATTAATTAAAACAACTTATTGATAGTAAGCAGCTTCTATTCTTCAATTTTGTGTATGTGAGCGAAATGGATAAAATATTAGCATTTAAAAATATTGCCTGTTAATTTGGTGAAAAAAAGAACTCTTCACCAAATATATAACTGTGCACACATATACACACATATACATTTTATTTATTATTTATTTATTATCTATCTATCTATCTATCTATCTATCTATCTATCTATCTATCTATCTATCTATCTATCTATCTATCTATCTACCTACCTACCTACCTACCTACCTACCTACCTACCTACCTACCTATTTATTTATTTATTTATTTATTTATTTATTTATTTATTTATTTATTTATTTATTTATTTATTTATTTATTTATTTATTTGAATAAAATTTATTTATTTATTTAGGTAAGATTGACAATGTAGAAATCTGAAAGCTAGCTAGCTAGTTAGCTATCAGATTTCTACACTGCCAATCTTATCTAAGTGACCCTGGGCAGTTTATAATAAAAACATATATCAGTATTAAAAAGCATAGGCTGAGAGATGATGGACAGTGATATAATATCTTGCAACATAGTGACTGTAATAAAAATTAATAGAAATAAGTAGAAATTATAAATTGGGAAAATAGCAGCACATATATAGATACATAACAGAATTTATTATAACCATAAATATACTAAGGTTAGGAGTTGGAAGATTAGTATTTTTAAATATATTATTATGATTAACAGTGTGCAAAAATATACTGGAATGTATAGCTTTCAAGGACTATAAATTCAGGGGACTTAGAGACATAATCCCAGGACTGATTAAATATTATTAATAATTGGTTTTATTCAGAGGTGAAATGTGAAAATTTTCCCTACTGGTTCTGTGGGCATGGCTTATTTTGTGGGCGTGGCTTGGAGGTCAGGTGGGTGTGGCTTCTGGTGGCATGGCCATGTGGTCATGTGACTGAGTGGGCATGGCCAGGTTGTCATGTGACTGGGTGGGTGCGGCCAATTTAGCAGTCCATTTTGCCAGGGACCAGGTCATTGGACTAGATGACCTCTGAGGTCCCTTCCAGCCTTTGCTGTGCTGTTTCAAAGCATCCTCTGAAGCTGTGTCTAGTGCCAGCCAGGTTTGTGGTCCTCCCTCCCTCCCTCCCTCCCTTCTTTCTTTCTTTCTTTCTTTCTTTCTTTCTTTCTTTCTTTCTTTCTTTCTTTCTTTCTTTCTTTCTTTCTTTCTTTCTTTCTGTCTGTCTGTCTGTCTTTCTTTCTTTCTTTCTTTCTTTCTTCCTTCTTTCTTTCTTGGGAAGCAACCCCCCAAAATAAAATATTACTCATAATAAAAGAAAAATCAAGCTGCTAACAAAGAACCTGCCTGAAGCTCATTCCACATTCCTGCCCATAGAGATAATGAGATAATGACCGTATAGAAAGTGGAAGCCTGATGTTTGGCTCCATTCACACAAGCAGGCAAACAGATCTCTAGAAAACCCATTCAAGAAGGGATATTTTGAAATTTTCCCATGGCAAGATTTGGCAGCTAACAAAACACAGTAGTAGAATCAGAATAAGCCGCCCCACACTCAAGACTCGACACAAGAAAAAAGTCATTTAAGCCACAATGGGAATCACCCAAACCCTTTTAGAAACACAAAGCCCATATTGCACAAACCCCAAAACTTCAAAAACATAGAACCATATAAGAATCCTTCCTTTTATGCACTGCTGAATGTCACTCCGCTTCTGCAATTAAAAACCTCCTTCCGAGCAGCTTCCGAAGGCTTTTCAATTTAAAACAGGAGTTTCCAAAATTTGCAACATTAAGACTTGTGGACTTCAACTCCCAGAATTCCTCAGCCAGCCATGTGCCTAAGTTTGGAGAGTCCTGATTTAAAATGACAACATTTGTTTTTCTTCTTTGCCAAGCGATCTCCTGACTGGAAAGTGAGTCCTGATTTTTTCCTTCTAACACCTGTCTCTTTCTTTCTCTTTCTTTCTCCCTTCCCTTTCCTTCCCCCCCTCTCTCCCCCCCTCTCTCTTTTTTTCTTTCAGGGAACTGGCAGGGAAAAAAAGCTTTAAAAAGTTTTTTAAAAAACCAGGAAGTGATGATGTTGGGGTGGGTGGGTGGAACCTCGCGCTGCCATCCCGGTTCTCTGAACCAGTCATCGCAACTGCTACCTACTCGCCCGAACTGGGCATAGTATGAAATATAGAAGGAAAGCAGACTGGAGATAAAAAGTATAAAAGGAGCAAACTAAGAATATATGTTAAGGATATTTTAGATAGAAATATATAACTATGGATGTTTTGATAATATGGTATATGTATGTATGTTTGTGTAAGTTTGGTGAATATGTGTGTGTGTGTGTGTGTGTGTGTGTGTGTGTGTGTGTGTGTATTTAATCAATCAATTTCATTTTAATCCTTGTTCATCTCTGTAAAAATGATTTCATGGTTTCTGTTTGGAATGGTATTGAGGAATCAGCATTGTCAGATTTCCCAAGGATGCAAACTAGGGTTAGTGTCCCCAGAGGCCAGGTCAAAAAAGCTGGGATCCACAAATTTATTGTAGTTCAGAAACAGTCACATTTTAGCTAACGTCTTGCGATAAACTCTTTTTCTTGATGGAAGAATTTCCTTCTCTTTGAAAATATCCACTTGAAATCTGGTAGGGATAATACTTCTGCCATTGTCATCACTTTGTCTCCTAAAATGAAACAGCAGAAGGCCATTTCACCCTCCCAACCATATTCTACAGACATTTTTTTTCTTTTAATCCAATTTCTACCTGGATTAAAATAATTTGTTCTTGAACCCTCAATGCATATCTCAATTAGTTATGCCCTCCTTGAATCTCAAAACTGGAAACTCACATTTGAATCTGATCCAAAGTTATATTCACACAGGATATCTATCTGAACACAGACATACAAATATATATATATATATACTGTACATATACACATAAACATTTACACCAATATATCTATACTGAGAAAGGACAGTAAGGATAACCAACCATTAAAAGTGTACAATATTTTATATGGAAATTCTGAACATTCTGCCATTTCAGTTCTGAAATAATAAATTGGCAGGCTACTTCATGTTCATCTTGTATTACTTCCTGATGCATGAGCAGCAGAAGAGCTTAATTCTTGAATCATCACAGCTCTAAGGAGAATCACCATACATCTCTCAGTCTTATCAGTCTTACTGGCTGTGTGTGTCATATCCCTCCCAATACAAATGCATTCTATTCTTTGAACCCTATTTGACAAATGAAGGTCCACAGTCTATCTTTGAGTTTTATACGCACTACTTACACCATTTTTATTGTGTAGGGTCATGGAAATAGTTTTTAACTCAGAGTTAATAGTCTGAACAACTTATCCATACTATAGATTAGCTTGATTTGGTAACTTTTGAGATCTCTGTACTCTAATGGCAAATTTTCATGAACTC
Source organism: Diadophis punctatus similis (assembly GCA_023053685.1). Classification (NCBI taxonomy): domain Eukaryota; kingdom Metazoa; phylum Chordata; class Lepidosauria; order Squamata; family Dipsadidae; genus Diadophis; species Diadophis punctatus. Next base: position 2,275,973 of record JALIGW010000009.1, read on the forward strand.
CATAATGTCTTGATGCTTGTTCATATCTGTGCTAGAGGTAATGAGGTTTAAATGTCCAAAATGGCAATGTAGGATAAATAGGGAATTATTTATATACATTTACATGACACTTGCCTATTCTCATATGTAATCACATTACTTTTCATTGCAATGCAACATCAGTTGGTCAGCAGTGTAGCCAGAGGTTTTTTTAATGGAATGTATGTGTCTAAATTAGGTCACCTTGAGTTGCCACACATGAGTAGATGGCAATATAAATTTTCTAAATTAAAAAAATGCATAAATAGTCAAAAAGAGCAATTGCCAAGGTTGGAGACAAAACAGCAGATTCAGTTCTGTCTATCCCAGCAATGAATGTTCTACAGCAGGGGTCTCCAACCTTGGCAACTTTAAAACGTGTGGACTTCAACTCCAGAATTCCTCAGCCAGCTTTGCTGGCTGAGGAATTCTGGGAGTTGAAGTCTACAAGTCTTAAAGTTGCCAAGGTTGGAGACCCCTGATCTACAGTATTCTTGATGTTGCTTAAACATGGTCCCAAATGATGAATCATGAACATGTTAGTTCAATAGCTTCTCTCTGCCTAACTCAGATGAAATAATAGAAACATTTCTCTGTGAAAAATCCAACAAGCTGAATAGGAATCGACTGAGATACTTCTCAGCTTTGTGTGGCTTCATTCACCTAATAGATGTCAAAAGAAAAGCCATAAAATCTGCAAGATCTTGTAAATTGACATTTAGGTTCATTGGGCATGCAGAAATAGATTCAAGTTCCACTTACAATTCTATGTCTGGAGCTAATGGAGCTATAGATACAATCACAAAAGAAAACAAATACTTACAAAATGAAACAAAACAGAACAGTTTCCCCCCCTAAGAGTTGCTCTTATTTAATAATTTTGAAAGGGCAAGGTTGATACTGCTGTTTCTCATACTATAGATAATAGGATTCAAAAGAGGTGGGATAAGGGAATACATCACAGTTGATGCTAAATTTGAATTACTGGAAGGAGGCTTCAGATGAGCAATGAATGCAGATAATAGGAACATGGAAACTACAATAAGATGGGGTAAGCAAGTAGAAACTGCTTTTTTCCTTCCTTCCAAGGAGCGAATTTTCATCACAGCAGTAAAAATGGACACATAAGTATAAAAAATAAAGAAAAAACAAACAAATCCTAAAGCACAAACAAACACTATTAGTCTGATTTCATTTTGTTTAAGCCTGAACAGGTGCATTTAAGTAACTGTGGGATGTCACAGAAAAATTGATTAATGTTATTGGAACAAAAAGATGTTCCAAATGTAAAGCAAGTATGCAATGATCCATTAAGAAGGCTGCTGACCCACACAGCAAGAATCTTGTAAATGCAGGCTTGTTTGTTCATTATTGTTTGATAATGTAATGGATTGCAAATGGCAACGTAACGATCATAGGCCATGACTGTAAGGATCCAAATATCAGATCCCATAAAAATGACCAGAAGGAAGACTTGAGAAACACATCCAAGATAAGAAATGTGTCTTGTGTTCATCAGCATATTGGCCATGGATTTAGGAACAATGACTGAAGTGGTACCCAGGTCTTGTATGGCTAAGTTCAATAAAAAGAGATACATGGGAGTATGCAAATGATGGTTCAAAATTATTGCAGATATGATGAGGAGGTTCCCTGTTAGAATTGCCAAATACAATACCAGGAAAGCAAAGAAATGTAACATTTGTAATTCATATATTTTTGAGAACTCAAAGAGCAGAAAATCAGAGACAGTTGATTGATTATCCATGTTTTATAATATTCTAAGTGATGTCTCTGGAAAGAAAAGAAAAGAAATACAACTATTTTGAATGCAGAGTGCAATGCTAGACATATGAGGCCATTTGTTGGCCAATATCCTGGTAATAAGTTTGTCATCAGAACTTCTGATGAGAGTCTTAGTCTGCAATTGAATATTTTCAGTGCTATTTCAAAGTTCAGACTAGGGACAACTGATTAGAGATAATACCATTGATATTAATTCTAATTTTGTTTCCCATGCCTATTGATCTATGAGCATGAAAATAAAGTCCCTAAATAAATATTTTAAAAAGTACTGTTTCAAAAGTATAAGTACAGTTATCAAATTACTGCTCTGATCTCCATAATTTTAAGAGTTCGAACTTTAAATCCAATTCTGTGGGCAAATTTCAGTGTATGAATTTGGACTATCCATTTTGATTTTGTTATGAGTGTTACAACCATATTCAATTAAAATGAGATGAAAATAAAATGCAGGATCTAATTTCAGGATAAATAGATAAAGGGAAATACAATATTAAAATGCATATGTGATACTGTAAGTACAAAGAATCAGCATTCAGATAAATACATCACCTTTACATGATACTTCAATCTCTTAGATATAATATAATTAGCTGAATTGCCTTAACTATTGTTGCTGCCACCTTTCTTGCCAGAGTATACTCCTATGTCACAATATTCTCTCTGAGATAGAATCATATGTCCAAGGGCATTATCTAGAAAATAAAGATGATTACAGTTTGTTTCTGAACATTCCTCCAACATACTGCAAGAAAATATGCATTTTAAAAACACAAGTCTTGCTATTCCCATTCAAGTATAATGCTTTTAGTTGTTACATATTTGGGATTAGTAACATAATCTAACTTTTGTAACACAATGTGTTTAAACTGTGATTCTGTAAATTATCTTTTTCCTTCCTATTCTCTGCCCCTCAAACAGACATCAATTTTGAAGGAAGTGTGTTGCTGCATTTAGAGAAAATATTTCTAGATGGTTTCTAAGAGTTTACATAACTTGATGGCACATAATCAATGATACTGATGCTGTTAATTTTGTCAACTCAAAATTTTATTTATATATATATATATATATGGCTATCTGAGGAGAGCTAAGTAGCTCGAAATAGATCTATAATAGTCTCCCTTTATTTTCATTTATCAGCAAAAAATGCTATACACACACACACACACACACACACACACACACACACACATATTGTATGTATGTATGTACAATATATATTGTATGTATGTACAGTGTGTTTACAAGTATGTGCCTGTCCTTTTTACAAAAAAAGTTTACATTTATTGCAATTATTAATTATTTTGAGTTGACAAAATTAACAGCAATTGCCCCCCAACAATCTGGGTCCTCATTTTACTGACTTCAGAAGGTTGGAAGGCTGAATCAACCTTGAGCCGGTGACACTTGATTGCCAACTGCAGTTAGCTGGCAGTCAGCAGAAGTAGTCTGCGGTACTACATTCTAACCACTGTGGCACCATGGCTAATATTGCAATTGGTAGTAGATTCATCAGTGGAAGACCAAAGCCTGCTTAATTTTACAGGCAGCATAAAAAGTATTAGTTATATTGAAGGAGACTGAATCATACTGTTCTGATAAGAACTGTAGAGAGGAAAAGAAAACTGTACACGAAAAGGAATTTCCTGGATGTTTTACAAGGTAAGGAATTAGAAAGTGGATCATTGAGTTCTTATAGGGGGTACAATATAGCGGGACATGAGCTGTAAGTTCAACTGTCTCTTGTCCAGAGGGAGACAGTCTCAGATCATAGGAATTTGTTGTAGCTTAGTTTGCACAACTTAATTCTAAGTAGATAATGAATAATTAATTTGCAATTAAATATTTATTTCAAGTTAATGCTCCAATGACAAGCACATAGGAAATTATTTTTAAAAAATGTTTTGATGTGGTAGTGAATTAAAAATAAATGATTAGAAGCCCACCATCATCTTTTGAGAGTAAGGCAATCTGAGCCCGCTAGGACTGCCATGAAAAGAGCCGAGGTGGCGCAGCGGTTAGAGTGGGGTACTGCAGGCCACTTTAGCTGATTATGATCCGCAGGTCAGCGGTTCAAATCTCACCGGCTCAAGGTTGACTCAGCCTTCCATCCTTCCAAAGTAGGTAGAATGAGGACCCAGATTGTTGGGGGCAATGTAAATATACATTGCTTACTGGTGTAAACCGCTTAGAGAGTGCTTGCACTGTGAGGCAGTATATAAATGTCACTAATAAATAAATAAATAAATAAATAAATAAATAAATAAATAAATAAATAAATAAATAAATAAATAAATAAATAAATAAATAAATAAATAAATAAATAAATAAAATTGTCAAGCAAATATTTATAGTGATAAGCTTTCCAGAAATTTGCAAGTTTCCATATCACTTCCTAATGTTACAAATTACATTTTGATTATGAATGTGTCCCAACATAACAGAATACTCATCATGAAAACAATGTTTTATTTACAAGTTATTGAGTTTGAGTTCTTATATGTTTTAAATTTTATTTATCAATTTATTTTGTTTGTTTATATCAAATTTTGACATAAGAACAATTTTGATTTCCAAAATTTAAAATTATATCTGGAATTTCCTATTTGAGTCTTCTGATCATAAAGAGATATTATTAAATTGTGACAGAATAGTGTAAAAAATGTAAAAAGTCTAAAAAATGTAAACTTGAGGAATAACTGTTTTGTAAAACAAAATTGAAAAGAGTTCTAATTTTATTTAATTTTTTTAAAAGAAACTTCCTGTTCTGAAGATAAAAATACATTTACATGGGAAATGTATTTAGAAAAAGGTATTTTGATAGAACAATAGAATCATATTTTGAATTGTTTATCTTCATCACGGCAGTTTTATTTAATGTCTTCTTTCAGTGACAATAAGCACTCTAATAAGTATTATATTATCTACAATTCTTAGCTTTAATTAGCACCAGCAAATCAACATTTGGGAGTTACATTATGGCAATTTGTAATTTAAAAATGAGTTTAAAATGCTATCTCTGAACATTTGGCCCCAAATAAGCAGTTGTATGCTTGCATATATACAATTTCATATATACGTTTTCATTTGAAATATTATTGAACATTTCCTATTCTCTCCTCTTGCGATAGAAGAGAAACAGTACAGAGTGCTATAAAAATATACTTCTCATTATGCATTTAAATAACTGACATTCAAACCAGTTTATCTAAGGAATTGAGAAATAGCTTAAATAATCATTAACTTCATCTATCGAATTCAAGTCCTAATCTGAACCCTTTTGGCTCCCAACATTGCACATTCACCCAGTCATACCAGATGTTTCCAAAATCTTTCAAATGATGAAATGATGTTCATCAAACTGGCAGGAGTTTTTAATAAATACTCTATGATTTCTAGTGATCTCTTGTGATCCCACAAGAGCTTAATTGGCTTCTCCCAAAACACTTCACTTCGGAATTCACCCTGGGCAAACCAGAGACAAAAAAGAAGCATTAATTCTTTAATTGTATTTTTGATTCTATAATGAAGATCTGTAATTGTTTGTTATGTTTATTGAGTCTATCTCTGAATATATGACCTCAAGTAAACAGTTGTTTGCTTGTACAATTTCATATATAGATTTCTGTGTGTACTTAAAAGAGAATGATAAAGAAAGATTCAAGTCATGCTGGTAAACCAGGGTTTGGCCATTTTGTACTTTTCAGTTATTTTAATATTTTGTATGACCTTCAAATCACTTTTGAGAAAAACAGGCACCAGAAATCATATTATAAGCCATCTTCACAGGTAAATGATAAACCAATTCTCCCATGACTGACTGTGATAATAAGTGGGGTTGACAGATAACAGACCTGACTTATTTTAGTTTGTTTTTCCTGACTATGTGATCTATAGCACTGATAAAAATGTTGCTAGGGAGGTATCTACTTAGATATCTCTAAGACAGGAGTGTCAAACTCAAGGCCCATGGGCCAGATGTGGCCCATGGGGTGCTTAGATCTGGCCCATGGTACCTCTGCCAGCAAAAACACACAGTTTTCAATTCTGTGACAGCTCCTGCAACCCTTTGCCAGTGAAACTGGAGATGCGGCCCTCCCGAGCTCTGTTTTTATCTGGCAGAGCATTCGAGCCACCACAGGTGCCCCTGACACAAGTGATGTTGATCTGGACACAACCCCCCTGTCCTCCGCAAGATCACACAACCGTGATGTAGCCCTCAATGAAATCAAGTTTGACACCCCTGCTCGAAGACCTCATAATGCTTGCTTGCAACTAGGTGTATAAAAGCTGCTGGAAGCTTTTGTTTGGGGTTGCTTGCTTTGGAAAAGATCCCCAAGTGACCCATTCTGTGCAAAATAAAATGGATTTGATCCCCATCCTTGGTATGTTTCACTGAGCTGTAGCACATTGCATTAGCAACATTTGCTGTTATTACTGACGTGTTCGATTTTTGCTTTCATGAAATTAGACTGCAAGGCTTGTTCTTGAGCAGCCAAAATGAAGCTTTCAGTTTCTTTCTTCAGTACCCCTGATCTCAACCAGCTTCATGTTAGCTTTGTATTGTCCTTTCCTTCAATATCCTTCAGGTATTGACTGTGCATGAGCATTTTTTTCCAGTTAGAAATTTGTTGCTCAATTGTTCCCTTTGGATATTCTGCTTTCAATCTCATTGTTTTCAAGAGGTTTGCCTTTCTTCAGCAAAGGCTCTTTTGCTTTCTTTATGTAGTCATTTAAGTCATATTTTTCCTCTTCCACAGTTTGTTTCACCTGTAAGACTCCTCTGCCATCCTGAGATCTTGGCAAATACAACCGATCAATATCACTTTTTTGGTGTAGAGCATGGTGAGTTGTCATTAGTTTTCTTGTTTTTCAATCCAAGTTATCAAGTTCTAGCCGAGTCCAGTCAATTATTCCAGCTGAGTATTGTATTACAGGCACTGTGTAGGTTTTAATTGCCTTTATGATATTCCCTCCACTCAGCTTTGATCTCAAGTTTTTTCCAACTCACTTTATATATTTTGTTGAAGTAGCTTTCTTGACTTGGTTGTGCAACAAGCCAGAAACTTCCAAAACTTCTAAGTACTTCTCCCCTTCTTCTGGTGTTACTGCTTTTATCAGCTTTTCATTACAAAGTTCGAATCTGTCATCTTTTACAATTTTTTCTTTGTCAACGCCAAATTGCAGTCCAGTGTCTTTGCTAAACTCCTCAGTGCTTTTCAGCAGTGAGCTCAATTCAGCTTTTTTTTCCCAAACAATTTTAAATCATCCATGTAGAGAAAATGGGGAATTTTCAATCCCTTTTTAGCCGATTTATAGCCACAGTTTGTCTTGTTCAAAATGCTTATTAGTGGTGCCATTGATAGTACAAATAACAGAGGTGACAATGAGTCACCTTGTAAAATTCCTCATTTGATTTCAACTTCATCAAGTTCTTCTCCACAGGCCATCAGCTTAGTTTGCCATAGCTTCATGAAAATCTTTAGGAATTTTAGGATGTTGTTGCTATTTATATTATTTGTAAGGGTGCTTAAGCGATTCTGACTTCAATCACTGTTCTGAAATTAGAGTAAATCAGCTTTCTTGACTTGATTTTATTCAGTATAATCGACACTGAATTTTCTCAGCTTTGACTATAGTTGCAGCATGGTCACCTTGCAAGTGTTTATGGCTGTCTGCCAATATACAAATTTAACAGAAGTTATAACAGAGGTTCATCTTCAGGTGAATACCATAGTGCTAAGTGGCTGTGCAATAAATTGCATACCATGCCACTGAATATCACTATACAACTTGTATAGTGATAGGGATATATCAGTTATATTTTCTCAATCCAGTCACTACCAAACATAAGAAACACCATTATTTTTATTTATTAATTCCATGTATTATTTTGTATTTCCACTGATTTGTCTGCCCAAATCTCATGTTTTTCATAGATAAAAGTATCTGATTCTGGTTCATGGTGATTTGGATTAAAAGAATGACCTGAAGAAGGAGGGAGTATGCAAAAATCTCCAAAATCATAATGGTGGTATCCAGAGGGAGATGATGATGATGATGATGATGATGATGATGATGTGTGTGTGTGTGTGTGTGTGTGTGTGTGTGTGTGTGTGTGTGTGTGTGTGTGTGTGAGAGAGAGAGAGAGAGAGAGAGAGAGAGAGAGAGAGAGAGAGAGAGAGAGAGAGAGAGATTGCAAAGAGATCTGCCAATTAATGTAAACTAAAACATTTAAAAAGAAGAAGGTAGCTTGTGCGTTCTAATATGGGACAAAATAAATCTTGATTATAACCCAAGTTTCTTTTGTGTGGCTTGATTGAGCCCTATTTTTCCACCATTCTTGAGAGTTCTGAAGATGAGTCAGATAATACAAAGTGTGTGTGTTTTCTTGCACAATCCAGTTGGAGTGATTAATAAGGAGGGGTACTGTTAATTCAGTGTGTCATCTATGCTACAATGGAGACTCAGCAGAAATCAAATGTTAATTCAGCATCCTCTACAGAAGGACAGAATTGATTGTAAAAATGAAGGTTGTTCCCATCCAGACCCTTGATGGCAAAGTGTCAAGCCTGGTTAGAGTAAAAGCTTTTCTGTGAAGGACAGAGAAAATATTACATAAATATTTAGGTATAGATAAAGGGCTGTTCCAATAGTCCAATGTTATCATGACAAGAGAGTATGTTCTTGTCCTTTGGGAAAACTAGATCTGGAATACATTGCTTGAACACTTGCAAGACCCTTTTATACTCTAGCGATATCGGTGATTTCACTAAAAGTCCATAGTAAGATAATCCTAAACCCATACTTTTTTTTTCCATGAGGAGGTGAACGAGGATTAACTGGGAAAGAGAGATCTCTTCAAAGAAAATTATGCAGGACTCTAATGGTCTGGATTGTGTCCATCATTTTATATAACTAGAGGCACAAATTTGTGTGTCATAGAGACTGAGCAAAAGAAGACTTATAGTAATGAAGAAATTGTTTTCCAATCCTCTAATACTTGGAAAGAGCAAGAAAAATGTTATCTTATGTAGAAAAAGAAAATCAAACTAGATTTACCAACAAATTAGATTTACCAACTATTATGTCCCTGCTGCAGTCATAGTCTTTGGGGTCAAAATGTTGACAAACAAGGTAAATAGGATCCATCTGCAATTCCTGCAGTCTTAGAAAGATTCAATTTGTAAATAGATTTAAGCCACATATTCTGAGCTGTTAAAGAATTTGTGTTTTGTTTGTTTGTTTGTTTGTTTGTTTGTTTGTTTGTTTGTTTGTTCATTGCTTGCATTCATGGAAGATGCTTAGTCAGTTTTCTTACCCACTCACCTACCCACTCCCAAACCTGTGGTAAAATGTTATGTTTTTTCCTGGGTTCCACTTTGCATTAACACTTTCTTTCTTGACCCGTTGTCTCCATGATTGTAGCGTGATACATGTTACTTGTAACAGTTTCAAAATATTTTTATTAACATTGCAATAAAATTAACAGAAATTAATCAGATTAACTACTTGCACAACTACTTTTTCCCTCCCGTCCTTTCTGCTACATTCCCTCAAATATCAATTTACATTTAACTTATCCCACTAATGAAAAATATAGTCCAGTTTTATCAGTGATCTCATGATCACTGATAACTTATAATTATCTTATAATGAAAAACTTATAATGTTTTTCATCCAGATATTTTGATACTTAAGTATGAAAACTCAAAGATATTTTCTTGGATAATTCTGACATATTTAATAGCTTTGACAAGGCAACCTTGATTTCCTTGTTTCTCAAACTATAAATGATAGGATTCAAAAGAGGTGGAGCAATGGAATATAATACAGTTGTGATTAAATCTGGTGAACCAGAGGGAGGCCTCAGATGAGCAACAAATATACAAAATAGAAAAATTGAAACAACAATAATATGAGGTAAGCAAGTAGAGACAGCTTTTTTTCTTCCTTCCAAAGAACGAATTTTCAGAACAGCACTGAAAATTGACACATACGTTATAATGATAAAGAAAAAACAACCTATGCCTATTACACAAATGACTATAATTAGCTTGATTTCATTTTGGTTTAAACCATTACAGGTGAGTTTAAGTAGCTGTGGGATTTCACAGAAGAATTGTTTGATTATGTTGGAACACAAAGGGGCTGCAAAGGTAAAAGAGGTATGCAACAATGCACTTAGAAGGCCACTAACCCATACAGCAAGAATCATGTAAATGCAGACTTGTTTGTTCATTATTCTTTCATATTGTAATGGATTGCAAATAGCAACATAGCGATCATATGCCATGACTGGGAGTATCCAAAAATCAGATCCCATAGAAAGAACAAAAAAGAAAACTTGACAAACACATCCCGGATAAGAAATGTGTCTTGTATTCATCAGAATATTGGCCATGGATTTAGGAACAATGACTGAAGCACTCATAAGGTCTTGTATGGCCAAGCTCAACAGGAAGAGGTACATTGGAGTATGCAGCTGACGGTTGAAAATGATTGCAAAGATGATGATGAGGTTCCCTATCAGAATTGTTAAATACAACACCAAGAAAGCTAAGAAGTATAGTATCTGTATTTCTCGTATTTCTGAGAAACCAAAGAGCAGAAAACCAGAGATTGTTGATTGATTATCCATGTTTAATACTATAGTACAGGATATATCTGGAAAAATACAGAGATACAAGCTAAACAAGAGCCAATTCAGTAGCCTGTATATTGACACTACTTTTTGTAATAGAAGTAGGATAAGAAAAGCGCTGAAAACCTGGCTATGTCGACAGACCTGGGGCCAATGATTTCAATATAACATCGTGAACCCTTGATCCCATGAATGAATTGAATTGTATGGGGTTTTAAATTGTTGTTTTTAATGTTTTTTAAGGCTTTTAATAATTATTGTTTTTAATGTTTTTTCTAGATTTATTGTTTGCATGTAGATTTTTTATTGTTGTGAGCTGCCCAGAGTCTCTGTGGAGTGGGCTGCACACAAGTGCGAATAATAAATAAATAAATAAAATATAACATTTTACCTATATACCATCAGGCTAATGCTTATGACTGTGCCTAACACAGCACTTTTCATTTGAATCCTAATATTGCTTCCTATTCCTCAATAATTCATGAGTATGTAAATTAGGGTTTCAAACCAATCTTTTTACATCCTTACTTCAGTGAAGGAAAGTTGTCGAAATATTTGATCTTACTTCCTTAGTTTTACAACACATAATTATCAACCCAGTTCCTTATTCAAAGTTCAGTTGGTGGCTATGAAATTACCATTACAGTTATCTGTGCTATGACAAATCATTTCCTTCTTTCTTTACAATAATTAATTGTAATAAGATTTACAAATTCAGGCTTACTTACTAGTCTTAAAACAGATATGTTACCTCTAGGTCTGTGTAACTTGGCTTACTATTTTCCTTTCCAGAATATACTCCAGTATAAAAACATTCAAACTGTAAAAGAAGCAGAATTCAAAAGACATTCTGTGAATACTTGATAACTTAAACTCCCTTTGCTAAAATCCAAAATGCTGTCATTTAAAAATAAATATATTCCTATACCAACACAATTGTGGCCTTGGAATAATGGTTAAATTATGGAGAGAGAAAGGACTTTATGGTAAATTAGTAGGGAGCTGCATTGCCTATATCATCAATTGCTCTCTGCTAATCTGTTAATATAAATACTGGTGGATGTTTTTAATTGTAGAATGTCATAAATTGTACAATAATACCACTACAATAAAGTGGTACAATAAAGCATTGTGTGTTTTTGCTCACTTTCCCTGAAATGATGTGAGCTCCCAAACTATGCCCTCCCCAAGTTATGCTGTCATCACTGATATCTCTTAATTTCTACAATGTGGTTCAGATAGATCTTAGAAAGGAATGTATTTTTAAATGTGATTGAAATAATATTAAACATAGATTTAAACAGCTAAATATATGGGAAAAAATCTTTTTGATCAATAAAATTTGTAAAATGATGGATCCTGATTCATTTAATTTAAAGATGAAGAGGAGAAATAATGAATTTTCTATAAGTCTGCATATTCCCATTTCATGTGCTTTTTACTCAGTTACAGAACAATTTTCCAAATATTTGAGGATTTAAATGTTCATAATTGTGTGGCTGATCAATAGATTAATTTATAGGAGCCCACCTTCCTGACAATAATATGGCAACAATATCAGAGCAAATCAACCATGAGTTGCCCCTCTTGTGACAGACAGTTTGATATATTTTTTTAGCAGTAATACATCTGACACTGCCATTGTGTTTAGATATTGATTTAAAACTGAAGCTAGGGAAATAGATTGACTTTGTTAACATTTGTTACAAAACTAAAGAACCTGCTTTTAAAAAAATGTTTGCCAACTGAAGTGAAATTTTCCTTCAATACTTACCTTTATGCAAATTTGTCAATAGCATCTTCCTTCCTTCCTTCCTTCCTTCCTTCCTTCCTTCCTTCCTTCCTTCCTTCCTTCCTTCCTTCCTTCCTTCCTTCCTTCCTTTCTTTCTTTCTTTCTTTCTTTCTTTCTTTCTTTCTTCAATTTAAATATAATATAAATGAAATAAATAAATTATAATGTGTTTGTACAATTGATTGCAACTCTGAAATTGCATAAAATTCTACTCTGTGAATGGAAACATAAATGTACATAAGAACTGGATTTAGCTTTAAAAATGCACTTTAAAAAACCAACAACCAAATTTCATTCATCTGTCCATGCCATTAGAATGTGCATTTGAATGTGAGTGAGAGTGTGTGTGTTGTGTGTGTGTGAGTTTGTGTGTGTAAAACTTGAGACTATTCTGCATTTCTTCTATTGAGTATTCCGAGTCTTCTTACCAGTAACGCTGCCATAAAATTAATTGCCACAGAAAAAAATGAGTATAATGGTTGAATCCCTTTTTGATTTTGTGTTTTTCCTTTGCTCTCTATATTGATCCAAACATGTTGTATGAATGTATATGCACATCCATATGGCATACAAGCGAGAAGAGTGCAAATAACATAACAAAACTTTCTCAGTTTACATTTAGACAAGTGATATTTATGCCAGCTTCCTGAGGAAGCAAGCAACTTTGTTACTTACTAAATATTTAGCTGTAGTGGTGGCTTACAATTTGCCTTTATATATATTTATATTTGACTTCTGGATGTAAATTTAGCCCTTAACATTTCTTTGGTCATACCTGATGTTTTTAAAATTTATCAGATGAAGAGATTTTCACCAAAGAGGAAGTTGTATTTAACATCTCTTTGCTGCCCCAGGAGTGTTTATTTTTCCAACAAGGATTTAGTTTAATTGCTCCCAATAGTTTATCCCCAGGATTCAACGCTAGACAAGCATACAGGGAAAAGAAAACCTATTTGATCTTAATTTTGTTTTTTCCTTCTGTAGTTAGGAGATATATTCTGTGAGACTTGGAAATGATAAAAAATAAATAACAACTATTTATGTATGTCTTTGTTTGTTTGTTATTACTTTATAAGGAACTCAGAGATGCAAACAGGTGAAAAAGTAGGCGTGGTCAATGCAGCGGCGCTACAGAGTTTCCCCGCGCTCTGCAGGGAAACCCCAAATTCCGTGCCGTCCGGGGACCTGGTCCGGTCAGGACCAGGTAAGATCCACCCTGTAGGGGTGGTGAGGAAGAGGAGCACCTGCCGGAGCTGCAAATCCCCCAGGGAGCCGACTCTGTCTCCTCGACCGGCAGCAACCGGAAGAAGACCTCTAAGTGTCGTCACTTAGCAGCAGCGGTCACATTGGCAAGATTTAAACTAGCAAGCTTGAAGTCATCTGGGAAAGGAAGGAAAGGAAAATTTAAAATCAAGAGTTTGAAGTTGAAGAAGAGGATGGTGAGTTACACTGCCAAAAGAATTAAGGAGCGGCTGTTATATATATGGACAAAATGGAATAACAGATTTAAAGGGATTTGTAACTAAAGCCCAACTATTAAGGATTTGGACTTTTGTTTTAAAGATTTGATAAAGGAGTAAGAATTGGGAAATAAACCTTAAGAGAAAAAATTTAAATTAGATTTGGTTAAAAACAGGAAAATTAAAACAGGAACGGAAGAGCTGGGAAATTTAACTGGAGAGTGCCATCTGATGGCTGGAAGAATTAATCTTGTGATGGAATATCTTTCTGGATGTTTGCACAGCTGTGACCTTGAATAAGGAAAACCCTTTTAAGAGCTGAAGAAATACAAAGTAGATTGTAAATTTGCTATTGTTTGAAAGAAAGTGTTTTGGCTTGACTTGGATAAGAATGAATATGAACAGATGTTTATAATAAATGAACAGAAGGTCCTGACCTTTCAACAACTAAAGTCAAAATTTGCAAATTATAAGAGGCTGTGAAGTACATCTTTGCTAGCAGCTGGATGAATGGTGAAAATTCTGATTTGTAATTTTGAAGCTTTGAAACATGGAGACCAATGATTATTAAGAACTGGTGATACTTTTGAAGGAATTCTGTGTTAGATTGAATTTGGTTAAGCTTGAACAGCTGTGGACTTTGAATAGAGCAGTTGTTATTGTATAAAAGATAACATTTGGATTGAGACAGAGAAGAACAAAAACGACTGAAATTGTTAACAACAAATCGAGGAGTGGAAAGACTGTTTGGATTATTTGGATAAGACTGACTTTGAACAAAGATTGATAATAAAGGAACAGAAGGACTTGGCTCTCTAACCACAAATTGAAATGGAAATTTAAAATTGAAAAAGGCTGTGGACTTCATCTTTCTTAGCAGCTGGATGGACTGTAAAATTAATAATTTGTGACTCTGAAACAGTTTGACTTTGCTGAATTTGTGGACTTGAAATTAGTGAATTAAGGAAATGGAGGAAATTGATTAAAGTCTGAACTTATTTAAGCTTTGGATTTCAGAATTAAGAACCGAGTCTTTAAAGATGGAGAAAATTGACTATGAAAAACTGGCTGAGTTTATGAAGGAGCTTTTTGAAAATTTTAGAAGAACTGTATTTGGAGCATTTGAGACAGGAAAAAATGAAGTACAAATAAAAAAAAACTGGATAAGAGAAGAAAAGAAGAAAAGAAGAAAAGAAGAATGAAGAACATATAAATGATGATGAAAAGGGAAATAACATTGAAAATGCAATGCTGACTAATGATTATGATAATGATAAATATCCCACTGGGTTTAACAGTGAAACTAGAGATAAAGATAACAGTTACAATGATAATAGAGATGATGATATTAAGAATAACTATGTTTAGATTGATGATAAGGATTTTGAGATACATAAAATGGAAAAAAGAATGGAGAAAAATAGATATATGCAGAAAGTAAATTTAAGAGGGAGGAAAGGGGATGTTGTTACTTACCTGATACGTCCTTTCTCATACGGTGAAGCCAGCCTCCAAGAATGGGTTAAATCTGCCCTCTAGCCAGTCAGGACCGAGTTTTTCAAAGGTATAAATAGAACCCTCTTGCCTTGGCACCCCCTCTTTTTGCGAGGGAAGAAGGTCAAACTCAAACGTGCTTACCCATTGAACCAACATATTTAATAGAGGAACAAGAACCAAAGGACAAGACACAAGATTCCAAGAACATATTTACAGATTGAAAACGGAGGAATATGGACAGTCCATCTAATCCCATAAACAGGGAGGGACTTGGAGGCTGGCTCCACCCTATGAGAAAGGACGTATCAGGTAAGTAGCAACGTCCCTTCTCCATAGTGGGTGGAGCCAGCCTCCAAGAATGGGACATACCAAAGTACCCTGTCCCTAGGGCGGGCCACCTGAGTCTGGATGAGACTGACCTAGTCCTCCCATGCATTGATGCAACACCCTATGGCCAAAGTCTGTCTCCTCAGAGGCGTAGGCATCCAGTTTATAGTGCCGGATAAAGGGTGTGGGGGAGGTCCAAGTGGCCGCACGGCAAACCTCCACAATAGAGGCCCAGGCGTTCCAAGCCGCAGTGGTGGCTGTGCTGCACGTGGAGTGCGCTGTAGGTCCGGGGGGCTGGGGCAAAGATATTTGTTCGTAAACCACAGAAAGGGCCGCGCGAAGCCAACGGCCCACAATGGAAGATGATGCTTTACAGCCCATGGAAGAAGGGCGAAAGGACACAAAGAGCACCTCAGTTCATCGGAAACTAGAGGTGCATTGCAAATATATGTCCAGGGCACGTCTGACATCCAGCAGGTGCCACGCACGCTCAGTGTCATTGAGTGGAGTTTGGTAGAAACTGGGAAGGATGATCTCCTGCACTTTGTGAAAGTAAGTGTTTACCTTCGGAACGAAGGTGGGGTCTAGCTGCAGGACCACCCTGTCAGAGTGAAAGATGCACAGGTCCCCCCTCACAGACAGAGCAGCCAGTTCTGAGATCCTGCGTGTGGAAGTCACTGCCACAAGAAAAACTACCTTGTATGTTAGGTGGACCAGGGATACCATAGAGAGAGGCTCAAATGGGCCCGCAGTGAGAGCAGTTAGTACCTTGGATAGGTCCCAGGTTGGGAACCTATGGACTACGGGAGGGCATAGGTTGGTGGCACCCTTCAAGAACTGTTTCAGTAGCAGGTGACTGGAAAGAGAGTCCTAACTCTGACACGAAAGTACGGTAGATAACGCTGCTACTTGACAGCGTAGCATGTTAGGGGAAAGACCCTTGGCAAGTCCCTGGCACAGAAATTATATTACATTAATAATTGACAGTTCTACGGGAGAATACCCCACCTGCGCGCACCAGCGACAGAAGGCCTTCCACGTGGCCGAATAAATACGTTCAGTAGATGGCCTCCTAGAGGCCAACATGATTTGAGCAATATTGTCCGGAACCAGGCGGTGCTTTAAAGTGAGCCACTCAAGTGCCAGGCGGTCAGTTGTAGTCAGTGCGGCTCTGGATGATGGACTGACCCCTGGACAAGTGACCACTCTGTCGGCAGGATCCGCCAAGGAGGTGACACGGACAGGGACATAAGGTCCGCGAACCATGCCCACCTGGGTCAATGAGGAGCTAGAAGGAGTACCTCTGCCCGCAGCTGCAGAACCCTCCAGATGACCTTGGGGATCAGGGGGAGGGGAGGGAATGCGTACAGTAGCCCTCACGGCCAGTCGCAACAAAGAGCGTCTGTGCCCTCTGCCCCCTGTGTCTGGAACCTGGTGACAAACCTGGGCAACCTGGCATTCTCCGGGGTAGCGAAGAGGTCCATGACCGGCAGACTGAACCGACTGACCAGCTGCTGGAAAATGTCCGGATGAAGGGACCACTCCACCGGGTCGATGGAGTTCCGGCTGAGCCAGTCTGTGGTCGTATTGCTCACCCCGGAGATGTGTTCTGCTGCGATGGACTGCAGATGCTGCTCTGCCCAGAGCCCCAGTGTCATTGCCTCAGCCATGAGGGCCTTGGACATGGTCCCGCCCTGGCGATTGATATGGGCCTTCGTTGTTACATTGTCTGTCAGGACAAGCACATGGCTGCCTGACAGATGGCCCTGGAAGTGAGCTAGTGCCAGTCTGACTGCCCTGAGTTCTAGCAGGTTGATGGGAAGGCTTTGTTCTTCCCTGGACCAAGTGCCCTGAGCCACCTGGGCTCCCCAACCTGTGGTGCTGGCATCTGTGGTCAGAGTCAGCCATCGTGGCTCTAGGAAAATGGTGCCTTTGGTGAGCGCAGCTTGAAGACCACCATCTGAGGGCTTTCCGGACCCCTGTCGGGAGCAGGACCTTGGCTGGGGAAGCGCTGCGACCGGATCGCTGGAAAGGGAGAAGAAACCATTGGAGGTCTCTGGAATGCAGGTGAGCCCATTGAGTGATGTGAATGGCTGATATCATCTTTCCCAGGAGGGAGGACAGCTGGTTCAAGGGAACCCTTGTTTTGGCCAGAATGCGCTGGACTAAATCTGATAAGCTGTCACTCTGCTCCTGTGATAGGTACACCCTGCACTCCAGAGAGTCAATAATGGCCCCCAAGTGAGTCACTCTGGTGGAAGGGGACAGTTGGCTCTTTCCCATGTTGACTAGGAACCCGTGGTGCCCAAGGGTGTTAAGGACTACCTGGATGTCCTGCTCTGCCTGGGACAGAGAGGATGACTGGATGAGAATGTCATCCAGGTAGCACTGGACACGCACGGGGATAGCCGGCAGGTGGGCGGTCAAGGCGGCCAGGACCTTGGTAAACACCCTAGGTGCTGAGGACAGGCCAAAGGGCAATGCCAGATATTCGTAATGCACCCCTGCATAACAAAACTGGAGGTATTGGCGGTGAGATGAATTGATTGGAATGTGGAGGTAGGCCTCCGAAAGGTCAATTGAGGCGAGAAAGTCACCTTGCCTAATGCCCGCCAGAATTGATTGCAGGGTGTGCATCTTGAATTTCTTGTAGATGACATATTTGTTGAGGCGTTTTAAATCAAGAATGGCTCTCCACCCGCCTGAGGATTTAGGTACTACGAATAATATGGAGTAGAATCCCTGCCCCTGTTGGTCCTTGGGCACCTGTTGGATGGCTCGAATGTTCAGCAGGTGCTTGATGGCCTGATTCATAAGGACCCGTTTAGCAGGATTTGATGACAAGGGGCAGCGTAGAAAGAACCTCGGGGGGGTGGAGAGAAATTCAAGAGATAGCCCTGACGATAGGGTCTGTAAAACCCATGCATCATTGGTGATTTCCTCCCATTGACCGGCATATAATGTCAGGCGACCCCCAATGGGAGGAACCGGTGCAGCTCTATTTGTACCGGCGGTAAGGGCGACCACCGGCTCCTCTAAAGGGCTGTTTGGCCTGGGAACCTCTAAAGGTTCTGTCAGAGGCTGGGTGTGGGCGCCCCCTGTACTGTCCCTGGTACCCAGACTGCCCCTGATATCCAGACTGGCCTTGAGGCCGAGTATACCCCTGGTCTGAACCCCTAGATCCCTTCCTAAAGAAGATTGACTTCTTGGGGTTCCTCGTGCAAGTGGGGAGGATCTTCCGCTTGTCCTTCATTTCAGTGACAAGGGGGTCAAGGGCAGGTCCGAAGAGGGACTGCCCGGCAATGGGAGCCATGGCCAGTTTCCATTTTACACTGGCCAGGAGCGGAGCCAATGCATGGGTCACTTCGTCACTGTCGAGCCCATTGATCGGGCCGCGAATCTCGCCGCTTGGAGGCCTCTGCCAGCAACTTCTTGATGTCCTGCTGCGCCCTGGTGTCGGTAGATGGAATACACTCTTGCAGGGCGTGCAGCCACTTGAGTGAGACACGTGAGAAGAAGGAAGTTGTTGCCGACGCCTTCAGTGCCCAGGCGGCCGCCTGATGAGATTTCTGTAGGGCCGACTCCGTCTTGCGCTTCTCCGGCCGGAGGAGTTCATCCGACTCACCTGGCAGCTGTGTGGTGGAGTAGAGAGCCCTCAATGGAGCATCTACAGGTGGGATGGCCAGGTGCTGTGCCAATTGGTTGGTCACATTAAAGTAGCGCTTGTCCTGCGCACTTTGAAGTGGCCCTGAGGCCGGTGATTGCCACTGCTTTACTAGTGTGTTCACGAAAAATTTTGGAATGGGGATTACCTCTGCCTGTGAGGTCGTAGCCTCTTCAAAAATAGGGTCTCTGAGGGTTGCTTCCACCCCTTTCCGGATAGCAGCGTTTATCTTCAGCTGAGTGGCACTGTCCTGGGACGGTTCATCGGGTAGGAGGTGCGGGGTCCCCCGGCTGGCTTCCACCTCCTCCAGGTCTGCATCCCCCCATAAGTCCCCCTCTTTTAAAAGATAGTCTGAATTGTCCAGTGACAAATTGTCACATGAGCTGCCAGATCTGTGGGCGGGAGGAATGGATGGAGCAGTTTTTGAGACCTTGGGGGGTGCAGCAGTGTTTTGTGAGTGCTGCTGGTGGTGGCTCCTATGGCTGGCCTTGGCATGGGCCTTCGAGCCATCAGTTGCCTGGCCTGGCTTTGCGGCCTTATTGCGAGCCGGTGAGGGCGAGCGGAGAGGGGACCTATCCCTGGAGACATTGAGGGCTTGGGGTGAATTGCCCCCCACCCGAGATGGGCTCTTCAGCAGGGGTTGGCCTAGGTGTTTTTTGTTTGGCCTTCCCCTGCTTATGCTGCTTATCAGCCATGGTGAAGCAGCCCAAGAGAAATTTTAGACTTGTTGTAGCCTTTTCTGGCTGTGACAGGCAGCCGTAGGGTGCAGAGAAGGCTCTGCGGCGTTTCTCCAACGATCGGCAGCTTCGGCTGGTCACGTGGTCCCTTGGAGCTGTCAATCAGGGAGTGAGTGCTTTCAAAATGGCCACCGTGACGTCACCGCACTCAAACGGCTCTTCCCACTGAGCTGTCAGTTGCAGCGGTCTGCCTGAGGGCTCTGAGGCCCGAACGCTAGGTATTTGCAGGCACTCTCTCTCTCTCTCGAACTCTCCTCGGCTGTCAGCAACTCGTAAAAATTGCCGCCGCTCGATCACATGCGGCCGAAAATCAGCTGTAGTAATTGCCGATCGGGAGTGAGATAAGGGCGAGAGAGAGCACCGGGTCGGCTATGGAGCAGGCTCCAGCCGATGGGAGAGGAATGGCAGCCACTCAAGCACAAGGCTTCTGGTGGCTTGTCGTTATCGTCTGGACACTAGTACCTCTCTCCCTGGCAGACACTGGATGGCTGTCTTTGGGCACCCTTTGGTAGATAAGTTCAGCCTGTTATGGGACCCTGGCCTGCAGGTGGGCAGCAGGCCTCGGCTGGGTAGGAACCTCTATCCTCCCCCAACCCGGTTTATTGTGACAGCTGTCAAATGGAGAATAGGGTCATTCACGATTGATTTTATAATTTGTAGAATGCCAATTGTAGAATGAAGGATGATGTAGATAGTTGGTGAAGTAGTCACAAAGAATGGGTTAAGCACTGTCCTATTTGGCTAAGGACGGAGAAAAAAGAGGGGGTGCCAAGGCAAGAGGGTTCTATTTATACCTTTGAAAAACTCAGTCTTGATTGGCTAGAGGGCAGATTTAACCCATTCTTGGAGGCTGGCTCCACCCACTATGGAGAAGAGCATGGGGAAAGAGGACTTATTGGTATAAAATCAAAAGACAGAGGGGAGAGAATTTAATCAGATGGGGTGGAGGAAATATATATATATATATATATATATATATATATATATATATATATATATATATATATATATATATATATATATATATATATATATATATATATATATATATATATATATATATATATATATATATATATATATATATATATATAAATGAATTAGTCGAGAAATTAAAAGGGAATGGATGAAGACATTGAAATATTATGGAAATGTTTTTTCTTCTTTTTATTTAGAGTTAACATTTTATTAAGAGTTGCAATTTTTTTTGTTCTTTTATATATAGATTAATATTGTTCAATGAATTAAACGATTTGGTATTTCAGATAAAATAATGTTAATCAATATGAGAAGTATGAATGATAAATATGAATACTAGAATTTAAAAGATATATTATGATTGTATATTCTTTTTCTTTTATATATAGGAATTTGTTCAAATGAAAAACTTTAAAAGGGGAAAATGTACTATTTTAAGAGTTGAATACTTAATTGAATAATTCAGAAAGATTTTTGATGATTAGTAAGTGAAAAAGCATATTATGATTGTGTATTATTATTATTATTTTGTTTTAGAAATGAGATATGTTTAAAGGAAAAATTAAAAACTCATATATTTCAAATGTGAAATGTTTAATTTGAGTGTAAATAATCAAAGAAGAAATGTTATGATTAATATAAGAAATTGGAATGTATAATTGGGCATTTAGTTTGTGATAAAATAGAGGGGGGAAAACATAAATAATGAATAAAGAGACAAAAAAGTGGAGGAAGCAATTTGGCCTAAAATTAAGAAGTAGGAGAATAAAAATTAATTTGGAAACTAATGAACAGCAGAGAATTTAGGAGTAGAATTGGAAAAATAATTGGTGAATATCCCAGATGACAAAACTAGATTTCCTTTTTTTTTCTTTTTTTTCTTTTTGTGGAGGTAAAATGAAGTTAGCAGTATATACCTAGAAATAAAGTATTATATGTAAAGAAATGATATAACAACAACAACAAAAATTTTCTTAGAAGGGATATGAAGAGTTTAAATTTGAGATTTTATCATCAGTCTGTTAAACATAAGAAGATAAAAGAGTACTCAGGGGAAGGCTAAGAAGGTGTAAGAGGAAGTAGAAGGGGAGGAAGAGAAGGAGCAGAGAGAGTAGAGGAGGAGTGAAGGAGTAAGAAAGTAGGAGGAGATGATGGAGGTAGAGTGGGGGAGTGCAATGGAAAGAAAAGCAGAATAGACTGATGATTGATGATATATAGATGGATATGGATAAGTATTGATTTTTAAATGATGGAGTATAAATGTAAAACTGTGTATTTTATTGTAATGATTTAAGGTATATGTTCATTGAAATGTAAAAGTGGTGGAGGAAAAAATAAAAAACTTTTTTGAAAAAAAAAGGAAAGCAATGTTTTAGCACCAACTGTTTGTCTAACATACTTACAACTTTGAGCAGAGAGCCACTTAGGAAACAAAAGAAAGCTTTTAATGTAAAACTGATTAGGATCTTGTCAGTTTCAGGAAGCAGCACAAACTAGTGGCAGTAGCAGCAATTAATTAAGATCACACAGTCCAGCCTAAGGAGAGATAGTATGTTTAACCAATCTTTCCACTGTATGTGTTTAGGGGGAGAAAAAATGGGGCCAGACTTATTTTATTGGCACTGTTATCCATCATTTTTGCTTTGCTTGCTAAATCTTCATTCCCTCCCATCAGCTCAAATGTAATAATTTAGTTCTCTAATCTCTAAAAATATATTTAAAAATCCAATTGTCTTACATTTGCTATGTATAGAGGGAATTTAAGTTTTGGTAGGAACACAAACATAACATACAAGCAAAACACAACAAATACTTATCTGATGATTTTTATTATTTTTCTTATTTTTCTTAAAGTTAGACATTTTTTAAATTGATCTATTTTTAAACCTATTATCTCTCACCAGTATTTATATACAACTTTTCCTATCCTTGTAAGTGAATGCTTAATTGGTAAACATTACTAGTAAGAACTATATACTAGTTCTTAGTAATGTAGTACACTAGTACATGTTCTGCTGATAATGGTTATTACATATTCAATATCATAGTGTAATAAGCAAATGAAGACCAAGAGAATAATTAATCATTTGCCCAAAACAGAAGAAAAGAGCACCCATTACTGGAACATATCAGTACAATCAGATGTATTGCAGTTGGGTTTATTGACCCAGCCTCTTTGCTGAGTTTCTGTATACTTCTAAGTAGTGTTTCACTCTTGAGGCATTTCCATGAAGTCTGTTTCCCAAGACAATAGACAAATTTCTCATTTATCTAAGCATAAATAGTAAAACATGTATAAATAGTCATAGTATTATGTAGATCATCTAAAAATTATTGGTGGAAGAAGTATATCAGAAGTAAACTGAGAAGCAAAGACCAAAAATAGTAAGTTAATAATAAATATAAATTGTAAATTTGCTTTTCTTTTCTGTTTTGTTGACTGGATTTATATTTAGCATTGTTTATTTTCCATCTTGTAGAATCCAAAGTATAATTTTGTCTTTTTCAAATGTGAATTACATTTATTTTAAAGTAAGCATTTTTCTGCTATTTAGCAATATCCTTCACTCTACCTGTTGAATAGTTAAAAGATATTAAATGCAACAATGGTAATAATGTTGAAACAAATGGTGGTAGATACTTTTCCTGAATTACAGACAAGTAAATTATGTTAGAACATCCTTGCAGATTGTGGGGGACTTAGAGTACGTAATTATCCTGTTATTATCAGGTTGGGAAATGTTAATCTATATGTTTGTTCATCAATGCACTGCAACTTTAGCAATCTGGATGTTTCCAGTTGTTTTGGATACATAGATACAGACACAGATTGCCAAACTTTCAATTAAGAAATAAGCAATCTTGGGGGTGTTTGGGCTCTTTGCTAGCTAATGTGAGCAGAGGTGAAAGGTCATCTTAGGTCATCCTAAAACAGGAGGTGACATCAGAATGAATATCAAGGTGAAGAGTTCTGCAGATGCTATGTTGTCACGTGTCTATAATTACAAATATCAGAATAGTGCAGGCAATTGAATGTTTCAATTTTCCTTATTTCAGTTGTTATTTTATTACTTTCTGATTTTAATTCTGAGACAGTAGTTATAAATGAAGTGAAATTTTAGTTTCAAAGACTTATTAATGCTTTTTATTTATTCAAAGATGAATACACAATGGAAGACAACTTGGTACTGAAGCACGAAGGTACAAATTGAGCATTATAATTTGTGAATGGAATGGCCAGATAAATAGTTATTTTTCAAAAGTGGTCCCAACTGTACTTTCAATTATTTTCTCTTCCTTTTTCAGTTGGTATATTCATCTTAGTAATGAGTAAGAAACTCTTGATGGGTAACCAGACATCTGTGACTACATTCTTGCTTCTGGAATTCTCAGCCATTCGGGAACTACAAATTCTACATTGTTGTGTTTTTCTAGCCTTCTACTTCACAACTGCAACAGCAAATCTTCTCATCATCTCAGCTGTGATTTTTGACCATCATTTGCACATTCCCATGTACTTTTTTCTGATGAACTTGGCCATGCTGGATCTTGCTTCTGTTTCAGTCATTATGCCTAAATCCATAGCAAATTCTCTCATGAATACCAGATATATTTCTTATTCTGGTTGCATTTCTCAAGCTCTCCTGTTTGTTTCATTTTTGACATCTGATTTCTTTCTTCTCACAATCATGGCATATGACCGATATGTTGCTATTTGCAATCCCTTGCAGTATGAAATGGTGATGAATAGGAGAACATGTGCTCAGATGATTGCTAGTGTATGGATCAGTGGTTTTTTCTTTGGAATCCTGCATGCAATTGGCACATTTACAGTTCCTTTTTGCTCTGATGTTGTTGATCAGTTCTTCTGTGAGATCCCACAATTATTAAAGCTCACTTGCTTAGATTTCAATCAAGGTGAAGTTGGAATTCTTGCCTTCAGTATTATTATAGTATTAGGTTTATTTATCTTCATTTTGGTAAGTTACATAAAGATCTTAAGTGCAGTGTTCAGAATACCATCTACACAGGGAAGACAAAAGGCCTTATCCACTTGTCTTCCCCATCTCATTGTTGTTTCTGTGTTAATGTTCACAGGAACACTCACGTACATGAAGCTTCCCTCAAATTCCCCATCTAATCTGGATATAATGCTGACCATTACATATTCCCTTGTCCCACCCATTCTAAATCCACTGGTTTACAGCATGAGAAACAAAGACATAAAGACAGCCCTGTTCAAACTATTAGATCCAAAATTTGGTTCTAAGCATTCTTTTCCTACCTCTCCTTTCTAGATTTGGATTTGGGATCTAGTTTAATTAATTTCCAATGGGGAGAGAAAAATGTATTTCAAATTCTGACTTACTTTTTTCCATACTATAAGCCTTTTTATCCATTTTAATCTTTAATTTTACAGTCTTTCAATTGTAATTGTGAAAACCATTAACAAGTATATCCTGCTATTAATTGTTAACTTGTTCTGATTTTAAATTTCTCTTAATAATTTTCCAATAGGTCCCAGTACATCAATTTATCTTTATCTGGCATTTAACTTTAATTTTATAATAGTGTAAATATCCATGTAATTGAAGTCTGGTTTCTGGATCTGTAGGTAGATGCCTCTGTGAGTGGCAGAAACAGTATAGCAGTGGACTTGCCAGTCAGTCCTTGCAAAAATGCCTGCAGGAATTTAGTTTCTTGTGGTTGATTGTGAGGAGCTTGGTAGTCAAGGATTTAAAAAGTGACCTAAATTGCTGCACAGCTTTTTAAAGACATTTGGCTGACATAAAAAAAATCATCTTATGAATCAATTGCTTTACTATTTAAGAGAGATAGTCCAAACCACAGCAAAAGTTTAAAAAAAAATATCTCAGTGAGCATCTGCTTTTGAATTTAAGAAGAGGGGAAAATATCTTAAAAATATTTTGAAGGCAAAAAGCTTGACAAGATTATGATATTGGAATTTTTTAAATGGGAAAAGATAACTGATTTTTTTAACAAAAAACTGGATTATTTTTCTTTTATGAAAGAGTATTTGAAACTAGTAAATTTAATTAGAATAACAGATCAGACCTCTCTGTGAATGAGAAGATAATAATAATATGAGCTAGACTGTTTGTGACTACAGAAAGCTAAGTGAGACTAAAAGATTCAAAATAGATAAAAGTAAAGCAGAAAAAAATGAAGCAAGAAAA
The DNA here is from genome assembly GCA_023053685.1 of Diadophis punctatus similis. NCBI lineage: Eukaryota > Metazoa > Chordata > Lepidosauria > Squamata > Dipsadidae > Diadophis > Diadophis punctatus. The sequence goes on from JALIGW010000009.1 coordinate 2,302,094, forward strand.
TAAGTGACATACTTTCACTTTTTCACCAGGCAACCACAAGAAAAGCTAATAAACCTGGAGAATACAAGGATTTAATTGAACAAATTTCTGATAATGGCATTTTTTAAAGATTTATTGCAGAAATTATTTGAAGAATTTGCTTTAAAAAGATGTCTGCAATAGTTAAAAAAAGAAATGGAAGAAGGATTTGCAGGGATGAAAAAATATATGGAAGAAGTGAAGAAAAATGAAGATTCTGTTGGGCAATTGGCTGCAGAAAATAAATTACTGACAAAGTGAAAATTTTGGAAAATAAGTCAGAAGTTATAAATAGATGGAAAAGGGTTTTTCCCCCCTGACAAACAGCTGAAAGGGGTGGTTTTTACTTTCAAACAACAGGGATTTAGGTTGAACTCTGTATAGAAACAAAGTCCAATTCAAGGTGTTGGTTATCACCTTTAAAGCTCCCCATGGATTGGGTCTAGAATAATTGAGGGGCAATCAGGAGCCATCATCTAATTATATAACCCATCCAGTTAAGCAGAGATAGCATGCTGTGAATCCCATTAGCCAAAGAATTTTGACTGGTGGTATCTAGAAGGACATCATTTTCTGCTGTTGCCCTCACCTTTTGGAACATTTTGCCCCAGAAGTGAAGTGAAATCCCTCACTCTTTTGATTTTAATATAGAAACTTTAAAAAGTGGCAACAAAAAAAGACTCAGTGGTGCATTGAGTCTAACCTTTGAGTTTTCCAGATGAATGTTAAGATCTGGCTCTGCCACTTAGTCTGGAGCCTAAGAGTATGATGCAACACTGGGGATGGCTTGAGGGCTCTCCCTCCATGTTGTTACCTTTTAAAACTTCCGAAATTTTTAATTTTGATTTTCACTTTTCACTTGTAAATTTTATTCTTGTTCTTAATTCTGTTTTTAATGTGCTTCTAGTCATGTATTTATATTTATTATATTGTTTGTAAACCACCCAGAATCACTTAGATCCTGGCAGATGATGATAACTTGCTGGTTAAAAATTCAATTCTTCCCAGAGGGCTTGGCCCCTTTAATCCTGATAGACAATTTCCCCTCTCCCTGGAAACAGGTGATAGAGCATAACCTGGCTTTCTATGGACTTTCCCCACTGTTTTTAATATTCCTAGGCAAGCCAAGCAAGTGGTTATCAGTAGAATAAGAGATATGGATTTCCAGCTAGAACTTAATAGGGTACCTTTCCACAGCAGAAATCAGATTAAATGAGGTGTGTGGGAACCAGCAAGGTATCGGAAAGACCTGACTTTTCCTATGAGGAATATACCATTTTTTAAAGAGTCAGATATATGTATCCTCCCATCAACACTCCTGCAGGGCAGGTATGATCAAACCTAATAGCTGAGCAAATGTGTACATGTGGCAGTGGGGAAGTTGAAGATATCTCACATGTCCTATGGCACTGCAAGTTCTGCAGGGACAGCAGATCAACGTACATTATCCTTCTATTAGAGAGATTTATAGGGAGATCAGATAATTTCTACATGAACCATCTCCTTCAGGATTCAAATCCAGCCACCACTCATGCAGTAGCAAAATTTTGTGCTGCTGCAATGATAATAAGGGGGGAAAACACTTAAAAAACTAAAGATCCTTATTTATATTACTACTTTGCTTAGTTCTTTTCCAATAATTTTTAGAGAATGTATTGATTTTAATATTTAACTTTTATGCTGATCTATGACTGTAATAAAGATTGCTGTTGTATGTTTGGGAAATGAATTATTTCAGCAAATCTGAAGGAAAATAATAGGGTTGTTTTGAATATGAATCCCCAACTACATCTAAAAATTATATTGACTATTGACTATGGCAGATATGTCTGGATAGAAGTTAGTCTACAAGGGGGTAAAACTTTGTTTTATATCCTAAATGAAGATAAAACAGCATTTTATTTTAAAAAGTGGATAAACTTTTAAAATTTTATATGAAAATTGATATCTTCTGGGGGAATTACAATATAGTAGTTTCTATACAAAAAGATAAAAGTTCTGAGAAAAATATCAAAATAACAGAGATTAAATTATGAGAGAGGGTGGGATTTTGTAGATAATTTGAACTTTTTACAGGTGATTTTCCTCCATTTATTACCATGTTTGAACAAACATTGAAATGTGAATTGGCTGAATCTCATCCAACGATATTGGAATAGAAGAATAACAGAATAATAAAGTTGGAAGGTACCTTGGAGGTATTTAATTCAACCCCCTGCTTAAACAGGGGACCCTATGTCATTTCAGACAATTGGCTGTCCAATCTCTTCTTTAAAACCTCCAGTGATGGAGCACCCAAAACTGAAAGATTCTAAGGTGGGATGGAAGTTCCTGGAGATTTGATAAATTAGCCATAAAAGTCTTTGAGATTGTGGGTGAAAAATAGGTTAACTCCTGATACTCCAGTTCACATTTAAAAAAAACATAAACTGACTTTTATTTCTGGAGAATGCTTGGTGAAGTATTGCACTGACTTACTTTTGAACTGAATATATGTTTATTTATTGAAGCACTAATCAAGTTGATGTGTATTATCACTGAGCTTCCCTGACTTATAAAAGTTAGCACAAAATTATGTACTTCCTCAGATTGAACAAGAATCATTCTTATCAGCTCATTTGTAGAAGAATAGTGGAAAACTTAGATGAATAGTGTGGAGTGGAAAATTCTAAATCCTCGAAAGTTATAATAATTCTCCACATGCTTCAAGTGTTTATTCAGGTACTGAAGTAATTGAAATTGAAGCCACCATTAGGGAAGCAGTTTATCTAAAATAAGCGAGGACAATGTGTTGACACCCCCCTTCCCCCATCCAGTATGTTATTTGTAAAGAAGTAGGAGATTAAAATAAAACTGCAATCCTTTTAATTGGCCCCTGTCCAAGTTTTCTGAAAACTAAGAACTGGGTTGTCAGGTATAAGGAAAACTATTGTGTCCTCACTACAGATAGTGTAGTGGAGACTGCATCTGAAGTAGGGGAGAAGTAGTGCAGGAAAACCTCCTGCACACGAAATCCAACCATGAATTCTACAATTTTGTAAACAACGAACTTAAAGAGACGAGAACCATCCCAGCCCTAAAAGGACCTAACAATAAAGACTGTAATGATGAAACTGTTAAAGCCAACCTCTTTAACACATTCTTCGGCTCAGTCTTTGTAAACAGCAACATGTCCAATATTTCCTAGTTGAACCACGAACAATTACAATGATCTAATACACACAATTTTACAGAAGACAATGTTGGAAAGGCACTACGCAATCTAAAACCATCTCTATCCTTTGGACCAGCTGGACTATGTTCCTACTGCTTAAAAAAACTTTCCACTGCCCTAGCAGAATCTCTGAGCATAATTTTTGATAAATCTTTCAGGACCAGCTCCCTACCCAACCTATGGTCACTAGCCATGGTCATCCCTATCTTCAAAAAGGGAGAACCCAGCCTAGTTGAAAATTACAAAGCAATCTCTTTATGTTGTGTCACCTGCAAAGTCATGGAATCAATCATTAACCAATCCATTACCCTCCACTTAGAGACAAACAATCTACACTCTCATAAACAATTTGGTTTCAGAAAAAAAATTATCCTGCAATCTGCAACTTCTACACTGTAAAAACATATGGACTACAAAACTCGATCAGGGAAAAGCTATAGACACAATTTACATAGACTTCTGCAAAGCCTTTGACTCAGTGGTACATGACAAACTACTTCTAAAAGTAAAATCTTATGGCATTTCTGGACCCCTGCACAAATGGATAACTGTGTTCCTGTCAAGCAGGCAACAAGTGGTCAAAATAGGAAGCGATTTATCAAACCCTGTACCTGTTAACAGTGGTGTCCCCCAAGGCAGCGTTTTAGAACCAACTCTCTGTATTCTTAACATAAATGACCATTGTGATAATATAAAAAGCAACTACCGTATTTTTCGGAGTATAAGATGCACCTTTTTACCCCCCCAAAAGAGGGTCAAAAACTGGGTGCGTCTTATACACCGAATGGTGCATTTTGGGGGAGGGAGTTGATGTGACCCTGCCTTAGTCGCCGGCGGCGGTGGTGGACCACAGGGACGCTGCTGCCACAGCCAACACCACCCCCGGAGCACAGGGACACTGCCGCCACAGCCGCCACAGCTGCCAGACCGCATGGACACTGCTTCCACTGGCACAGGGCCCCCGCAGCCGCCCCCGTTGCAGCCCCCACCCCACTGCAGGATCTGACACCGACGCAGTTGGTGGTGGTGGTTTTGGGCAGTAGCGGCGGTGGTGGCTCGCTTCGGGTACCGGCGGGGATGCCAGCTGGGACAGCGGTGGGGGTGCAGACAGCGGTGGCGGCGGGGACAGCGGCTGGGACAGTGGTGGGGGCGGGGACAGCTGTCCCCGCCCCCACCGCTGTCCCAGCCGCTGTCCCAGCTGCCGCCGCTGTCCACACCCCCACCGCTGTCCCAGCCGGCGTCCCCGCCGGTACCCGAAGTGAGCCACCACCGCCGCTACTGCCCAAAACCCCCACCACTGCCTGAAGCCATCCCCCACGTGCTTTCCCCCACGCTCTGCCTGGGAAAGGGGCTTGCAGTGTTTTCGTTTCAGTGATCTGGAAAGAAGGAAATTGCTAACGGGGGCAAGAGAGGGGGACGCTCATGCTTGGCTAAACTGGTCTAAATGCAATGGTTAATACTGAACCATCTTTCTCCTGGTCCAAAGGTATGTGTCTGTGTATTTTTTTTTCCTCTCCCTGAAAATTTGCACACCCCTTCTTTTCCCAGCTTGGGAAAAATGTGAAGCTAAACCCAAAAGTAAAACACTGCCTAGAAATGGATTCAGGGACCAAAATCCAAGTTTATAATGCTTTGCATCTCTGTTTTTCCCCCACTCCAATTGTGAGACTGTTGTTTTTTTCCTGAGCCCTAAGATCATGCAGAAGTCAATAAATCTTACGTTGTGAAATATTTAGGGCAGTGCTTCTCAACCGTGGCAGCTTTAAGACAAGTGGACTTCTTGCTTCCAGGGAATTCCCCAGCCAGCTATGCTTTTAAGAGGGGATGGGTTTCAGTGTCCAAAATTAAATCATGTTGGAATTCTGGGAGATGAAATTCACTCCCCTCAAAGTACCTTACCTGGGGAATTCTGGGAGTTGAAGTCCACAAGTTTGAAGACCCTTGCACCCCCTTGGCAAGTTTAAGCCTTGTGGACTTCAACTCCCATTCCTGAGCTAGTATGACTGGAGGAGGAATTCTGGGAGTTGAAGTCCACAAGGCTTAAACTTGCCAAGGGGGTGCAAGGGTCTTCAAACTTGTGGACTTCAACTCCCAGAATTCCTCCTCCAGTCATGCTAGCTCAGGAATTGGAGTTGAAGTCCACAAGTCTTAAAGCTGTCAAGTTTGAAGACCCCTGGGTTAGGGGTTAGGGGTGCATGGGTCTTCAAACTTGGCAAGACTTTTTACAACCATGTACACTTTTTACAAAGTTCAAACTTGACAGCTTTAAGACTTGTGGACTTCAACTCCCAATCCTGAGCTAGCATGACTGGAGGAGGAATTCTGGGAGTTGAAGTCCACAAGTCTTAAAGCTGTCAAGTTTGACGTTTGTAAAAAGTGTACATGGTTGTAAAAAGTGTACATGGTTGTAAAAAGTATTCTGCTACACTGGTATTTTATTAAATAATATATTACTACACCATTTGGTTCAGAATACTTTTTTCCTTGTTTTCCTCCTCTAAAATCTAGGTGCGTCTTATACTCCGGTGCATCTTATACTCCGGTGTGTCTTATACTCCGAAAAATACGGTACGTCCTCTTCGCAGATGATGTAAAATTATTCAACACCACCGACAATACTACTACCCATCAAAAAGACCTTGACTATGTATCAGAATGGTCAAACAAGTGGTAATTTCAAATCTCAATCAACAAATGCTCAGTCTTACACATTGGCAAAAATAATCAGAACACAAAATACAAACTAGATGATCACGACCTTGCTGATGATCCTCACTCAGTAAAGGACCTTGGAGTATTCATCTCTAATGATCTAAATGCTAGAGCCCACTGCAACAGCATTGCTAAAAAGGCATTAAGAGTGGTTAACCTAATTTTGCATAGCTTCTTCTCTTGTACTTCTAACTAGAGCATATAAAACATTTGCCAGACCAATTCTCGAATATAGCTCATCTGTCTGGAACCCACACTACATATCGGACATTAACACAATTGAGAATGTCCAGAGATACTTCACGAGATGAGTACTACACTTCTCCGTTCACAACAAAACACCTTATGCCACCAGACTTGAAATTTTGGGCCTAGAAAATTTAGAACTGTGCCGCCTTCAATCTGACCTAAGTGTAGCACACAAAATTATATGCTACAATGTCCTACCTGTCAATGACTACTTCAGCTTCAACCGCAACAATACATGAGCTCACAATAGATACAAACTTAATGTAAACCGCTCCAAACTTGATTGCAAAAAATACGACTTCAGCAACAGAGTGGTCAATGCCTGGATTACAAAACTCGACTCTGTAGTTTCTTCCCCAAATCCCCAAAACTTTAACCTGTCTACATTGACCTCACCCCATTCCTAAGAGGTCTGTAAGGGGCATGTATAAGCGCACCAGAGTGCCTACCGTCCCTGTCCCAACATCCCCATGTATTCGTAAAATATAATGTACTCATAATCATGATTGTACTTCTTATATATTCACAATCATGTTTATACTTTGCCTGTAATCATATACACGCTTGGCAGAATAAATAAATAAATAAAAAGTTAAGAGACTATCTATCTTGGAGTCACTGAAAGAGAGGAAGTGGTGGAAAACAGACCCTTTTTAAACCTTGTACTGCTTATCTAGTTATTCTATAGTAAGTGTGCAGCAATTAGTTTGGCTAGATTCTTGTAAATAGGAGAGTAGCAATAAACAAAACACTCTGATCAACTTTCAGTGTCGTTCTGGTTCCTTGTGCCTGACAGAAAGTCCTTGACATATGATTGTTATGGTGCTTATGGTTGTATGTCATGATGGCAATAAAACAGTCATGTAACCAACTCAATTTCGCAACCTTTTTTTGCAGCAGTTGTTAAGTAAATATTATGGCTATTAAACTAACCCATTATTGCTAAGTTGTGGTTTTTCAGCTAAACGATTGTAAAACTCAGTCATATAATTGAGGGATGCTTCAAACAGCTGTAAATGAGATAATATCATGTTGCCAAGCATCCAAAGTAAAGTCACATGGCCATGGGAGTGAGGTGGGATGGCAACTGTCAAAATTTTAGAACTTTTTTGCATGTAGTAGGCTGATACTTATAATGACTGGTTGTAAGTAGAGGATTACATGCACTCAAGTTCTTGGGTAGTTCCCCCCCCCATGAGATGGCTTGCAGAACATTCATGGGTATTAGTGGCTACTGTGGGATGCATATCTAGAGTTTGCTGAAACTACACAGTCTGCAAGGTAACCCAAAGTCCCCAATGACTAATTGCAATGCTTTCTATAACCTTTTTCATCTCCAAAATCTTATTCTGTAATTTTTTGGTTACAAATTTAGCAAAAGCCTCATGCAATCTTCCTATACTATAATAACAGCAAGGAGACTATACCAGCTATTTTTTGTAGGTGATGGCAATAGCAATTATTGCTTAATAGCCATAGGTCATATCAAAATATAGAATATATAATATACATTAATAAGATTGTAATATAAAACTAAATAAATAAAGATAGAAACACACCATTCTAAGACACTTTCTACTCATCTAAATTGTCAAGAGAAATGTTACTTTTGCTTGGTAAAACTTCATATAGGGCTATCTAGATACATTGCCATTCCTCAGAACAAAATGATAGGCTTACCAAAGAAATCCACCAGTTATTTTCTAGGAAAGGTTTCTCATTTTTAATAGTTTCGACAGGGCAAACCTGATGTCCTTGTTTCTCATACTATAGATGAGAGGATTTAATAAAGGGGGGATAAAACAATACAGTACAGTTGTTGCTAAATCCTGTACACTGGAGGGTGGCTTCATATATGCAATCAACGCAGATAGAAGAAATATTGAAACAACAAACAGATGGGGTAAGCAAGTGGAGAAGGCTTTTTTCCTTCCTTCCTTTGAGGGAATTTTCAGAACGGCTTTGAAAACAGACATATAAGTAATAAGAATATAGAAAAAACAACATATGCACAAGATACAAATTACAACAATTAATTTGATTTCATTTTGATTTAAATCCATGCAGGTGAGTTTAAGTAACTGTGGGATTTCACAGAAAATCTGATTTATAGTATTGGAACAAAAAGGAGCTGCAAAGGTAAAACAAGTATTCAATAATGCATTGAGAAGGCTGCTGACCCACACAGCAAGAATCATGTAAATGCTGGCTTGTTTGTTCATTATTGTTTCATAGTGTAATGGATTGCAAATGGCAACATAGCGATCATAAGACATGACTGTGAGGATCCAAAAATCAGAACCCATAAAAAAAGCAACAAAGAAAACTTGACAAACACATCCAAAATAAGAAATATGTCTTGTGTTCATGAGTATATTGGCTATGGATCTGGGGACAATGACAGAAATGGCACCAAGGTCTTGTATGGCCAAGTTCATCAGGAAGAAGTACATGGGATTGTGAAGATGATGGTCATAAAGTATTGCAGAGATGATCAGGAGATTGCCTGTCAGAATTGCTAAGTACAACACAGTGAAAACAAAGAAGTAAAACATCTTCAATTCTTCTATCTCTGTGAAGTCAAAAAGCATAAAATCAGATATACTGGATTGATTATCCATGGTTTACAACATGGCACATGTTGTTTCTAGAAAAAAAGAATAGAAGGACAGTTATTGTATTTTGAATTTCATCCTAAAATTTTAATTATCTGATTTATCTTTTATTTAATCTGTATAGATTTACTAATTTTTATTCCTTTAAATATTCAGGAAAAGATAAGGGGAAATAATGCTGATGCACCTAATGCTAATTTTTGGTGTTATTTTTGGAAAATCTCAACAAGGAATTTTTTAGAATTTTCCCCATCTTGTTACATGAAATATCTCCACCCATTTGCTTTGTAACTATGATTCTTCAATCTCTATTATTTTTGAAAAAAAATAATTTCCCCAAAACAATGGAAATAGTGTGTTTCATTGGAAATCTGTAAATTATAACACTGAGGTGTAAATTAAGAAAATTCTCTACTTATGTGTGGCTTTTTAAATACGTATTTTGTAACTTTTTTGCTATGAAGGTAGGTTTCAAGCTAGGGGAATCAAGTGTCTGAGAAATATATAGTATAATGTTTTTAACTTATTCATACCAAGCAAATACATTTTGGGAAGAACTAGAAATATTGGAACTCATTTCTTTGTTGTCCCGCAAGAACAACAGTCTTTTAAAAAAGCTACCTGGTCTTATTTCCACACAAGTTTAATTTTGGAGTTATTATTAAACTTTAGTAATCAAGATAAAGTCTCAAATAGCAATTCACACCCCAATTAAAATGAGCAACAAGCTTATCTCCCCATACTGAAACCATTTTCATACTATATCACATATGATAGCAATAAATGAACTTGATTAAATAAAGATAGAAAGACAAATCCTCAACATGAATACATGGTAAGCTTTTGGGCTATCCCAGGTTGTTTAACCATTAATTTTCACAAGAAGCCTACAAAGAATTGTTACAGGAATAAATAAGTTTGAGTTAAAAAAAATGTAGAAGCACAGCTCCTCATACAGTAGTAAGAATGGGGGGGGTGAGTTCAATGTAAAGTTCTTTAAAAGTACATGAAAATTTATGTAATAATTTAAAAAATAAAAAGCTTAATTAAATATTCATATTTCCCATTTTGAAATGGATTTGATTCAGGCTTGTTTTCAATTACCAATTCTTCATTAAATGCTATTAATGTTTACTTAATTAGTTATAATACGTCAACTATTTAGTCACTAGAGCAAATATTTACTTATTTATTTGATCTGAGGGCCAATAAAAGATACAGTTAAAAGAGCTCTGTCCCAGGCTAAACCCATAGTTGCAGTTTACCAGAATAATGAAATCATAAATATCTTCCAAGAATGGAAAATTCAGTTGTTGGACTGGGCTTCAGTGCCAAAATTAGCTTCACATTTGAACAAACAAAATTCATAAAAGCAATTTACTTCAAGATTCCTGAATTATATTTTCACAAATGGACTTGTACAACAGCCAAAGTTGCAGGGTCTCCCAGCATAAAGTGTTAACATACAAACCTATTTATATGTTTATAATTGAGTGAATAATTTTCAGTATAAGCAGAAATTATAAAATTAATCTTGGTTTTTTAATTGATATTATATTGACAACCTTAACTAATCAACAGAACTGACAGACATGTTAGTTCTGATGCTAAATTGAAGATTTAAACTTTTAAAAAATATTTTAGGTATTTTCCCATATTTATAAATATTAACACAAATACACAAAAGGAGAGTATTATAACAGAGATAAATACATTCCTCAGTATACATTTAGAATTCTAACATTTATGTTTATTTTCTGAGGAAGCCAGTAATAGTTCTACTGTTCATTCAATAAATTTACAGAAAGCTTACATATTTCCCTTCCAAGCAGCATTTTATTTGTGCCTGATACCTTTCAATTCCCAGTGTTAAGTACTCATCTCATTTAAAATAATGTTGCTAAAATGTCTCAGACAAGAAAAGTTAAAGAAGAATGAATTTATTAATATCTCTTGTCTCTTGGGTGATTTCTACTCATTCAACAGGGGTTTATTTTATTTAAATCATGTATGAAGGTTCAAAACAAGATCCTGTAAGGAAATATATTTTTTTAAGAAAATATTACTGCTTTTCAAATGAAAAATTCTTTTTAATTTCTGTGTGTGGTTTCATGATAAAAAATAAGTGGTTAATAAAACAATCACAGTATACTAGGGCGAACTGGTAGTTAAATTGCTGGGTGGCCCTGCCCAGCCCAGCCCTGCCCAGCCATTACTTATTAGCCTCGCACGCCTTGGCTGGTGCCTTGGAGTCACACCACGCAGAGTTTGGCAAACCGGCAAATGCCACCACTGGCTGCCCCCCCCACCCATCCCAGTCACTCCTTATCTCATCTCGCCTGCCTTGGCCGGTGCCTAGAGTCATACCTGAGGCATAGCTGCTGCTGCTCTCTGGTTCCCTCTCTTGCCTTGACCAAGTGCCCCAGCTGATCTCTGCCTGGTGAGTCTTCCTTTGCTTCTCACCCAGCTGCCTTCCATGTGGTCCTGCCAACCCAGCTTGCTTGCCTGCCTTCGCTGCGGCCTCCCACATGGCCCAGCTACCTGCCTGTCTGGTGAGCCTTCCTTTGTCCATTTGCCAGTGCGAGCAGCCTGTTACAGGGCCTTCCTAGGGCTTCTCTGACCTGCTACAGGCTGAAATGGAGGTTCCCTGGCCCAAATCTGGCCTCCCAGGCCCTGTCTGGGCTTTCCTAGGGCTCCCCCAGCCTCTTACATGCTGAAATGGAGGGTCCCTGGCCCTGACCTGCCCTCCCAGGCCCCTTCTGGACCTTCCTAGGGCACCCCCGACCTCTTAAAGGCAGAAATGGAGGGTCCCTGGTCCTAATCTGCCCTCCCAAGCCCAGTCTGATAAAAGATGACAATAGGACAGTAGGACAGGGACAGTAGGCACAATGATGTGCTTATGCACACCCCTTACAGACCTCTTAAAATGGGGAGAGGTCTACTGTAGACAGTCTAAGGTTAAAGTTTTGGGGGTTTGGGGAAGAAACCACAGAGTCGGGTAGTGCATTCCAGACATTGATCACTCTGTTGCTGAAGTCATATTTTCTGCAGTTGAGTTTGGAGCGGTTTACATTAAGTTTGAATCTATTATGTGCTCCTGTATTGTTGTGGTTGGAGCTGAAGTAATCATTGACAGAAAGGACATTTTGGTATATGATTTTATGAACTACATTTAGATCAGATCTGAGGCGACGTAGTTGTAAATTGTCTAATTTAATAACTTGTAGATGATCCTCACTCTGTTAAAGACCTTGGAGTACTCATATCTAATGACCTAAGTGCCAGAGCCCACTGTAACAACATTGCCAAAAAGGCACTAAGAGTTGTAAACCTAATCTTGCGTAGCTTCTTCTCTGGCAATATTACTCTGCTAACCAGAGCATACAAAATATTTGCCAGACCAATCCTCGAATACAGCTCACCTGTCTGGAACCTGCACTGCATATCGGACATTAATACAATTGAGAGAGTCCAGAAATACTTCACAAGAAGAGTCCTCCACTCCTCTGCTCGCAACAGAATTCCTTATTCCACCAGACTTGAAATTTTAGGCTTAGACAACTTAGAACTGCCACCTTCAATCTGATCTAATCATAAAATCATCTGCTACAATGTCCTACCTGTCAATGAATACTTCAGCTTCAACCATAACAACACACGAGCACACAATAGATTCAAACTCAATGTAAACCACTCGAATCTCGACTGCAGAAAATGCGACTTCAGCAACAGAGTAATCAATGCCTGGAATGCACTACCTGACTCTGTGGTTTCTTTCTTTCTTTCTTTCTTTATTTTGCTGTTCTGATACGCCACCCTACTCCCTGGGGACACAGGGTGGCATACAACAGAGTATAAGAACAATATAAAAAAACAGTAGCAAAATAATAAATGATTTAAAAACATTTGATACATTAAAAGATTAAAAAGCCTAACAACACATTCATACCTGGGGGACACCTAAGATGTTCATCAGTCACATCATCCTGCCTGCAGGAAGAACCATGTCTTAATAGCTTTCTGGAAGGCCAGGTGGGGATAGATCGGATGTCGGACTGGTTAAGTCAGACCCATGCGTTAATGACTTCAAGACACTTTCAAAAGTAAGGACTTCAGCTTTTAATCACGCTACAGATAAGAACTCAGACCATGCTGAACCCATTCAGGTCAAAGTCAGCTCTGAGATCATCCTCCTCTCAGTGCTATTTATGCAAATCCTCACCATTCTCTCTCCCCAAACCACCATCTGGTGCTGTGAAGCCCTCACCTCTCAGCTGGTCATGGCTTAGATTGTCTCTTTCTGGTGCAGCTTCACTGTGCTCGGCTTTCTCGGCGTCTCATGTAACAGGACGTTAAGCACCGGCATCAGGCATTGAACTGCCGAGAAGAGTTTGTTGTGCTGGCAACAATCGATCCCCCGGTCCAGTGTCTCTCCCTCCCACCAAGGTGCATATGTCGAGCCTTGGCACGACAGGCGGCTCCCCTCTACCAGGGGTCCACCTGCAGGGGATAAAGCAAAAGGGTTAGCAACATTTGAATAATCCTGTTTGGGACCTGGTTTGTGTGGATATTTTCGATGAAATTGCCTTAATAATCGTTCAGCTTGTATGTCATGCGCAGCTACCCAGGTAGCCTCCGTAATCGGATATCCTTTCCAATACACCAGATATTGGAGGTTGCCTCGAAATAGTCTGGAGTCAAGGACTTCAGCTACCTTGTAATGGTCCCTATATATGGGACCAGGGGTTGTTGGTGGGTCTCGAGTTACTTCTACAGGTTTAAAGAGACTAACGCGAAAAACAGGATGCACCTTCCCTAATAAGGGTGGTAATTTCAATGCTACCATTACAGGGTTAGTCACCTGAGTGATTGGGAATGAGATACTTAGGACCTAATTTTTTACTAGGTATTCGAAGTTTTAGATATTTAGTTGATAAATACACCCTATCCCTGATCTGGAATGGTTTATGATCCCTTCGGCTTTTATCCGCATACTTTTTGTATTCCTCGGCCACTTGTCTTAAAGCTCCTTTCACTTGTGCCCCCCTTCTCGAATCTTGTCAGCCCATTCCTTTGGGGATTTGGAGAATTGGGGGTTCATAGCTAACTCCGGAATAGCGGGGAATTCCATTCCATATACTACCTGGAAAGGCATGAGACCAGTACTATGATGTACAGCATTATTATACGCTACTTCAACAAAAGGTATTAAGCTAGATCAGTCTGTTTGCTGGTACGACACATAACATCTTAAGTAGCGTTCTATCATAGCATTAGCTCTCTCCGCAGCTCCATTAGTGCTAGGATGGAATGCTGAGCTCAATCCCTGCGAGGAGCCTATTAGTTGTACAAATTTTTACCAAAACTTGGCAGTGAATTGTACTCCTCTATCCGAAATTATTCATCATGGTACTCCGTGTAACTGGTATATATGTTGTAAAAACATTTTTGCCAACCGTTTGGCTGATGGTATACCAATACATGTGCTTGTTTTGAGAATAAATCTATCACTGTCCATATTATGGTATGCCCATTGCTGTCTGGGAGGTCGACTATAAAGTCCATCCCATCTCCTCCCATGGCCTACTGGGATCAGCTACTGGTTGCAACATTCCTAATGGCCTACCAGGCCATGGTTTGTTCACTGTACAAACAGGACAGCTCTGTACATAGGCCTCAACTTTTGTCTTCATCCATGGCCACCAAAACTGCCGTCTGGTAAGATGTAATGTTTTTAAGAATCCAAAATGGCCAGCCGGCTTAACATCATGGCACCTTCTTAACACTGAGGCATGAAGGGTTATAGGCACATATAATTTATCTCCCTTCCAGGCTAGGCCATCCCTGTCAGTCAATACACTTGGGTGTTCAGCTAGCCAAGGGTCTGTTGCTAATGCTTTCCTTAAATTATCGTGCCATGGGTTTAAGAGATTTCCCTCTACTTCCCTTCCCACTTGTTGACATGGGATTATCATGGCTTGTATTACATCTTTCTTTTTACTGTTATATTTGTGGAAGGCAAGATAAGGCATCGGCCATGAAGTTCTTACCAGCCGGGACATATTTCAATTTGAACTTGAATCGTTGGAAATATTGAGCCCACCGCACCTGTTTTGGGGACAGTTTTCTGGGTGTTTGGAGGGCTTGTAGGTTTTTGTGGTCCATCCACACCTCAAATGGTTGCCGTGCACCTTCCAGCAGGTGCCGCCATGTGAGCAGGGCCCAACGGACTGCAAAAGCCTCTTTTTCCCAAATATCACAACTACGCTCTGTGGGCGTAAGCTTCCGGGATGTATAAGCATAAGGTTGAAGTTTACCCTGCCTAGTCCTCTGCAACAAAATAGCCCCCATCGCTACATCAGTTGCATCTGCCTGTACTATAAAAGGTGAATCTTGATCAGGATGTTTCAGTATAGGGTCACGCGCAAAGAGTGTTTTCAGGGCCTCAAAAGCACGCTGACACTCCATCGTCCACTTTAGAGCTTGGCCTGGTCATGGTTTAGTTGTTGTGAGTTTAGTGCGTAACAAATCAGTTAGGGGCAAAGCCACCTGTGCAAAGGATGGAATGAACTCTCTATAGAAATTTGCAAAACCAAGGAAACTTTGCAATTGCTTCCTGGTTTTGGGGGCTTGCCATTCTAAAACAGCCTTTACTTTTTGAGGGTCCATCTCCATCCCATTACTAGAAATGCGATAACCTAGATAATCCAACCTAGTTCGGTGGAACTCGCACTTGGAGAGTTTCATGAAGAGTTTGGCATCTAGTAATTTTTTCAACACTTGTCGTACTAACCGGGTGTGTTCCTCCATTGTCTTTGTATAAATTAATATGTCATCTAGGTATACAAGTACCCCCCTCCGATACAAATGCTCATGCAAGACCTCGTTTATCAATTGCATGAAGACAGCCGGGGCGCCTTGTAACCCAAAGGGCATCACCTGGAACTGAGAGCTCCCTAATGGACAATTGAATGTTGTTTTCCATTCATCACCTGGTCAGATACGCACCCGGTAATACACTCCTCTTAGATCTAGTTTAGTAAACACTACCCGTGGCTAATGTGGCAAGCAAGTCCTTCATTAGTGGTAATGGATATAAATGAGATGAGGTGGCGCAGCGGTTAGAGAGCAGTACTGCAGGCTACTTTAGCTGACTGTGATCATTTGAGTTCAGCTGTTCAAATCTCACTGGCTCAGGGTTGACTCAGCCTTCCATCCTTCCAAGGTAGGTAAAATAAGGACCCAGATTGTTGGGGGCAATGTAAATATATACATTGCTTAATGGTGTAAATCGCTTAGAGAATGCTTGCACTATGAGACGGTATATAAATCTCACTAATAATAAATAAATAAATAAATAAATGTTCCACACATACCCAGTTTAACCCACGAAAATCAACACACAAACGCAGGCCACCATCCTTCTTCTCCCTAAATAAAATGGGAGCAGCCATGTGAGATCTACTAGGGCGTATAAAACCCCTGGCCAGGTTTTTATCAATATATCTACGCAACTCCTCAAGTTCCTTTGGAGTCATGGAATACATACGGGGCTTTGGCAGCATCAACCCCGGAATCAACGCTATAGCACAATCAGTCGGTCGATGAGGTGGTAAGACCTCGCATTCATCCTCATTAAAGACTTGTGCCAAATCATTATATATACTGAGAGGATGATGATCTCAGAGCTGACTTTCTGTCAGACTGGCTAAGTCAGACCCGTGCGTTAATGACTTCAGGACACTTTCAAAAGTAAGGCCTTCAGGTTTTAATCACGCTACAGATAAGAATTCAGTCCATGCCAAACCCATTCAGGTCAAAGTCAGCTCTGAGATCATCCTCCTCTCAGTGCTATTTATGCAAATCCTCACCATTCCCTCCCCCCAAGCCACCATCCGGTGCTATGAAGGCCTCCCCTCTCAGCTGGTCATGGCTTAGATTGTCTCTTTCCAGTGGCAGCTTCACTGTGCTTGGCTTTCTCAGCGTCTCATGTAACAGGATGTTAATCACTGGCGTCAGGCATTGAACTTCTGAGAAGAGTTTGCTGTGCTGGCAACCATCGATCCCCTGGTCCAGTGTCTCTCCCTCCCACCAAGGTGCATATGTCGAGTCTTGGCACGACATTGGATCTCTGGGGGTAGTTGGTTCCAGAGAACCAGAGCCCCCACAGAGAAGGCTCTCCCCCTTGGTCCCACCAACCAACATTGTTTGGCTGAAGGGACCTGGAGGAGACCGACTCTGTGGGACCTAATTGGTCGTAGGGATGTATGAGGTAGGATGCGGTCCTGGAAATAACCTGGTCCTAAGCCATGTAGGGCTTTAAAGATGATAATCAACACCTTGAATTGCATCCAGAGACCAATGGGCAACCAATGCAGCTGGCGGAGAATGGGTGTTACTTGGGTGTATCTGGGGACACCCACCACAGCTCACGCAGCTACATTTTGCACCAGTTGCAGTCTCCGAATACTTTTCAAGGGTAGCCCCATGTAGAGCGCATTACAGTAGTCCAAACAAGAGGTGACAAGGGCATGAGTGACTGTGAGTAAAGCCACCTTCTCCAAATATGGTCGCAATTGATGCACCAGGCGAATCTGTGCAATGGCGCCCCTAGCCACAGCCATAAGATGTTGGTCTAATTTTAGCTGTGGATCTAAGAGCACCCCCAAATTGCGAACCCAGTCTGAGGGAAATAATTTGTCTCCTCCGAAGACCAAGGAAGGACAATCAGTATAATCCTTAGGAGGCAGCATCCACAGCCACTCAGTCTTGTCAGGGTTGAGCTTGAGCCTATTCCTTCCCATCCAGATCCTAACATCGTCCAGGCAATGGCACATCACATCCACTGCCTCCCTTAATTGCGATGGGGTGGAGATGTACAGCTAGGTTTCATCAGCGTACTGTTGAAAACTCACCCCATGTTGATGAATGATCTCTCCCAACGGTTTCATGTAAATGTTAAACAGGATGGGCGAGAGGACTGAACCCTGAGGGACCCCACAGGTCAGGGATCTAGGAGACAATCTCTGCCCTCTTGTCAACACCGACTGTGAGCTATCGGCGAGGTAGGAGGAGAACCACCACAACACGGTGCCTCCCACTCCCAGTCAGTGCAGAAGGATACCATGGTTGACAGTATCGAAAGCCGCTGAGAGGTCAAGTAGCACCAGGATGGAAGAATAACCCCCATCCCGGACTTGCCAGAGATCATCCACCAGGGTGACCAAGGCAGTTTCCATGCTGTAGCCGCGCCTGAAACCTGATTGAAAGGAATCCAGATAACCACTTTCCTCCAATAGCCGAAGAAGCTGAAGAGCCACCACCTTCTCAACAACTTTACCCAAAAAAGGCAAGTTGGAGACAGGATGAAAGTTCTTCAGGTCCACTGGGTCCAGAGAAGGCCTCTTAAGGAGGGGTCTCACCACCGCAAACTTAAGGGCTGTGGTACAGATCCCTCCCCAAGAGTAGTGTTTATCACCGCCTGGATCCAGCTATGTGAAACCTCCCGGAGCTCCTCGGTAAACCAGGGAGCTTTCCAGGATCCACTGCCATGGAGAGGTCGCAAAGGTGCAATCCAGTCTAAAGCCCCTGATGCTGCATTGTTCCAGGCAGCCACCAGGGACTCAGACGAATTGTGGACTAGGGTTTCAGGTATCTCCCCAAGTTCCCTCTGGAATCCTTCCAGCTCCATTAGGCGCCTGGGCAGAACCACCTAATCGGTCCCACCTCCCTGCGGGAGAGGAGTGGGGCTCTGAAATCCAACCTCAATAGGAAATGATCTGACCACGACAACGGGGAGATGACTATATCCCCTAACTTCAGATCATCTCTCCACTGCCCTGAAAGAAATACTAGGTCAAGCATGTGACCTCCCTCATGAGTTGGAGCCTGTATTACTTGGGTCAGGTCCATGATTGTCATGGTATCCATGAACTCCTGGGCCACATCCGAAGTTTTGCCAGCCAAAGGCAGGTTGAAGTCCCCCAGCACCATAAGCCTGGGGAACTCCACCACCAAGCCCGCTACCGCCTCGAGCAGCCCAGGCAGGGCCTTAGTAACGCAGCTGGGAGGCAGGTACGCTAACAAAAGGCCCGCCCGAACCCCTAAGTCCAACTTCAGAAGGAGAGTCTCACACCCAACAATCTCTGGGGCAGGGCTCCTACGAGAATGCAGATTCCGGCACGCTGTAATAGCCACTCCTCCCCCCTTCCCTGGAGTCGTGGCTGAGAACCCATCTGGGCATACCTCAGAGAGGGCAACCTCCCTCCTGACCCAGCCACGTATCAGTTATGCATACCAGGTCCACCCCCTTGTCTGTGATTAAATCATGTACTAGGGGGGCTTTGTTGACAATTGACCTGGCATTCAACAGCATCAGCTTGAGCCCAGGGCCCTGAAAACCCCGGTCACCAGGTATTCGGGTTGAGCAAGATGGAACCACATTGGACGGGTCAGAACAAGGGATCGCTTGTAAACAGAGAGGTCTTATTCCCTGAGAGTGGCCCACCCCTCTGCTCCCGCTCTGCCTACCTCTCCCTATCATGACCGAAATATTCCAGCTCTCCACCCCTCCAGAGATCCCCTCTCCCTCCCCACTGGTCCTCCTCCTTTCTTGCAGGCCACACATCTCATCCACACCATACATACCATTCACACTGAGCCGAAGGTCAAAATCCAGGCCCCCTCTGCTTCTGTTTCCACACTCAGCAGTGGGAGCCCGACCTGTTACAGTACTAAGGAGTTTCCATCAACCTTCCCTCACAAGATTTTGGCGAGAATTTGCCTCCACGCATGCGCAGAAGCCAAAAAGCCAAAAAATTCTTTTTAAAAAGATGGCGACGCCCGCGACTGTCTGGTGAAGACAGTACTGGAGCAGTCACGTGCAAATTGCCTAATCATTGGGTCCCTACCGGAGCTAACACTGGACCGCACTGGTAGGAACCCACCCCTGAAGTTATGGTTATATTACTTTGCAGTCTACATGTTAGGAGAGTTATTTATACAATGAATAAGATTGTGCTCCCTATGCTTCAAACTATAGTAAGACTACTAAACATGTGTTAATGGGCTGGTTTGGTCTGGAGCTGCAAGGAGCTGCAATCAACCTGACGGTCCACTTGAAGAAGTAAAGCAGGACAGAAACATGGTGGTTGTTTTGTTCAGCCTTTAACTAATAAATTCATAAGCATTATTCTTTGCTACAAAAATAGTTATCTTTCTCTTTCTTTGGAAAATTAACCATCTAGTATAAAAAAAGTGAATATAAATATTGTATTTTGAAAATTATTTTGCCACTCATTAATCCAAGAGTAATGATGGTTATCCATATATATATGGATCCATATATATATATATATATGGAGATATATATGGATGGATGGATGGATGGATGGATGGATGGATGGATGGATGGATGGATGGATGGATGGATAGATAGATAGATAGATAGATAGATAGATAGATAGATAGATAGATAGATAGATAGATAGATAGGGAGGGAGGGAGGGAGGGAGGGAGGGAGGGAATTGGCAGGCATTTGCCAAGCTAAGCATAATTTTCAGGAACAACCTCCCCCTATACCTGAAGAGAAAAATTTTCAATCAGTGTGTGCTACCTGCTCTAATAT
The DNA here is from genome assembly GCA_023053685.1 of Diadophis punctatus similis. Lineage (NCBI taxonomy): Eukaryota > Metazoa > Chordata > Lepidosauria > Squamata > Dipsadidae > Diadophis > Diadophis punctatus. Next base: position 2,322,528 of record JALIGW010000009.1, read on the forward strand.
ATCCCCATGAAACATGGACCCTAACCTCACAAGTAACACAAAGAGCCATGGAAAAATACATTCTCGATATTATAAGACAAGATTGAAAGACCTGCTCATGGATTAGAAAACAAACAAAAGTATACAATATCATCAAGAGAGTAAAATAATTGAAATGGAAATGGGCTGGTCACATAGCAAGAAGAACTGATGGCAAGTGGATCAAGGCAGTCATAAAATGGATCTCACTTGATTAAAAAAACATCCATGAAAGAGACCTAAAACAAGATGGATCAATGACATCAAGTATTGCAGGCCCAATTGGCAAAAGAAAGGACTGAATAGGTTGGAAACATGTGGAAGAGCCCTTCATCCTACAATGGATAGATAATGGCTAAAATGATGATGATGATGATGATGATGATGATGATGATGATGAGGAGGAGGAGGAGGAGGAGGAGGAGGAGGAGGAGGAGGAGGAGGAGGAGGATACTACTACAGAGGCTACTACAGCATTATAAGTAGTCTCTAGTCAAGATGGAATGTCCAGCAGAATAGGCAATTTTATATGATTTGTCATTTAACTATTATATTTATTTATAATAATAATATCACAACTGATCAGATTATGAACATTCCATTGCTGTTGGTACCCTGGTATATCTACCGGTATGTCCTCATTTTTGTTCTGTCATTTCATCCAGTCCACATAGTTCATATCTCCACTATGGGCCCATCTTGTATTGCAATTCAGATTATTTGGTAGCTTCCCAACATTGCCATAACTTTGGCAGTTTTATTTCATACCCTCTTTTTCTCTCTGTTATGTTATGTTACATTTATTAGAAATTCCCTTGATACATGGGTTATTTGAAAAATAAAAACTTTCAGCATATATGGGCAAATGGATCAGTGTCCTTTGCTTGAAGTGACTGTGGCATATGAATTAATTATACTATGTAGTAGCTTTTCACAATCTAGTGCTTTCCAGAAAAAGAAGTGAGTTCTTGAAGTTTCAGTTCCAACACTTTGAAACTTATTGCCTTTGGGATATGTGTATTTCTAGAAGGCTTCAACAATAGAAGGAATTGTGAACCACTTAATTTCTCCTATAATGATCACGGAAGAGAGTACATGAATGGTTTAATCCTATTTGGGATTCTTCAACATATATAGTTGCTGTTCCTTGAGATTCCAATCCTTTATGGGGAAATGAACTCATAGACCTTCACATTACAGACTATACTCAATGTGTTAACTTGAGGAACTACTCTCGTTCCATTGCAGAAAGTTAGAAATAGCACCTATCAGAATGGTAGATACATCGCATCTTCCTTTGAGATCACAGAGAGGTGAGTTTTATCTTTGATAACCATGAATTTATACCGATAATTGCTAAAATGATTTTCCTGCTTTGTTACATTTTATGCTAAAGTGAAACTTGAGAACCATTCTGCAATAGTACTGAAATTAATTGAGCACAATTCAATTTCATTAAGATATCTTGGAAGGATTTAAAGTAGGATGTTGAATGCAAACACTATTATTGATTTATAAATCTATTGCAGTCCTTAAGCCAGCTGCTATGGCCTAGAGTTAGAGCTCTTGCCTCACAATCAGGAGGTTGTGAGTTCAATCCTAGGTAGAGGCAGATGTAGGGTCTCCTGCTTGGGCAGGGGGTTGGACTAGATGACCTGTAAGGTCCCTTCCAACTCCGTTAATCTGTAATCTGTAAATCTTCTAGCTGGATTATAGTAGAACTATAATCAGAAAATAATTTAGTTTCCCATAGTCATGTACTCTTGAAGTTCTTTTGGAGTACTGAGATCAAATTTACAAAGATGTAATAAATTTATTTCCTATAGTTTTCTGTCAAGTGTTGTAGCACATACTTCATCTCTAAAAAAAAGTATGGATAAAAGTGCATTAAGTTCTTGCTTTACTGGAAAAATGCATAAGTGTCATCTTGTAATGAAGTCATCTCGTAATGAATGTGTAAGTGTGTAATACTATATTTTTGTGTGGAATAATCTCTTGCTACATTTCTTATTTTCCTTATATAATATCCCTGGAATATTTCTTCAATCCTTAAAATACTACAGGTATTTTTCAGGTTGATTAAATAATATCTTCATCACTTTGTAAATTATCGTGTTATATCTATTAGAAAAATATCCCTACCATACTAATCCTATCTGGTTTGATGTGCCACCTCAGGTATAACATTTTGATGAGTGTAATAATAATGATTAGTATAGAAACAGTATCAATACTATTTCTTTGAGAAAACTCTTTTAATTCTTCCATTGATAATCAGATTATTTTTAAGCAGCTGACATATTTTAAGCAAATTTAGCTACCTTATAAGATGTTTGCAAAGCATATTTAATCATAATTCAATACTGAGATTTTTTTTTAAAAAAATGATACAACTCACTGAATTGGATAGCAGACTGCTCTAATAATAGACCGGTCTAATGCATACTGGGATATGATTTAGAAAATACTTTGAATACGAAATTGAGTAGGTGCTTGATTACTAATTTCTGTGAGAAATTTGAAAAAGTCAGATCAATGAAAATGTTATTTTTCATTAGTAGACTAAGAGAATAAAAATAATCAAGCTTTAAGAAATTAAAACAAATACATCTTTGGAGGTGGAAATTTATATCGAAGTCATTCTTACACATTTTTTGCAAGACTAATTTTACCTGTGGATCATTTAAATGTCATTAAATCCAATCATATATAAATTAATCTGGCTTACATGATACATCACCAAATTTGAGATCTAATATCTTATATCTAAATCCAATTAATCACAATTTTAACCAATGTTTCCAAAAAGCTTTCATTAAAAAGGCATAATTAATACTTTGCTATAATAAGAGTAACCCTGTGGGGAGATGGGCTGTAATAAATAAAAAAATTAAAGATAAATAAAGAATCATAAGGGGCTGCCACACCACTAAAGTTGAGCTATTCTAGTTCCAGTGTCTCTGGTTCGTGTCTTCTGATTCATGTATATTGAAATATTGAAAAGGGAGTATGAACAAGGAAGAACAGCTTTCTCCCACTACATCTCAAATGTATTGACCTTTTTCACAATATTTAATAATACATGAAGAAGCCACTTACCTATAAGAAGCAATAGTTATAACTTAATTTATTTCTTGAACATACTAGAAATCCAAACACTTTTAGACTTTAAATGATTTATCAAAGTATCACAGTAGGCAAAAATTACAATTTAACAGTTTAAGTAATAGAAAATATTCTAATTTCAAGTTCAGGAAAGGATTTCTGGTCAAGAGCAACCATATTACCCTAGATGCTCCACAATGTGACTCAATAAAACCACTTTTTTTCTTTTATTCTCTTTTATAAGTATTAAAATAACTTAGCTTGGACATTGAAAAGCTAAGGAAGTTTGAACTTAGTATAAATTATTTTTAACCTCCCCAAAACTAATCTAATTCAAGTTATAATCATAATTAAAATTATATTTCAAAAAGTTTCATTTTGTTTCTTCCCAGGGACAGAAAATATCTCATGAAGCAATGAGCAATCAAACAGTCTCTGGATTTCTCCTTCTTGAATTTACAACAAATTCAGAACTTCAGATATTGCATTTTGTTGTGTTCCTGATATTATACTTGGGAATAGTTATAGCAAATGTTCTTATAATCTCTGCAGTAATTTTTGACAGTCACCTACATTGCCCCATGTACTTCTTTCTGATGAACTTGGCCATACAAGACATTGGTCAAGTTTCAGTCATTATTCCCAAATCCATGATCAATTCTCTCAAGAATACTAGATACATTTCTTATTCTGGATGCATTGCTCAGGTTTTTTTCCTTGTCTTTTTCATGGGGTCTGATTTTTCTCTTCTCACAGTCATGGCATATGATCGCTATATTGCCATTTGCAAACCTTTACATTATGAGATGGTGATGAGCAGGACAGTATGCAAGCAAATCATTGCTAGCACATGGATAAGTGGTCTTCTTTATGGATTAGTACACACTGCAGGCACATTTACAAACTCTTTCTGCTCTAACGTTGTCAATCAATTTTTCTGTGAAATACCACGCTTGCTTACTCTCTCCTGCTCAGACTGGTATTTTCATGAAATTTTAATTATTTTATTAAGTTGTAGTTTAGCTTTAGCTTGCTTTACTTTTGTCATTCTCTCTTATACAAAGATTTTGATTATAGTGTTGAGAATTCCGTCAGTTCATGGGGAAAAAAAAATGCTCTCAACCTGCCTTCCACACCTCATTGTATTCTCCATATTTGTGTCAACTACAATGTTTGCTTATTTGAAGCCTAACTCTAACATTGAGTCACATCTGAATTTATTATTTACTGTTATATATTCTTTAATGCCCCCCCTACTGAACCCAATAATTTATGGTCTGAGAAACAAAGAGATTGGACTGGCCTTAGTAAAACTACTAGGTTTCAATCCTTCTTCAGAAAAGAAATGATGTCAATTTTTCTGCTTAATATGTTGGAGACACTCTTTATTGCCAAGTAAATGAATTCTCCATATTTCTGCCAATTCTTGTTTAATGTGATAATTTGTTTTATATTTTGCTTCAAAATAATTTAATTTGGAAACCAAAAACAAAATCCAATGTTGAATGTGCATATTGAAAGACATTTCAGTCCTGTGTGATTGCAACAGGAAGATATATCAGGAATTAATCTGAATCTTTAACATATGTAAGTTTGGAAGTATTCTGAGTGCTAGTTGATGTTGATGGAAGAACTCTTCTGTTCTTCTGCTTGTTTATCCTACATTAGTTGCTGTTACTGTTTTTACATTATATGTTTTATATGACTCCTGGTGTTTATTTTTTTGAGGGGGGGAGACTGCTGGGTATTTTGCTTTGCTTAGGATGATTTGGTGGGCTATAGTTGGTTCACAGAATACAAAAAATAGAATAACAGAGTCTGAAGGGATCTTGGAGGTCTTGTAGTCCAACCCCCTGCTTAGGCAGGAGACCCTATACCTGTGGTGGCGAACCTATGGCACGCGTGCCACAGGTGGCACACGGAGCCATAGCGGAGGGCACACGAGCGTTGTCCACTGGCAAACCGGAAGTGCGGAAAAACGCACTTCCGGTTTGCCGGTGAGCTGTTTTTTGCACTCCAGAGGGTTCAGGGAAGCTCCCTGAAACCCCGGAATGCAAAAAACTACAAAACGGACAAACCAGAAGTGTGGAAAAACGCACTTCCGGTTTGCCGGTGAGCTGTTTTTTGCACTCCGGAGGGTTCAGGGAAGCTCCCTGAAGCCCCGGAATGCAAAAAACAACGAAACAGACAAACCCGAAGTGCATTTTTCCGAACTTCCAGTTTGCCCATTTCGTCGTTTTTTACCATCCCAGGCTCTGGTAAGGCCTTTGCGCGGGTGTGTGTGTGTGTGCGCATGCGCAGGAGGCAGCATGGGGGGGTGTTGTGCGCATGCGTGGGGGAGGGAATGGGTGTGGGCATGCGAGCGTGCGCTAGCGCGCGCACCCCCCCTTTTTGGCACGCGAACCTAAAAAGGTTCGCCATCACTGCCCTATACCATGCCAATCAAATAGCTGTCCAATCTCATCTTAAAAATCTCTATTGAAGGAAGATTTACAACCTCTGAAGGCAAGCTATTCCACTAATGAATTGTTCTCATTGTCAGGAAATTTCTTCTTAGTTCTAAGTTGCATGTCTCCTTGATAAGTTTCCACCTATTTCTTTTTGTCCTGCCCTCAGGTGCTTTGAAGAATAAGGTTTACTCTCCCTTTTTGGTAACAGTCCCTCTAATATTGGAAGACTGCTATCATGTCACCCGTAGTCCTTCCCTTTGTTAGACTAGACATCCTAGTTCCTGCAACTAGAATCACAACATCTTTTTTATATTGTGGTGACCAAAACTGGATGCAATATTCCAAGCATGGTCTTACCAAGGTATTATAAAGTGGTACTAACACTTCACATGATCTTAATTCTATCCCTCTGTTAATGCAGCCTAGGGCTGCCATTGGCTTTTTTGGCAGCCATAGCATGATGCTCATATTTAAGTGGTTGTCTGCTAGGGCACCCTAGTCCCCATCACAGTTACTGCTGATGAACCCCATACTGCCTATTAAATACCTGTGCATTCCTACCTAATTGTAAAACCTTCTTTTCTCATAACTGAATTGTATTTAATTGGATAGGGCCCAGTGTTCAAGTCTGTCAAAATCCTTCTGGATCTTGAGCCTATCTTCTAATCTAAAATGTTGGCTATTCTCCCCAGCTTGGTGTCATCTGAAAATTTGATGAGTTCCTTATCTAAATTGATTATGAAGATGCTCAAGAGTACTGAACCTGAGGTAAAACTTGGGTTACCCCCTGCATGGTTCACTCCATGTAGACATAGTTCCATTGAAGATTACACATTGAGTGTAGTTGATTAGCCAGCTATAAATTCAATTGATGGTGATGCTCTCTATCCCACATTTTTCTACTAACCAAGAAGTAGATTGTAGTCTACTTTGTCAAAGTTACCTTAAGGTAAGATGGACAGCCAACAAACAAACAAACAAACAATACTATATCAGCAGGATTACATAGGTATCCATTTTGTTGGAAGATGCTGTAGAAATGATCTCTACTTTTTCTGATATTCAGGATTGCTTCAACATATTTGTGCTCGCTCATCTAAATAGTACTGTTACACAGCTTCTTTTGTGAAAAGTTGGATTGTTAGTGTAGCATAGTGTAATGGAGCACTTGGTTGGTGTGGGTAGTTTTGGGTAGATTTCTGTTTCTAATTTGCCATCACTGATGAGGATATCTAGGAAAAGTAGAGTATTGTTGGTTTCTTCTTACCTTGTTAATTTCATTCCACTGAAGATATTGTTACAATGCATATTGTGTGTATTATTGTGATACAAGATAAGATTATTACCAGAAAACCATGCTGGTCAAATACTGAAATTAAAATCTTGATTGATTGCATGAAAATTCTCCCCAGCAATGAGATTTGTGATTTCTCCCATCTTAATGTGTCTTTGTAACTTTGTAACTTCATTCCACGTCTTAACATAGTTATTTTGAAATAACATTTAAGTCATAATTGTCATAGTGATACTCAGACATTTTACCTTCTTCTCAATCTTAAAATCCATTTTATTTACCAATTCTGTTTGATCTTCTATGTTCATGTTTTTATTAGCATCTTTGCCTTCTTAACCTTGACACCAGCTAACATACCAAATTCTTTAATATTTCAATTTCTTTAAAGGACTTTGAAGTTTTAAAGGTGATGGGAATACATTAATAGCTACTGTGAATCAATAAAACAACAAATGGAAAATGGAAGTACTGCCAAATAATACTCTTTTATCATGGTGTTGAAGTACTAATTTATCTTAATATCAAATCTGAACTAATATTTTTTTAAAAAATATATTAGTCAATTGGCAACTTGTTCAGAAATCTTCTATATGAAAATGCTGTAGCCAAATACATTTAGAGTGGAGATACTATTCCTTTACCATGAAAATAAAACTGATTTAACACCAATCGTTCTTTTCACCAGATTTTTTTCAACTCATTAATCAACCTAAATTAAATTATTCAAGTTAAGAACATTGTATTATCAGAGCAATCAACTTCTACTAATCCTTTTTGCTCTTCTTCCTACAGAGAGCACAGAATGCCAAATCTTATCTATGACTCTGAGTTCCTGCTTCTGGAATTTTCTCAAGTTCAAGAGTTACAGATCTTACATCCCTTCCTCTTTCTAGCAATATACATTATCACATTGCTGGGAAATATTTTCACCATCATTTCCATTGTCCTTGACCATCACCTGCACAAACCAGTGTACTTCCTCTTAATGAAATTAGCAATTATTGATGTAACTTCCATTTCATCCATTATACCCAAATCTATGTTGAATTCACCCATGAGCAGACATTTCATTTTGTATTCTAAATATGTCATTCAGGTTTTCTTTTTCTTCAATGAATCTGAGACCTTCCTCTTAACAGTAATGGCACATTATCATCATGTTGCTATTTGCAATTTGCTATACTATGAAGCAATAATAAACAGTGGAGACTATATTAAAATGGTAGCCTTAGTGTGGATATCTGGTTTTCTTTATGCCATATTGCACACAAGCAGTACATTTCCAATGACTTTCTGTTCAAATAAAGTTGACCAATTTTTCTGTGAATTACCTAAGCTACTGAAACTTTCTTGCTCTGACCTATACCTAGTTGAAGTTGGTCTTCTTGTAGTAAGTTCTAGCCTAGGGGAGGGATGCTTTTTCTTTCTCTCTACAAGTTATGTATGGAACTTTAGAATTGTACTTCAAATTCCTTCTGTACAGGGAAGTGGTGGGTTCTGAATTAGTTTGCTACCGGTTCGTGCGCACGCGAGCGTGTGTGTGCAACACTTCTGCGCATGTGCAGAAGCGTCCTGGGCAGGTGGGCGGAGCCTCCTGCTGCCTCCGCTACCAGTTCTAAAAATTGCTGAACCAGAAGCAACCCACCAGAAGCAACCCACCGCTGGTACAGGGGCAGCAAAAGGCCTTCTCCACATGCCTCTGACATCTCGTTGTTTCACTGTATTGCTTTTTTGTCTATGCTAGACCTCCCAGCAATAGTTCATCTTATTTAGAATTAGCTTTTGCCATAACATGTGATTATTTCTTTATGATGAAGTCACTCATTTACAGGATTAGAAATAAAGAGTTTTAATTTGTCTCATGTAAGTTCTTAAACATTAGATAACTGTTTAATGCTCTTTCAATGTTTGTTCAAAAATTATTGGGAATGTAAAGTTTTCTTTTCCAAAAGATCCCTCACTGTATTATATGTATATTTCATAGTTTATTCTGAGATATAATACAAATTGTTTGTAGGCATAGCTAGTATATTTTGCACATTAATTAAACTCAGTATGAAGCCTAATTAATTTGCAAAATGGAAAGGAAAGGAAAGGAAAGGAAAGGAAAGGAAAGGAAAGGAAAGGAAAGGAAAGGAAAGGAAAGAAGGAAAGGAAAGGAAACTCAAGAGCTGTCTCATCCCAATTACATTGATTTGTCCCACTGAATCAAGTAGGGACAGCATGCTGTGAATCCCATTAGTCAAAGAATTTCGACTAGTGCGATCTAGGAGGAAAGCTTACTCTGCTGTTGTCCCCATCCTTTGGGGCATCTTTCCCACAGAAGTGATGCAACTACAATAATGGTTTTTTAAATGTGGCTTTTCCAATTAATATGGGGGCTAAGATTATGATGTAACTTGGGGGTTAGCTGGTTGTTTAAGGGCACTCCCTCCACCTTATTAACTTTTTGGCCTTCTGAATTTTTTAATCTTGATTTTGACTTTAACTTTCAAATTTTAATCTTGTTCTTAATTCTGTTTTTAACTGTGTTTCTTAGTTATGTGCTTACATTGTTTTATTATATCAATGTCCATTACTCAGAATCTCTTGTGAGATGGGCGGTGTAGCAATTAAATCAAATAAAAAAAAAACAAATGGAGAAAAGATGAAAAAATATTGTATTTCTAAAAACTTTTGTAAATTACATAAGCGTGGAAGAGGAATTCATTTTACCAGGTTTGAAGGAAAAAATAGAGATGTTTTGTATATAGATCTCCATCTACATCCAAAACCAGTGGTGGGTTGCTACCGGTGCAGTCCACTCTATAGCTTCTCGAGCAGCTGAGGGGAGGGGGAACGGGCAGCAGGAGCCTAGGATCATCAAATGGAGAGAAGCATTCAGGCTGGACGGAGCCTCCTAGAAGAACTGCTGCCACAGTCTTGCTGCTCCCGCTGTGGGAGGCTGGGCAATGCCCCCCACTTCTCCGGCTGCTGTCAAGCTCTCGAGGCTCATGCCTACCCGGTCACATGGCTGGCAAGCCACACCCAAAAATAAGCCATGCCCACATAGTGGTAGTAAAAAAAATAGGAACCTGCCCCTGATCCAAAACGTATACTGACTGTTGACTATGGCAGCTATATCAGGGTGAAAGTTAATCTACAGGGGGCTAAGACTTTGCTTGTTTGATATTGGAATTTTATGCCATAAATGAAGATAAGACATCATTTTATAAAATTGTTTTTATAAAAATTACAATTTTTAAAATACAGATAAACAATTTGAATTTTCATATGAAAATTGGTGTCTCCTAGGGGATGAGAATGTTGTGGTTTCTCCACAGAAAGAACTTTTGAGAAAAATATCAGAATAATACAAATTATCAAAGATAGATAGATGATAGATGACAGATAGACAGATAAGAGAGGGAGGAGGGAGAGATATTAACATTGAATTGATAATTTGGACCTGTAATAGTTGATTTTTGTCCATTTATTAGCAATAGCACTTAGACTTATATACCACTTCATAGCACTTAGACTTATATACCACTTCATAGTGCTTCATAGTATACTTCACCACCATCTCTAAGTTGTTTACAAAGTCAGCATATTGCCTCCAAGAACCTGGGTCCTCATTTTACTGACCTCAGAAGGATGGAAGGCTGAGTCAACCCTGAGCCAGTGAGAATCGAACTGCTGGCAGTTGGCCAAATTATCCTGCAATACAGCATTCTAACCAATGTGCCACCATCACTGTTTTTTACCATGTTTATCGAACAGTTGAAAAGTGAACTGAGTCTCATCCAATGACATTGGAACAGAAGAAGAGAAGGGTTTACTATACAAAGGTAGGGTGAAATTCTTGGACATTGACAAATGGGCCACAAATGTCTTTGAGATTGTGGTTGCAAAATAGGATAATTTCTGAAACATTTAAAATATCATAAACTGACTTTCTTTTCTGGATAATGCCTGGTAAAGTGTTGCATTGAATTACTTTTGAAGAATTGCTCCAATGAATATCTGTTTATTCACTGAAACACATATCAAGGTGATTTAATGTACAGTATATCACAGTTTCACTGACCTATAAAAGTGAGCACAAAACTATGTACATCTTCAGACTGAATGTGTGATGAAACAGAATTTGCTTCACATTTTCCTTCAAAGTCATTAAATTTGGAAAGTAAAGACAATGTCAAACTTTGTGCATATTGAATGATATCTCAGTACTGCTTGATTGCCGCAGGAAGATATATTAGGAATTAATCTGAAGATTTAATATTTATAAGTTATTGGTTTTGTCAAGAAACCTGATTACTCTCCCACAATATTTCTATGAGTCTGGGACTAAGAACTAAGAACATTCAAATATAAACAGAATATTCCATTACTTGACATTTGGGAAATCCAATCCCACTTATTTCTCAAGGATAAGCATAGCCATGCCAATGATCATTACTAAGCTCTAATTAATTTCAGAAATTCATGTGAGCAGAGTACAGTATATTTTACCATTGCTGACAATAAATACTGTACCATACATGATACAATACAATACAATAGGTCATGTCTCATATGTGGGACGTACACTCATACTATGGACATGTTTTTTTCAATAGGAATCAGTTTAATATATCTGTGGAGGAGATATGCTAATGAGTGCTTGCATGGGAAAGCATTTGTTACTTTTGAAAGCATAAACAGGATGTTTGCTATTGTATTTAGGGATAAATCATTTGTATTCCTCTCTATTTGATCATTTCTTTTGTGGTTCCCTTTACTTGACTAGCTTTAATTGAAGTGATGTCTCCATCTTTTCTGTAATGTATATGTTACATTACAGAATATAATGTAATGATAGAGGTATCAAAGTTTAAAACATACAATGAACAGTTGTAAGTCAGCATAGCTAGTCTAGTGAAGAGAAGGACATGATAGCCATATTCCAATATTTGAGGGGCTGCCACAGAGAGGAGGGGTCAAGCTATTTTCCAAAGCACCTGAAGGCCAGACAAGGAATAATGGATGGTAACTGATGAAAGAGAGATTCAACCTAGAAATAAGGAGAAATTTCTGACAGTGAGAACAATCAACCAATGGAACAGCTTGCCTTTGGAAGTTGTGAGAGCTCCATCACTGAAAGCTTTCAAGAAGAGGCTGGACTGCCATTTGTCAAAAATGGTATAGGGCAGAGCTGTCAAACTCCCGGCCTGCGGACTGGATGTGTCACGCGCTGGCCTCACCATGCCCAGTTTAGTGAAGGTGGGGAAATCCCAATACATCACATGACTCCGCTGTGACGATGTGAGTTTGACACCCCTGGTGTAGGTTCTCCTTCTTGGGCATGGGGTTGGACTAGAAAACATACAAGGTCCCTTCCAACTCTGTTAATCTGTTAAATCTGTTAAACTGTCTCAAAAATCTACTTTGGTTTTGCAGTTCTTGAATCAAGCACCATAAAAATATCTATATTTTTATATTTTTATTTATTATTATTTTTTGTCAAGCATATATAAGATTACAGTAAAAGTATAAACATGTATACATGAGAAAGTTTTGAGTACATGGAAACATTAGGACAGGGACGGTAGGCATGTCGGTTCGCTTATGCACACCCCTTACAGACCTCTTAGGAATGGGGTGAGGTCAACAGTAGACTGTCTAAGGTTAAAGTTTTGGGGATTTGGGGAAGAAACTACAGAGTCAGGTAGTGTATTCCAGGCATTGACCACACTGTTGCTGAAGTCGTATTTTCTGCAATTGAGTTTGAAGCAGTTTACCTTAAGTTTGTATCTATTGTGTGCTCATGTATTGTTGTGGTTGAAGCTGAAGTAGTCATTGATGGGTAGGACATTGTAGCAGATAATTTTATGTGCTACACTTAGGTAAGACCTAAGGCAGTGTAATTCTAAATTGTCTAAGCTCAAAATTTCAAGTCTGGTGGCATAAGTTATTCTGTTGCGAACAGAGGAGTGGAGGACTCTTCTCGTGAAATATCTCTCGACATTTTCAATTGTATTAATGTCCAATATGTAGTGCTGGTTCCAGACAGATGAGCTGTATGAGAATTGGTCTAGCAAATGTTTTGTATGCTCTAGTTAAAAGTACAATATTACCAGAGAATATTACATTATATTTGTGTTGTGTTGTATTGTAGTCCACATGAGTCTGCCTTGGAAAACAATCCACAAGCTTCAACTGGTCCATCAGTGGTGACCATGCCTTGTGAACTGCACTGGTTACCAGTTTAGTTCCAGGTATGATTCATGGTGATGGTCATTAAAGCCTTACATGGCATAGGACCTTATAACTGGACTGATATTAGATTCAGCTAAGTTGTAGTGATCTTTGCTCTGAAGTGTGTACAACAGTGCAGTGTCCTATGGTTAATTTAAGAATCTTGTTTTTTAGGTATCAACACTGACAGCACTGGGGAATAGAAGGAATGCTGTAGAAACAAACTGGAGTCTCTGAAGCAATGCAGGACCAGAAAAATGCAGTGTGTTCTTGCTTGTGAATGGAATGACATTGTTTGTGAATGAAATGACATTGATTTGGGGCAGGAAGACCAAAGCGATATGAAATATATGAAAGCTACTTCTACTTTCAGCATTACTTCCCAATGATTTCCTGCCTTTCTAAATCTTGTTGAGCTTGATATTGCTTTATCATTGATATTGCTTTAACATTGTCAGAGTCCCTTGGGAGTTGGGCGGTGTACAAATCTATTAAATTAAATTGAATTGAATTAAATTAAATTAAATTAAATTAAATTAAATTAAATTAAATTAAATTAAATTAAATTAAATTAAATTAAATTAAATTAAATTAAATTAAATTAAATTAAATTAAATTAAATTAAATTAAATTAAATTAAATTAAATTAAATTAAATTAAATTAAATTAAACAAATAAGGCTTACCTGAAAAATGAGGAAAGTCTTAAATAAAGAAACTACACATATACAAAGAGAAGGCCTGTGATTTGAATTTGTGATCTTGGCTTTTTGCATGCATGCATGCATGCGTGGGCGCGCGCGCGCACGCACACACACACACACACACACACACACAGATGCACATCACACACACACATGCACATCACACACACACACAAAAACACAGAGAGAGAGAGAGAGAGAGAGAGAGAGAGAGAGAGAGAGAGAGAGAGAGAGAGAGAGAGAGAGAGAGAGAGAGAGAGAGATGCACATCACACACACATGCACATTACACACACACACACACACACACACACACACACATCCTGGGTGAGACACATTCATTTGAGAATGAATTCTCAATAACAAATTAAATAAAAAAGAGAGGACAATGTTTCTGAGTTTAGGCCACAGAAAAAACTATCTTTGCTTATGATTCTGCCAACAAAGGCAGACCTATATTTCACTTGAATTATAAGCAAATAAAGTTTTTTTCCCCAGTGGCCTAAACCCAGAAACATTAAATTGAATGTGTGATCTAAATTTATGGTACAGCTGTTCAATAAAATGATTGAAGAGGCAAACACTTCATTGAACATCTGTACCACAAATTTAGATCACACATTCAGTTCCTGCGGTTACGTCACGCTGCAGTGGCTGCGAGTGGGGCTCCGCTCATTTCAGCTGATTTTTTTGTGCTTTGGAAGATCGGATCCTGGAGGGAACTGGAAAATTGAGGGGTTCCCTTGGTGGTTTCGAGGGGAGAGGTCTGACTCCCATTGGACTAGAGGAACTATTGTAAGCAGCACGAAGAAAATGCAGCCGGCATGACTGCTTCGGAGGCATGAGGCATTAAAATTGAATCAAGAACTGCAAACACAAGGAATCAAAATAGACTGGTGGCCCTACATATAGATCCAAATAAAATATAAAAGGGATTTAGAACAATATGGCTTTCAAAATGAACAACAAAAATTGATAAAATTCTAGCAGGTGAATGAAAAAGAAGATGAAAAAATGATTACTAAAGTATACAATTGTTTACTAAAATATAAAATGGAGGAAGAAACCGAAAAAGAAACAATGATCGCATGGGCAAATTTTTTTGGGTATAATATTGAATTAGAGTATTGGGAACAAATTTTGGGGGAAAATTATAAAATGACAATGTCGGCCACATATAAGGAAAATATATTTTAAAAGTTCTATAGATGGCATCCAGCACCAGTGAGATTGGCCAAAATGTATTCAACAATACCACCCAACTGTTGGAAATGTAATCATGTACAAGAGACATTCTACCACATGTGGTGGACATGTCCCAGCACAAAGAAATATTGGAGGAAAATTAAAAATTGGATTGAAGAAGTAACGGAGCAAAAAAATGAGATGAGACCAGAACTGCTTCTGTTGGGAATAATAAAAGATAATATTAGGAAAGAAATTTATTACATTATACAACACATAATAACTTCCAGCTAAAAACTGGAAGAATGAAAAGAACCCCTCGAATGCAATGATAATAAAAAGGTGCTAGAATGCACAGAGATGAATAAACTAATGATGGAATTGAGAGAGAGAGAGGAAACAATGTATTACAAAATATGGGACAGATGGTATGATTGGCTTGAAAAGAAAGTAAAATTAATGTGTAAATTGATATAAAAAGATATAAAATGTGATAAATGTAATTTTGGAATGTAATTGGTTGTAAAACAATATATAATATGTATAAAATGAACAGATGTATATAAAAATGTTTAAATGTAAAACAATAGCCTTAATTTCGAAGAGTGTAGAATTGAGAAAGAAATTTCCAATATTGTAAAGCTGTATTAGTGAAATTTATTTTGATTTAACTTGAAAAATTTCAATAAATTTTTTTTAAAAATAGATCACACATTCAATTTAGATAAACAATTGTCAAGACTCTTCTGCTATTTAAAGAAACATTGAAAGCATAATCACTTTTAATATACAAGTTAAAGAAATTTTTGCAATTGAGAAATTTTCTGCTGTACTGTTCACTAATATTTAATAGGGAATTAAATGAGCATGGTAAAAATCAGCAAGAAAATGATATGATTCTCATGGCCAATTATATCTTTATAATATAGATCAGTGGTTCCCAAAGGGGGAGGTACCGCCCCCCAGGGGGCGGTGGGAACCCTTAGGGGGGCGGTGAGAGGTAAGGGTGGTGACAGGGGGGCAGTGAGAGGGTCCAGGGGGCGGTAGGTGGTTCGCCAGTCCTGTCCCCGTGCCGCTACCCATGTCCACCCAATCGCCTGCTGCCGCTTTTCCCGCCACTCTTTTCCCGATCGGGACTGGGCGGGCCACGAGACGGGCATCTTACTGGACTTTTAACAGCTCCGTGTATCTGTCATCTGGTCTCTTTGCACTGGTCTCCAACCTTGGCAACTTTAAGACTTGTGGACTTCAACTCTCAGCAAAGCTGGCTGAGGAATTCTGTGAGTTGAAGTCCACAAGTCTTAAAGTTGCCAAGGTTGGAGACCCCTGGAAAGTTTGCAAAATACAGAAATTCTTCTCGCGAGGGTGAGCAATTAACAACTCGCAGCGAGAAGAGTTTCTGTATTTTGCAAGCTTTTTTCCCTAGAGACTAGCCGACAGAAACACGGAGCTGTTATACCTGTAAGACACGGGATTGGGGGGGGTGAGAGCAGGGGCTGGGTTGGGGGGGTGGGTTGGGGGGACGGGAGGAGGAGGAGGAGGAGGGAGACCTTGTGGGGAAATCGCAGCTGCCTCTTTTCCACTCCTTCGGCCAAGAGGCACCGCGGCCGGAAAGTCGGTCCAGAAAGAGGGCAGCGATGGCGGGGGAGATCGGGAACAGTTGCCCGCCAGAGTTTCTGCCACCTTCGCCTGCCTCCCTTTCCTTTCCTTTCCTTTCCTTTCCGTTCCTTCCTTCCTCCCTTTCCTTCCCTTTTTCCTTCCTACTTCCCTTCCCTTCCTTCCCTCTTTTTCCTTCCTCTGTTCCTTCCCTTCCCTTCCCTTTCCTTCCTTCCTTCTGTCTCTTTCCCTTCCTTCCCTCCTTCCCTTTCCTTCCCCCTCCTTTTCCTTCCTACTTTCCTTCCTTCCCTTTCCTTCCCCCCCTTTTCCTTCCTACTTCCCTTCCCTTCCTTTCTCCTTCCCTTCCTTTTCCTCCCTCCCTCTCCTTTTCACCTTTAATTTCCCTCCCTCTCTTTCCTTCCTACTTTCTTTCCTCCCTCCCTCCCTTCCTCCTTCCATTTCCTTCCCTCTCATTCCTTCCTTTTCTTTCTCTTTCTCTTTCCTTTCCTTTCCTTCCTTTCTTCCCTCTCTCCCTCTATTTTTCTCTCCCAAATAACCCCAAGTTAAATCCTCCCCTTGGCCATTGTGCGTACATGTGTGCCTCGTCTTCTAAAAATCATAACTCCCCACCCCACCCCAAACACCCAATACCATCCCCTTCTCCATCCCACTGATGATCCCAGGTGCCCAGCCTCCTGCACCCCCCTCCCGCAACCTCTCCGCATGCCCGTCTCATGATGTGGCCTTCGGCCTCGCCTCCTCTGCCCACCTAACACACTGCTCTCGTTCGTCCCTGCAATGCCATCTTCCCCTGCCCCTGGATGGATAGCAATTTAGGCAGGCACGACACACCACCAGGTGAGGAGGGGGCTTTCTAGCTGTGCCTGCTGGGTACAGGAGTCCCCCCCTCCACCCGGCCTCTGTGCCAAGGAAGGCAATTTGGAGGGTGCCAGTGCTTCCCACAGGGGAGGGGGTGTATTTCCAGGAAGCCCCTTGAATGTGCCAGTGTGGGGGGAGGGGGAGAAGACCCTCCCCCATGTGCATCTGTCCCAACCACCCCCTCCATTGACCACTTTTGCAGTTTTCTTTCCTTTCCAGGCTCTGTTTGGTCATCCAGTTGAGCCAGCCTTGGCAAGGAACCAAAATGGCTTGTGTGTTTGTTTGTTTGTTTGTTTTTGCAACCAAATACAAACCATGTTTGGGGGAACCGGTTTCAAAACCTCCCAGTTTCCCAAACCTGGACGTTTTCGGCCACGCATGCACACAAACACTCACACACACCCAGTGGCTCAATGTGGGATAGATTTCCCACCCACCTCCAGCCCCTCTTTTCAAACATGCCCCTCTTCCTCGCAGACAGAAGCACATTTTAAATTGCCATAGGCAGAGCCCAGAGGAGGCAATGTAGTCCTGCGGTGTGTGTGATACACACACACACACACACACACACACACACACACACACACACACACACACACACACAGAGAGAGAAAATAAGGAAAGAAAAAGGAAGGAAGGAAAGGAAGAAAGAAAGAGAGAGAGAGAGAGAGAGAGAGAGAGAGAGAGAGAGAGAAAGAAAGAAAGAAAGAAAGAAAGAAAGAAAGAAAGAAAGAAAGAAAGAAAGAAAGAAAGAAAGAAAGAAAGAAAGAAAGATGGTAGGTAGGTAGGTAGGTAGGAAGGAAGACAGAAAGAAAGAAAAAGATGGTAGGAAGGAAGGAAGACAGACAGACAGAAAAAGAAAGGAGGGAAGGGAGGGAAGAAGGAAAGAAAAAGGAAAGAAAGATGGTAGGAAGGAAGGAAGACAGAAAGAAAGAAAGAAAAAAGATGGTAGTAAGGAAGGAAGACAGACAGACAGAAAAAGAAAGGAGGGAGGGAAGGGAAGGGAGGGATGTAGCAAAGAAAAAGGAAAGAAAGAAAGAAAAAGAAAAAGAAAGAAAGATGGTAGGTAGGAATGTAGACAGAAAGAAAGAAAAAGATGGTAGGAAGGAAGGAAGACAGAAAAAGAAAAGAGAGAAGGGAAGGGAGGGAAGAAGGAAAGAAAAAGGAAAGAAAGAGGGAGGGAGGGAGGGAGGAAGGAAGACAGAAAGAAAGAAAGAAAGAAGAAAGGAAAGAAAGAAAGAGATGGAAGGAAGGAAGGAAGAAAGAAAGATGGTAGGAAGGAAGGAAGACAGAAAGAAAGTAAAAGAAAGAAGGGGAAGGGAGGAAAGAAAGAAAGAAAGAGAAAAAGAAAGGAAGAAAGAAAGAAAGAAAGAGAAAAAGAAAGAAAGAAAGAAAGAAAGCAATAGCAATAGCACTTTACTTATA
Organism: Diadophis punctatus similis; assembly: GCA_023053685.1. NCBI lineage: Eukaryota > Metazoa > Chordata > Lepidosauria > Squamata > Dipsadidae > Diadophis > Diadophis punctatus. Next base: position 2,341,405 of record JALIGW010000009.1, read on the forward strand.
TACTGCTTCATAGTGCTTTACAGCCCTCTCTAAGCGGTTTACAGAGTTCAGCATATTGCCCCCAACAATCTGGGTCCTCATTTGACCGACCTCGGAAGGATGGAAGGCTGAGTCAACCTTGAGCCTAGTGAGATTTGAACAGCTGAACTGCTGAACTAGCAGTCAGCCTGCAGTCGCAGCATTTAACCACTGCACCACTTCAGCTCTTAAAGAAAGAAAGAATTATGACCACAATTGAGCATAACATTTTGGTTGCTAAGCAAGAGCTTAGTAAGTAAGCTTGTTAAGTGAGTTTCACCACATTTTACAAGTTGGCCATGCCCACCCAGTCACCTGACCACTAAGCCACGCCCACCTGAGGGGGTGGGGTGGGGGGCGGTGAGGATGAGTTTGTAGCACCAAGGGGGCGGTGGACTGAAAAAGTTTGGGAACCACTGATATAGATTGTACTGTGTAAAAATACATAGTTACATTAACTTTAGGTTTTTTTAAAACTCTGACCATAAATGTGAAAAATATACTGAAAACAATTAAGGGATGAGGCAGAGGGACCGCAGAATATTTTAATCCAATACATTTATCAGTAACAAAAACTAAGTATAGACCAAGTTTTTTTTAATAAGGAACTATTTTTAATTAGTTGTGATGGACTCTTGGGTTCTGAAGTTGTGTCAAAGAAGCTGAAACAAACATGATGATGATGCAGATGCAGCAAATCCTTTAAATCCCATGTTGATTAGAAGAAGCAATACTTCATAATGTGGCAATTTTCAAAGGAAGCATAAAAATGTTTCAATGAACAGAAAGGCATAGTTGAGTTACCAAAACCAACATTATCCTAGAATTGTAAATAAAACTAAGTGAAATTTGCAAGTAAGGTAAGTAGATACATTTATAATTTATTATCTTTCTTATAATTATTCTTCATCCCATTCCCTAAACCTGAGACTCAGGTTGATAGCTCATTTATTTTATTTTTTATATCTTGGAGCTTGCAAAATGTCTTTTTTTTTTACATGTCACCACATCACAATATAATGGTCAAGGTAAAAATACAAGAATGTTGTAGCTTTTCCATCAGCTCTTATGTCTGAATTACATTTGAATCTGAATTATCAGATTTATGGATCCAGACATGGCTACTTATTGATCTAAGAAATAACTCTGTATTAGATAAATTGAATAATTTGGCAGCTTTTGACCATTTTGCTCCTAAAATAAGAATATCAATTTACGTGTACTGTATCATACTTGGCATGATACATGTAAATTCAAATAAGTTGAATTACTAAAATGCATCTTTGTAAGTTGTTGTTGTGATAAAGCTAAAGTTACTACCCATAAACTATGCTGGTCAAAAATTAAACCATGCTGAAAATTAAATGTTGACTGCATGAAAATTCTTCCTAGCAATGACAGTTTTAGATTTTCACATCTTAACATGTCTTTATATAGCTTTATAGCATTATTCTGTGTTTTAATATACATATTTTGAAATAACATTCAATTCAGAACTATCATATGATATCCATATATGTTACCTTCTTCTCAATCTTAAAATCCATTTTATTCATCAATTGTGTTTCATCTTCTAATTTCATGTTTTCATTAACATCTTGTCTGCTCTTTATTAATCTTGAAACCACTCACCAAATGAATTAATGTTTCAAATCCCTTTAAAGAATATTGGGGTTTTAAGGATGACTTTTAAATTTGTTTTTAAAGACACATTAATAAATTGTCAACTTGTCCAGAAATCTCCCATATGCAAATATTATAGCAAAATACATTTACAGTGGAAATTTACAGTGTCTGAAAACTGTGAGCTGAAGTGGTGCAGTGGTTAAATGCAGCCATTGCAGGCTGACTGCTAGTTCAACAGTTCAGCTGTTCAAATCTCACTAGGCTCAAGGTTGACTCAGCCTTCCATCCTTCCGAGGTCGGTAAAATGAGGACCCAGATTGTTGGGGGCAATATGCTGAACTCTGTAAACCGCTTAGAGAGTGCTATAAAGCACTATGAAGCGGTATATAAGAAAAAAAGTGCTATTGTTCCTTTACCAAAAAGCTAAAACTGATTTAAACATCAACTGTTGTCCTAACTTGACTTTTTAGCTCCTTAGTTAACATAAACTAAATGATTCAACATAAGAGCACTGTATTATCAGAACAATCTTTGTTATTATTATTAATCTTTTTTCCTCTTCTTGCCACAGAGAGAACAGAATGTCCAATCTTACCTCTGATTCTGGGTTCCTGCTTCTGAAATTTTCTGAAGATCGAGAGTTACAGATCTTATATTTCTTCCTGTTTCTAGCAGTATACCTGATCACCTTGCTGGGGAATCTTTCCATCATCATTTCAATTGCTGTTGATCATCACCTGCACACACCAATGTACTTCTTCTTAATGAACTTGGCAATTATTGATATTGGTTCCATATCATCCATTGTACCCAAATCCATGTTCAATTCACTCATGAACAACAATTTCATTTCTTATTTTGAATGTGCCATTCAAGTTTTCTTTTTCTTTTTCTTTGATGCATCTGAGATCTCTCTCTTAACTGTAATGGCACATGACCGCCATGTTGCTATTTACAATCCATTACAATACGAAATAATAATGAATAGCGGAACCTGTATTAAAATGGCAGCCATTGTGTGGATATCTGGTTTCCTTTATGCCATATTGCACACAAGCAGTACATTTTCAATAACTTTCTGTTCAAATAAACTTGACCAATTTTTCTGTGAAATCCCCAAACTACTGAAACTTTCTTGCTCTGACTTATACCTAGTGGAGGTTGTTCTTCTTGTAGTGAGCTCTAGTCTTGGGGTGGGATGCTTTATCTTCATCATTATAAGTTATGTATGGATCTTCAGAGCTGTACTTCAGATCCCGTCTGTACAGGGACGGCAAAAAGCTCTCTCTACTTGCCTCCCACACTTAATTGTAGTCTCAGTGCTCATTTCTATTGCTTTCTTTGTCTATGCCCGACCTCCCAGCAATAGTTCATCTTATTTAGACTTAGTTTTTGCCATAATATATGTGATTTTTCCTCCTATGATGAATCCATTCATCTACAGCATTAGAAATAAAGAGTTTCAGAATGCCTTGTGCAAGTTATTAAAAGTTAGGCAAATTTTTCAACATCTTTTTCCAGGTTTGTTCTAAGATTATTGGGCTTGTAAGATTTTATTTTACAAACAGCCTTCTCCCTACATTATATATTTCATAGTTTATTTTGAAATATACCTATTGTTTGTTTGTTGGCACAACCAGTATAGTTTGGACACCAATAAACTCAATATTAATTCTACATAATCCAAAAATGCAAAAAAAGAAAGTAAAGGAGAAGAGAAGAGAAGAAAACTTGTTTTGTCAGGCAAGTTATTTTCTATTTAATTTTTATTATTCTATTCTATTCTATTCTATTCTATTCTATTCTATTCTATTCTATTCTATTCTATTCTATTCTATTCTATTCTATTCTATTCTATTCTATTTTCTATGTTCACATTTGCATACTTCCACAAGTTGCAAGTTCAAAATTGAAACAATGCAACACAACTCAATACAATAAATACAATACAATAAATGCAATGCAATACATTACATAACAACACTCCTCCACTAGTTATTTTAAAGTATGTTACAGTATATTTAGGACAGGGGGAAAGGGCAGAGAGAAAATATTTTAAAATAGTGTATTATTTTTGACAAATCACAATGGTAGATCTAGTCAAGTTGATCATTTGTTTTTTCTTAAGCATCAACATCAGTTTGGACAATCCTTTGACAAAGGGAGTAATAGCAATAGCAATAGCACTTAGACTTACATACCACTTCATAGTGCTTTTACAGCCCTCTCTAAGTGGTTTATGAGTCAGCAGGGGCGAGTTCTCTTCTTGGAGAAGCAATGGAAACAGTTAATATAAATAAAGGGGTCAGACAAGGGTGTCCTCTATCACCGCTATTATTTATACTATCACTAGAAGTCTTATTAAAACAAGTTAGATGAAATCGAGACATAAAAAGGCTGAGGACTAGAAGAGAAGAATTTAAATTGCAGGCATTCACCGATGACATGGCATTCATAATTGAAGATCCTTTGAAAACAGGGATAACATGGATTAGAGTATTACGGGAATTTGGAAAGGTTGCAGGGTTAAAAATAAATAAAAACAAAACAAAAATAATAACTAAAAATCTTACACAAGCCCAAAATAAAGAATTAGAGAGAATATTAGAATTTCAAATAGTTAAAAAAGTAAAATACTTAGGGATTTGGCTAACTGCAAAATGCTCCTCCATAAAAGAAGACAATTACATAAAATTATTAGCATAGATTTGGAAAGATTTGGAAAATTGAACAAAATTGCAATTATCTCTAGTAGGAATAATTGCCATCATCAAAATGAATTTTTACCCAAAATGTTATATTTATTTCAAATAATTCCAATAAAATTAAATAAAAATTTCTTTGAAGAATTAAATAAAACAGTGTTAAAATTCATTTGGCATGGGGAAAAGACCAGAATAAACTGTAAACTTTTACAGGATTCCAGACTGAGAGGAGGCTTGGGCCTACCAGACTTGGAACTGTATTACCTAAGCTGACCAGACGTCCCGATTTTGGCGGGACAGACCCGCTTTTTAATCATTTGTCCCGCGTCCCGCCCGCCCTCTTAAAAAGTCCCGATTTTTTAAAACAATGTCGGGACATCTGGTCATCTTAAAACACCCACCCATGCCTTTCTCTCTGCAAGGCGGGCGCAGAGAGATGACGTCGCTGCTGTCGGCGCCCCACACTGATTGGCTGTTGAAGGGTGAGCGGCGGCGGCGACAGCAGCAAGCCGGGAGCGCTCGCCCAGAATTGGAGTCAGCGAGCAGCTGGGCATCGGGGCTCTTCCCCGCCTTCTCCATCCTCCAGGGTCGCCACTGCGGGGGTTCCGTCTCTCCGGTGGTGCCTGCGTTGGAAGGGAAGGGGGGGAAAGAAAGGCAGCCTGCGGGGCTTGGCACGGCTGGGAGTTGCGAGGCGGCGTAGCAACCGGGCTGTTCCTCCGGGTGTGCTAAAGTGCTCGAGTTTTTTCTCTCACACACACACATGCACAACCTTCCAACGACCGGGTCGGACTGGATCTCCCAGCACGACTTCCCGGTCGTTGGAAGGTTGTGCATGTGTGTGTGAGAGAGAAAAAACTCGAGCACTTTAGCACACCCGGAGGAACAGCCCGGTTGCTACGCCGCCTCGCAACTCCCAGCCGTGCCAAGCCCCGCAGGCTGCCTTTCTTTCCCCCCCTTCCCTTCCAACGCAGGCACCACCGGAGAGACAGAACCCCCGCAGTGGTGACCCTGGAGGATGGAGAAGGCGGGGGAAGAGCCCCGATGCCCAGCTGCTCGCTGATTCCAATTCCAGGCGAGCGCTCCAGGCTTGCTGCCGCCGCCGCGCGTGAACGCGGTCCACGGCGGGAAGCGAGTTCAAGCGACCCTCCGCCGCTGCCGGCCTGCAACCCGGCATCCCGTCCTGCATGCCCCGCCCTGTGCCCCGTACTCAGCTCTTGACTTTTGCCCTCTGCGCATGCGCAGCGTTCTGCACATGCGCAGAGGGCAAAATTCAAATGGCGCCGAGGCAGGCCCGCCCCCCGTCCCGCTTAAAAAAAAAAATCTGGTCACTTTAGTATTACCAGGCAGCTGTTGGTACATGGATCAGAGAATGGAAAATCTTAAAAAACAAGAAAACACTAGCAATCGAAGGACATGATCTACAAACGAGGTTGGCATGCATTGTTATGGGAGAGAAAGAATAAAATACACAATTATTTCCAATTATAATAAAAAAGGTGCTAGAATGCGCAGAGATGAATAAACTAACAATGGAATTGAGAGAGAGAGAGAGGATACAATGTATTACAAAATATGGGACAGATGGTATGATTGGCTTGAAAAGAAAGTAAAATTAATGTGTAAATTGATATAAAAAGAAGTACTAAAATGTGATAAATGTAATTTTAGAATCTAATTGGTTGAAAAAAATTTACAATATGTATAAAATGAACAGATGTATATAAAATGTTTAAATGTAAAACAATAAAACAATAATTTTTTAAAAAAATAGATCACACATTCAATTTAGATAAACAATTGTCAAGACTCTTCTGCTATTTAAAGAAACATTGAAAGCATAATCACTTTTAATATACAAGTCAAAGAAATTTTTGCAATTGAGAAATTTTCTGCTGTAGTGTTCACTAATATTTAATAGGGAATTAAATGAGCATGGTAAAATCAGCAAGAAAATGATATGATTGTCATGGTCAATTATATCTTTATAGTATAGATTGTACTGTGTAAAAATTACATAGCTACATTAAGTTTAGATTTTTTTAAAACTCTGACCATAAATGTGAAAACGATTAAGGGATAAGTCAAAGGGACTGCTAAATATTTTAATCCAATAAATTTACTGATGATGCTATGTCTATTGTTATTCATACTGTATTGAATCATTTGGAACAACAGGGAACTTATGTAAGGCTGTTATTTGTGGATTATAGCTCTGCCTTTAACACCATTCTACCCAATAGGTTGTTTCTTAAAATGTCCAATTGGGGTATAGATCAAAGGATTTGTTTGTGGGTAAAGGATTTTCTGACAGATAGACCACAGTCAGTATGGATGGGATCTCATCATTCTTCCATTCTGACATTAAGCACAGGAGCCCCCCAGGGATGTGTGCTAAGCCCTTTTCTATATTCACCTTGTATACATATGACTGCACCCCATTGTATAATACCAACACAATTATTAAGTTTGCGGACAATACGACAATGGTGGGGCTCATTAATAAGAACAATGAGTCTGCTTATAGAAAGGAAGTACAAGGGCTAATATTGTGGTGCAAAGAGAATAATCTTATACTTAACACCCAAAAAACCAAACAACTGATAATTGACTTTAGGAGAAAGAGAGATGCACATTTGCCATTGCACATAGATGGTGAGGAGGTGGAGAGGGTTAGTAGTTTTAAATTTCTGGGTACTTATATCTCAGAGGACATCTTATGGACTATGAATGTTAACATGCTTGTGAAGAAGGCTCAGAAGAGGCTGTACTACCTGAGAATGCTCAGGAAGATAAATCTATCTCAGCATCTACTGTTGTCCTACTATCGCAGCACCATTGAGAGTGTCCTGACATATGGTATTCTCCATAGTGGGTGGAGCTAGCCGCCAAGAATTGGGTTTGGCACAGCCTTCTAGCCAATCAGGACTGAATCTGGAAAAAGTATAAATAGTTGCTCTAGGGCCTAGTTCCCGCTCTTTTGACTTGTGCCTTTATTCCATTTCCAACTTGAATTCTATCCATTTCTACTGCTACAGATCATCTATTTCAACCGTGAGTGTCCCAGAACGAGCCCCCCCAAGTGCCACTGCCACCTGCGCTTGGGAGAAGGCAGCCAGGCCTTTAGGCCGGCTGCTGCTCGCCCCTCCAGTCGAAGGCCCAATATCACCTCAAATCCAGCTTATATTCCATCCCGGCTGAGGAGGGAGTGGGAACTGTCCCTAATCAAACATCAAAGAGACCAACGGTGATTCTCACCATTGCTAAATTGGGCTCTGACCGAGGCCTCTTGTGACTGGACTTAGCTGCTTGAGGGAAATCTACCCTGCCTCGTGTCTGAACTAGGCCCCGGGCGAGGCTGGCAAGTCATTTGCCGACAGTCTATTGTCCTCTGCCCTCTGATCAATAATTGGCCACTTAATCGCCTACCAAAAGATCAGAATTGTAAAACAACAATTACAGGCCCTGGGAGAGGCTGGCAAGTCATTTGCCGAAAGCTTATTGTCCTCTACCCTCCGATCGAAAACGAACTCAGCAAACAGATCGGATTGATAAGAATTGGGCCGTTGGAGACTGTGCATGGCCGGTGCCAGTCTGGGGGGGGGGATTTGAAAGCCTAAACATCAAGTGCCTTTAAAAGAATTATGAGGCTTCCAGATGAACGCCTGACCCCTTATCGGGCCGATCGCGGCGTTCCGAGCCGATAAACAGCTGTTTTTTTGTCAAAAGCCTTTAATCAAGCTGCCGTGCCTGCCGCCGCGTTAGAAAGGCCCCCAGAGAGCAGATCGCATCGCGCCGAGCCGACAAGCAGCTGATCATCAAGGGAAGTGCCGAACTGCCGTCTTTTGCCGCCCGCGTGTCTAAAGACTCAGAGAGGATTGCACCAGCCTGCTTGCCTGCAGAGACGCATCCTCTCCTCTTGAAAAAACGCTGTCCGCCTCTCAAAAATTACCTGCGAGCAGCACAGCTCGCAGACAGCACAGAGCTCTGCCTTCCTCCAAGGCTCGGTGGCCATTTTAAGTCAGCCTCAAGGGTGGCCACCATTTTGTTTTGTCAGTAAGCCCACCCACCTTGTTCTAACTGACTCCCTGAGCCTAGCAATGGCAGAAAGAGCTGACAAGGCCTCAAAGTCAGGAAAAGCAAAGATGAAGGCCCCATTCTCAGGGTGGCATTCAGCGCCAAGCCCGTTCATCTGACTCTGTTTCCCTGGACAACATCAATCCCTGTCTAGATGAGCCAGAGGCTTGGGGTTCCCCACAGGACACTGCAGAGCCTGCACTGGGGCATAGGGCAGCAGGTGACAGAGAGGACCCTCTCCAATCCAGAGAGGTACAGCAACGTATGGCTGAGGCAATTAGACAGGGGGTGGAAGCAGGGATCAGAGCCATGGCTGCTACCTCTTCCCTTCCCCTGACAGGTGATCCCCCCACCACAGCAGTGCTAATATACCTCACGACTGCTATTCTTATCAGAAGGTGAGGAGGGGGAGGATGGAGAGGAGGAGGAAGACCCTTTAGATCCTTTGGACTCACCAAATAGATAATAGATCAGTGGCAAGCTCACCAAATAGGTAATAGATCAGTGGCAAGCTGAACCATCTCAGCAGGTGAGTCTGGAACTAGCAATGTCAGAGGATGAGGACTGGCCCCTGAGCCAGCTCCCTCATCGGGCCTTTTTCAACTGGCCGTATTCAGGTCACTGTTACATAAGGCTAAGGCTACAGCGAACCTGCAGCCTCCATCGGGGGAGTCCACCACAACCCCAATGGTGGATCCCCTGTTTGAAGCCTCAGCCTTGCCCACAGACGTGGTTCCAGCCCCAAAGCTGTTTGTGCAAACCTTACTGAAGCAGTGGCAATCTCTGGCTTCTGGGCCGTCCCCAAACGCACTAGACAAATTTTTTTTATAACATTGACAGTGATTTTGCTCAACATCTGACGATGCCACCAGTGGACAACCGGATCCAGGCCCTTTATACCAACTCCTTGATGCCTGGCGAACCCGAAGACATCCTAAAGCCAGAGGAATGCTGCATGGATTCGTCTTTACAATGGGCACACCAGTCAGCAGCCTGGGCGGTCCGAGCGGCCACAACTGCTTCCTTTTTTTGCTGAAGTGGCTCCACGCGCTCCAGGCCCACCTACCACCGTCTGATGTCCGCGCCCACCAGGACCTCAACAAACTCCTGGTGGCCATGCAGTTTACCTCTGAGGCCACCCTGTAGGCAGCCCGCTTCTCAGCCAGGTCAATGGGGTCCATGGTGGTAGCCTGCCATATGACCTGGCTCCGCAACTGGTCCACCGATGTCAAGTATAAATGGAAGCTGGCGACTGCCCCCGTTTCTGGGCAGTCATTATTTGGTGAGGCCCTCAATTCCATCTTAATCGAAATGAAAGATAAATGCAAGGTCCTCCCCTCTGCTCACAGAAAGATCCCATTCCGTGCTGCCCCCTACTCAAAGAGGGCGCCCAGGGGAGGCTTCCAATCCTATAATCGGTTCCAAGGGCAATACCAGGGGCATTCCCAGAGCCAGAACCAGAGACAGTCTGGTTCCCGCCAACGATTCTCCTCTGGCCAACCCTTCAGGGGGGCCCAATACAAATGGCCCTTTAGAGGGGCCAGTGGTCGCCCCTTCCGCCGGAACAAATAATTCTCCGGCCGATCCTCTCATAGGGGGTCACCTGGCACTCTATGCCAGTCGATGGGAGGAAATCACCAACGACGCATGGGTTTGTGAAACCCTGAAGTCAGGACTCGCACTCGAGTTTCTCTCCACCCCCCCGAGGTTTTTCCTTCGATGCCCCATGTCATCAAATTCAGCAAAACGGGTCCTCATGAATCAGGCCATCCAGCACCTGTTGGAAATTCGAGCCATCCAGCAGGTGCCTGAGGACCAACAGGGGCAGGGCTTCTACTCCATCTTGTTTGTGGTGCCCAAATTCTCAGGATGGTGGAGAGCAATATTGGACCTTAAGTGCCTCAATAGGTATATCGTCCATAAAAAATTCAAAATGCACACCCTGCATTTAATCCTCACCAGTATTAGGAAGGGAGATCTAATGTCATCCACAGATCTCTCGGAGGCTTATCTCCACATCCCAATTCGGCCATCTCACTGCCAATACTTGCAGTTTTGCTATGCAGGGGTGCATTATGAATATGGGGCGCTATCCTTCGGCCTGTCCTCAGCGCCAAGGGTCTTCACCAAGGTCCTAGCGGCCTTGACCGCTCACCTTTGATCCATCCCCATCAGGGTCCAGTGCTACCTGGATGACATTCTCATCTCCTCTGCCTCTCCTTCTCAGGCGGAGAGAGATGTCCAGGTAGTGCTCACTACTCTCACCCACCATGGCTTCTTGGTCAACCGATCCAAGAGCCAACTCACCCCCTCCACCAAAATTGTCCATCTGGGGGCGATTATTGACTCCCTGGAGTGTAAGGTGTACCTGTCCCAGGAACGGAGAGACAGCCTATTGGAATTAACCCAGCAAGTTCTGAGGCAAAATTCAGCTCCACTGAACCTGCTGTCCTCTCTCCTGGGCAAGATGATTTCGGCCATTCATATTGTCCCATGGGCTCACTTACACTCCAGGGACCTTCAATGGTCCCTTCTTCCCTTCCAGCGTAAGGGACGAGCCAATTCTCCAGCCAAGGTGAGACTTCAGCCCTCAGTCAGGGAGTCGCTGAGATGGTGGACCACATCAGCGGTCCACAGGGGCACCTGTTTTCTTCCCCCACAACAAATTACTGTCACCACAGACACCAGCTTGTCGGGTTGGGGGGCCCATGCTGGGTCGCAGGTAGCACAGGGCACCTGGTCGCAAACTGAGGCGACCCTCAGCATTAACATACTGGAATTATGAGCTGTTTTTCTTGCCCTGCAGCACTTCAGGCCTCTTCTGGAGAACTCACATGTACTGGTCCTCATGGACAATGTGGCCACCAAGGCCCACATAAACAGACAAGGTGGGACCATGTCTGGACAACTGATGTCAGAGGCCATGCAGCTGGGGCTTTGGGCAGAGTGCCACCTGCTGTCCCTATCCGCAGAGCACATCTCCGGGGTGAGCAACACCATGGCAGACTGGCTCAGCCGGAACCAGATCAACCCGGCAGAGTGGAGCCTCCACCCAGACCTATTTCACCAGCTTGTGGGTCACTTCGGTCTGCCAGTGATAGACCTTTTCGCCACCCCAGGGAATGCTCAACTGCCCAGGTTTCTGTCCCGGTATCAAACTCAGGGGGCAGAAGGGACGGATGCTGTCCACTGTCCTTGGCCCCTGGGACTGCTTTATGCCTTTCCCCCCATTCCCATCATTCCGCTGGTCATCCGCAAACTGCTGGAGGAGAGAGCCGAGGTGGTCCTTCTGGCCCCCCCACTGGGGAAGGAGAGCCTGATATGCTGACCTGGTCTCCCTGTCGGTCTCCCCCCCATGGAGGATCCCTCCAACAGAGTGGTCGCTTGTCCAGGGGTCAGTGCAGCATCCAGAGCCTCACTGGTTGCAACTGACCGCCTGGCACTTGAGCGGCTCACTCTGAGGAGCCGTCAGATCCCTGATGACGTCATGGACATCTTACTGGACTCCCGTAGACCGTCCACGCAACGTATTTATGCAGCCTCTTGGAAGGCTTTGTGCTTTTGGTGTGCTAGGGAGGGGTATTCCCCAGTAGACCTTTCAGTCATAAATGTACTTCAATTCCTCCGCCAGGGGCTAGCTAAGGGTCTTTCCCCAAGTACCCTCCGACGCCAGGTAGCTGCCCTGTCCATGGTGCTGTCTTGTCCGTCTCTGGGAAAACTCTCTGCTCATCCCTTGATCTCCAGGTTCCTTAAGGGTGCAGTCAATAGATGCCCACCCATGGTGCACAGGTATCCCACCTGGGACTTGTCCAAGGTTCTCCTAGCACTAACGGGGGTGCCTTTGAGCCATTGCAATCCATTTCCCTGGCACATCTAACGTATAAGGTGGTTTTCCTGGTGGCTGTCACATCTGCCCGACGCATCTCCGAACTGGCAGCCCTTTCCATCAGGGGTGACCTCTGTGTTTTCCACCAGGACAGAGTAGTGTTGCGATTGGATCCCACCTTTCTGCCAAAGGTAAACTCTTACTTCCATCGGGCTCAGGAGGTTGTGTTGCCCTCCTTTTACCCTTCCCCATCTTCAGACACTGAAAGACAGTGGCACCTCCTGGACGTGAGGCGGGCACTGGACACTTACATACAAAGGACCTCTGCGTTTCGCAGAACCGAGGCCTTGTTTGTATCCTTTCATCCCACATCCATGGGGCGGAAAGCATCCTCTTCCACGGTGGGTCGGTGGATTCGTACTGTCATTAACATTGCATATGAACAGATGTCTCTACCACGACCCACCAGGATTACTGCCCATTCCACACGCAGTGCGGCCACCACTGCAGCATGGAACACCAGGGCTTCCATTGAGGAGATCTGCCAGGTGGCCACGTGGTCTTCTCCAATGCCATTTGTCCGGCACTGCAGACTGGACGCTTTTGCCTCTCAGGAGGCTGACTTTGGGCGCAGAGTGCTGGAACAGGTAACATTGGAGGGCGGCGGTCCCAGCCAGAATCAGGAGGCCCACCCTAGGGACTGAATTTCTTTGGTATGTCCCAATTCTTGGCAGCTAGCTCCACCCACTATGGAGAATGAGACGTTGTACTTACCTGAGATGTCTATTCTCATAGGGTGGAGCTAGCCGCCAAGTCCCTCCCTTCTATTCTGTGTTCTGGCTGGACGGTGTTTGTTGTTCATTTCTGAGTCATTAGGTATATAGGCATTAGTAGCATAGGATGTTCTTCTGTATATAGGTAGTTAGTTCTTAGGTATTTAGCTGTACTACATTGCTGTGTTGTCATTTTTGACTGTTGTTTTTCAATAAAACTTGTTGGATTTGATTGGCACGTCAAGTCTGGCATTGGTCCCTCGTCAAAAGAGGGGGAACTAGGCCCTAGAGCCACTATTTATACTTTTTCCAGACTCAGTCCTGATTGGCTAGAAGGCTGCGCCAAACCCAATTCTTGGCGGCTAGCTCCACCCTACGAGAATGGATGTCTCAAGTAAGTACAACGTCTCATTCTAGCATGGTATGGGAGCAGCTCTGCAGCAGACAAAAAAGCTCTAGAGAAAATAATTACAACTGTCCAGTATATCATTGGGCTCCAGCTACCAGCCCTGGAGGATATCTTCACATTTCGCTGTTCTAGGAAGTTGCACAATATTCTCAGAGATTCTTCTAATCCTGCTTACAATCTTTTTGGACTGTTGCCTTCTGGCAGAAGACACAGAACAATTAAAACTTGGACCACATGCTTTCTGAACAGTTTTTATCCCAGAGCTATAATTGCACTTAATAATGAATTAAAGGATCACCATCAGTGAGCTGTTGGACAGTATTACTTGGTCTGTTGTATGGATGTTTGAGTAGTTCAGGGTGGGGAATTCATGGCGGGTGGGTCATGTTCTTTAGGGATTGCTATGTGTGTTGGGACTAGTCTTGAAGCGTTATGTGAATTTCATGGTATGGGTGTACTGTGTATATACGTACAATGACAATAAATTATTATTATTATTATTATTATTATTATTATTATTATTATTATTATTATTATTATTATTATTATTATTATTATTATTATTATTATTATTATTATTATTATTATTATTATTATTATTATTATTAAAAACTAAGTATAGACCAAGGTTTTTTTAATGAGGAACTATTTTTATTTAGTTGTGATGGACTCTTGGGTACTGAAGTTGTGTTAAGGAAGCTGAAACAAACATAATGATGATGCAGATGCAGCAAATCCTTTAAATCCCATATCGATTAGAAGAACAAATATTTAATAATGTGGCAATTTTTTTAAATGAGGAACTATTTTTAATTAGTTGTGATGGACTCTTGGGTACTGAAGTTGTATCAAAGAAGCTGAAACAAACATGATGATGATGCAGATGCAGCAAATCCTTTAAATCCCATGTTGATTAGAAGAAGCAATACTTAATAATGTGGCAATTTTCAAAGGAAGCATAAAAATGTTTCAATGAACAGAAAGGCATAGTTGAGTTACCAAAACCAACATTATCCTAGAATTGTAAATAAAACTAAGTGAAATTTGCAAGTAAGGTAAGTAGATACATTTATAATTTATTATCTTTCTTATAATTATTCTTCATCCCATTCCCTAAACCTGAGACTCAGGTTGATAGCTCATTTATTTTATTTTTTATATCTTGGAGCTTGCAAAATGTCATTGTTTTTTTTTTACATGTCACCACATCACAATATAATGGTCAAGGTAAAAATACAACAATGTTGTAGCTTTTCCATCAGATCTTATGTTTGAATTACGTTTGAATCTGAATTATCAGATTTATGGATCCAAACATGGCCACTTATTGATCTAAGAAATAACTCTGTATTAGATAAATTGAATAATTTGGCAGCTTTTGACCATATTGCTCCTAAAATAAGAATATCAATTTACGTGTACTGTATCATACTTGGCATGATACATGTAAATTCAAATAAGTTGAATTACTAAAATGCATATTTGTAAGTCGTTGTTGTGATAAAGCTAAAGTTACTACTTGTAAAGTATGCTGGTCAAAAATTAAACCATGCTGAAAATTAAATGTTGACTGCATGAAAATTCTTCCTAGCAATGACAATTTTAGATTTTCTCATCTTAACATGTCTTTATATAGCTTTATAGCATTATTCTGTGTTTTAATATACATATTTTGAAATAACATTCAATTCAGAACTATCACATGATATCCATATATGCTACCTTCTTCTCAACCTTAAAATCCATTTTATTCATCAATTGTGTTTCATCTTCTAATTTCATGTTTTTATTAACATCTTGTCTGCTCTTTATTAATCTTGAAACCACTCACCAAATGAATTAATGTTTCAAATCCCTTTAAAGAATATTGGGGTTTTAAGGATGACTTTTAAATTTGTTTTTAAAGACACATTAATAAATTGTCAACTTGTCCAGAAATCTCCCATATGCAAATATTATAGCAAAATACATTTACAGTGGAAATTTACAGTGTCTGAAAACTGTGAGCTGAAGTGGTGCAGTGGTTAAATGCAGCCATTGCAGGCTGACTGCTAGTTCAACAGTTCAGCTGTTCAAATCTCACTAGGCTCAAGGTTGACTCAGCCTTCCATCCTTCCGAGGTCGGTAAAATGAGGACCCAGATTGTTGGGGGCAATATGCTGAACTCTGTAAACCGCTTAGAGAGTGCTGTAAAGCACTATGAAGCGGTATATAAGAAAAAAAGTGCTATTGTTCCTTTACCAAAAAGCTAAAACTGATTTAAACATCAACTGTTGTCCTAACTTGACTTTTTAGCTCCTTAGTTAACATAAACTAAATGATTCAACATAAGAGCACTGTATTATCAGAACAATCTTTGTTATTATTATTAATCTTTTTCCTCTTCTTGCCACAGAGAGAACAGAATGTCCAATCTTACCTCTGATTCTGGGTTCTGCTTCTGGGTTCTGCTTCTGAAATTTTCTGAAGATCGAGAGTTACAGATCTTATATTTCTTCCTGTTTCTAGCAGTATACCTGATCACCTTGCTGGGGAATCTTTCCATCATCATTTCAATTGCTGTTGATCATCACCTGCACACACCAATGTACTTCTTCTTAATGAACTTGGCAATTATTGATATTGGTTCCATATCATCCATTGTACCCAAATCCATGTTCAATTCACTCATGAACAACAATTTCATTTCTTATTTTGAATGTGCCATTCAAGTTTTCTTTTTCTTTTTCTTTGATGCATCTGAGATCTCTCTCTTAACTGTAATGGCACATGACCGCCATGTTGCTATTTACAATCCATTACAATACGAAATAATAATGAATAGCGGAACCTGTATTAAAATGGCAGCCATTGTGTGGATATCTGGTTTCCTTTATGCCATATTGCACACAAGCAGTACATTTTCAATAACTTTCTGTTCAAATAAACTTGACCAATTTTTCTGTGAAATCCCCAAACTACTGAAACTTTCTTGCTCTGACTTATACCTAGTGGAGGTTGTTCTTCTTGTAGTGAGCTCTAGTCTTGGGGTGGGATGCTTTATCTTCATCATTATAAGTTATGTATGGATCTTCAGAGCTGTACTTCAGATCCCGTCTGTACAGGGACGGCAAAAAGCTCTCTCTACTTGCCTCCCACACTTAATTGTAGTCTCAGTGCTCATTTCTATTGCTTTCTTTGTCTATGCCCGACCTCCCAGCAATAGTTCATCTTATTTAGACTTAGTTTTTGCCATAATATATGTGATTTTTCCTCCTATGATGAATCCATTCATCTACAGCATTAGAAATAAAGAGTTTCAGAATGCCTTGTGCAAGTTATTAAAAGTTAGGCAAATTTTTCAACATCTTTTTCCAGGTTTGTTCTAAGATTATTGGGCTTGTAAGATTTTATTTTACAAACAGCCTTCTCCCTACATTATATATTTCATAGTTTATTTTGAAATATACCTATTGTTTGTTTGTTGGCACAACCAGTATAGTTTGGACACCAATAAACTCAATATTAATTCTACATAATCCAAAAATGCAAAAAAAGAAAGTAAAGGAGAAGAGAAGAAAACTTGTTTTGTCAGGCAAGTTATTTTCTTTTTTTTTAATTTTTTTTAAATTATTTTTTTTCATTAAACATCTGAATATTTTGATACAGATCTACACCCATTTTTACAACATTGTTATATCTCAATTATGCACATTAAATCATAAATTTACAGTCTCTTCTGTCTTTGTTTTCTTCTCACGTTGTCACACAGTCTTTCCTCTTTTTTTAATCCAGTTGTACCATCTAGTCCATGTTTTGTAGTATTCTGAGTTGCATTGTCCTTTGAGTTGAAGTCAGCATGTCCATTTCAGAACATCTATATATTTTGTCCATTAGTATATTTTCTGGTGGGATTTGATTGTCTTTCCAATATTGTGCATATGTTATTCTTGCCGCAGTTGTAATATGTAGTATTAAATATTGTATGTTTTTTGGATGTTGTTTTTCCATTATCCCCAGCAGGAAAAATTCTGGGGTGAATTCCATTGTTCTCTCTGTAATTTCTTGTAACCAAGCATGCACCTTTTTCCAATAGCCCTTTGCTTCGGGACACAACCACCACGCATGAAAGAAGGTACCTACGTCTTTTTTACATTTCCAGCAAGCCGAATTCATTTTTGGGTATATTTTGGCCAATCTTGATGGAGCTAAATGCCATCTATAAAACATTTTATAATAATTCTCTTTGTATGCTGTTGACTTAGTTATTTTGCAGTTTATATTCCATGTTTTCTCCCAGTCAGCTAAGTGTATGTTGTGACCTACGTTTTTTGCCCATGCTATCATGGGTTCTTTGACAATTTCCTCCATTTTATCAAATTCCAGCAGATATTTATATAGTTTTGATATTATTTTTTCGTCCGGGCCAATCAAAATTTTATCCAGTTTTTGCACTTCCATGTCTATACCCATACCCTCGGTGTCTTTTTTGTGTCGAGTTTTTAATTGTAAGTAAGTCAACCAATCAATATTTATATTTTGTTCCGCCAATTGTTCTCTACTTTTTAATATCCCTGTCGGATCTAATATGTCACTATATTTTGCTGGTTTGGTTATATCAATTAGGTTTGGGTAGGTCATGGCTTCTATAATTGAAAGCCATTTGGGGATTTTCATGTAGTTCTTCTTTTTGATTTCGTACCATGTTTTTAGCAAAGATTTTCTAATTAGGTGTTGGTTGAAGTTAAGTTGTGGCTTAGTTCCATCTCTCCATATGTAAGCATGCCATCCCATTTGTAGGTCGTGGCCCTCTAGCGTTAGTATTCTTTTGTTAGTTAAATTTATCCATTCTTTTATCCACGCCAAGGATGTTGCTTTTTGTTTTGCCATATAAATGTAGATATAATTTTATTCAAATTGGTAAAAAATTTAGTCTCTAATTTGATCGGAACTGTTTGAAATAAGTATAAAAATTTTGGCAGTATACTCATTTTAATCGCAGCTATACGCCCTAATAATGATAACTGTAATTTTTTTCCATTTTTCTAATTCTAATCTTGTTTGGTTTACTAATTTGTCATAATTGTCTTTTTTAATGGATGAACATCTATTTGTTAGTATTATCCCTAGATGTTTAATTGTTTTGGTTGTTTGTAAGCCTAATTTCCCTTCCAATTCATCTTTTTGTTTTATTGTCATATTTTTTGTTAATAATTTAGTTTTTTGTTTATTGATTTTCAATCCTGCCGATTCTCCGTATTCCTCTATCTCTTTAATCAGTTTTTGTCCTGTTTCAATTGGTTCTTCTATAAAAAATACAAGATCATCGGCAAATGCCTGTAATTTATACTCCTGGTTTCTAATCTTTGTTCCCTTAATATCCTTATTATTTCGAATTTTGTTTAGTAGTGTTTCCAATGTTAAGATAAAGAGCAGAGGTGACATCGGACATCCCTGACGTACTCCTTTAAAGATCTGGAATGATTGTGTCATGTCCCCATTTATCATAATCTTGGCTGACTGGGAGGTGTAGATTGTTTCTATAATTTTTTCAAATTTGTCGCCAAATTTCATCTCTTTGATCAAACCTATCATATACTGCCAATTTACGTTGTCAAATGCTTTTTGCGCATCCAGGAAAGCTAGGCAACCTGCTTTTCTGGATGCGCTTCATAATATTCCAATATATTTAAAACGATTCTTGTATTGTTTTTTATCTGCCGCATTGGTAAAAATCCATTTTGATCCAAATAAATAATTTTATTTAGTATTTTTTTGGTTCTTTCTGCCATAATTGTCATGAAAATTTTATAATCTGTGTTCAACAACGAAATTGGTCTGTAGTTTTGTATATGATTTTTCTCGGTACCTTCTTTCATGATCGTGGTGATATATGTTTCCCTCCACGTATTTGGTATCCTAGCTCCTGTTAATGCTTCATTATATAACTCTAATAAAATATCCCCTAGTACTGTACTCAGTTTTTTGTAATATTCCCCTGGAAATCCATCCGGTCCTGGTGTTTTATTGTTGTTTTGTTTTTGAATTGCGTTTTGGATTTCTTGTATTGTAATATCCCTGTTTAACATTTCCTTATCAATTTCCTCTATTTGCGGCATACTAATTTCCTTTAAATATTCTGTTATTTTATTTAGTTCCACTGGGACCTGTCTGTATAAGTCTCTATAATATTCTGTTGCAATTTCTTTTATTTTTTCGTCTGAGTGTTGTATTTCCCCATTTGTATCCATCAGTTGATTTATAATTCTATTGCTTTTTTCCTTTTTAATTTTATAAGCTAGCCATCTACCGGGTTTATTTGCTGTTTCAAAGAATGTTTGTTTTGTAAGCCTAATGTCCTTCAAATATTCCTGTTGTTCAATTAAGTTCAATTTATGCCTCGTTTCAATTAATAATTTATGTGTATTCTCTTCCTTTGGTTCTTTTTGTAGTCTTTTTTCTAATTGTTGAATATCCTTTATTTTTTCATTGTATTCCTGCCATTTTTCTCTATTTTTCTTTGCCGTATAGGCAATTGTAATTCCCCTTATATATGCTTTTAATGTATCCCATAAATTTTGTATGGTTGTAGGCTGTTTCTTATTCTCTTTCATAAATAATTTTATTTCTTTGGTAATTGTATGTATTCATCTTCTTGGAGTATTTTTGTGTTCAAAGTCCATCTCCTTATTCCTTTCTTTTTCTCTTTCCATATTACTATTAAGGGGCTATGGTCTGCCCATATGTTTGGGGCTATCTCCACCGATGCTATGTTCTTGCACATTTCTTTATTTGTCCAGACCATGTCTATTCTTGAAAAGGATTGGTGTGGTATTGAATGAAATGTATATTGTTTGTCTTTAGGGTGTAATAATCTCCATGTGTCTGTCAAAATCAACTCCTCTATCATGTCTTTGAATGTAGTTGGTAGTGTATTTTTGTTAATTTTTTTGTTTTTCCCTGTTATGTAGTCTCTTTTTGGATCTATTATACCGTTAAAATCCCCTATTAAACATATATTTTTATATTTAGTTGTCGTTAATTTCTCATGTATCTTTTGATAGAAGTTTTTTTTTTGTTTTTGATTGGGTGCGTATATATTCACTAATAATATTTTTTCTCCCCCTATTTCAATTTCCACCATTATATATCTTCCTTTGGAATCTACTTTTATTTCTTTAGACTCAATCTCTTTTTGTACATATATTACTACACCTTTTTTTTCCCCCTAATGATGCGTATAATTTCCCAAGTTTTGAATATTCCAGATATTTTTTATGTATTTGTTTGATATGGACTTCTTGTAAACATATTACTTCTGCTTTTTGTTTAACTAATTTTGAAAATATTTTCCTTCTTTTTTGTGCATTATTTAATCCATTAATGTTTAATGATATAAGTTTTGTTTCCTTTAACGTTTCCGGTTTTGTTTATAAAGTGTTTTTCTAACTATTTACTTTTTGCTTCTGCTGCTGTTTGTGTCCTTGTTTTAATTCTCTCTACTTTTTTATTTAAATCTTCAGTCTCTTCAATTCCCTCCCTCTGTACCTCTTCTTCGATCTCCTGCTCTTCTTCTTCACTTCAGGCAAGTTATTTTCTATTTTATTTTTATTATTCTATTCTATTCTATTCTATTCTATTCTATTCTATTCTATTCTATTCTATTCTATTCTATTCTATTCTATTCTATTCTATTCTATTCTATTTTCTATGTTCACATTTACATACTTCCACAAGTCGCAAGTTCAAAATTGAAACATTGCAACACAATTCAATGCAATAAATGCAATACAATACAATACATAACAACACTCCTCCACTAGTTATTTTAAAGTATGTTACAGTATATTTAGGACAGAGGGAAAGGGCAGAGAGAAAATATTTTAAAATAGTGTATTATTTTTGACAAATCACAATGGTAGATCTAGTCAAGTTGATCATTCATTTGTTTTTTCTTAAGCATCAACATCAGTTTGGACAATCCTTTGACAAAGGGAGTAATAGCAATAGCAATAGCACTTAGACTTATATACCGCTTCATAGTGCTTTTACAGCCCTCTCTAAGTGGTTTACAGAGTCAGCAGTGGTGAGTTCCTCCCAGTTTGGACCAGTTATATAGAACTAGTAGTGACCCACTGGTGATGTCATGATCACATCATCGAACTGGGTCGGTCAGTGCCGGACCTTGGGCGCCGCCATCTTTTTTTTAAAAAATTGAATTTTTTTCCTCCTGCGCATGTGCAGAAGCCTGAGCCTGAGCTAGCGGCTGTGTGGAAAAGAAGCCTCTAAGCTTCCAAGTTCAGCAGCAGGCGTTGTCCCTTCACAGAGTCGCTTTTCTCCACAGCTGAGAAAGATCAAAAGGCACAGAGCAGCCTTTAAGGACAAAGTCGGCGTAGCTGCCTAGAGGTAAGAAAAGAAACCACTGAGGGATTGGCTCTGCATGGCCCGAGTGCCAGTCTCTGTCATTTGTATGTGTGTGAGAGAATGTATATGTGTGTCAGGGGCAGCGTTCCACCCCATCTCCAGGTGTCTGCAGCCTGAGAGCAACTCCTGGCCCTAGCACAGTAAAGAAAAACTTCTGCAGGTGCCCAGGACTGCCCCCTCCCAAAGCAACCTCAACCCTTCGGGGTGCTGCCCAAGTGCTGCAGCTCCTTCAGATGGAGCCCCGAGGCTACAATCCCTTCCCTGGACTGAAGGCAGCCTTCTGTCTTGCAGCCCCTCCCCATGCCACATCTCCGTTGTGAGCTCATGTGCCTGTTGGCAAAGTGGGGCTGACAAGATGTGAGCAAGCTAGGGAGTGGGCACAGCAACAGCTGCCACTTTGTCCTCCCCACTTGGCTGCCTGTCCTACTTCCATTCAGCTGCCTGCTCCTGAAGGAGGACAGACATCTCCACCACTGGAGAGAGAGGCTGGAAGGGCTTTCTGGCCAGAGGATCAGCATTGCTGAGCGCCCGGCTTGGGGCTTCCTCACCACATCCACTCCAAGCGATCCCTACCCAGTCCAATTCTTCCTGCCACAGGTGCGGAACCCTTGCCTGAGCCTGTTGCACACATTCAGCACGTGTGGATGAAGCTCCAGCCAGTGAGATTCCAAAAGCAGGTGGAATGAAATCCTCTTCCACTTCTCCATGATGATGTCATGGATAGATGTTAGACACCATGCACACATCCATTTCAGGATGCCATACAGATGCTCAATAGGGTTTAGATCTGGAGACACACTTGGCCAGTCCATCACGTTTACCCTCAGCTTCTTTAGAAAGACAATGGTTATTTTGGAGGTATGTTTGGGGTCATTATCATGTTGGAATACTGCCTTGCAGCCCAGTCTCCAAAGGGAGGGGATAATGCTTTGCTTCATTATGTCATAGTACATGTTGGCATTCATGGTTCCCTCAATGAACTGTAACTCCCCAGTGCTGGCAGCACTTATGCAGCCCCAGACCATGCCATTCCCACCACCATGCTTGACTGTAGGCAAGAAACACTTGTCTTTGTATTCCTCACCTGGTAGCCACACATACCTGTCACCATCTGAACCAAATATGTTTATCTTGGTCTCATCGGACCACAGGACGTGATTCCAGAAATCCATGTCTTTAGTTTGCTTGTCTGCAGCAAACCATTTGCAGGCTTTCTTGTGTGTCATCTTTAGAAGAGGCTTCCTTCTGGGACAACAACCTGCCAGACCAATTTGATGCAGCATGTGGCATATGGTCTGAGCACTGACAAGCTGGCCCCCTACCCCTTCAACCTTTGCAGCAATGCTGGCAGCACTCATACATCTATTTCCAAAAGCCAACATCTGGATATGACACTGAGCATGGACACTCAACTTCCAGTGACCAGTATAAGAGAGTGAGAGCGATAACACCAAATTTAACACACCTGCTCTCCCTTCACATCTGACCTTTTACCACTAACGAGTCACATGACACCAGGGAGGGAGAATGGTACTTGAGCCACATTTGGACATTATCACCTAGGGGTGAACTCACTTTTGTTGCCAGCAGTTTAGACATTAATGGCTGTGTCTTGAATTATTTTGAGGGGACAGCGCATTTATACTGTTATATAAGCTGTATACTCACTACTTTACATTGTAGCCAAGTGTCATTTCTTCCATGTTGTCACATGAAAAAATACACTGAAATATTTACAAAATGTGAGGGGGTGTACTCACTTCTGTGACATACTGTGTGTGTGTGTGTGTGTGTGTGTGTGTGTGTGTGTGTGTGTGTGTGTGTGTTTGGAATTCATTTGGAAAGAATGATAACACATTATGATCTAATGATAGTAACTGATCAATTATACTCAGTAGGGAAAGATCTCATTAAAATACATGCTCCCATGTTTATTAGCTGATTACCTTCAGTAAGAAAGTAGGATCAAATCTGTGTGATCTCGAATGGCAGAGAGGCCAATACTTTTTGATAGCAGCTATGCAGGACTACTGGGGAACTGCCCAGTTTCAATGAAGGAATTTTGATGCTTCTATGAAGAGATAAATATGAAATGCCATTGAGAAAAGACAGGTTGGAGTAGAATTACATTTATTATTAATTATGAGCAAATCTCTCTCTCTCTCTCTCTCTCTCTCTCTCTCTCTCTCTCTCTCTCTCTCTCTCTCTCTCTCTCTCTCTCTCTCATTCTCACAGTATACCTTTCTGTTTTTCTTTGTTCTACTTCACTCTTCCTTCTCCACCTGAAGTGGTAAAAGAGGAAGTAAAGAAGATTTTTTACTATTGCTAAAGTATATTTTTATGACAACCAATGAAAAACTTCTTGCAAGGGTTTAATTCTGCACATTATATTGCAAAGAGATAATGCTGTGAATTTATCATAACTTGTATTTATAAGTCCTCTATGGATTAAATAATTGTTTTTGAATACATTAATGCTGCAAAAAATGTTGCATAAAGTAAAAGTTTCATCCATATTTCTAGAACGATCAAAAACGTGAATGAAAAATCTGGTAAGACTTTTCAAAAACTGCTGTATATACTTTATGTCTGCAATTTCTTTGTCTTTCTTCACCCCATTTTATGTACAATAATAATTGAGAGTATGACAAGCTCCTTATTTTGGAATTTTCCTCCTCCTTCCCTCAATATCTGAGAATTTGACCCTAAACCAAAAGACCTGAACAGATGAAACTCTGCCCCCCCCCAAAAAAAGAGTCTCTCCCATGTAATGCTACTTTTTTTCCAGTTAGCTGTTTTATCAGTTTCATTGACTTGACCTATTGGTTTCAGAAGAGACTTTCTCATATAAAAACTTCTCCACATGCAAGACTGTAGGA
The DNA here is from genome assembly GCA_023053685.1 of Diadophis punctatus similis. Lineage (NCBI taxonomy): Eukaryota > Metazoa > Chordata > Lepidosauria > Squamata > Dipsadidae > Diadophis > Diadophis punctatus. The sequence continues at coordinate 2,366,118 of JALIGW010000009.1, forward strand.
TAACGGCTCTGTGCCATGCATCAGGGTCAATAAAAGTTTGTTAAATGATGATAATTTTATTTCTATCTTCCTAGAGATGACTAGAGACAGAGATAGAAAGACTAAATAATCCCCAAATAGCTAAACCAGAGAAATTATAGAAATTTAGCCTTTCACAATTATTTTTTGCTGGGGAGTCCTTGGAAAGAATCTCACATCTGGTTTGCAATAATTCCTTTTTAAAAGCTGTAGATAGGCTTTACATGCTGTGAGAAAATTATGTTGGGAAGGAAATGAATAAACAACACAGAGAGATAATTCTTCTTGTGAATCAACCCCCCTTCCCTTTATTCATGACATGTTAAAGTTCTATAAACTTGGCTTTTACAACCAGAACTGTGCAGCAGATAAATAGTTGTCTTATCTGGGCCACCCTCCACACACTACCACTAACTTTTCTCTAAGAAAGACAATACTATGTGGTCAAAACCAGTTGGTAACATTAATTGCTCTTCAATTCTGCAATTAATTATTTCCCTGCCTGTGATAGTAACATTTCAATTTTACAGCAAGTGTGTCCATTTTAAAAAGTAACTATGTACACAGCTATGTCTCATGTTTCTTTTCATTAATCAAGGGTCAATCTGGTGATTTCCCATGCCTGGTAGAATATTAATTTTCTTATGCTTCAGGTTCTCTTTTTACTTCTCTATGTGATAAATTGGTCTTCAATCTGGAATGGATTTCTCCAACAGCTAAAAGTACTTAGTTTGCTAGCTTTTCTTCTTCTTCTTTGTCTCCCCAGCTTCAAAAATCTATTACATCCACATCAATTTCTATCCTACTCTTTAAGAGAGATTCTGTACCTTTATGAAAAACCTATCTTTCTCATGGCTCAGGTTTTCAACTACAAGTTAAGCAAAAGGACGTTAAGTAGAATAAAATAGAATGTTATTCTTAAAAAATTGTTTTGATTACAGTAGTTAGACAATTTATTAACCATTTTAAAAGATTAGCCATTGGGAGTTTGGTCCCCTTTTCATTTTGAATCAGAAAAAATTAGTTAGCTATGAAAAACTAGAGCTGAAGGGATTGGATAGTAAGTTCAGTCACTCTGTTGGATACCTCATCTATATTTGTGTTTCATGCTTGTGATAGGAGGTCTGGATGATAAGATAACGCCAATTATACAAACGTTTTAATGGTTTATTGTAGTTAAACTTCTGCCTTCTGAAATTTTATTTATTTTAAAAATATGATTGATGACCTACACAAATGAAGAAAACATATGAAATTATGATCCTTATACTTTGCTATTCTTCAGTTTTCAAAGATCAATATGAACTGAATATATTTGCATAACACTTTCCAACAATGGAAATAATCTCTACATATTAATTATTTGCAAATAATTAGCTTATTTTTTCTCCCACAGATAATACACTTTAAATTTCCACACAGCATGCCAAATCTTACCAGACCTTCTGAATTCCTGCTCCTGGAGTTTTCTCAAGTCTATAAATTACAGATTTTGCACTTCTTCCTATTTCTAACAATATACATAGTATCCCTTGCAGGCAATCTTTTCATTTTCATTGTAGTCATCATGAACCATCATTTGCATTCTCCAATGTATTTCTTCTTAGTGAATTTGGCTCTGATGGATATTGGTTCCATTTCAGTCATTGTACCCAAATCTATGACTAATTCACTCATGAATAGCAGGTTTATTTCTTATTCTGAATGCGTTGCTCAAGTTTTTTTCTTGCTGTTTTTTGTATCCTCTGAATACTTCCTTTTAACGGTAATGGCTCATGATCGCCATGTTGCAATTTGTAATCCTCTGCAATATGAGACAATCATGAACAAAGAAGCCTGCATTCGGATGATAGTCATTGTGTGGGTTGTTAGTCTACTTTATGCAGTGTTGCATACAAGTGGCACTTTTTCAGTAAGGTTTTGTTCCAATAAGGTTGATCAGTTTTTCTGTGAAATTCCAAAATTGCTTAAAATCTCTTGCTCTGATTCATATCTTGTTGAAGTTGGATTACTTGCCTTTTGTGGTATCATAATATTTGGATGTTTTATTTTTGTTGTTGCAACATATGTGTGGATTTTCACTGCAGTGCTCAAAATTCCTTCTGTACATGGACAGAAAAAGGCCATCCGCACTTGCCTCCCTCACCTCAGTGTTTTCTCATTGATGTTGTTCACTGGACTCTTTGTTTACATACGACCACCTAGTAATACTTCATCTGATCTGGAATTAATTTTTGTGGTGATATATGCAATTCTTCCTCCTGTCCTGAATCCATTTATTTACAGCATGAGAAATAAAGAGTTTCAAAATGCCTTGTGGAATTTATGCAAACCTTGGTAGTTTCAGATACAACTTGCTGATTTGTTCTTAATTGTTTTGGAAAATGATTTCCTTGCTTTATCAGAATATTCTATCAAACCTTGTGTGTATGTTTATCTCTCTGTGTGCAAATAATAAACCTATTACATTAAATTTTCAATGTCTAACTCTTGTATAATTAGTCACATTCTAATACATATTCTTTCTATGTTGTTTGCATGTATGTTCATTGCATCTGAAAAAAGTTTAATGTCAGCTGTGTCTTTCTACACAGAAAATGTAAAGATGCAAAATTTTGCAAAAGAATTTCCATTTGAAATTAAAACTTTGTGGATATGTCTCATTCACAATTATAGAATAAACTCTTGCCAAAAGAAAATATTTCTTCCTTCCTTCCTTCCTTCCTTCCTTCCTTCCTCCCTTCCTTCCTTCCTTCCTTCCTTCCTTCCTTCCTTCCTTCCTTCCTTCCTTCCTTCCTTCCTCCCTCTCTTCCTTCCTCCCTCCCTCCCCCCCTCTTCTAATGTCCCTTGGTACTTTATATTTTAAAAACCTCAGAATAAAGAAATAAAAAAAATATAAAAACACATTATGTTCATCTAGAAAGGGAAAAACAACAACAAAAACAGCACAAACTCTTACAGGAGCTCTCCAAACACCCTATCAATAGGACTGGAAAAATAACCAAGTTTTCAATGTTTTTTCGAAAGTCTTTGAGATGGAACCATATGAATTCTGGGCAGATGATGTTACTGGGGAAGTTACCACAAGAAATAAGGCATACTTCCAGGGTCCAAGAGATGATGTGGTTTAAATGAAGGGATATGAAATTCTCACATTCTTCTGGATCTTACTAAATGGGCAGAAGCAGTGGTGGGTTTCAATTACCTTCGCTACCGGTTCACTATTGAGAGAGAGAGAGAGTGAGAGTGAGAGTGAGAGTGACAGAGAGTGTGATGCTTTTGCGCATGCGCAGAAGCTTCTGCACATGTGCAGAGACGTCCGGGAAGGAGGGAGGAGTCAGTGGTGAAATCTAAATATTTTCCCTACCGGTGTGTGCCTCGTGAATAGCACGGAGCTTGCTCTCTGTTGGGTGGATGCCATTGCCATCTATGCAGTAGCCCAGGAACTTGTCTTTGGTTACCCCCATTAAGCATTTTGTCAGGCTGAAACCAGTTTAGTTGGGGTCTTTGACCTGCCACACTTTATGTATTCTAAGAAATGTATTCTTAGTTGTGGGAATTTGGGAGGGGCAGTTGCCTGAGGGATGTCTGCATGTAGCCATAACAAATTCCTTCTAGATGATCAAGGTCATCCTTTGTCTTCGCACTTCAGCACCTGCACAAAAGGAGATGGGAGTTGCTGCCAAGATTGATCAATGTGATGGACTTGTGGGTGTGGGGATAAGGGCTTGAACTTTCAACTGGGTGGAGAAACCCCTGGGACTTCAGATTCGGGTTTCTCCCAGATGTGCCAGCATGGCTCTGCTAATAAATTGGAACTTTGAGAAATACTTTGCCTCGGACTCAGATTTAGTTTTGGATGCTATTTGGAACCCTGACACATTTACTGCATTTCACTTTAAGCCCAGCAGCATGCAGTTTTGACAGAACCACTTTAACCTGGGAGCGGAGCTGTTCCTCGTCGCAGGCTGAGATCAGGACATTGTCAAAATATGGCATGACCCCGGGAATGTTCTGCAATAGGCATTCCATTACACTCTGGAAAAACCCCGGGGCCACGCTGACTCCAAACTGCAGCCTGTGACACTTGAATGCCCCCCTGTGAATTACGATGGCCTGCACTTCAGCAGTAGCACCATCTACTGGCAGCTGCTGGTACACCTGCACCAAGTTGAGTTTAGCGAAGTGACAGCCTGGGCCCAGGAAATGTAGAACATTGGCACCTGATAGGTGCTCTGCTGCAGAGCCTTGTTCAGCATGCACTTGTAATCAGCACAGACCGTCAGGTTCCGTCTCCTTTAATGGGTGTCACAATCGGGGTTTCCCACCTACCGTGGTCGACCAGCTCAAGGATACCTTGTCGGATCAGTTTATCCAGCTCAAGGTCAATTTTAGGCCTAAGTGCCAAGGGAACCTGCCTAGGCTTCAACCAGATAGGAGCAATGTTAGGGTCCAGATTAAAAGAAATAGGGGTGCCCACGTACTTGCCCAGGTCTTGGCTAAAATGTCCCAGAATTCCTGGAACAGGTCATCAAACCTGGGGCTGGCAATGTAATTGATGCTGGTAATCCCTAGACCTAGGACATCGAACCAATCCAAGCCCAGGAGGCTAGGAAGGTTTCCGCTGACCACCGAAAGCTGCAGGGGTCCCTCGAATCGGTTGAATTGCACATGGAACTGTCCTTGGCTGATTCCCCTGGTAGTCTGAGAGTTTGATGTGTTGTTGCTTGAGGCGGCACTTCTGTAGACATGGAATGGTGAGCTTCAGGGCTTTCCAGGAGATGATAGTCACCATGGAGCCGGTGTCCACCTGCATCTCACAAGGAGCCCCTTCAATAATCACAGTGATGGTCAATTTCTTCTTGTCTGGCAAGCTGGCCTGCCTGATGTGTGTCTGGTTTATGTCAGGCATCTCAGGAATGGCGGCTCTTCAGCATGGCTTCCAAGATTCCCACCAATTTTGAGTTGACAGTTCGCTGCATGTGGTGTCAGGTGCATGCACACAGTTGGCGGGCAAGATGGCGTGGCAAACTTTTGCCAAGTGGCCTTTTCTGTTATAACATTTTCAGATGGCATCTCAGAAATGGCAAGAGAATCTCTGGTGCTAACCACCACAGCTGGCACAGTCCATCATCTGTCTTATCGCTCAGACAGCCACTTCTGGTCTGTTTATTAGGCAACTCTCTGTACAACCAGCAACTAGCTTTCTGATAGCCGGCCCTTTTATAGGGAGCTGTCAGACATTTTAATCAATAGCGTTTGAGCATTCTTCCCACTCAAACGCTGCCCTGGGTGAAACCATGTTAACTGTCAATACATGACATAGTCCTCGATTTATGATAACAATTGACCCCAAAATGTATATTGCTAAGTGAGAAATTTGTTAAGAGAGTTTTGCCCCATTTTACAACTTTTCTCGCTACATTTGTTAAGTGAATCACTGCAATTCTTAAATTAGTAACGTGGTTGTTAAGTGAATCTGGTTTCCCCATTGACTTTGCTTGTCAGACGGTTGCAAGAAGGAATCACATGACTTCAGGACACTGCAACTGTCATAAATGTGAATCAGTTGTCAAGCATCTGAATGTAATGGGGATGCTGCAACAGTCATAAGTGTGAAAAATGGTCATAAGTTCACTTTTTTCAGTGCCATTGTAAATTCAAATAGTCACCAAATGAACTGTTGGACATCAAGGACTACCTGTAGAAGATTTATAAAAGCAGGGAATCATTGGGGAAGTAATGCTTAACATTACAGTTGTACTTATTTACAAGTAAATAAATATTTAGTTGCTTAAAATATTTCACATTTCTTTGATCTTCTGTCCCAAGTTCATATAAAGTAAAACATTCAATTAAAAAACAAGACATTCAATATTATTCTCTTCCTGCATTGCCTCATAACCTTCATTATGTTTCCATGGTTTTCCTTTTGTGAGAGGATCCACATTTTTTTTCACAATCCACAGTAGTACCAGAATGGCACTTCAGATAAATAGCTGCTTCAATTAACCATAATACACTTCCATTCTAAACACTTGAAAGTAAAGATCGCTATAGCTATCTCTGGATTCTATGTTCTAGGATTACAATATAAAAATAATATTAATTTGAGATGACCATGAATGAGGGCTTGATATATGATCTGATCTTTCAAAATATTTTACTTTGGTCAGAAGTTGATGTCTTCCTATTTTTTTCCTTCCTACCAATTCCATGGGACACGATGTGTGTGTGTGTGTGTGTGTGTGTGTGTGTGTGTGTGTGTGTGTGTGTGTGAGAGAGAGAGAGAGAGAGAGAGAGAGAGAGAGAGAGAGAGAGAGAGAGAGAGAGAGAGAGAGAGAGAGAGAGAGAGAGAGAGAGAGAGAGATTTGCTCATAATTAATAATAAATGTAATTCTACTCCAACCTGTTTTTTACTGTTTTTCATTTTTCAGAATTTACTGATAACATGTTATCAGTTACAGGTTAAGAAAAAAGATCAAAATTATTTAGTTCCAACTTTCTTATCACTTTCTTCTCACACCAAAGTATGATCCAGTAAAAACAAAACAAAATAAAATGAGGATCTTTTTCTAATTAGCTATGATGGACTCTCGGGAATGGAAGAAGTCTCTGAGAATCCAAAGCAGACTTGATGAATTTTGCTTCATACATAGGAAATCCTTTAAATTCCTCATTGATTAGAAAAAGCTGAATACAATAGCATGCAAGCTTTTTAAAAAAAGAATATTAATGCTTAGTGAACAAAACGCCTAATTTCTTCATGAAACACTGAAATTAAAAATACTGCTGAGTGGAATTTATTATTGGGAAGTAAGTTCATTGTTTACCATCTTCTTTTTATCATTCTTGCTCCTATGCTCTTAATCTGAGCTCTTATCCATCCACCTTTTGCCTTTTCCCCTTCCAAATACCTATTCTATTTCTGAATCTGTCAAATTCCAAAATCAACCCATTATAATGTTCATTTACATAGTAACTAATATAATGCAAATTGTCATATTATAAGAGCACTGAACAATGCAGAAGGATGTTGCTGTTGTTACAATTATTATCATCCCCTATGATGGTTTCACATACTAGGTTCATGCCCCTAGATAGGATTGCCTGACTAGTATAAGAAATGAAGCTGATATTTGATACATTACATAATCAGTTAAATAATTACATAATTTATCCACCCTATATATAGTTTTTTTTATATCAATCCAAATGGAAATGTATAGGAAATATATTAACAGTTCTCCCTTTACTTCTAGGTTCTCATATCTGTGGCCAGAAATGGATAATGATACTACAGTGTTTTTTCCCTTGGAATTTTCAAATATATGGGAACTACAGCTTCTGTATGCAATGATACTTTTGTTCATATATTTAATTACATTAGCAGGAAACTTACTCATTATTTCTGCAGTTGTTTTAGACTCCTGTCTTCACATCCCCATGTACTTCTTTCTGACAAATTTAGCCTTTCAGGACATTGGTTCTGTTTCAGTCATTGTCCCCAAAGCTGTTTTCAATTCAGTTATGAACATAAATAGTATTTCTTATCCTGAATGTATAACCCAAGTGTTCTTGTTTGTATTCTTTGTAGACTCTGATATTTCTCTTCTTACTGTCATGGCATATGATCGGTATGTTGCCATTTGCAATCCTTTACGATATGAGATGATAATAAATAGAAAGGTTTGTACCAAAATAGTTAGTAGTGTCTGGATTGTCAGCTTTCTCAATGCTGTATTAAACACGATGGGAACTTTCATTACTCCTTTTTGTTCTAATAGTATCAATCAGTTTTACTGTGAAATCCCATCTTTACTTAAACTTGCCTGTTCAGATTTATATGTAATTGAAACTGGAATTGTAGTATTTATTTTTACAATAACATTTGGTTGTTTTGCTTTTATCATTGTTACTTATATACAGATCTTTACTGTTGTTTCAAAAATCCCTTCTGATCAGGGAAGAAAAAAGGCCTTCTCCACTTGCTTCCCTCATCTTACAGTTTTTTCTTTATTTTTATTTACAGCCTCACTTGCTTACCTGAGGCCTCAGTCTGACAAACCATCAAACATTGATATCATTGTTACAATAATATACTGCATTATTCCACCTATGTTGAATCCAGTAATCTATAGCATAAGAAACAAGGATATTAAGGTTGCTCTATCAAGAATTCTGGTGAAAAGACATTTATGATGTAATTACAAATATTGAATATGAATTTTATGGTTAATATGAATCCCCACCCTCTTTTTCATATACTTTATCACATACTTTTCACACTCTTTTTCATATATTTTTCACACTTTTTTGTTTTATATTAAAAAGCTTATTTTAGATATTTTGACTCCTGGACTCAAGATGTTTAGCTTCCAAGCAAGTTTTATTAGTTGTGTTTAAAATGGAAAATACAGTATATATTAGAAATTTTGATTTTATTTGCTTTGTAGGATTTGAAGAATGTTTCTCTAAAAATGTTCACATAATAATTTCTTTAATATATGGTTATTCAATGATGGCTTATAATAGTTAACTTGACAAATATAGAGAAAAGGATACATAATGCCTATCATTTGAATACCACATCTCCCAACCTTACACATTATGTATTGGTAAAGTTAGTCCATATTTATTGCTTTTTTCTAAAAGATTGTCATTTATATAAGTTAATATAAAGGAATAGAATTGAATCTAGTCTAATTTTGTTTGTCAACTAAAGAAACTGGTTCTAAATGAATTTTGGTTATTTATTTGGTTCAAATGATCACATGTTACAAGTCATTTTAAGATAATAGAAGTTTCTTTATTAATTAAAGAACTGGAACAAAAGTATCTGTTTGTTTAAATAAATAATATACAAACTTATACTTTGTGTAAAGTATATTTCATTCTGAAGTAGAAACCATGTACATAGAGAGAGCATAGGGAATGGCCTGAGAGAACAGGATGAAAAGTCACTACCAAGGGAACTGTCAGATAAGAGGTGTTTAAGTCAAGGCCAGGAAAACATCTCAGAGAAGATCCTCACTAGTTTACCTAAAGATAAAGGGAGTGGGGGGAAACAAATTGAAACTTACAAGACTGTTACTATACCATGTTTCCCCAAAAATAAGACAGGGCCTTATATTTTTTGAACCCTGAAATATGGCCTTGGCCTTATTATTGGGGGGGGGCTTATTATTTTGGGGGTGCAGTAGGCGGCGAGCATGGGACTGGATGTCCCATCGCCACCACCTTCCATCCCTTGGCGCAGGCCGAGTGGCTGGCCCGCTGCCACCGCCTCGTGGAGCAGGACTCTGCAAGGCTTGTTGTGCCATTGCATGCATGAACTGCAGGACTGCAGCGAGCTTCATCATACCAGCACAGTTGGAGTCCTGCTGCCATTTGTGCATGCAACAGCACAAGCCTTGCAGAGTCGTGCTCCACAAGGCAGCAGCGGCAGTGTGACAAGTCTCACAGAGACTCATTTTTGGCAGGTGGGATGTGTTGGGCCGTGAGATGCGCATCCTACCTGACACTTATAGCTCCATCACGTTCCTCAGTGTTGTGTCCAGAGAAGCCCATTGTAAAAGAAAACTTCCCATGAGTTCAATCAAACTTCTCGAACTCGCAAGAAGTTTTCTTTTACAATGGGCTTCTCTGGACACAACACCAAGGAATGTGATGGAGCTACATGTCCCAGGTAGGACACGCGTGTCGCAGTGGGCCACAATTTGGATGTGGCCAGGTGGGGCATGGTAGGGAGGGGTGGGGCAGGCCGTTACATGTGTGTCCTACCTGACACTTGTAGCTCCATCGCATTCCTCGGCATTGTGTCCAGAGAAGCCCATTGTAAAAGAAAACGTCCCACGAGTTCAATCAAACTTCTTGAACTCACGAGAAGTTTCCTTTTATAATGGGCTTCTCTGGACACAACACCGAGGAATGTGATGGAGCTACAAGTGTCAGGTAGGATGCGCATCTCATGTTGGGGTGCAATTTGGGGGTGACAGTTTGGGCTGAGTGGAGTGGAGTGGGCTGTGAACACACATCCTACCTGGGACTTGTAGCTCCATCACATTCCTCGGCGTTGTGTCCAGAGAAGCCCATTGTAAAAGAAAACTTCCCAAGAGTTCAATCAAATTTCTTGAACTTGCGAGAAGTTTTCTTTTACAATGGGCTTCTCTGGACACAATACCAAGAAACGCGATGGAGCTACAAGTCCCAGGTAGGACACACGTCTCACAGTGGGGCACAATTTGGAGGTGGCCAGGCGGGGTGGGCTGGGGTGGGCTGCGAGACGTGCATTCTACCTGACACTTGTAGCTCCATCGCGTTCCTTGGTGTTATGTCCACTGATCCTCCCCTGCCTCCGGCTCGCGAGCAAAGCAGGAGGGGGAAGAAACTCTTGTGGGCTGCCTGAGGAAGCCTATCTGACAGCCAAGCTTCTAGCCGGGCTCAGCAGCAGAAGCAGCCAGGCACGTGCTTCCTTGTCTCTTCCAAATGTGCCCCTCTCTCTCTTGGCAGGGGGGAGGGAAAGAGTGCACTTAAGACACAGCACCAGGAGAAGGAACCTTTTAGCTGCATGCTGAATGCAAGAAATCTTTCTCTCTTCAGAACTCCGCCAGAAATGAATCTTCATGAGACTCTTCGCGCCTGCGCAGCCTCTTGGAGCAAAAGGGGAGAAAGATTTCTTGCATTCAGGATGCAGCCAAAAGGTTCCTTCTCCTGGTACTGTATCTTAAGTGCATTCTTCCCCCCCCTTCCAAGAGAGAGAGGGACGCGTTTGGAAGAGACAAGGAAGCGCGTGCCCGGCTGCTTCTGCCACTGAGCCCGGCTAGAAATTTGGCTGTCAGCTTGGCTTCCTCAGGCAGCCCGTGAGAGTTTCTTCGCCCTCCTGCTTCGCTCAAGAGCCAGAGGCAGAGGAGGATCAGGGTGGCTGTTCCTGCAGGGGATTCCCACACACCACCCTCACCTGCATCCCCTATCTGAAGGATGCGGGGAGGGCAGATGGAGGATGAGCAGCCCGAGCCAGTGAGCGAGGGAAGTGGCAGCCAGAGGCAGAGCCAAAGGGGCAGCGACAGGGATAGGCTGGATGCGCCCATCTGCTGCTCAAGCCCTGCACTTGTGGGCTCACTATACCTGACTGGCCTCACCTCCTCCTCACAGGCAGGAGCATGTTTCAAAATGCTGCCATAGGCAGAGCCCAGAGGAGCCCAGCTAGTCCCACACGGTGTGTGCGCATCCGCCTCTCACTTGCTCTCACTCTCACTCTCCCGGCCAGGAGCTGCTCTTTCTGCGGCAGGCACTCTTTTGGCTGGGAGAGAGAGAGAGAGCAAGCGAGAGGCGGGTAGGCACAAACCCCATGGGACTGGCTCAGCTCCTCTGGGCTGCCTCCAGCAGCATTTTGAAACATGCTCCTGCCTGCAAGGAGGCAGTGAGGCAAGGATCGATGCTCACCTCCTCTTCCTCACAGCCAGGAGCTTGTTTCAAATTGCCATAGGCAAAGCCCAGAGGAGACGAGCTAGTCCTGCAGGGTGTGCGTGCACCCGCCTCTCGCTTGCTCTCTCTCTCTCTCCCAGCCAAAAGAGTGCCTGCCACAGAAAGATTGGCTCCTGGCATGTCACCCCCTTTCCCCAGAAAGTAGTTGGGGGGGTTTATTTTTTGGGTGGGGGCTTATTTCAACTCATGAGCTGAAAAGGCTAATTGGTCTTATTATGGGGACATGTCTTATTTTCGGGGAAACACGGTAGCTATTACCATAAAAGTTTCAATATTTATAATTACAGGGCAGGGAAGAGAGTCATTAATTTTTAAAAGGAACCTAATACATGAATTTACAAAAGAAGACATAATAAAGAATATTTGTAGTTCAGGATTGAAATAAAAGGTCCTTGGTGTTCTCTGAGCTTGGTTGTTTCCTTGTAAATGTTCAACTACCCAAACTAGGTACCATCATCAGTGCTAGTATGTAGGTCTTTGAATATCTGTGGACAAGGAAAAGTTTTGAGATTACCTACAAGTTGTCTCTCATGACAAGGGACAACTTGTCATGAGGGACAACTTGTGTGTGCAAGGTGGTGGTTATTATAGAGATAGCCTTATTATTAGCCTTATCTGCTTGCGCTGAATTGCTGCTTTCTGCCCTGGATTTGTGTTGTAGAAGTAGTTGCCAATGTCAAATGTGATGTTATCTTTTTCATCTTTACTTATAATCCAAATATTTTGTAATCCAATGAAAAGGCAAAGAAGAAAAAGAAAAAAAGAAAAGAAAAAGAAAAAAGAATAAAACACACACAAAATCTAATAATAATAATTTAAAAATCCCCTAAGAGAAAGAAAAGCAAAAATGATCCAATTCTCCAATAGTCCAATTGTGAAGAAGAGAAGGGAAAAACAGCAGAAAAAAAAAGAAAAAAAAAGAATACAGTTTATCCAAAATCCCAATCCAAAAAGTTGAAGCTATATATATATATATATATATATATATATATATATATATATATATATATATATATATATATATATATATATATATATATATATATATATATATATATATATATATATATATATATATATATATATATATATATATATCCAAAACTCCAAAAAGGAAAGGAAAGGAGGGAAAAAAAGCCCACAAATATTCACTACAAAATAATACATTGCCTCCCAAGAAAAAAAAGAAAGAGAAAAAGTATTTATTCCTTCTGTACTTCAGGCTCTTCCTACCTTAATTCATCCAACAGACTTCAAAGGAAAAAAGAAAAACATGTTCCAAAGCAAAAAACGAACAAAGCCAAAACAACATTTATCCACAAAAATGACCCGATGTTGTATATTATATGTCTGTATCTTTATCAGACCAAAAAAGAAAACAACAGCTGTTCTTCAAGGCTATAATATACACTAGATCTAGTGATCTAGTGTCACTAGATGGCACTGTAGCCCAGCCAATGAGTCCAATAACCCAGCACAATAGTTCCCAATAAGAAAAGACTAAAAAAAAAGTTTAAAATTTAAAAAGAGAGGCAAAAAGAGAAAAAGAATAAAAAAGGACAACAGTAATATAAAAAAAGAAACCTTCTCAAGCACTTAATCAATATAGATCCAATTCCATGCTAATAAGTGGCTTTATATCACAGCTCTCACACCCATTGTATCCAAGCCTCTCTTTTTTTCGGTCTCCGCTTTCCCCATCGCTAAAGTCCAGACAGGGAGCAGTTTAAAATGAAAAACCGCTTCCCTCTCTTTGCGATTCCAAGCTCCAAACTGCTTTTCACTCCCCTCACATGTTCCAGCTATCTCCTCTCTCAAATAATAAAAAATCAATCACTTAAAGATCATCTCACCCAAGTTGACTTCACTTTGTTCTTAATCCAATCTTCTCGTTATGGCCACCCCAGCTAATGGCAAAATAAGTCGCCTTTCCTCAGCTGTTGGTCAGGAGGCTGCTGTTGGCTCCATGGGGGTTTTGCAACTCCCCCCGGGCCACCGATCTGTGCCTCTCCTCCTCACCGCCCGTCCAGGGTGGCTCCGACCCAGTTCTGGTCCCCAAACAGCTTTAAATTTGGAGTTTCCCTCAGAGGTTCTGAGGGAAACTTCCGTTGTGCCACGACGTTGCCCCCCCATTAAATTGGAGGAAAATGGAAAGTCAAAGGTGACAAAATTAGGCAGTAAAGGAGGCAGCATTAAGATAGTAATAAGAATATACCTAGAAAAAGTATAATATATGTATAAATATGGATATAGAAAAAATATAAGCCTAAGAGTTGCACCATTAATTAAATGAAGTTAGGGAGATGAGCTACCTGTCTGTTAACCATAAAATAGATTATAAATAGATTTACTCAGAGAAGGAATATGAGGGAGGAAGAGGAAGTAGAGAAGAGGAGGGGAGAAGAAAGAGTGTAGATAGGAGAAGAGGGGGAGGTTAGAAGGAGGGAAAGGGAGGGAGGAGAGGAGAGGAGGAAAGAGGGAGAGAAGGAGAAAGAAGGTAGAGGGAAGAGAGGGAGACAGAGGGAGTGGAGTGACATGAAATATCAGGGGAAAACAGCCAGGCAACAAAAGTATAAAGGTGCAAGATTAGGATGTTTGTTTCTTGTTTATTGGATAGTAATGTATAACTATGTAAATTTTGATATGACTTATGGTATATGTGTTGATGTATATGTGGAGAATGTTAACAAAAATTCAGGAAGGCACAAACATCTTCTGAATTCTTTACATAAAAATAATTATCATCTTATGTCTATTAGAAAAAGAAAAGCAAACATGCAGATTATTTTTTTAATCTCATGATCTATGCAGGACTCCTGAGAATTGAACAAGTCTCTGAAATGCCAATGAGGACCAGTTAATCTTTCAATTCAGAAAACCACTTAAATACAGTAACAATAGTTGAAACATCACACATAATGGCATCTTCTAAAGGAGGAATGAAAGAAGAAAATCCACACCTAATGACATAAAATTCAGACAAAAGAGTGTGAATCAGCACAGTAAGTAAATATCTTTTCTGTTTTGCTTTTCTACCATTCTCATTCTCCTTTTCTAAAGTTTTCTTTTAATTCATCCATCTTTTTCTTCAAAATGCCCTTCTTGGTTTTTCTTCCAGCCTTTCCTAAGACTTATTAAAATTCAGATGTTTGTAGATAAGACAATCAACATCCCACTCCCAAAACTGTCTTTACATAGAATGACAACAACTGACTTTGTGTGGAATGAGTTCTCTGTCTTACAGAGATGATCCATGGAGTAGGCAACTGGTTTTGTTTGTTTTTGCTGCCATGTTTCTCTCATTTATTTTCCCAGTCTCCCCCCCCCATTCAAATTTACAAATTTACTCCATGCATTAAACCAGATAAAATATAAGAAATATATTATTCTTATAAATAGATTTTTGAGCTTCAAATTTGAAACCCATCTTCAGAACTTCTAGTCTGTTTCTAATGTATATCTGAGAAGAGCAGGTCATTTGGAGAAGTTTCTTATTCTTTCATTAAGGAAGGAGGCTTTTGGTGGCAAGGAGAACCAAGTAGCTACCTAATTCTTTCTTCTCCATTCTTTAAATTTGGAGTGCTTTAGTTAGAGCCTCTTTTGTTTTCTTGTATCCTGAATGACATTCTTTCCTTTAAAGCTAAATGCTGTACATCACTACTTCCAAACTTAAGCTCTGTCTTGCACTGCTTCACATGCAAGCTTATTAACACTGACCCATAGTCATTGCTTATGTGTAACAGAGATGACTGCTGATACATATAAGCCAAATTCTCTTTTAATGGTGGTAGAGATAAACAGCCATTCACTAGATAAACTTGTGCAGGTCAGAATATATTCCTTTGTGAAGCTAAAATGGAAGTCCAAAAATTATTTGGACGAAATTACTAGTCAAACTTAGCATGCCTATTTAATATTATTATGTTATGTAATAAAGACAGTGAATAAAAACATTTCTGTTTTGTATGTATTTTCTGAAGTATGGTTTTAACATTATTCATAATACCATTAGATAACATTATATATGCAATATGTATACATGCAGATATGAACCAAAAAGTATATTTTAATTTAATTATAATGTTAATAACAAATTTAGTTTGTGTTCACATTAATACTTTCAGAGTTTTGTAAAATCAGATGACATCAATAAAGACTTATAAACATTTTATCTTCAAATAATTAATAGAAAGCTTACATCTGTTAACAGTCAACATGCCAGGTGAGGAAGGAGAAGCTGCATAGAGTCTTTAATTAAACCAGTATTCTGCCTCTAATTCCTGCACACATAAGTTGTTAATCTATTTATATTGCTTATTTCCAAGAGAAATTGTCCTTCATATGAGTTAGCCATGGGGGAAAGATGTGAACTGGTTTAATTTTATTTCTTAGCATAAGAAGCTATTTTCAAATTATTGTATTTGAGTTAATGGCTCAGGTAATCTAAATTTCCTAAATTATGAATAAGATACTGGAAAGTTCTTCATTACATTAAAATATTTTATCATATTTTTATTTAAAGATAAATAAGTCTCAAAGACAGACTTTACATAGTTATAATGGTGACAGAAAAGTAACTCTGTGACAAATCCTCACATTTATTACCTTCAAGATACTGGAAAGTTCTTCATTACATTAAAATATTTTATCCTTTGTAAAACAAAGGAAAGCTCAAGTAAGACTGCAAGCCTAGAAGTGATTTTACATAATGAGTTTGCTTACCAATTGAACTGCCATTCCCAATTGTGTTCACTAAATAAGAACTACCAGTTTCTATGTAAGAAACTATGTAAGTTTCTATGTAAGAGACAAAAAGTGAAACCTAGATAAAATATTGTTTTGTATAAAATATTCTTTATTTTATTGTTATTTTCTGAAATTTGATGAGAACATAATGGGAAAATAAATATTTCAGAACCACCTTCTTCTCTTCAGTAGAAAGAGAAAGTGAAACAAGTAGAACTATATTCAATGAAGTCACTCAGAAGAGTCCAGCAGCTCAATAATTTTAATTTAAAAATGCTGATTTTGCAGCAATATTCCTGTATCAAAATAGTAGGAAGGGGCAATTAGGTCAATATATGTGTTTAATTGATTTTTATCTTTCCTTTATTACTGTAGTACATAACTTGTGCCCCATTGGTTCATAGAGTCTGAAATAACTTAACAGAGAAACAGAGAAACACTGGGAGCAGGGGGGGAAATCACTGGAAGTAGGAATGCCTTCCAATTTCCTGCTGGCTCCCCCATTGAGTTTCCTTGTGAGAAGGTGGCAGGAAGCATCCGAAATCTTCCTTTCTTCTTTCCTTCACTCCCTGCCTCCCTACCTTCTCTTTCTCTTTTCTTTCTAACAGGTAGGTAGGTAAGTACCTATTGTGGGATGGGAGAGAAAGTGAGACATTATGAGACTGGTTGGGAAACTATCAGAGATCATTGAAAATGAAGATCACATGATCGCAGGAACAGCCCTTCAGAAGCTAGTAGCATGGAAGTGGCCACAAATTCCCCAAATTTCATTCTCTCAGGAGCCATGGGTTCTGGATTTTGGACAGATTGTGTGAATTAGCCTATTAGAAGTACCTTAAATAAATAAATAAATGTCCTCTAATGTGCCTTTCACTCAGTTACAGAGTGGACTCACACAAGAATCTTACTAGTATATAGATAAGTAATTCAAGGCAGTGAACATATCTAATATTCTTCCCTCCTCTTATTTTCTTTGAATTCCTAGAGGGGACAAGTTTGCAAACTTTCAAAAAAAAATGCAAAGCTTTCCTATATAAGGGTTTTGAGAGGGAGGGCTCAGGGTAGCTGCCTACCAAGAGTTGATCCTCTGTGCCAAGGATTTTCAGAATAAACTTCACCTCAGATTCTATTTATTCCTTCCTGACTTGAAAATTAAACTGGAAAGCTTCTTCTTATAGTACAAATGGTCATGTTAGAAGATTGGTTGTTTCAAAAATATAGAGACCTTTACAGAATCTTCCTTTACAATTATATCATATTTCCTGTTAAACATTGAAAAGCATGTGTAATGAAGATATAACTAGCCTCCAAATCAACTCTGTTTCAAAGCTACACCACTGAATATACTATGCACATTTCAGAAAGGCACATTAGTTTAGCAATAGCAATAGCACTTAGACTTATATACCGCTTCATAGTGCTTTACAGCCCTCTCTAAGTGGTTTACAGAGTTCAGCATATTGCCCCCAACAATCTGGGTCCTCATTTTACCCACCTCGGAAGGATGGAGGGCTGAGTCAACCTTGAGCCTGGTGGGATTTGAACAGCTGAACTGCTGAACTAGCAATCAGCTGAAGGTTGCAGTGCTGCCTTTAACCACTGCGCCACCTCGGCTCCTGAATTCTATTCATATTATGTTCATGTTCATTCTAAATTATTAGCATACTATGTTTATTTTAAAAAGGTAAAACAAAGACTCAGATTAATAATAATAATAATAATAATAATAATAATAATAATAATAATAATAATAATAATGATGATGATGATGATGATGATGATGATGATGATGATGATGATGATGATGATGATCATCATCATCATCATCATCATCATCATCATCATCATCATCATCATCATCATCATCATCATCTCTGGAGTGTTTTCTGATGATCAATGCAGGACTCCTGGGTGCTGAAGAAGTCTCTGTGATGTCAAAGAAAACCAGTTAATCTTTCCTACAATTCAGAAAACCATTTAAATCCAGTAAAGTGAATGAAAAGCATCTTATACAATACCATCTTCTAAATGAGGAATGAAAGAAAAAAAAGAAAAAGAAATCTTGTTGGTAGAATGTGAATGAAGACAGTAAGCAAATATCTCCTCGATTTTGCTTGTCTAGAATTGTCATATTCCTATTCTAAAGTTTCTTTTTCCATCTTTTTCTTCAGATGTCCTTCCTAGGTTTTCTTTCTGCTTTCCTGAGAATTATGAAAGAGACAACCAACCTTCCCCTCTCCAAAAAACTATTTTATACTGAATCACAAAAACTGTCTTTATGTAGAACTAGCTGGATACCAGTGCTTCGCTACAAAACTATGTGACGGGGTTTGATAAATTGACACTTCAAGCTTGAAAATTAATGAGTAGTTAAAAAAGTGACTGTATTATTTCATTAGAGGTGGTAAACTAAGTTTCTGTTACAGGTGAAGACATTGTAAGTGTAACAACAATGAAATAGATGGGCTTAAGGCCTTTAATCCCAGCAGCAACCGTGGCTGTTTTGTCTATGTAGCCAGGCCAATAAGTTGCATAGCATAGACTTTCAATTTGTCCCTCAGATAAATTGTTGAAGATTTAATTCCTCCTTCACCTCTCTGGTTCCAAAAGACATCATTTGGAAGCATCCATTGTACTTCTGGACAGCAGAAAGAAAGTGCTTTGCCATTGGATGCTGAAGGGTGAGAAGGCTGTGTAAGGGTTCAGGGTAGGGCTGAAGGGGAGAGAGGTGGACTTTACTGCCACTGCAGCACATCCCGGGACTCTCATCCTGCCATTTTAGAGCATGGCACCAGGCACAGGGTAACCGGGATCCGAGATCAACAACCTTGTCCCTGGAGTAATCAATCTGAGGTTCATATTTAAAACCAGATAATTACTTATTAGTCCAAGGCATTGATGTAATTTGTGACTGATTAATGTAGGGGCTATTAGATGTATACTTTTTTACAGCCTGTGTACTGACTTGGGGCTGATTTTGACAATACTTGTGTACAGCTTCCCTTACTTTTGCTTTCCTAATCGCATCTGTAAATCTTTTTTGGGGTTTTTGCCTCTTTTCCCTTTAACTGGTGCTACAGTAGAAGGAACAGATTCATCTGAACTGAGGAGGAAAATAGGGGGGGGGGATCTGCCTCTGCCTACCAGCATCCAGTGGTATTCATGTGGCTAGCATCCTGTCAGTGTGTGAGAGAGTTGAGGGGTGTTTGGAAACTCAAACAGTATTTGCTGTGTGAGGAAGAAGGAGACAGGAAGGAGCTGGGCATGGCTTAACTCAACTGTTCTGTAGTAAAGCTGCTTGTGAAAGTAAAACTGAAAGTGAAACTCCTCTCCTCTCCTTGTGTTTTGCATTTGGAACAGATTTATTTTGA
Source organism: Diadophis punctatus similis (assembly GCA_023053685.1). NCBI lineage: Eukaryota > Metazoa > Chordata > Lepidosauria > Squamata > Dipsadidae > Diadophis > Diadophis punctatus. The sequence continues at coordinate 2,385,740 of JALIGW010000009.1, forward strand.
GGTGGGGAGGGGGAGTAGGACTCCTTAGCATCAGAGCATAGAACAGATTTCTTTTCAGGTGGGGAGGGGGAGTAGACCTCCTTAGCATCAGAACGTGTTAATAATAACATAGGAAATACTAATGCTCTGATGGTCATTTTGAAAAATCCTTTCTTAGTGAGCACCTAGAAGGCAAGAGGAACATATGCGGCAAATTTCAAGTTTGTAGGCTTTACGGTTCTGGAGAATTCGTGATTACGGCATGAGTGGTTTTTGCTTTTATATATATAGATGAGACTTACATGTTACAGACTGATCTATGGAGTAAGAAAAAGATTATTACTGTTTGATTTTGCTATAATGTTCTACTAATTTGTTTTCCTTGCCCTTCCATATGTTTTTTTTTCAGATTGAACATCTCCTTACTTTTTACAACTTGAATAAGTCTGAGTTAAATTAATGAGTTAAATTAAATTAAGGGTTTTAAGAAAACATCGGACAACCATTTGTCTGAAATGGTATAATGTATCTTCCTTGAGCAGGAATTGGACTAGAAGACTACAAAGTCCCTTCCAATTCTGTTATTCTGTTAATGGAAGGTAAGTTCCACATTTCATCTCCTTTTCTTTAATAATTAAATTAAACTAAACTAAAATTGCTTCTCAAATTGGGCTGATTGATGGTCAAATAAAATTGATGGTCAAATTAATTTCTGTATATCTACATTGTTTAAATATCTGAATCCATTCAAAATGAATTAAATTGATTTAACTAGAATGCTTTGATTTGATTTATCACTGATCAATTCAACAACAACATATTAATTCAGATAAAAAGTAAGAAATATACATGATTCCTTTAAGTAAATCTAGCAGCTTCATATCTGAAGCTGATCCTCAGAATCTCCATTCTGTTTCCAAGCTCTAAGTAGCCGCCAACTGAACCTCTCTTCTCCCTTCTTTAAAGTACTTTATTTGGGGCCTCCTTTTTTTCTTTTTGTTTCCTTCTTTGCTAAGAAACTCTTGAACTCTTGAGGAGAAAAGATGATTTGCCTTGCAAATAAAAACAAGAAAAGCCATGGAGGATATACACAGTTTGTCACCTTTAGCAGACTTCATCTTGATGGTCAGACTTCAAGATGAACATCTGTGCCACTATGATTCTGGGCATTCAAGCTGAAATGCCTCCTATGCTTCCATTTATTTATGCTTTGGTTTATTTAATTTATTTATTTAATTTATTTAATTTATTTATTTAATTTATTTTCATGTTGAAAATTCTTCCTGCTTTGATTTAAACATTTGTATGCTTCATTTTATATCCAAATTATGGCAGGAATGTAAGGTTGTATTTAAAAACTTGGATAGCTTTGAAATATATTTCGAAATGAATTAGAAATATTTTAATAGCTTCCACTTTACTTCTAGGATTGTCAGAATTGTGGTCAGAAATGGAAAATGACACAACTGTGTTTCTTCTCTTGGAATTCTCAAAGATATGGGAAATCAAGATTGTGTATTCAACTTTCTTCCTGCTATTGTATTTAATAAGTATAACAGGAAACCTTTTGATCATCTCTGCGGTTGCTTTGGACTCCCACCTTCACACTCCCATGTACCTTTTCCTGATGAACTTAGCTCTGCAAGACATTGGTTCTGTTTCAGTCATCATTCCCAAAGTTGTTTTTAATTTAGTGATGAATATCAGGTATATTTCCTATTCGGGATGTGTTGCTCAAGTCCTCTTCTTTGGTTTCTTTCTGGGTTGTGATATTGCCCTCCTTACCGTCATGGCATATGATCGGTTTGTTGCCATTTGCAATCCTTTGCAATACGAAATGATAATGAACAAAAGGGCCTGTACTAAAATTGTTGGCAGTGTGTGGATTGTCAGCTTCATTAATTCTGGGTTGCATACTATTGGAACTTTTACTAATCATTTCTGCTCTAATACAATCAATCAGTTCTATTGCGAAATCCCACCATTACTCAAGTTTGCCTGCTCAGATACGTATGTAATTGAATTGGGATATATAATATTTATTATGATATTAATATTTGGTTGCTTTATCTTCATTATTGTTACCTATGGACAGATCTTCTCTATTGTTTCAAGAATCCCTTCTGTTCAGGGAAGGAAAAAGGCCTTCTCTACTTGTTTTCCCCACCTCACAGTTTTCTCCATATTTTTGGTTGCCTCTTCATTTGGTTACGTGATTCCTCGACCTGACAAACCATCACTCTTTGATTTCACTGTTACAATAACATATTCCATTATTCCATCCATGTTGAACCCATTAATCTACAGCATGAGAAACAAGGACATTAAAGTTGCTCTTTCAAAAATTTTTATTCTGGGCATTAGAAAATGGACAATGTAATTGCAAACAGAGAATAAATGTGAAGGAGAGGTTTTAATATGAATTCTACTATCCAGTTTCATACTCGTATTAGATTAAAATATTTGTTTTAGTACTAGAAAACAAAACAATGGGAGTTAACTTTTCATTCTTAAATAAGAAATGTAACAATAAATATATAAAAATGCTATGTCTGCACTTTTGTATGTATTTGCTGAGTTGTAGTTTTCAAATGTTTGTCATACTGTACATACAAAAAAAAGTAGGTTTTTTTTTCAGAATAATTGTAGCCACAACATGGTTGTAAAGAAAAATCTATATTTTGGATTTGCCCTATATTAACCACTCCCTTGAGAATATTTTTCCCCTTGGTTTTTCCTCAGGGTTTATCCATATTCTTCATAGCTTTTTCTTTTTTTTTTTTCTTTCTTTTTCTTTCTTTTGCATAATTTTTTTTATTTTTAAATATATATCAACATTATTACAAGGACAGTGTGGCATCTGAGTGTCATTCATTTTGATACAAAAATAATAATAATACAAATGAGCATTACTACATTAATCAAACTTACGTGGTTCTAATGTTGTTATACATATTTATGTCAGCACATAATTCTTCATTTTTCAGTTATTCAATTTTTTCTATATCTTTCTAGTAGTAATAGTATTATTCTTTTTTTTATTCAAAAAGTTTTATTAGTACAAAATTACATAGATAATAGCTAAATATTGAATATAAAGTACAAACATTTTTTATTTTTTCTCCCCCCTAGCCCACCCCCTTCCCTCCTCCCCTCCCCCCCAGACTTCCCAGAGAGAATACAGGGCATAATATCAATTAAATAAATTTAAATTAAGTTAATAAAAAAGAACATTATTTTTTGAAAGCTTCAACTCCAAATTGTACACTAATAATATATCGTCTATGTATAAAATAATAGAGATACAAAAAAAGAGAAAAATCTCTTTAACAATACAAGAAAAGCATAACTAAGATAAAATAGAGAAAAAAGAAAAAGATAAACAAACAAACTTCCTTCCTCCTCCCTTCAATCCTCTACCTTGTGCAACATTTCCTCCAAATTAAATAAAACTTAGATAAATATTACGTAAATAATAGCTAAATATAAAATACAAAAATCTTAAACTAATATTATTAACATATTGTTACCATACATCGAATTACTAGCTTCAAAAAAAATTTCTAAGTTTAATAATAGATTAATAATAAAAATTAATAATAGAAATAACCTCAAAGTTGAATAAAACTTAACTAAATATTACATAGATAATAATTAAATATTAAATTTCATCATAATATTAATAACATAATATTATTATACATTAACTTATTAGCTTCAAAAAAATTCTAAATCTTTAAAAAAATTTTTTTAAAATAATAAACAGTCTAAGTCCAAAATTCCAAATCTTCAAAAAAAAAATATTAAAAAAAGGGGAAGAAAAAAGGAAAAATACAAACTTTCTTCCTCCTCCCTTCAATCCTCTACCTTGTGCAACATTTCCTCCAAATTAAATAAAACTTAGATAAATATTACGTAAATAATAGCTAAATATAAAATACAAAAATCTTAAACTAATATTATTAACATATTGTTACCATACATCGAATTACTAGCTTCAAAAAAAAATTCTAAGTTTAATAATAGATTAATAATAAAAATTAATAATAGAAATAACCTCAAAGTTGAATAAAACTTAACTAAATATTACATAGATAATAATTAAATATTAAATTTCATCATAATATTAATAACATAATATTATTATACATTAACTTATTAGCTTCAAAAAAATTCTAAATCTTTAAAAAAATTTTTTTAAAATAATAAACAGTCTAAGTCCAAAATTCCAAATCTTCAAAAAAAAATATTAAAAAAAGGGGAAGAAAAAAGGAAAAATACAAACTTTCTTCCTCCTCCCTTCAATCCTCTACCTTGTGCAACATTTCCTCCAAATTAAATAAAACTTAGATAAATATTACGTAAATAATAGCTAAATATAAAATACAAAAATCTTAAACTAATATTATTAACATATTGTTACCATACATCGAATTACTAGCTTCAAAAAAAAATTCTAAGTTTAATAATAGATTAATAATAAAAATTAATAATAGAAATAACCTCAAAGTTGAATAAAACTTAACTAAATATTACATAGATAATAATTAAATATTAAATTTCATCATAATATTAATAACATAATATTATTATACATTAACTTATTAGCTTCAAAAAAAATTCTAAATCTTTAAAAAAAAATTTTTTTAAATAATAAACAGTCTAAGTCCAAAATTCCAAATCTTCAAAAAAAAATATTAAAAAAGGGGAAGAAAAAAGGAAAAATACAATCATATTAATCTCTATCCGTCCAATATATTTCAACACCGCATCTTTTTGTATCTTGATAGTTGCATCTTTTAATAGCTCGATGATTTTGAATTTATCAACTCGCCTCCCATCTGATCCCTATCCTCCATCTCCTTTTCCCCGTCTATCTGGCTCTGGCACTCATTTTGGTTTTTTAAATCTTTTTCCTTTTGATCCAACAGGGGTGGCTTCCCCTCCTCCTCCTCTTTTACTTTCATACATCCTTCCTCTGGAATTCTGGATATATCAGCCTTTAAAACATTGACATAAAATTCAGTAGCTTTCTTTATCATGTTAAGCCGGTATCTTTTTCCAGAAAATTTCACCGCTACTCCTACTGGTGCTTCCCATTTATATTGTAAATTTAATCTTTTGAGTTCATCAATCAGAAAGGTGTAACTTTTTCTGGCTTTAAGCATTTTAGAGGGGATTTCTTTCCAAATCATTAATTCCTGGCCATTCACCTTAAGATTGTTATTGAACATTGCCTGTATAATTCTATTCCGTAAGGCTCTTGTAGTAAAATATATGACAATGTCCCTTGGTAGGTGTTTTTGTTTAGCATACCACGAGTTGATTCTATATATCTTGTCAATTTATGTAGCCAATTCCACTTTAGACATTCCAGACACCTGGTCCAAAGCATCAACCATCCTTCCTTTCAAATCTTCATATAATCCCTCCTTCAATCCTCTGACCCTTATAGCAACTTCCATAGATATGAACTGCGTCATCAACACCTCTGTTTCAAAATTTGCAATGTCATTTTGAATTTTATCTATATATTCCACCGAGGTTGCCAAAACTTGTTTATTTGTTTCAATACGATCTGCCAGAACTTCAATATTTGTTGCTAATCCTTTGCAAACCTCTAACACATCCATCCTAAGTTGTTGATCCATATTCTTCAAAGCAGCCTGCATTTTCTTATTTATTTCACTAATTTTTTGGTTGAATTCCATAGTCAGTTCATTTTTCATAATCTTTAAACTACTTAATAAATTTTCAGGTGTCAAAGACTGTGGAGGTGTTAACTCAGTAATAAGTTGCATTTTAGAAGTATAACCAGAGGGATAGTCATTTCTTTTACTCAAAACAATCTTTCCAGATTTTGAAGCCATTGTAGTGTTTCAGAGGAGCACAAAGAAAAAAAAAAGCCAAATCCCTAATTAAAGTTCTTTCCAGTTTCAAAACCAGGTAGTCTTTTATTATTAAAAATCTATCAGTTATAACTTTAATCCAGGGTTAGGAGACAGAGAAAGAAAAGCCAGTTTTCAAAGTCAAAAGTTTCCATAAGAAAAAAAGCCTCTGGCAAAATGAAAGTCACTTTCACTTCTCCTCCCGCCTTCTTCAATCGCCATATTGTTGCTTATTAACTGTTACTTTGTTTCCTTGCCAAAGTGAAAGCTAGCAGAGGAGTTGAAGAAAAAAAAAGAAATTTCAGTACTTGCCCATCTCACTCCTGTTTCTCTCTGTCTGCTTCTTTAAATCAAAAAATAATTGTAAATCCCATTCTGGAAGCAGCGGTGGTCACGGCATCTTGCTCCGCAAAAGCGGAGGTTTCCAGATTCCCGGAGCAGGAGACAGGCTGTATGGGGAGCCCTCCCTTTGCACCCCTGGATGGCTCCTAGGGCATTAGGGGGGCTCTACCCCACCTGTCAAGCTCTCATCTCTCCCCTTTGCCCGGGGAAGAGTTTTCAAAGCTGCCAGACAGCTGTTCTGGCAGCTTTTTGCAAGAATCGGAAAGGCGCCCAACAAAGGAGCGTCCGCGATGGCGCGATCCAAACCGGAAGTCCAGTATTATTCTTGAGCATACCAGATAACACCCTTTTTCAAAATCTGAACCTCTACCTTTCACTTTAAATGTATTATGCAAAAATATGTTTAACAATATTCCCCCTATTCCCAATTTCTTAATCTACTCTAATTCTTAATACAGCCAATCTTGTTTTTTTAAAGGGATCCTTTCTATCCGTCGTCTCTCATCCTCTTAGAAGTTTCACTTCTCTTTTTAACTCGTCTCCCATACTCCTCCCTTGGGTCCTTATCTACATCTTTCATATTCAACCCAGCATTATTTCTAACTACTATTTTTTGGTGCCAGTCCACCCCCGAGTCTGCCAAATCCTCTGTCTTTTCCCCAAAAATATCTTTCAGTTTATTCAGTTCCATTTTTCTACCTCCTAGTATATATTCTCCCAACTTTATTTCACCCAACTTTATTATCTCCTCCTTTTTTTCTCCTTGTGCTATTTGTTGTGTAGTCTGTTCTATTTCATCCTCTAAGCTTCCAGTTGCCTCCCTTGTTTCCTGAATTTTATTATCTTAATTCATTATTCTTTGTTGCACATTTTCGATCTTTCCAGTTATGTTGTGTAGTAGATCCTTTATCTCCCTGTGGTTTTTCAACATAGTATCATATAAACCTTGGAGCGTCAACATAATCTCTTTTTGAAATGCCTCCTGTTCTTCCTGATGAGCCATCTTGTCTTATTTTGAAAAGTCCAAATATTACTCAATGTTCTGACAATAGTCTATTACCATTCAAATGACTGTTCTCTTTAATTTCCCAAAGCCAACAAGTTACTTAATCTTAACATTGTCCATCAAGAGATACAATAGTTATAGTTCTTTATATCCCACAGTTAGTCAATTAGTTCCATTTATGCAGTCCAGGGAGTTTTCCAAAAAGCTCCTTAAATCCACTCTTTAAATTGCTAGTTAGTTCCAGTATTCAAAAGTCATTCCATTAGATATCCTCCAGGTTTTCAAGGTTGATCCTCTGGTGACATATGTAAAACTGTCAAAATGCAAATTCCACAAAAGTGCATTGGACTACCTCGGTTACCGCATATCAAATCAAGAGATAGAGCTGGATCCAGGAAAACTGCAAGCAGTCTTAGATTGGCAACCACCATGCACTCACAAGCAATTACAGAGCTTCCTAGGATTTGCCAACTTTTACCACCAATTCATTCCTGCATTTGTGGAACTTGCATTGCCCATTACTGAACTGCTAAAAACAGGGGAAGGGCCAGCTGAACCCCAGCCAGGACAACCCCTAAATTGGACATTGGATTGCCAATGTGCATTTGTGGCACTAAAAAGGCACTTTGCCAAGGAACTGGTATTAATACATCCGGATCCTGAGCAACCTTTTCTAGTGCAAGTGGATGCAAGTGACATAGCTGTGGCAGCCGTCCTCTTCCAAAAGAATGACAACAGAGATCTGCATCCATGCACCTACACCTCCAAAAAGCTCACCAACACTGAGAGGAGGTGGGCAGTGTGGGAAAAGGAGGCTTATGCGGTGCACTGGGCACTATTAACTTGGAGGCAGTTCTTAGAAGGGAGCTTGCAGCCATTTGTGGTCTGGACTGATCATAAAAAGTTAGAGGTGCTAAAAACACCAAGGAGACTCTCTCCACTGGACCCAGTATTTGAAAAGATTTAACTTCCAGCTTAAATATATCCCGGGGGGGGGGAACCTACTCGCTGATGCCTTGTCAAGGAAACCACAATTTAACAGCAAATGGGAGGAAGTAATTCACGCAATTATTCCCCCCTCAATCAATGTTGCAAGCCATCACCCAAGTGCAATCCAAATGGCCCAGTCCCACAGACAAAAATGGAATGGCCAAGAAATTGAAAAATGAGCTAGCCACCGACCCTTGGTACCTGGCCAATAAAGAGACATTGGCCTTAAGAGATGGAATAGCATGGAATGGCTCTAAACTATATGTCTCTGGTTCCCTGTGAATCCAAGTACTACAGAAGAGCCATGATTCTAAGCAGGGGGGACATTTTGGCTACCTAAAAACATTGCATCTAGCCAGAAGACAGTTCTGGTGGCCAAAAATGAAAAAAGATGTTGAGGACTATGTAAAAAGCTGTGCTACATGAAAACTTTGAAAACAAGGCCAGGAAAACCACCAGGACTCCTCCAGACGGTGGCAGAACCATCCCAACCCTGGGAGGAAATAGGGATGGACTTTATAGTGGAGCTTCCAGAGAGTGGCGGGAACACGGTCATTTGGACCATGGTTAACTGTTCTCCAAGCAAGCTCATTTCATTGCTTGCTCTTATTAGCTGATTAGCTGAGATAGCGCAGTGGTTAAAAGCAGCATTGCGACCTTCAGCTGATTGCTAGTTCAGCAGTTCAGCTGTTCAAATCTCACTAGGCTCAAGGTTGACTCAGCCTTCCATCCTTCCGAGGTGGGTAAAATGAGGACCCAGAATGTTGGGGGCAATATGCTGAACTCTGTAAACCGCTTAGAGAGTGCTGTAAAGCACTATGAAGTGGTATATAAGTAAAGTGCTATTGCTATATTGCTATTGCTCTGGACTCCCTTCAGCCAAGAGGATGGCTAGACTGTTTGTCAAACATATTTATAGGCTACATGGAGTTCCCTGCAGGATTATATCTGATTGGGGCGATTCAATTCACTGCAAAGTTTTGGAGGGAGTTCATCAAGGCAATTGGGTCATTCCAAGGCTTAACTTCGGCTTTTCATCTGAGCACAAATGGGGCAGCGGAACATACGAATGCAATGATTGGTCAATATTTAAGATGCTATGTAAGTTTATCTGTCTACCAAGTACTTAAAACTGCAGTTACCCTCAAAGAAGTTGGGTCCCAAATTTCTAGGTTCTTTTGAAATTATTCAGTTAATTAACCCGGTCACAGTACTACTTAGACTTCCTCGCCTGCTAGGGAAAGTGCTTCTGGTTTTTCACAGCAGCTTGTTAAAGCCAGCTGTCAGTTCCTCCCTCAGACTGATAGCTCGGGCAGCACCTTTGATAATTGCTGGTCATGAGCACTACGAGGTTAAAAGTATTCTGGATTCTAGAATATCTAGGGGCCAATTGCAATATTTCATGCAATGGAAAGGGTATCCTATTTCAGAAGCAACTTGGGTGAAAAGTTGGAAAGTGACTGCTGATAGATTAGTGCAGAGGTTCCATGAGAAGTACCCTCACAAACCAAAAGGAATTCCTGGGGGTGGTAGAGGAGGTTGACCTATGATTAACATGTGTGTATTTTGTATCTTTTGCAGGTGGTTCTTTTCACTTGAGGGGGGGGCAGCCTGTCGACACTGAAGCTGACATGTGTAGCCATTTTTAATTGTAGTGATTTCTTATGCATAGTCTTTCTTACTTCTTTCAATATGATGTATGGGGATTAACATTGCTTCAAGCTCACCACATCTGGTAGCAAGAATGGGGGGTAGGAGAGATAAGGGGATTGTTATGGCTAGGTGAGAACAGTGAAAGTGCCTGCAGATGGTGGAAGGTGGAGTTTGGAGTCACTGATGGACTGTGAACTGATTGGAGAATGTGACTCTGAGAAGGATGTTTTTAACTTTTAATATACCGTATTTTTCGGAGTATAAGACGCACTGGAGTATAAGACACACCTAGATTTTAGAGGAGGAAAACAAGGAAAAAAGTATTCTGAACCAAATGGCATAGTAATATATTATTTAATAAAATACCAGTGTAGCAGAATACTTTTTACAACCATGTATACTTTTTACAAACTTCAAACTTGACAGCTTTAAGACTAGTGGACTTCAACTCCCAGAATTCCTCCTCCAGTCATGCTAGCTCAGGAATGGGAGTTGAAGTCCACAAGTCTTAAACTTGCCAAGTTTGAAGACCCTTGCACCCTTAACCCCTAACCCAGGGGTCTTCAAACTTGACAGCTTTAAGACTAGTGGACTTCCAGAATTCCTCCTCCAGTCATGCTAGATGGGGTAATTAGAAGGCAAAAACACCCCCGTTTTTGCAAAAAACGGCCTGTTTTTCGCTCATTTTTTGCAAAAGCAGGGCATGCAGAGGGTTTGGGAAGCCTGCAAAGCACTGCTAGGGGTGGGGAAAGGCAAAAACATCCCAATTTTTGCAAAAAATGGCCCGTTTTTCACAAAAATAGGATGCAGGGGTGGGGCTTCGGGAGGCCAAAAATGGCTGTATTCGGTGTATAAGACGCACCGACATTTCCACCCTGTTTTTGGGGGCAAAAAGGTGCATCTTATACTCCGAAAAATACAGTATATATTGGGTGTAATTCCAGAAGCTGGTCAGATTCGGAATTACATCGAGACCTTGCCAATTTGATATGTGCCTAATAAAAAGACTTTGGTTGACTATGGATGCCTTGGACTGTTCTTGTTTGGGACATGTTACTTGGAGGCTTGACATGGTGCTGCACCCATTTATGGCTTTTGTTACAATTGACCATGATATCTTTGGTTCTGGACAACTTTGTGCTGGGAGTGAGGTCACCTTTTTTGCCATGGTCTTTCTTCCATGGCCAGTATTTTTTTGGGGAAAGTGCTGTAATCTGAGGGCCCTGAAATCTGGAGTACATCAGTGCTCAGATCTCTCATCACACCTTCTTAATATCTACATAAATTCATTGACTTAGGTTGTTTGTCGTCTTGTGATGAGGTATGATAGGTATGCTGATGATACCTAGTTATACATCTAAACCCCTGACCAGATAGGTGATGTTGTTTTGATGGTGACCCAATGTCTAGAGGCTATGAGATTATGTATGGGGAGGAAACACCTTCAACTCAACCTTGGCAAAATGGAGTGGCTTTGGCTTTGGATGAAGTGATGTGATATCTTTGTCTCTCAATGGGATACAACATATATGATACAAAATGTGGGCTGGACCTGTAGGACTTGCTTTCTGTCAATTGTGCCTTGGTGACTTCCTTCCATATTGACTTCTGCAATGTGCTCTACATGAAGCTTCCCTTGAATACCATCTGGAAATTATAGCTGGTCTAGAACGCAGTACTGTGTGCAGTTCTGATCAATATTGTCAATATTACAGCGTTGTTGTGTGAGCTGCACTATCTCTTCTTTCTGGGTGCAATTCAGGGTTCACGTCTAAAGTCTGTCATTGCAAAGGGCCAGACATCTGATGGGCTACCTTTCCTTGAGGTTTTCTGTCAATTCTAGGTAGAGTGTTAGGTACAGTGAGTATATTCAGGAGTATATATATTCAGTGAGTATATAAGGAGCTGAGATAGCGCAGTGGTTAAAAGCAGCATTGCGACCTTCAGCTGATTGCTAGTTCAGCAGTTCAGCTGTTCAAATCTCACTAGGCTCAAGGTTGACTCAGCCTTCCATCCTTCCGAGGTGGGTAAAATGAGGACCCAGATTGTTGGGGGCAATATGCTGAACTCTGTAAACCGCTTAGAGAGTGCTGTAAAGCTCTATGAAGCGGTATATAAGTAAAGTGCTATTGCTATATTCCAACTCTCTTTCCTAAAATGTTGCCATCTAGTGGAACTTTGAAAGTGTGACTTTATTTCTAATAGTGGTTGTCTTTGGTATATGTAAGGCGATACAAATACATTTACGTCCAGTTTGATTCCAACAGAAGTGGGTGGAAATAGTTTTTGATGATTGAGCTGTTCAAATGTGCCTGATTCCATCTTCAACATATCTGTAAACCTATGTCTTAGTCAGTATCTAGAAGCGCTTCAGGAAATATATTCCCTAGAAAGTAAATAGAAAAAGATACAGTAGTCTCCTAAACTATTGGCTAAATGCTAGGCTTATTTTCTTATTTATTTATTTATTTATTTATTTATTTATTTATTTATTTATTTATTTATTTATTTATTTATTTATTTATTTATTTATTTATTTATTTATTTATTTATTTATTTATTTATTAGTGATATTTATATACCGCCTCATAGTGCAAGCACTCTCTAAGCGGTTTACACCATTAAGCAATGTATATATTTACATTGCCCCCAACAATCTGGGTCTTCATTTTACCCATCTCGGAAGGATGGAAGGCTGAGTCAACCTTGAGCCGGTGAGATTTGAACTGCTGACCTGTGGATCACAGTCAGCTAAAGTGGCCTGCAGTACTGCGCTCTAACCGCTGTGCCACCTCAGCTCTTAATTCTATCCCACTGTTAATGCAGCCTAGGGCTGCCATTGGCTTTTTTGGCAGCCATACACCATTAAGCAATGTACTGAATATATTTACATTGCCCCCAACAATCTGGGTCCTCATTTTACCCACCTCGGAAGGATGGAAGTCTGAGTCAACCCTGAGCCGGTGAGACAAACCTCTGAAATACATAGATTCTAGAGCTTATTATGTTAATTAGGAAAAGCAAAGCAAAAAGAAATGTGAAGAAGGGAAAAATGATCGTTAAGGTTGTTCTAATCAACTGTTCAGGACCCCCGGGAATTAAATGAGTCTCTGATTAGGCATAGAAGACCTGATAAAACTATACTAATGCAGAAAACTATTTAAAACCAATATTTATAGGTGTGAAGTAGACATACAATGATCAGTTTCAAAAGAGGAATCTTCCAGGAACAGGAAAATGAATATCTAATATGTGAAAATCAGATTAAAAGAGGAAAGTAAGCTGATTTCTTTTCCACTTTTACCTCCTTTCCTTCATACATTCATATTCTACAGTTATTCATATTCTAATGCTATCTATAAATCTATTCATTCGGCATTTTCTTTATAAATTCCCCACATTTTTTTCTCTTCCTCCTGCTAAAGAAATCTACATATTTAAAATTTTGATGTGACAACCAGAAGAAACTCTTGGAATGGGATGAGAGATCTCCATATTTCGGATTTGTGGAGGCTCCCCCCTTCCCACTCTCATTTCAAATCTTTCAACTTCTCTTCCAATTTGGAGGCTGCTGGGATTGGGACCTATTCAGATTTCAATATATTTCAGCATCTTTTTCTACTATAAGATGAATTACGGTGCTCAAATTATAGAAAAGTCAAATTCATTTAAATACCAGTAACTTTACATCTTTATTCTCTTTAGAGCTATTTTCTGTTCTGTGCAGTAGCAACTCCAATGGGATATGGATTATGTTAAACCTGAGTTCTACAGATTTTTATAAATCTGTTTGATTAATGAATAAGATGATGTGATTAATTAATTTCATGCAGTTATCCACAATCTGGGAAAAATAAGTCATTCCTACAGCTATTAAAGTGAGGATATTAAATGAATATGACAGAATTTATAAACATTCAAGCCATGTCTCTTCAAATCTATATGTTCCATTTAGGATACATTTGAAAATTTCTCTTTTCATTCTTTCACCAATTCTTGCTCTTCTGTTTCTGAAGAAAATTATAGATTTTGGTGCAAATTCTTTTCAAGATATAACCCAAATGGAACTGAAGGGGAACACATTAAATCTCTTTGCAAGGTGGCTGTTGAGAAGGACACAGTGGAGGAGAGACCCAAATTCAGGTAATACAGATAGGATTACACAGTCAAGATTCCAATGTAAATTATCATTAGCTAAAGATTCAAGATTCTTAGTTTTAGTTTCTTCTCTGAAATTTCACCTTTATTTCCAGTCTTCAGATGGATATCCTTGCAATAATCTTACTTACTATTTAAAAGAATTAAAAATGAGATGCTCCATTGTCTTTGAATTGAGAACTGAAAATGCTGATATGAGACATGATTACTGTTAAATAAAAGCAATTAGCTCAACACCTCTTAATGTAAATTAGTCTCAGACAATTAAGTCACAAGAAAACAATACTTACATTTGGAACTGTTTATTAGTATTTGGAAATACCAATTTTAGTTTAATCTTCACTTAAACATCCCTCAAGGTAGCGTTCTAGGACAAACACTCTTCATACTTTACATAAACAATCTTTGTGATCATATTATAAGCAACTGTATTCTCTTTACTGATGATGTTAAACTATTTAACACCACCGACAATGCTGCTACCCTTCCAAAAGACCTTGACAATGTATCAGAATGGTCAAACAACTGGCAACTTCAAATCTCAACCAACAAATGCTCTGTCTTACACATTGGCAAAAAGAATCAGAATACAAAATACAAACTTAGAGGACATGACCTTGAAGACAACCCTCACTCTGTCAAAGACCTTGGAGTACTCATATCTAATGACCTAAGTGCCAGAGCCCACTGTAACAACATTGCCAAAAAGGCACTAAGAGTTGTTAATCTAATCTTGCGTAGCTTCTTCTCTGGCAATATTACACTGCTAACCAGAGCATACAAAACATTTGTTAGACCAATTATTGAATACAGCTCACCTGTCTGGAAACCACACTGCATATTGGACATTAATACAATCGAGAGAGTCCAGAAATATTTCACAAGAAGAGTCCTCCACTCCTCTGCTCACAATAGAATACCTTATTCCACCAGACTTGAAATATTGGGATTAGACAATTTAGAACTACATCACCTTCGATCTGATCTAAATGTAGTTCATAAAATCATATACCAAAATGTCCTTCCTGTCAATGATTACTTCAGCTTCAACCACAACAATACACGAGCATGCAATAGATTCAAACTTAACGTAAACTGCTCCAAACTCAACTGCAGAAAATACGACTTCAGCAACAGAGTGATCAATGCCTGGAATGCACTAGCTGACTCTGTGGTTTCTTCCCCAAACCCCCCAAACTTTAACCTTAGACCGTCTACAGTTGACCTCACCCCATTCTTAAGACGTCTGTAAGGGGCATGCATAAGCCCACCACTGTGCCTACCATCCCTGTCTTACTGTCCTATTGTCCTCATTTATCTGTACTTCTTTGCTTATGGTATGTTTATACAAACACCTACTATCTTGTACATGTTTGACAAACAAATAAATAAAATAAATAAACACATAGAATTTGCTATTTAAATGTCTTTAACCAATTACCATTTTCTAGGTTTCTGATGCTTGTGACAAAACAATGGATAATGACACATCTGTATTTCTTCTACTGGAATTCTCAACAATTCGGGAACTACAGGTTATGTACACAGCTATATTTTTGATCCTGTATTTAATGACCCTAATAGGGAATGTTCTGATTATCTCTGCAGTTGCTTTTGACTCCTGCCTTCACACCCCCATGTACTTCTTTCTGATGAACTTAGCCGTACAAGACATTGCTTCTGTTTCACTCATTGTCCCCAAATCTGTTATCAATTCCATTATTAATGCACGGCATATTTCTTATTATGGATGTGTTGCTCAAGTCCTCTTCTTTGCCTTCTTTATAGATTGTGATATTTCTCTTCTTACTGTCATGGCATATGATCGATTTGTTGCCATTTGCAATCCTTTACGATATGAGATGATAATGAACAGAAAGGCTTGCATCAAAATGATTGGCAGTGTGTGGATTGCTTGCTTTCTCAATGCTGTATTAAACACAATTGGAACTTTTACTACACATTTCTGTTCTAATGCAATTGATCAGTTTTACTGTGAAATCCAACATTTACTTAAGCTTGCCTGCTCAGATGCATTTGTAATTGAAATTGCTGGCATAATATTCATTTTTACATTAGCGTTTGGCTGTTTTGCCTTCCTCATTATTTCTTACATACAGATCTTTATTGCTGTTTCAAAAATCCCTTCTGTTCAGGGAAGGAAAAAGGCCTTCTCCACTTGTTTCCCACACCTCACAGTTTTCTCCTTATTTTTGTTTACTTCATCAATTGCTTATCTGAGAACTCCATCTGATACCCCATCACACTTTGATTTTGCAATTACCATCATGTATTCTATTGTCCCACCTATGTTAAATCCATTAATATACAGCTTGAGAAACAAAGACCTCAAAATTGCTCTTTCAAAGCTTTTTTATCTGAGGACTTTCATTTTAATTAGCAAGAATTAGGCATAATGTGAAGAATAGTTTATAGTTTCTCATTGGGGGTGGAGTTTGAATTGTCCTGAAATTGAAATAATGCTATATGCAACTGCCAAGACAGTGGAAGCCATGTCTGGAGTTCCAGAATCCAAATGATCCATGAACATGAGGAGAAGGATGAACGTCCCTAAGGCAACTGAAGCAAAAGAAGACTCTGCAGAAAACAGCTAGAAGAATGATATGTAGCCTTGGATTGTAGATGATGGTAGAACTGGTTTCACATGGCTCTGGTGCTGGATAACTGGTCCAGTGAGTATTAAACAGAAATGCTTTGAGCATTCCTAAATTTGTTGACAAGTATATATGGAAGAAGAAACAAGCAATGAAGATTATTATTATTATTATTATTATTATTATTATTATTATTATTATTATTATTATTATTATTATTATTATTATTATTATTATTATTATTATTATTATTATTATTATTATTATTATTATAAACAAAGTACTTGGATTTTAAGTGATATAATTAAATTCTATGTTTTATATTGTTTGATATTGGTGTGTGTGTGTGTGTGTGTGTGTGTATGCATATGCATATGCATATGTATATGTATGTATATGTGTATAGATATAGATAGATAGATAGATAGATAGATAGATAGATAGATAGATAGAGAGAGAGAGAGAGAGAGAGAGAGAGAGAGAGAGGGAGAGGGAGAGGGAGAGGGAGAGGGAGAGGGAGAGGGAGAGGGAGAGGGAGAGGGAGAGGGAGAGGGAGAGGGAGAGAGACAGAGAGGCAGAGAGAGAGAGACAGAGAGAGAGACAGAGAGAGACAGAGAGAGACAGAGAGAGACAGAGAGAGACAGAGAGACAGAGAGAGAGACAGAGAGAGAGACAGAGAGAGACAGAGACAGAGACAGAGATACAAATGTTGATTGATGTATAGAAATATTTGCATACGTAAAGTCTCATGAATACAATTTGTGCTAAGTTTATATAATAATAAACAACAATGACTTAACTTGTTAGCTTTGAATGTATATGCCTGGCTTTGTTCCTATCCATCTCTACAATCTGATAATTCATATTGTCTCAAATTAGAGATTTCATTTTAGTTATTTTTGGGAATGGATCCCTATCTATTTCTTTCAAAGAAAATAAAATAAAAATGGGAATGAATTAAGACAGATTACAACAGTTTGCTATTTTATGCAACCCTTTAAGGCTTCCCCCCCTTTTTTTTCCCCGGCAGGAGCTACATACATGATTAAGTACATCATAAATCACTTTTTCTTCCCCTTGGATCTGAATGCCTGTACTTTATTATTCTGAAATTCAAATTCTTTATATTCTTCTATATATAAATTAATAACACTGAGCCATATTTATTTCTAAAATTTAGTAGCATTTATCCTTGATAAATATCAGTCAAAGAAATATTATAATCCAATCTGATTATATTGCAAAATGGTTAAAAGAAACTTCAATGGATGAACAATTAAAGATGCTTCTTCCCATGCAAAGTATGTCATTTTCAGCTTGTAATAACAGATCAGGAAATATGAACTTCAGAAAACATATATTGAAAATCCTAAAAAAATTTGGAGAAATATATTCAAACTTTGTTTACATTTTCTTTTTAATCATGAGCCCGTGGATGTATGCACATTATACACATATTCTGTACATGTACATGCTATACACATACAAACACATACGTTAATATCCAGTGCAATATTATATACAACACTATATGTATAATGGGCAACTGAACTAATACTATAGCCAGTCATCAGTTTAACCATCTTACAGACTTTACAGAATGTTCCAGCTCCTGTTATTGGTGTCATAGCCCTATTTTCAAGGCCATATAAAAGGCCCACAAGTGTTTGGCTGATTTTTCTTTACAAGGGATTCTATTCATTAACAATATCTATTTAAAAGCTAATACTATCATTAATGGTAAGCTATCTTAATACCTTGAAATATACAGTAGAAGGTTTCCTTTAATCATCTCCATTTCAAAGCTGAAGAGCCAGCACTGTCTGAAGACGTCTCCGTGGTCATGTGGCCGGCATGACTAGACACCAATGGTGCACAGAATGCTGTTACCTTCCCAAAGGTGGTCCCAATTATCCTACTTGCATTTTTTACATGCTTTCGAACTATTAGGTTGGCAGAAGCTGGGACAAGTAACAGGAGCTCACCCTGTTACATGGCACAAAGGATTCGAACTGCTGAACTGCCGATGTTTCGATCAACAAGCTCAGCATCTTAGCCACTGAGCCACGACTCTTAATTAAAACAAGAGAGCTATGAAGTGCTTTTGATACTGAGGATTTGGTGTTAGTACAAGATCCTATAAATTTTATGAATCATCTAATGAAAAAGTGATGGAATTTGGAAGAATTTGGAAGAATTTGGAAGAATTCAAGGTTCTAAGATTAATAAACAGAAGACTAAGATGTTGGTCACAAATATGAATGCATAAGTTCCAGAGCTGTTGATGGTAAAGACTGGTTTTAAAATTGAAAGGAAAGGAGAATTACAGTGACTAATATAAAAATTTATGTTGTTTCAGAATAATTAATGTTAAAACATGGAATGAATTAAAAAGAGACTTAATGAGGTGGCATACATTACAATTGCCAATTTTTTTCCCCAGCATTTCAGTTATAAAAATGAGACGTTGTACTTACCTAAGACGTCCATTCTCATAGGGTGGAGCTAGCCGCCAAGAATTGGGTTTGGCACAGCCTTCTAGCCAATCAGGACTGAGTCTGGAAAAGTATAAATAGTGGCTCTAAGGCCTAGTTCCCCCTCTTTTGATGAGGGACGAATGCCAGACTCGAAGTGCCAATCAAAATCCATCAAACTTTATTGAAAACCAACAGCCTAAAAACAACACAACAGACTAACATTGCTAAATACCTAGAAAACTAACTACCTATTTACAGAGACAAACCTATGGTACTAATTTCTACATACCTAATCACACAGAAACAAATACTGCCCAGCCAGGTAATGGAAAGGGAGGGGCTTGGTGGCTAGCTCCACCCTACGAGAATGGATGTCTCAGGTAAGTACAACATCTCATTCTCCATAGTGGGTGGAGCTAGCCACCAAGAATTGGGACATACCAAAGTAATTTAGTCCCTAGGGTGGGCCCCCTGGGACCCCCACTGTCCAGAGTTACCTGTTTTAGCACTCTCTGCCCAAAGTCAGCCTCCTGAGAGGCGAAAGCATCCAGTCTATAGTGCTGAAAAAACAGCGTGGGGGATGACCAAGTGGCCGCGTGGCAGACCTCTTCAATGGAAACCCTGGTATTCCACGCTGCAGTGGTGGCAGCACTGCGTGTGGAATGGGCAGTGATCCTGGTGGGCTGTGGCAAGGACAGCTGTTCATAAGCAAGAGCAATGACAGTACAAATCCAGAGTCCCACCGTGGGAGAGGATGCTTTCCGTCCCATGGAATTGGTGTGAAAGGAGACAAACAATGCCTCAGTTCTATGAAATGCAGAGGTTCTCTGTATGTAACTGTCCAGGGCTCGCCTCATGTCCAGGAGGTGCCACTGTCTCTCAATGTCTGAGGAGGGGTAAAAGGTAGGTAGCACCACCTCCTGAGCCCGGTGAAAGTAAGAGTTTACCTTTGGCAAAAAGGTGGGATCTAACCTTAATACTACTCTGTCCTGGTAGAGAACACAGAGATCACCCCTCACCAACAGGGCTGCCAGTTCGGAGATGCGGTGGGCAGATGTGACGGCCACCAGGAATACCACCTTGTAAGTGAGGTGTGCAAGGGAGACAGAATGCAATGGCTCAAAGGGAGCCCCCGTGAGTGCCAGAAGTACCTTGGACAAGTCCCAGGTGGGGTACCTGTGCACCACAGGTGGGCAGCGATTGACTGCACCCTTAAGGAACCTGGAGATCAAAGGGTGAGCAGAGAACTGTCCCAAGGATGGGCAAGACAGGACAGTGGACAGGGCTGCTACCTGGCGATGGAGGGTACTTGGGGAAAGACCCTTGGCTAGCCCCTGGCAGAGGAATTGGAGCACATTGATGATAGACAGGTCCACCAGGGAATACCCCTCCCTGGCACACCAGGAGCAGAAAACCTTCCAGGAGGCTGCATAGATGCACTGTGTGGACGGTCTACTAGAGTCAAGCAAGACCTCCATGACGTCCTCAGGGACCTGATGGCTCCTCAGAGTGAGCCGCTCAAGTGCCAGGCAGTCAGTTGCAACCAGTGAGGCTCTGGATGCTGCACTGACCCCTGGACAAGCAACCACTCTGTTGGAGGGATCCTCCATGGGGGGGAAAGCCACAGAGAAACCAGGTCGGCATACCAGGCTCTCCTGGGCCAGTGAGGGGCTAGGAGGACCACTTCAGCTCTCTCCTGCAGCAGCTTCTGAATGACCTGAGGGATGATGGGAATGGATGGGAATGTGTAAAGCAAGCCCTGAGGCCAGGCACAGCGGAGCGCGTCCATGCCCTCTGCCCTTGAGTCTGGTACCTGGATAGAAACCTGGGCAGTTGAGCATTCCCCGGGGTGGCGAAGAGGTCCATAACTGGCAGACCGAAGTGACCTATGAGTTGCTGAAATAGGTCTGGGTGGAGCGTCCATTCTGCCGGGTCGATCTGGTTCCAGCTGAGCCAGTCTGCCCTGGTATTGCTCACCCCGGAGATGTGCTCTGCAGAGAGCAACAGCCGATTCCGTTCAGCCCACAGTCCCAACTGCATGGCCTCCGTCAAAAGTTGTCCGGACATGGTCCCCCCTTGTCTGTTTATGTGGGCCTTGGAGGCCACATTGCCCGTGAGGACCAATACATGGGCGTTCTCCAGAAGAGGCCTGAAGTGCTGCAGGGCAAGAAAGACAGCTCATAATTCTAATATATTTATGCTGAGGGTCGCCTCTGTCTGGGACCAAGTGCCCTGTGCTACCTGAGACCCTGCATGGGCCCCCCAGCCTGACAGACTGGCATCAGTGGTGACTGTGATCTGCCTCGGGGGCAGAAAACAGGTGCCCTTGTGAACTGCTGCTGTTGTCCATCATCGGAGCAACTCAGTCACCTGAGGTGGGAGCTTCACCTTGGTTGGGGAGGTGGCGCGCCCAAGGCGCTGAAAAGGCAGCAGAAACCATTGAATTCTCTGGAGTGTAAGTGAGCCCACGGGGTAATATGAATTGCCGAAATCATCTTGCCCAGGAGGGAGGACAACAGGTTCAGTGGAGCTGAAGTTAGGCGCAGAACTAGCTGTGCTAAGTCCAATAGACTGTCTCTCCGTTCCTGGGACAGGTACACCTTACACTCCAGTGAGTCAATAATGGCCCCCAAATGGATGATTTTGGTGGAGGGAATGAGTTGGCTCTTGGTCCGATTGACCAAGAAACCAGGATGAGTGAGGGTAGCGTGCACCACCTGGACATCTCTCTCAGCCTCAGAAGAAGAGGCAGAGGAGATGAGGATGTCATCCAGGTAGCACTGGACCCTGATGGGAATAGCCCTTAGGTGGGCGGTCAGGGCAGCCAGGACCTTGGTGAATACCCTTGGCGCTGTGGATAGGCCGAATGGAAATGCCCCATATTTATAATGCACCCCTGCATAGCAAAACCGTAAGTATTGGCAGTGAAATGGCTGAATTGGGATGTGGAGGTAAGCCTCCGAGAGATCTATGGATGTGAGTAGATTTCCCTTCCGAACACTTGCCAGAATTGATTGCAGGGTGTGCATTTTGAATTTTTTATGGATGACATACCTGTTGAGACACTTGAGGTCCAAAATGGCTCTCCACCGAGGATTTGGGCACTACAAACAATATGGAGTAGAAGCCCTGCCCCTGTTGGTCCTCAGGCACCTGGTGGATGACTCGAATATCCAGGAAGTGCTGGATGGCCTGATTCATGAGGACCCATTTTGCAGAATTTGATGACAAGGGGAAGCGGAGAAGAACCTCACGGGGTGGGGGTGGAAATGAATTCAAGTGAGAGCACTGAAGCCAGGGTCTCACAAACCCATGCGTCATTGGTGATTTCCTCCCATTGACTGGCATAGGGAGCCAGGCGACCCCCTATGGGAGGATCGGCCGGAGGTTACTTGTTCCAGCGGAAAGGGCGACCACCGGTCCCTCTAAAGGGCCGTTTGAATTGGTTACTCCTGAAGGGTTGGCCCGAAGAGAATCTCTGACGGGAACTGTATTGCCCTTGGCTATGCCCCTGATACTGTCCCTAGTAGTTACCCTGATGTCTATTGGAAGACTGGAAGGCCCCCCTGGAAGCCCTCCTGGGGAAGGGGGTGGCACAGAAAGAGACTTTCCGGGTGGCTGAGGGAAGGACCTTGCGCTTGTCCTTAGTCTCAATCAGGATGGGATTCAGGGCCTCACCAAACAAGGACTACCCGGTGATCGGGGCAGAGGCTAATTTCCACTTGTACCGCATGTCAGTTGGCCAGCTGCAAAGCCAGGCCATTCGGCGCGTCACCACTGTGGACCCCATTGACCTAGCTTGGACATCCACTTGAGCTGCTGATGATTGAGCAGCAGGTTGATTTTGGCTTGTGGATGGGGCTGTCTGGAGTGTGGGGCTGTCTGATTCCAAATGCCAGAGGGAGCTAATGAGAAGTCCCTGGCATCCTTCCTGGGGGATGCTAGGTAGGAATGAGTAGGGTAGAGTACTCTGGATTGGGTAATATCCTTTGTAAAAGGCATCATTTTAAAACTCAACTCCAATTTACAAATCAAGTTCTCTTTGTCTTAAAGTTCAGTTCATGAAAAACTGATATTTTCAAATACTGGAAAAAATTTATAGTTTGTATATAGTTCCAGTTATGCTGGGCTCACAGACTCCAGAAAAAGCTTGGTTTTACACTGTTACTGGAGTGAGTGCTCACTAGGCTCATTAGTTCCTTTTATGTGAGATCTGTAACTTACTACTTCTAAATTCTGCTGAAAGCCCTTGTTCAAGCCATTTTTAAAATATAGACAGAATCTTCATTCTAAGTTGATGTGTTTAGCTTGTTATTGTAATATATCGATAATTGAACATGCTTTAACAGGTACTCCTGAGGCAGACCTACAGACAGCTAGTCTGAATTTTTGTTGGCTCAAATCGAATAACAGTATCCATATTTATCTAAGGCCTCTGACAACAAGGTAGGCCTCAGAAAGGCCTGGGTAAATTAGTAGGTCCAAACAGTCACTTAAAATGGCCACCGCCCTTAAATGAGGCCAACAAGATGGCAGTTGCCCTTAGTTGGTGTTTCAAAATGGCCGCTGCCCATATTAGGCCTTAAAAATGGCCACCGGCAAGAAAGGGCATCCAAAATGGCCACCGCCCTTGATGTGGCTTCAAAACGGTCTCTGCCCACTTTTGGTATTTGAAACAAAATGGCCACGCTCTTAGTGCCTTCAATTCTGAGGCAATCAAAATGGCTGCCACCCTGTGGGAGGCTTCAAGATGGCCACCGGCACTCTCAAAGACTGCCTGCACACTTACCAGGCTGAAGAAAAGCAGAGCAATGCAGAGAAGCTCAAATGGAAGCAGACGGCCCAGGCACTAGACAGGTACAGACAGGGCCTTGTATCAAAGGAACCTTGCCAGATTGCTGGCTCTTGTCAGCCATTGCACAGAAAGCAAGTTAAATAAAGGAGGCCTCAAAAGAAAAGAGAAAATTTTTTGAAGTGGGCAGTCCTGTGTAATTCAAAATGGCGGCAACCCACGAGGCACTCCTAAAATGGCTGACTGTCTCCTGATGCAATTAGTTCCAGCCGAGGAGAAAGGAGTCTGCTAAGGCCTAGCCACTAACTGTCAGTTTCTGAGTCCCCTAGAGCAGACTGACTGATTTCTGAAGTTTCAAGCAAAAAAAGAGGGAACAAGCCCTTAGCAAGCAGCACCCAGCTTGCCAGCTTCCTCTGCGTGCAGGCACAAGACAGGGAGCAAGATATTGCTTTCGGCTCAGCTTGGCTTGACATTTCTTTGAAAGTCTCCAGCTGACATTTGGAGGCTTGGCTGGGCACGGACCACTTGCGCAAGTCCGGCCGAATTGTCTGTCAGCTTCTCAGGCGCAGTAGCTGGTGTTCAGAGGCTATTTGAGGCACGGACCGCTTGCACAAGTCCAGCCAAGGTTACAGTCAGCTGGTTGTCGGTAGCCTTGTTAACGGCTCGGATCGCTTGCGCCAATCCAGACGATCTGCGAGCGAGGCTTTTGGCTCCTCCGATCCCCTTGGTAATTTTTGACAGTCAGCTGGAGGATCGGAGGGCTCGTTAACGGCTCGGACCGCTTGTGCTAGTCTGGCCGATTCAGCAGACATGTGATTGACAGGTAGCTAGCTCTTGCAGTGCGCTCTGCCCCTCAGCCCTTCGGATTGAGTCAAAAGAGGGGGAACTAGGCCTTAGAGCCACTATTTATACTTTTCCAGACTCAGTCCTGATTGGCTAGAAGGCTGTGCCAAACCCAATTCTTGGCTAGCTCCACCCACTATGGAGAATGAACTTTTCACTGACAATTTTGTTGCTTTTATTTCAAATAATACCAATTTTGTCAACTGGTGTATATTTTAAGCAATAGCAGAAACATATTGGAAATCATGATCACACAATCATGATCATGGAAATCATGATCACATACCTATACAATCTATAGGTATGTTAATTGAAACTGGAGTTGTAATATTTAGTTTTACCTTAGCATTTGGTTGTTTTGCCTTCCTCATTATTTCTTACATACAAATCTTTATTGCTGTTTCAAAAATCCCTTTTGTTCAGGGAAGGAAAAAGGCCTTCTCCACTTGTTTCCCACACCTCACAGTTTTCTCCTTATTTTTGTTTACTTCATCATTTGCTTACCTGAGAATTCCATCTGATACCCCATCACACTTTGATTTTGCAATTACCATCATGTATTCTATTGTCCCACCTATGTTAAATCCATTAATATACAGCTTGAGAAACAAAGACATCAAAATTGCTCTTTCAAAGCTTTTTTATCTGAGGACTTTCATTTTAATTGGCAAGAATTAGGCATAATGTGAAGAATATTTTATAGTTTCTCATTGGGGGTGGAGTTTGAATTGCCCTGAAACGGAAATAATGTTATATGCAACTGCCAAGACAGTGGAAGCCATGTCTGGAGTTCCAGAATCCAAATGATCCATGGACATGAGGAGAAGGATGAAGGTCCCTAAGGCCATTGAAGCAAAAGAAGAGTCTGCAGAAAACAGCTAGAAGAATGATATGTAGCCTTGGATTGTAGATGATGGTAGAACTGGTTTCACATGGCTCTGGTGCTGGATAACTGGTCCAGTGGGTATTAAACATAGAAGCTTTGAGCATTCCTAAATTTGTTGACAAGTATATATGGAGGAAGAAACAATCAATGGAGCTTTTTATTATTATTATTATTATAAACAAAGTAGTTGGATTTTAAGTGATTTAATTAAATTCTACATTTCATATTGTTTGATATTGGTGTGTGTGTATACACACACACACACACACACACACACAGAGAGAGAGAGAGAGAGAGAGAGAGAGAGAGAGAGAGAGAGAGAGAGAGAGAGAGAGAGAGAGAGAGAGAGACAGAGAGACAGAGAGACAGAGAGACAGAGAGACAGAGAGAGACAGAGAGAGACAGAGACAGAGACAGAGACAGAGACAGAGATACAAATGTTGATTGATGTATAGAAATATTTGCATACATAAAGTCTCATGAATACAATTTGTGCTAAATTTATATAATAATAAACAACAATGACTTCACTTGTTAGCTTTGTTTGTATATGCCTGGCTTTGTTCCTATCCATCTCTACAATCTGATAATTCATATTGTCTCAAATCAGAGAATTCATTTTAGTTATTTTTGGGAATGGATCCCTATCTATTTCTTTCAAGGAAAATAAAATAAAAATGGGAATGAATTAAGACAGATTACAACAGTTTGCTATTTTATGCAATCCTTTAAGGCTTCCCCCCCCCCTTTTTTCCCCCGGCAGGAGCTACATATATGATTAAGTATATCATGAATCACTTTTTCTTCCCCTTGGATCTGAATGCCTGTACTTTATTATTCTGAAATTCAAATTCTTTATATTCTTCTATATATAAATTAATAACACTGAGCCATATTTATTTCTAAAATTTAATAGCATTTATCCTTGATAAATATCAGTCAAAGAAATATTATAATCCAATCTGATTATATTGCAAAATGGTTAAAAGAAACTTCAATGGATGAACAATTAAAGATGCTTCTTCCCATGCAAAGTATGTCATTTTCAGCTTGTAATAACAGATCAGGAAATATGAACTTCAGAAAACATAAATTGAAAATCCTAAAAAAATTTGGACAAATATATTCAAACTTTGTTTACATTTTGTTTTTAATCATGAGCCCGTGGATGTATACACATTATACACATATTCTGTACATGTACATGCTATACACATACAAACACATACGTTAATATCCAGTGCAATATTATATACCAGTGTTTTTCAACCACTGTGCCGCGGCACACTAGTGTGCCGTGACATAATGTAAGGTGTGCCGTGGGTAAAATACCCGCCGGGTATTTTTGCTACGGGACATCTCTGTGTCCCGAAAGTTGGTTTCGGGACACAGAGATGCCTCTATTACCGTATTTATCGGCGTATAACACGCAGTTTTAAAACTAAAATTAGAAGCCAAAACTCTACCTGCGTGTTAAACGCCGATCCCAGCTGATTCACCGCTCTGGGGGCAGCTCAAAAACGGGCGGGCGCATTCCTGCTGTTCTCCGGCCAAGCGGCCGAAGGAGCCCTGGAGCCCTGACGCCGCCCTGCATCTCGGTCTCTTGGGGCTTGTCCCGCAGCCTGCTGGGAAGGCTGCGACGCAGGGAGGGAAGGAGCTGCTATTGCCGCTCCGGCATGTTTCTGTGGCTGACCAGGGAGCCGCATCCTTGTTAACAATGGAGAAGCTGCGCGGTGCAGAGGCGCCTGGCGAGCGAGGTGAGTGGCTACATCGGCTGCAGGCTCCTGCCCGCGTCTCCCGCCCGCCCGCCTCTCATTCTTTTAAATGCTAAGGCAAGAGGTGGGCAAGCGGGCGGGAGACGCGGGCAGGAGCCTGCCGCCGATGCAGCCACTCGCCTCGCTCGCCAGGCACCTCTGCTCCGCGCAGCTTCTCCATTGTTAACAAGGACGTGGCTCCCTGGTCAGCCACAGAGACATGCCGGAGCGGCAATAGCAGCTCCTTCCCTCCCTGCGTCGCAGCCTTCCCAGCAGGCTGCCGGACAAGCCCCAAGAGACCGAGATGCAGGGCGGCGTCAGGGCTCCAGGGCTCCTTCGCCGCTTGGCCGGAGAACAGCAGGGATGCTGCCACGGTCTGGGACTCAGTCGGGTGGCTGCAGCCCCGCGGGAGACGGCAACAGAGGTTCCTTCTTTCTCCTACAGTGAGAAAGAAAGAAGGAAGGAAGGAAGGAAGGAAGGAAGGAAGGAAGGAAGGAAGGAAGGAAGGAAGGAAGGAAGGAAGGAAGGAGAAGACAGACAGACGGAAAGAAAGAAAGAAAGAAAGAAAGAAAGAAAGAAAGAAAGAAAGAAAGAAAGAAAGAAAGAGAAGTTAGGAAGGAAGACAGACAGAAAGAAAGAAAGAAAAAGAAAGAAAGACAGAAAGACAGAAAGACAGAAAGAAAGAAAGAAAGAAAGAAAGAAAGAAAGAAAGAAAGAAAGAAAGAAAGAAAGAAAGAAAAAGAAAGAAGTTAGAAAGGAAGGAAGACAGAAAGAAAGAAAAAGAGATGTTAGGAAGGAAGAAAGAAGAAGAAAGAAGACAGACAGACAGACAGACAGAAAGAAAGAAAAAATAATTTCTTTTTGTTTATTTGATTCCTATTCAAGAGAATTACTCTATATATAGTCAGTATAGGCACAGAGTTGAATTTTTTAACATTTTCTAATGGTGGTGTGCCTCGTGATTTTTTTCATGAAAAAAGTGTGCCTTTGCACAAAAAAGGTTGAAAAACACTGTTATATACAACACTATATGTATAATGGGCAACTGAACTAATACTATAGCCAGTCATCAGTTTAACCATCTTACAAACTTTACAGAATGTTCCAGCTCCTGTTATTGGTGACATAGCCCTATTTTCAAGGCCATATAAAAGGCCCACAAGTGTTTGGCTGATTTTTCTTTACAAGGGATTCTATTCATTAACAATATCTATTTAAAAAGCTAATATCATCATTAATGGTAAGCTATCTTAACACCTTGAAATATACAGTAGAAGGTTTCCCTTAATCATCTCCATTTCAAAGCTGAAGAGCCAGCGCTGTCTGAAGACGTCTCCGTGGTCACGTGGCCGGCATGACTAGACACCAAAGGTGCACAGAATGCTGTTACCTTCCCAAAGGTAGTCCCAATTTGTCTACTTGCATTTTTTACATGCTTTCGGACTACTAGGTTGGCAGAAGCTGGGACATGTAACAGGAGCTCACCCTGTTACAGGGCACAAAGAATTCGAACTGCTGAACTGCCGACCTTTCGATCAACAAGCTCAGCGTCTTAGCCACTGAGCCACGACTCCTAATTAAAAAAGAGAGCTATGAAGTGCTTTTGATACTGAGGATTTGGTGTTAGTACAAGATCCTATAAATTTTATGAATCATCTAATGAAAAAGTGATGGAATTTGGAAGAATGACTGGTTCTAAGATTAATAAACAGAAGACTAAGATGTTGGTCACAAGTATGAATGCATAAGTTCCAGAGCTGTTGATGGTAAAGACTGGTTTTAAATTTGAAAGGAAAGGAGAATTACAGTGACTAATATAAAAAATTATGTTGTTTCAGAATAATTAATGTTAAAACATGGAATGAATTAAAAAGAGACTTAATGAGGTGGCATACATTACAATTGCCATTTTTGTCAGCATTTCAGTTATAAAAATGAACATTTCACTGACAATTTTGTTGCTTTCATTTCAAATAATACCAATTTTGTCAACTGATGTATATTTTAAGCAATAGCAGAAACATATTGGAAATCATGAACACACGACTGTGAAAATCTTCAACTGGTAGTAAACTAGTAAAACTGACCCACCCAATCACAGTCATATAACGGTGGGGTGGGGCAGCATAATTATATATGATACTCCTGGTTCTTTAAAGCATCCATAAGGTCATAGAGTTTCCATTTCATGCTTGTCATAACTTCAAAAGGGCATAAAGAAATCAATGACAAGGTGGGGGTTACCTATAATAGATTTTTCTTATGAAAATTGGTTTCTGTTGGTAGATTGGAATAGAGTACTTTCCTGACAACTGAATAGAATGTAGAGAGAAAACTCAAGATTTTGGGTAATATCAAGAAAAAAAAAAGATCTAAAGGAATTTCCAAATTGGAAAAATAAAAAATAAAAGCTTGAAACCAAAGAGAAACCTTCATCCATCTTCACTGTTTCCTAGAATGGCCTTATAAATGGACGCACGTGTTTGTTTTTTTTTCAGCAAAAATTAGAAGAGATGTCACTATTTAGATCTCAGTGCTTCTACAGTACTGCCATTTAAATGTTAAATAAAATGCAAGGTGATTGCTTGGCCTTCAAGAATATACAATAGTCTCTTGAATGGTTGGCTAAATCCTAATCTTAACTTGAATAACAATTTCCAGAATTATATTGATTCTAGTGTGTATTATGTTAATTAGGAAAAGCAATGAAAAATGAAAAGTGAAGAGGGGAAAAATGCCCCAAAGATGTTATTTTAATCAGCTGTGCAGGACCCCTGGGGAGTTAAACATGTCTCTGATTAGGCACAGAAGACCTGATAAAACTATCCTGATTCAGAAAATCATTTAAAAGCAATATTTATAGGTGGAAAATACATACAGGAGTTTCCAGGAACATATGAAAATGAATACTTAATAACTGAAAATCAAATTAGAATAGGAAAGTAAGCTGATTTCCTTTCCCCTTTGTCTCCTTTCCTTCTTCCTATATTCATATTCTATGGCTGTCTATCTATCTATATGCATTATTAGATTACATACATTATATCTTTATTCTCTTCAGAGATATTTTCTGTTTACATAGTAGGAACTCCAATAGGATATGAATTTTATTAAATCCGAATCCTACATATTTTTAAATAAATGTTTGATTAACCTATGAGTCAGATGCAGGGAAATAAAAAACATGCTTTCTTTCTCTGAAATCTTTTCAAGGCCATTTATGGAGAATTAATCACATAAAATTATGTAATTAATTAACTTCATGAAGCTATTCATAACCTGGTGAGAAATAATTTGTTTCTATAGCTTGTAATTTTACTTCTATATGCACAAATTTTTAGATATTATTTATTATTTAAAAGAATTTTAAATGAGTTTCTCCAATGTCTTTGAATTCAGAATTATAAGTGCTGACATGAGACATGGATGTTATTTGATAAAATTAATGGACTCCAAAACACTAAACTTTAAATTAATGTAAGGCAATTGAAGTAGTAAAACAAAGATGCATATGTTTAGGACTGTTTATAGGTATTTAGAAAAACATGTTTCTGTTTAATTTTCCCTGAACATATAGAATTTGCTATTCAAATGTTCTCAAGAGAAACATTTTAATCAATCACTCTTCTCTTATAGATTTCTGATGATTGTTGCAAAACAATGGATAATGACACATCTGTATTTCTTCTACTGGAATTCTCAACAATTCGGGAACTACAGGTTATGTACACAGCTATATTTCTGATCCTGTATTTAATGACCCTAATAGGGAATGTTCTGATTATCTCTGCAGTTGCTTTTGATTCCTGCCTTCACACCCCCATGTATTTCTTTCTGATGAACTTAGCCGTACAAGACATTGCTTCTGTTTCACTCATTGTCCCCAAATCTGTTATCAATTCCATTATTAATGCACGGCATATTTCTTATTATGGATGTGTTGCTCAAGTCCTCTTCTTTGTCTTCTTTATAGATTGTGATATTTCTCTTCTTACTGTCATGGCATATGATCGATTTGTTGCCATTTGCAATCCTTTACGATATGAGATGATAATGAACAGAAAGGCTTGCATCAAAATGATTGGCAGTGTGTGGCTTGCTAGCTTTCTCAATGCTGTATTAAACACAATTGGAACTTTTACTACTCATTTCTGTTCTAATGCAATTGATCAGTTTTACTGTGAAATCCCACAGTTACTTAAGCTTGCCTGCTCAGATGCATTTGTAATTGAAATTGCTGGCATAATATTCAGTTTTACATTAGCGTTTGGCTGTTTTGCCTTTATCTTTGTTACTTACATACAGATCTTTGCTGCTGTTTCAAAAATCCCTTCTGTTCAGGGAAGGAAAAAAGCCTTCTCCACTTGCTTCCCACACCTCACAGTTTTCTCCTTATTTTTATTTACTTCTTCATTTGCTTACCTGAGAACTCCATCTGATACTCCATCACACTTTGATTTTGCAATTACCATCATGTATTCTATTGTCCCACCTATGTTAAATCCATTAATATACAGCTTTAGAAATAAAGATATCAAAATTGCCCTTTCAAGACTTTTTGGTCTGAGGACAGAAAAAATTAGGAGTAGACATATGAAGAGTTGAGTATAAAAATGAAGCCTATCTCATACTTTCATGTTGTGGGGCAATTGAAGTGTCTTGAAAACCAAAGAATGTTATATACAACTGTCAAGGTTGGAAGTTATTCAGCTGTCCACCTACACATTTAAAGAAAACAGGGAGCAAAGTTTAAAACATTAGAATGAACTATAAACTGGCATGCAGATTTCCAAAGAGAGAATGATAAATGAAGCCACAGCAGGTAAACAAAGAAAGAAGGTGGGAGTCTTCTAAATGTGACAAGAGATGCTGTTGGAATGAGAGGTGAATGGACGAAGGATGCAGCAGAGGAAGCCATGGTTGTTTGATATAGAAGCCAAAAGATTAATGGCCAGTGAAAAGAAGCAAGAAGATCCCTAAGGCCACTGAAATGAAAGAAGAGTCAGAGAACAGCCAGTAGAAAGACATGCAACCCTCAATTCTAGATGATGGTAGAGCAAGTTCCATTTGTCTTAGGTCTGGTCAAGCAGGTAATAATGGAGAGATTGTTAACATTCGTAAGACTATTGATAAGTAATATGGAGGAAGAAATTAGCAGTGAACATTTTTTGTATTATAAACAAACTGTTAGAATGTTAATTAAATTCTCAATATTAAGTTAGATGTTATACTTATACACACACACACACACACACACACACAAACACATGCACACAAAGCACACACCCAGCTAAATGTTTGTATATACATTAAATATGTAGATATATAGAAATATTTGTAGAGATAAATTCTTATAAATATTTTTTATACTATGTATAGTAATAAACAGCACTTTTTCACTTATTAGCTTTGTGCATATGTATTCAATTCTGTGTATATTCTGTGTGTATTCAACAGGGCCTATATACATGAACAAGTGTACCAGAACCATTTTTTCCCCTTTGGATCCAGTTAGCTACATATTATTATTCTGAAACTCAAGCTCTGTCTCCTGTTTTCTACATAAATCATTAACTTCATAATGCTTCTTTCTATGTCCAATGCAAAGAATGCCATTTTTAGTTTCCAGTAGCAGATCAGGAAATATGCATCTGAGAAAAAGTAAACTGGAAACCTCAATATTATTTGGACAGAAATATTATTCAATCTTTATCTAGTATTAGTAGTAGTATTAGTAGTAGTAGTTCAGTCATAAGCTCATTGGTGTGTGTGTGTGTGTGTGTGTGTGTGTGTGTGTGTGTGTGTGTGTGTGTGTGTGTGTAGTGGTAGTAGTCAGTAGTAGTAGAAATTAAGTCATTTAATTAAATTATAATCCTTAAGTTAAAAAAAGTATTAGCATACATATCTATATTTAGTTGACATACACAGAGAGAAACACCATGTTTACATATAGAAATATTTATATTCTTCAAGCCTTATAAATACACTTTGCACTATTTTTAATACTAATAAACAGTACTGTCAGCACTGGCTCTGTGTGTATGTTCCTAGCTTTCCTCCTATCCCCATAGCTCATCACTCATATTATTTTAAATTAGGAAGCTTATTTAAGATATTTATGGAAATGAAATCCTGTCTCTCATGATATTTCTTCAAGAAAAACAAAACAAAAATGGGAATGAACTGAAATAGATTACAAGTTTTTCTATATTTTATATAGTGCTCTAGTTTTCCCCTCCCCCCCATAGAGGCTACATACATGATGAAGTGTATCAAAACCATTTTTATCTCCTTGGGATCCAGATGTCTGTACATTAATCTCTGTGGAGTGGGCTGCATACAAATGCAACTAATAAATAATAAATAAATAATTATTCCAAAAGTCAAGCTCTTCCTCCTGGTCTCTGCATAAATCATTAATACTGAGCGATATATATTTCTAATGTCTAACACTGAATATCCTTGATACATGTCAGCCAAACAGCATATGTTATAATCTAATTCAGGGGTGTGAAACTCAAGGCCCACAGGATGGATCTGGCCCCTGGGATACTTATATCTGACCCCGGGGCCACCCTGGAAATAGCGAAGGACCAGCCTGCTGTGCCTCTCAGCAAAAATAGAACTCAGGAGGACCACATGTGTCCCTCCCAGGCCCTGTTTGCAGCCTGGATGGTCTTCTGCAGCCTTCTGCCAGCAAAAACAGAGCTAATGAGGGGGGAAGCTCCATTTTTGCTGGCAGAGGGTTGCAGGAGGCCAAAACAGGGCCCAGGGGGCTGCATGCGCCTCCACCAAGCTTCATTTTCACTGGCAGAGGGCTGCAGGAGGCTGTCCAGGCTGAAAATAGGGCCTGATGGGCTGTGCGTGCCCCCTGAACTCCATTTTCATTGGCAGAGGACTGCAGGAGGCCATACCAAAAATGGGGCCCAGGGGGATCACACACAGCCACCCATGAGCTCCATTTTCTCTGGCAGAAGGCTAGCAAAACAAACTAAAAGAAAAACAAAACAAAAGGAGAAATGTTTCCCCTTTTGAATTTGAACATCCAAGAAGGGACAGGAAAGGAGAAAAGGAAAGAGGAAAGGAAAAAAAGATGGGAAGATGGGAAGAGAGCAAGAAATGAAAAAGAAGGAAAGATGGGAAGATGGGAAGGAAGAAGAAAGGAGAATGAAGAGGGAAGGAAAAAGAAAGGAAGGAAGGAAGGAAGGAAGGAAGGAAGGAAGGAAGGAAGGAAGGAAGGAAAGGAAGGAAGGAAGGAAGGAAGGAAAAATGACACAACAATAAATGGATATGTGTAATTAAAATTTTTGCATAGTTATATGATTTGATGTAGGTTTTGGCCACCTGATAAGTGAATCTGGGGTTAGCATTTCTTAAAAAGTAATAAACATATAATTTATCAATATGACTCTCAAATTTGGAGATGATTGGGGAGATAAGAGCAGATCTTTGGACACTGTATGAGTGAGAGTTTCTACTCCCCTTGATGTACAAGGGCAAAGTCTCTGCAAATAAGGAGCCCCATGGAATCTTCCTGCCAGTAAATCTAATGTAAGGGCATCAAAACAGACTCTGGAAAAAGTCCATCTCTATTTGCTTAGGGTTAGATTGTATAGACACCTCACAGGTTGGAGTTATATTTTCAAACAACTTACATTATATTGTACTGGAAAATTATTCTGCTGAGGAAATGACTGACTTTCAGAATATGGAGAAGTTTAAAATACTGATTTCATTTTTCTTTCTCCAAACATACATGTCATTAAACAATAGTTCCTGTGGTATATGAAAAATATATACTGTGTTTCCCCGAAAGTAAGACAGGGGTTTATATTTTTTGACCCCCAAAATGCCCCTGGCCATATTTTCAGAGGGTGGCTTATTATTTTCGGGGTGCAGGCGGGGCGGGGCATGAGATGCACCACTTACTGGAGTTTGCCAGCTCCGTGGTCTCTCGGCAAGTCTCTTTAGAGAAAAAAAACTTGCAAACAGACAAGCCGAGAGACCATGGAACTGCAAAACTCCAGTAAGTAGTGTGTCTCTCTTGGCAGGGGGAGGCAGGGCGGGCGTCCTACCAGACACTTGTCCCGGTACCTCAGTTGTGTTCTTACGGTGTTCTCTCCAGGGCAGCCCGTTCTAAAAGAATGCCATGTGAGTTCGAGAAGTTTGAACTCGCGAGATGTTCTCTTTCAGAATGAGCTGCCGTGGAGAGAACACCATAAGAACACGACTGAGGTCCCGGGACAAGTCCCAGGTAGGAGTGCATCTCGCACTGGGGTTTGGCATGGCGGGCATGGCGTGGTGTGGCAGGAGTCCTACCTGGGACTTGTCCTGGGACCTGCATCACGTTCCTATGCTGTTCTCTCCAGGGCAGTCCATTCTAAAAGAATGCCGCATGAGTTTGAAAAGTTTGAACTCATGAGACCTTCTCTTTCAGAGCGGGCTGCCATGGAGAGAACACCATAAGCACGCGACCGAGGTACTGGGACAAGTCCCAGGTAGGAGTGCATCTCGCGCTGGGGTTTGGCATGGCGGGCATGGCGTGGTGTGGCAGGAATCCTACCTGGGACTTGTCCTGGGACCTGCATCACGTTCCTATGCTGTTCTCTCCAGGGCAGTCCGTTCTAAAAGAATGCCGCATGAGTTTGAAAAGTTTGAACTCATGAGACCTTCTCTTTCAGAGTGGGCTGCCATGGAGAGAACACTATAAGCACGCGACCGAGGTACCAGGACAAGTCCCAGTTAGGAGGTGCATCTCGCGCTGGGGCTTGGCAGGTGTCCTCCTCACCGCTACTTCTGGATTTGGAAGCCGAAGAGTCAAAGAAGTTAGGGAAAGAAAAAGACTTCTGCTGCTTTCCTTCCATGCAATCAAAAGCAGAAGCAGCTGAAGTCTTTCTTTCTTTCCCCCAAACATTGGCTCTTCGGCTTCCAAATCCAGCCTGGACAGCAGCCGCTCTGGACGAGAGTCTAGGATGGTGTCTCACAGTGGGGAGAGCTGCGAGATGCATGTCCTACCTGAGGGTGGCAGGTGAGGCAGGAGAGGGGGAGGGCCGGGCTGCTCATCTTACCAGCATCTGGCAGCTTGCCACTTCTCTTTCTCTGCAGGTCTTTGCAGGGAAACTTCTTGAAATGTACGGTAAAGAAAAAGTTATCGCGACTGTGAGAAGTTGTTAATTGCTCGCACTCGCTATAACTTTTCTTTACATTTCAAGGAGTGTCCCATTTTAAGAGCTGCTGAGAAAGAGAAGCGGTGAACTGCCAGATGCTGGTAAGATCTTCAGGCACAACTTGGTGGTGGCAGGGGACACAGGGGAAGGGGAGGGCCAGGCTGCAAGATGCTCATCTTACCAATGTCTCACAGAGAGTACACGGCTATCTCTCTCTTCCCACCCTGCCACCGTGAGACGTGAGAAAAAGTCTTCCTGGCGGCGCTTGGCTGTTTAAATAGGTTGGGAAGAGAGTGCACAGCTATCTCTCTCCCACCCACCACTGCCTGACTCTTGAGCAATGCAGGAGGGGCAAGAAACAGTGGCAGAAGCAGCCAGGCATGCATTTCCTTGTCTCCCCCTCTCTTGCTATCGCGTCCCCCTCTCTCGGCAGTGAGGAGGGGGGAAGAGTGCACCAGAAGGAACCTTTTGGCTGAATGCAAGAAATCTTTCCCCTTTCACTCCAAGAGTCTCACGAACACACATTTCTGGTGAAGTTTTGAAGAGAGAAAGATTTCTTGCATTCAGCATGTTTGGAAAAGACAAGGAAGTGCAGCTCAGCCTGGCTAGAAGTTTGACTGTCAGCTCGGCTTTCTTACGCAGCCCGTGAGAGTGTCTTTGTAGGCAGGAGGCATTTCAATCTGACGTAGGCAGAGCTCTCTTGCTCTCCCAACTGGGAGCTGCTCTTTGTGCAGCGGGTGAGCGAATGAGGGAGGGAGGCAGTGGCAGCAGAGGGAGGTGACATTGGGAGGCAGAGCTGAAGGGACTTGCTCTCGCTCTCCCAACTGGGAGCTGCTCTTTGTGCGGCGGGCACTCTTTGGCCAGGAGAAGAGAGGGGGGAGGGAGAGTGAGTAAGTGAAAGGTGGGTATCCGCACCCCCACGGGACTGCCTGGGCTGTTCTGGGATGCCTCTGGCAAATTTTGAAATTTGCTCCTGCCGGCGGCGACGCAGGGATCTCTCTCTCTCTCTCCTGGCCAAAAGAGTGGCTGCCGCAAAAAGAGCAGCTCCTGGCATGTTCCCCCCCTTTCCCCGGAAGTAGTTGGGGGGGCTTATTTTTGGGGGTGGCTTACTTCAACGCATGTCCTGAAAAGCCCTGTGGGGCTTATTTTTGGGACATATCTTATTCTTGAAGAAACATGGTATGTAATAAAGATATGTTTAACTTTCAATTCAACTTTAGCTTAAAAAATCTCCAATTTAATCTTTAGACAGGCATAACTATTTCCTAAATTACATGCTTTCTAGTATTTTTTTATTAAGTTAATTAGGAAAAGAAAATCAAAAGTCAAGGGGAAGTGAGAAGACCTTAGAGGTTCTTCTCATGACTCCTGGGAACTGATGAAGTTTCTGTGAAGCTAAAGAAGACTTGGTAAAGCTATCAGAAAAATCTTTAAAGTTTCACATGAGAAATAAAAGAAGTTCAAGTAGCAGATAAATACCAAATGACCCAAAATGAGAATTAATGAAGAAAGTAAGCAATGATCTCCTCCATTTTGCCTTTTTTTCACCCTTTGTATTCTATTTATCTATCTATCTATCTATCTATCTATCTATCTATCTATCTATCTATCTATCTATCTATCTATCTATCTATCTATCCCTGTGTCTTCCTCAATTTTTCCTCCTTTTATTTTTGCTATGTATGATAGCAAATGTATATATATATATATATATATTTACATGGCAGGCATGACAGGCAGAAAAAAGAAAACTGCTTACGTGTTGAGAAGTATACATTTTAACAATGATCGATCAGAAGGCGATTTATATTCAAATCCCATGTAGATACATTACCGCAAATTATCATCACCATCATCATCATCATCATCATCATCATCATCATCATCATCATCATCATCATCATCATCCCAAGTCCTTGGAAAGGACTCAATAGGTATCTGGCTGACTGTGCAACCAACCGTAACAAATATTTCTTTTATTTTTCTGTCTCACTGTTATTTTAAAGTCTTGTAAATTCATTTCACTTATATATAACTGTGAATGTTTTTAAATTTTCTAATTACTAAAACAAATTTTATCCTAACTCTGATTATCTTGATTACAACCATAAGGCATATTTGCTTACTGAAGAGCTGCAACTGATATCATAACCTGGAACTTTAAATTGATACAAGAAAATTGAAGCAATATGGATGTAATATTAATGCTTAAAAACTACTTATCCAAACTGGAAATATCAACATTTATTTTTATCTTCATTGAAATCATACAATTTATGATTAAAAGTTCTC
Source organism: Diadophis punctatus similis (assembly GCA_023053685.1). Classification (NCBI taxonomy): domain Eukaryota; kingdom Metazoa; phylum Chordata; class Lepidosauria; order Squamata; family Dipsadidae; genus Diadophis; species Diadophis punctatus. The sequence goes on from JALIGW010000009.1 coordinate 2,424,582, forward strand.
CAAATGAAAATGAATGGAAACTATGTCAAGAGTGCTTCCTTTTTTTCTAAGATTGTGATCTTTGTGACAAAAAATGGATAACAACACATCTATATTTCTTCTCCTGGAATTATCAAACATTTGGGAATTTCAGATTATCTATGCCTCTGTATTTTTGATTTTGTATTTAATGACACTGACTGGGAACTTCCTGATTATCTCTGCAATAACTTTTGATTCTCACCTTCACACACCAATGTACTTCTTCCTAATGAATTTAGCGCTGCAGAACATTGGTTCAGTCTCAGTCATTATTCCCAAGACCATTTTCAATTCATTTATGAATTGAATTTCTTATTCTGAATGTGTAACTCAAGTTCTTTTATTTTTATTCTTTGTAGACTCAGACATTTCTCTTCTTACTGTCATGGCATTTGATCGGTATGTTGCTATCTGCAATCCTTTACAATATGAAATGATAATGAATAGGAAGGCCTGCACCCAAATGGTTGGCAGCGTGTGGATTGCCAGCCTGTTCAATGCTGTATTAAACACCACTGGGACTTTTCTTACTCCTTTCTGCTCTAATATTATCAATCAGTTTTATTGTGAAATCCCACATTTACTAAAAATTGCCTGTTCAGATTTATATATAACTGAAATTGGAATTGTAGTATTTAGCATTACGTTAGCATTTGGTTGTTTTGTCTTCATTGTTGCTACTTATGTGGAGATCTTCCTTGCTGTCCTGAGAATTCCTTCTGTTCAAGGAAGAAAAAAGGCTTTCTCCACTTGCCTGCCGCACCTAATCGTCTTTTCCATTTTTTTGTTTACTGGTTGCTTTGCTTATCTGCGTCCTATATCAGAGAAACCATCACATTCTGATTTTGCCATTACAGTAATGTATTCCATTATCCCACCCATGATGAATCCATTAATCTATAGCTTGAGAAACAATGACATTAAGATTGCTCTGTCAAGAATTTTTGCTTTGAGGTCACTTATATAAATGCTAAATATTAGGAGCACACTTAGAATATAAAACTGAAGGGTAAGATTAGGTAGACGTCATCCCACAACTTCACACCTTATTATATTAAGTTGGAAAGTTATGATAATACAATTTGACAATAAAATAATGAAACATTACTTTTTCTCTTCTCCTACATATTACTTCATAAGTAAAAAAAAACAAATGTAGGAATATACTCTTTCTTCAATGTCACATAGTGCTTTATTTTTTCATTTATTTTGAAAATTCATTTTTAATCTCAGAATATATGGGATAATCAAGGAGCAATGGTCAGCAGTTCTTCAAACAATTGCATATTTTCCTGGGATCATGTAGCTGAACATAAAAGTATCAGAAACATAGAAAAGACATAGCTGTTCGAAACTGTTCCAAACAAGTGCCTTTTATTTAATCAATTATGAAATGTCTTTGAATATTAGTAGCTCAGGTTGGTAGTTATATTGCTGGTTTGAACTCTGAGCTTGGCTATTTGGTTGTAAACCAAGCTCTGAGCTCAAACCAACAACATAATAATAAACTATGCTAGAAATCACATTTTCTCCTTCATTGCTAGGTATGTAAAATTTCAACAGCAATGCAAAATATATTCTATTGAGTGCTTAGTCACAGGACAGAAATTATATTTCTTTGATCCAGTAAAGAAAGTATCCACTCTGGGCGCAGAGGAGGGACAGGAGCAAGAAACAGGATTTCTTTAGGCCAGGGGTAGCCCAACTATGGTTCTTTGAGGACCTGTGGACTTCAACTCCCAGAATTTCTGAGCTAGCCATGTATGCATGGCTGGCTCAGGAATTCTGGGAGTTGAAGTCCACAGGTCCTCAAAGAACCATAGTTTGGCCACCCCTGCTTTAGGCAATCTCTCCTTTGCCTGATCCTTTCTCACCACCAGCATGATCAGATTCCTTTTGATGTGTTCAAAACAAATGGCTTAGTCTCTTGCAATCCTCTCCAATCTCTCCATCCATGAGGGGGGTGGGGAAGAGAAGGGTCAGGCAAAGGGGAGATTGCCTTCAGAGATTGCTTTTCTTGAACCACCCATCTCAGACTTGTGACTTGTGACCTTGTCACAAGATGGATGGTCACCTCATCACCTGGTGCATAAATCCAGAGAAGACTGCTATTTCTCTTTATGAAGATCAGCCATCTGGAGCATATGCAGGCATCTCAACCTCTCTTGTTACCCAAACAAGTTCTGAAGAACTGGTTTACTCTCTGGTTCTTCAGTTTTCGTTGCATTTGTCAGTGCCATTTTCATGGAGGTATCTGTTGTTCACCATGCCTCCCCAGAAGTTAAAAACTTTTGATCTTAAGTTGATTATTTCATATTAAAGACTCCAATGTATTGTTCTCTCTCTCTCTCTCTCTCTCTCTCTCTCTCTCTCTCTCTCTCTCTCTCTCTCTCTCTCTCTCTCTTTCTCTCTCTCTCTCTTTCTTTCCCTATTTCTTCTGCTTTACAATGTTTTTAGACATGTAGGCCCCCTTTGAATCCAGACAGTAGGTGTCTGCATGTTTTCCATGCAGTAGAAATGTATTTTACATTTCTTGTTTAAATTTGGTTAAACTTATGTATATATACTGATAGCTTTGTCCTTGTTGGATATTTTCCAGCTTTGAATTCCCAAGCAGATATTGTTGGAATTCCAGTAGTGAACAACATTTTATGCTTGGTATTATAAGGATATATCTTATTAAAGTATTATATTTCTTGATACATTTTTCCAAAATGTTACTTAGTGAGAAAAAGGGTTAGACTGGCAGGCCCAGGGGGAAGGGCCTTCTCTGTGGCTGCCCCAGCTCTCTGGAACCAGCTACCCCCAGACATCCGGACCGCCCCCACTCTACCAGCCTTCCGCAAGGCAGTCAAGACCTGGCTCTTCCAGCAAAGGTATGGCCACTGATCCCAGGACCACAATTGATGAGGCCCGGCCATGTGAAGAGATATGTTTGAGTTTTTAAATTGTTTTTATCTGCTTTTTATCGTTTTTGTATTTGCATATTCTGTTAGTCGCCCAGAGTCCCCTTGGGAGTTGGCGGCATACAAATACAAATAATAATAAATAAATAAATAAAAGTTGTGGTTTCATTTCAAATTTTGTTTCCAAGATTTCTATATTATACTCTAGATTTCTTTTCAATACTTTTGAGGGTCTATTTTCACAGTTCCAGCACATCTGATAAAATGTTGCTTCTGTTTTCTGGCATATCTAACATTTACTAGCATATATTTTTTCTCTCTTAAATATTATTAATAAAGTTGTATATCATCTGTAGGTTATATGTATACATTGTAGAGATTTAATCCATAGTTCTTTCCAATATTGTGTGACATCTGTTTCTTTAAAATGTTGCTTCCATTGTGTCAACATTTTGTTTTGTTCTGTTCCTTATTATATCTAATTAAAAGTTTATATGTCTGTCCTAAGAGGTGGTGATGGTTTTGTATGAACAAACTGTTTGCTTTTTGCCTTTTAAGATCCCCTTTCCTTCTTGAGATCTGATGTTATTCTTCCATCTATTTATTAATAAAGCAGCCATCTTTTACAAAGTAATTACTTTGTAAACTTACAAAGTAGTTTCCTTGCTGTATTTTAGCCTATTTATAGAATTAAAATGAACTATGTCTGCATATGTAATTATATTGTTCTTGGTATAATTATTTCCTACATGAAAAGTATATGAAGAAGAAGCTAGAGATGATTTCTAGTTTTTCAAACTGATATATATTTATAAACTGATTCCTGAGTAATTATTCATATATTGGACAACTGTAATCTCCAGAACATGACATTTTTTATTTTTTTATTTTGTATTGTAACCCAGTCTTTCCTTTTATATGTCTTTATCTCATTTTGTTTAAACTCATTGCCTACTTCATTAAAAAGAACAAAAATCAAGAAAAGTACCAAACCTAACCTTAAATCCAGTGAATAAAAAGAATTATGGAACTGATATTAGACTTTTCATAGCAACATTTTTCACATTTTATAGTTATAAAGCCTCAAGAAGAATGTTGATTTTGTTTCACGTGGTACTGACTCTTCAGCCTTTCACAGGGGGCTGTGTGGTACAAATAGTTATTATTGAGTACAACTAAGAGAGGACCACTATGGTGTAGCAATTAAGAGATCACGCTAGAAATGGGCAGACCAGGAGTTTTAGTCCTGTCTTAGACACAAAGCCAATTGAGTGACCTTGGACCAGTCACTCTCTCAGCCCTAGGAAATAGACAATGGCAAACTACTTTTGAAAAGCTTGCCAAGAAACATGCAGCAACTTGTCCAAGCAGTCTCTGATAATATGACATTATTAAATGAAAGAAGGGGGAAAGTAGCAGAGGCTGTAAATACTCTATGTACTCTCTTCTTCTTTCATTTTGTTGACTTTTTGTCTATGAGGAAAAGAGAAGGAGGAGCGCCGCCACTGCCGCCAGCACTCTTTCCTTCACTTCTATCTTCTCCTTCTCTTCTACTAACACCCTTGTTGCTTCCGGCGGCCGCTGGCTTGAGTGGCAGAGCGGGCTGCTTGCCTCCCTTTGCTTCCCTTCTCACTCGCTCGCTCGCTCTGGAAGTGAAGCCAGACAAAGGTTCCTCCCCACACGAGATGCCTCTCAGCCGCGCGCTCCCTCGGCCTGCCCGCAGTCGCCACCAGCTCCTGCCCGCGTCTCCCGCCCACCCGCCTGCCTCTTGCCTTAAGCCGCCAGCTGACGGTGAGGGCTGCAGCCTTCCCAGCAGGCGACTGAGATGCAGGGTAGCATCAGGGCTCCGAGGCTCCTTCGGCCGCTTGGCTGGAGAACAGGGGGGATGCGGCTGCAGCCATTTTTGAGCTCCCCCCGGCTCGGAAGTTTTAGTACCCGGCGTATAAGACGACCCCCGACTTTGGAGAAGATTTTCAAGGGGTAAAAAGTCATCTTATACATCGGCACATACGGTAATTAACGATGGAATCTCCCTGGGCTAGGCAAGGGAAGGGAGGGTGAGGGGTGGGGCAGTCAGTGATGGGACAGGGAGCCATGGCAGAGGGTCCAAAGAGCCACTTTTGGCTCGCGAGCCGCAATTTCCGACCCCTGGTCTAGTATAAAGTGTGACAATGCAAACATATTTTAAAAAAACCTTGTATGTTAGCTCAAGTTCAGTCTCAAGTACTTGTGTACAATATCAAGATTCAAGTACAAAAGAGCAAAGTTTGTATTGTCACATCATAATGCACACTTTTTTTTCATTTGCTCTCCCTAGTTCCCATTTTTGATGCCCATGACTATTTCTTTCAAAACCAACAAACATCAAAAAGATCAGTGGATAATTCTATTGTAATGTAAAGCATTTAAAGTTAGAGAGTTTAATGGGTTTCTATTCTGAAATGAGAGTGCATCCTTTTTTAAAAAACATGTTAGTGGATAGAATTTGGAGACAGAAACCTTACAATAGGTATTACCTGAATCTTTAGAGTAACATTTATTTATTTATTTATTTATTTATTTATTTATTTATTTATTTATTTATTTATTTATTTATTTATTTATTTATTTATTTATTTATTTATTTATTTATTTATTTATTCATTCATTCATTCATTCATTCATTCATTCATTCATTTATTTATTTATTTATTTATTTATTTATTTATTTATTTATTTATTTATTTATTTATTTATTTATTTATTTATTTATTTATTTATTTATTTATTTATTTATTTATTTATTGTGGTGTTCTTATATGCTGCCCAACTCCCGAAGGACTCAGGGCGGTCCTGACATATGGTACCTTCTCTTAAAATTGGAAAGCCTGATGAAAGCTGGGTAGCAAGACTTTCTCAGTTTTTCACTTCTAGTGCCTTTGCTTCAAAATGATAGCTTTCAGATTGAAAACTTAATACTTTTAATAATTTTAAAAATGTGAGGTTTATCGATTACAGTAATAAAGATCTGGCTATGTACTAATCCAATTTCTATTTCAATCTGGATGATATATTCAGAGAACAGTTTTTTCCTCTGAATAGTTTTGAGAGAGCTTTTTTAATTGCTTTGTTTCTCATACTGTAAATAATTGGATTCAGCAAAGGAGGAAGCATTGAATATATTATTGTAAAAATCAAATCCAGATATGACGGAGTGTCAGAGGTTGGTCGCAAATAAGCAATACTTCCTGAAAATAAAAACATGGAAAATACAATGATGTGGGGAAGACAGGTTGCAAATGCTTTTTGCCTTCCTTGCATGGAAGGAATTCGAAGGAGTGCCATGAAGATATATACATAAGTCACAATAATGAAGCAGCAGCAACCTACCCCAATGGCAACACTTAAAACTACAATTCCAATTTCAATTAAATATAAGTCAGAGCAGGCAAGTTTAAGTAACTGGGGAATCTCACAGAAGAATTGATTTACCACATTAGAGCAGAAAGGGGTCACAAAAGTCCCACTCGTATGTAAAATCCCATAAGCAAGACCAGCAAGCCATACTGTAGCAACCATTTGGATACAAGCTTGCTTGTTCATCACCATTTCATAGTGCAGTGGATTACAGATGGCAATATACCGGTCATATGCCATGACTGTGAGAAGAAAAAAATCTGATGATATAAAAAAGAAAAAGAAAAGAACCTGAGCAACACATCCAAAATAAGAAATGTCTCTGGTATTCAGGAGGGAATTGATCATGGATTTGGGAATGATCACTGAAATAGAGCACAAATCCTGAACAGCCAAGTTCATCAAGAAGAAATACAATGGTGTATGAAGATGGTGGTCAAATGCTACTGCAGAGATGATTAAAATGTTCCCTGTTACAATTGTTAAATATAATAACAGGAACACAGTGAAATGAAGAATCTGCAGTTCCCAGGTCTCTGAGAATTCTAGAAGCAAAAATGTAGATACAGATGTGTTCTGAAACATTGTGTGCATAGCAATAGTTTCACTGTGCCTAGGGAAAAAAAACAGATTGAAAATGGCTTGAGTGGCTTAAAATAATTTTCTATAGTATTATAACTAAAATGTGTTTCTATGATCATCTGGAGAGACAATGGAATTCCATCTTTTCCACTCATTCTAGATGTAGTGGGAAGCCTTTCTAGATGTAGTGGGAAGAATTGGTTTCATGGAGGCAAATTTTTTCCCATTTCAATTGCTATGCTCCCCTTCCTGTTCCCACCAAAATATCTCCCACTGAATATTGATTAGAAAAGTAACTTCAGTAGAATGACTCTGGAACCTTTCAGGGAATTTTGGAGGTGATAAAAGTAGAAATGGAAGCAGGTTGCCTCTCAAAAACCCTCAAATTTCATCACTGATTTTAAAAATAAAATAAAATAAAGCCATGCAATCATAATCACAGAATTCTGGAGGTGACATTTTGGCTTCCTATAAGGCCACAACTGAGATATTGGCAAACTATGTATGGAACTTTAGCAATACCCACCCCCAATATAAAACATTTTAAGTAAATAAGGTAAAACACCATCAATATGAATACCAAAATAATTCTGGAGAAGATGGTCCTGAAAGCAGGGCTTGACATCATCAGTGTTTTTCTTATTAGAGAAAATACTACTATTGGAAGATTTGAAAGACCAGGTTAGGACAGATTATCACAGGGAAAAAAAATCTATCAATGTGGTTGCTAAGAGCTAACAATGACTGAAGGCAGTAAATCAATTAAAAGTCTTAAATCCCTAACCATTCTAGTGGAACTGTCTAATGGAAGGACCTACAATATATCTCTCAGAATCACTAATCAAAAGTTAGTGATGAAATATATAGTTTCATCTATTAAATTAAAAATATTGAAAGACAGTACTACATTTGCTCCGGTGTGCTCCAAACCACTTTTTAAAAATCAACTCTGAATAGCTGGAGATCTTTATTTCTTTATACTCATCATCTTCCAGATACTGAGGATTTATCTTATACTAAATAAGATAGAAGGAATGTTTGAAGTAATATCTAACCAATAAAATTGTATATAAAGGACAATGACTCTGGGCAGATACTTACTTTGAGAAGGCCAATGCCACTCATACAATGCTCCCTCACTATGGCACAGCTTGACCCTGAAATCAAGTTTGCTCCTATCCTTTTATCTGCTTGTGAATGGGTAAAAATAGTTCTCTTCTCTATAGCATTTGGACAAAAATTCTTCCAGTTTGAGGAAAATAAGTGATATATGAGTTATATACATTTGAATTTTGCATAGAGCATATTAATATTTTAAGCACTAAGGGTTTGATAGGTTGTCATCATCATCATCATCATCATCATCATCATCATCATCATCATCATCATCATCATCATCATCATCATCATCAAATTGTGATGATCAATACTAGATGATCATCAAGAACTAAAGTCCAACTTGTAATTTATAATCAGTCAGATGACCCTACTTGACTGCAGAGTTCAGTCAGTTTGGGCTTGTCATCATCCCATAGATTAGCCTGCTTCACTGAATTTTCATTAGAATGAAATAGAACCCCTCTTGGCTTCCTGACATTCCATGAAGAAAGAGAGAAAACCAAAGCAATCTAAAGAAGCGGCTAATTAAATGGGGGGAGGGAGAGATTTAGGAATAACTTACTGATTCTCTGCATGAATATTTTTCCAGTCCAGTCACATAATGCACCTAAGATCTGATGGATTTGTCTGTTTCATCTGTTTTTTCATTGTTAGGAAATGAAAATGTGTGATTTCTGAAGAAGAAAGAGGCGGCAGAAAGAAAATGTATATTATTTCTGTGCATATTTATCGCAATATATGTATATTATATACTTTGCATATATACATTTCTCAGGGAAAAGTAAGAAATAAGAAAACAAAGGGTAATTTGCACTTCAATAAAGTGACAATTAGACCAGTTGCTATTTAAATTTTTCCGCATCCTTAATATAATCTCTTTTATACTGCTATTGACCTTGAAGAATAGAAAGTTGTAAATCTCACGCTTATCCAATATGCTTAATTATTTGTAATATATTTTCACATTTAAATAGTGAGCTGAATTTCTCCAGGGCACAGTATTGTTGTCATCAGGGGACTGTATTGTATTTAAGCATATCAGCCGCTCTTGGGGACTCTTATTTAAGAAATTTAAAGTACAAAGATTCTGAAATAATCAAGATAATAATTTATATGGAGGGAAAATATAAGCATACTGGAAATAGTTCAATTTTTTACAAGAATTATTGGCAGAGTGGAAGAACAAACATGAATTGTATCATGATGTGTGTGTGTGTGTGTGTGTGTATGTGTGTGTGTATTCTCACTCTGTATCTTTTTAAATCATATATATATATATATATATATATATATATATATATACATATATATATATATATATATATATATATATATATATATATATATGTGTGTGTGTGTGTGTGTGTGTGTGTGTGTGTGTGTGTGTGTGTGTGTGTGTGTGTGTGTAACATTTTTTGCTGATAAATGAAAATAAAGGGAGACTAAAGATATCCCATAACACACACACACACACACACACATGCCACAAAACGTCTGTTAGAAAGTTCTAATAATCTATGGATTTCCTTCTACTGTCATGCGGATTCAGCTATGCAGTATATAGGAGGAAATTCCAAAGTGTTTCAAGTAAAATTGATCTATTTTTTTGAATCTGTCATTCCGGATCCAAATTTAAATATGTAGGTAGTGTATACTCCCAATGTCTACCATTAATTGGCTTGGAAAATATGGAATCCTATGTAAATATGGCTTGTGGTACAAGTTCTGATGGTTAATCCTGGAAAAAAAATATTTATTTAGCTTTTTAAAATCCTAGTTTTATTATTCTTTTTGTAAATAACTCATGATAGTGAACCTAGCTAATATGCCTTCTGCATCCTATTTTTCCTCACAATAACAGCCCTATGAGGTGAATTGGATTGAGAAAACATGAGTGGCCGAAAGGCACCCAGCTGGATTGATCTGCGATTGAGGATCTTTTTTATGTTTGAGGTTAAGGAGAATGGTCTTTACCGACCAATTATCTCATCTTGATGAAATGAAATATAGACTGGGATTCCTCTGTATTGATTTTCCTCTCTATTAAGAATGTCTTATTACCTGAAGGCAAGGCTAGGGATGATGAAGTAGTCAATGACTACTTCAGCTTCAACTGCAATAATGCACGGACAAACAATAGATACAAACCCAAGGTAAACCACTGCAAACTCAATTGCAGAAAATACGACTTCAGCAATAGAGTGGTCAATGCCAGGAATGCACTACTTGATTCTGTTGTTACATCCTCAAACCTCCAAAACCTTAATCTTAAACTGTCAACCGTGGACCTCACCCCATTCCTAAGATGGCTGTAAGGGGGCATGCATAAGCGCACCAGCGTGCCTAACGTCCCTGTCCTACTGTCCCCTTTTATTTGTACTCATGTCCTCTGTTCATACCAATGTTTATACTTATACTTATTCTCTTGTACATGTTTGACTAAACAAACAAACAAACAAACAAACAAACAAACAAACAAACAAACAAACAAACAAACAAATAAATAAATAAATAAATAAATAAATAAATAAAATATGTATAGTACAAAGTTCTGCATCTGTCAAGGGTTATAATCAGAAAAAGTGTACAAATCTAATATCATGATGTGCTTTACCCTGTAAACCCATTTCACATGTCTAGTGTATGCAGTGAGGAATGAAGCCTGACTGACCACTTACCACATTTTTCAGAGTATAAGACGCACCGGAGTATAAGACGCACCTTAGTTTTGGGGGAGGAAAATAGGGGGAAAAATCTACCTACCAGGTATTCATCTGGCTAGTGTCCTTAGTCTGTTCAGCTTCAGCACATTATTTTATCCTCTGGTTAGGGCTGAAAAAGCCTTTTTCAGAGGGAGTAGGAATGAAAACAACCCTGCAAAGACTTAGGGCAGGAAAAACTGCTTCGGCGGGAGTAGGAATAAAAATAAATTCAGCAAGCCAGGAAGATCGTTAGCACCATATTATGGTTGAAAAGCACCGCTTTTTCAGAAGGAGTAGGAATGAAAACAAGCCTGCAAAGACTTAGGGCTGGAAAAAAACCTTTTCAGAGGGAATAGGAAGCCAGGAAGATCGTTAGCACCTTGTTAGGGCTGAAAAAAAAAGCTTCAAAACAGCTACATTTGAAGTATAAGACGCACCCAAATTTTCAGCCTCTTTTAGGGAGGAAAAAGGTGCATCTTATACTCCGAAAAATACGGTACCTCCCTTTGTGTGAAAATTGTCTTTTTCTGGACATTTTATATAGTCCTTATTAGATATTAATAAATATTTTAATTAATTAAATATATTAACATATTTTAATTAATTAAATATATTAAATATATTTTAATTAATTAAAATATAATTAGATTAGATTTTTGCTTTGAATTGGCAGGCAAATTTTGTCTTTTCAGGATACAATAAACAAATGTAATTAAACCTCTTCTTTTCTGATTTTGAGTCTCCACAAAGCTCTAATACTTGAGAATTCATTCCAAAATAATCATTAAAAAGACCATCTTTCATTATAGCAATAGCAATTAGACCTGTATACCGCTTCACAGTGCTTTACAGCCCTCTCTAAGTGGATTACCGAATCATTATATTGTCCCCAACAATCTGGGTCCCTATTTTACCCACCTCGGAAGGATGGAAGGCTGAGTCAACCTTGAGCCTAGTGCGATTTGGACTGCCAAATTGCAGGCAGATGGCAGTCAGCAGAAGTAGCCTGCAGTACTGCATTCTAACCACTGTGCCACCACAGCTCTTATTTATGTTAAATGCCTAGAGGTATAGGAGGCTCTACTCAATCCTCTCTCAATTAATTTGTCTGAGATAAAATATATATCTCACATAAGAAGGTAATATTGCTTGTTTTCATATTTGTTTGTTTGTTTGCTTGTTTGCTTGTTTGCTTGTTTGCTTGTTTGCTTGTTTGCTTGTTTGCTTGTTTGCTTGTTTGCTTGTTTGCTTGTTTGTTTCAGTTTGTGCACCACCCAACAACTCTAGGATGTTCAGAAAAAATGAAAATCTGTAAAATAATAAAATTATAACAATAAAATGAAATAAAAATAAATAAACTTGAGTTAATATGACTTTACTGTGTTTTCTTGTGTGCCTTGTTTCTCTAGCCATTTCATCATATTTCCATTTTCCTCTGGGCAATCTCTTATATTCTAGTTTAAGCTCCTGGGTAAATATCTCAAATGGTCTTGTTGGAAAATACACCATAAAGCTTCTCGCAAAACGTATTTCTGATGCAATTTTATTTGAATCATTTATTACATGGATCTTTGACAAAGTATAGCAGATATGTCTTCCAGTATATCGGTAATTAGATGACTATGTAGATATACATAAAATTTTGCAGGCAATATAATATAATGCTATGGATTAATTTTGAAAACAGAGTCTGAGATGCAGAAGTATTAAAATATTAAAAAGGTAAAGAAAAGAAACATGACTACGTAAAAACTTGCTTTAGAATCAATAGCTAGCTAGTAAATATACTGTACATTCTTAGATAGCTGGTTAACTAAATATATGGCATTTTGTTTTGTATAAGAAACACACTCAATTTTTGGTACTTTTTTCCTAAATTATATGTCAAGTGCAGAATTTCAGTGACAGAATCATTTGCCTTTTGATACAATCTGACAAGTTGCAGACTTAAGTGTAAACTCATTGAAAAATATTTTGAATTAATCCTAATTGTGATCTTTCAGTACATTTGAAGAATCTGTATTCTTGCTGCTGTATTCAGCACAGAATAAATATATACAGAGAACCCACCCTATTAATAATAGCTACAGAAATAGTTTAAAGACAAAAAGTACATATGGTTGGAAAGGAAAATATAGGTTTTTTTAAATTCTAATATTAAACAGGCTAACAAGGGATGAGGGTCTAAAAGCCTTCCAAATTGGGATAACAGAATAGAGATGAAGAAAAAACCAAAGAGAAGCCCCTTACTTTCTATTTTTTTTCTAAGACCTATGGGGTTCAATAACATAAAGAATAATATATAATTATAATTGAATTTATATCCAATCCTGCCCTATATTTCCCCAATCTCTCCTAGCCCTCCACTATGCGACCAGTGTCCAAATTTATTTATTTATTTATTTATTTGAAGTTCTTCTATGCCATTTCTCCATAGTTTCAGCATATATTCCACAAGATATGTTGGTGTTTCCAATAGTGTTCTCTATTGATACCTATTGATCATTGTATAATTTACTGATAATTCAATAATGTCAAATGTTTCCTCTTAGAATACTTTTATCAAGTACTGTATGTGTATATCTCTGGTCCCATAGAAACAATTACAATCCATAAAAATGATATATTTAGTTTTTAATGTTTTTATTACTGGAAACAAATAAAAGGTTTCCTAAAGATCCAGAAAATGGTCAAGAATCAAATCAAATCACCCCCCCAAAAAAGGTTATACTTTAAATTTGAGGTACCATTGATATTTTCTAACATACTTGTTCTAGCCAATGTTATATTTACTAGTATTGTTTACTAGTATTCTGTTTGTTGGATTTATCAAATTATCTGTCTACTATGTTATTGGACCCACTGGCTTTGATTCCAGACTTTATTCATCTGTAACTTCTGCTGACCAGTTGCCGCTTCATCCTATGCAATACAGTCATAGTTTATAAAACCACTTAGATTGCGCTCCTCTTTGTTGTCAAAGAAGAAAATTAACTAAAATGTTGAACAAATAAAGATGTTTATGCAATTATTTAATCTTTTTTTCTTTTACCCACAGTGCATATTAATGTGGAATGTCCAACACAACCAGAGTGAATGCATTTCTCCTCCTTGGGTTTTCTGAAATACGGGATCTTCAGATTATATACAGTGTGATTTATCTTGCCATATATTTAGGAGTTCTGGTGGGAAACAGTCTGATCATTATTGCCATAGGTTTTGAATGCCACCTCCATAAACCCATGTATTTCTTTCTGATGAATTTATCTCTTGCAGACATAGGGTTTGCTTCTGTCACTATTCCTAAATCTATATTCAATTCATTTTTCAATACACGATGGATTTCTTATTCTGAATGTGTCAACCAAGTATTTTTCCTGATCTTCTTCATGGCAAGTGATTTTGCTCTCCTCACTGTAATGGCATATGATCGGTATGTTGCCATCTGTAGTCCTTTATATTATGAAACTGTTATGAATAAGGAGGCCTGTGTCCATATGGCAATCATTTCATGGATTGTTGCCCTTTTGTATGCACTGTTGCACACTGTTGGTACCTTTACAATGACTTTCTGTTCAAAAATCATTGATCAATTTTTCTGTGAAATCCCACAGTTACTTAAAATATCTTGTTCTGATAGTTATGTTATTGAAAGTGTGGTCCACCTCATTGGTGCATGTTTATCATTTATAAGCTTTTGTTTTATAATTTTTTCATATGCACAAATCTTCAGAGCAGTGACAAGAATACCTTCCATACAGGGAAAGAAGAAAACAATCTCCACTTGTTTACCACATTTCCTTGCAGTCTCCTTATTCCTTTTTACAACTTCATTTGCCTATCTGAAGCCTATCTCAAACTTACCACATAGTCTTAATTTAGTAGCTTCTGCAATCTATTCTGTGGTTCCACCACTGATGAACCCAATCATCTACAGCTTGAAAAATAAACAGATCAAAACAGCACTAAGAAAATACCTTCCTTCCAATAAGGCTCCTTTTCATGTCCCCTAAAAGGTCATATTTAATTTAGATTTAGTTAAACCAATAAACTACATTCTGATTTGTGCAGGATTTCCTGGTAAAATAAAACAAGCATCTGCACCAGGAAAAACAGATTCTATTGCCTATATTAAGAATATATGCTTTCAATATGTAATTGATCCAGTCTTGTGTGGTTTGTATTGCTATTTCTTGAGGTAAGGATGGACATAAAGGTTATTGGGTTTAAAAAAAAGCTCTATGTTGATCTTGTCTCCCTCCCAAAACAAAATTAAAAAAAACTAAAAAAACAAAACAAATCAAGGCATTTTATGAAAAAAGATTATCTACAAAATTATCATTAAAGAATCAAAGCTATTGGAGATCTACAACAAAGTTTGTTACTGGCATATACTGGGAACAATATACTTAAAGTTGCATATTTTGACTGCTGCTAGATTGGCTTTTGCACAAAAATGGAAGAACAAAGAAACCCCCTCAGAGGAAGAGATATTACATAAAATACTGTCTTGTGCTGAAATGGACAGACTTATGATGGAATTGAAAGATAAGAATGAATCGGAATACTTTGAAATCTGGGATAAACTGTACCATTGGTGGGAATCGAGAAGGACTGTTGGGATTATGAATCAGTGACAAGTTGGAAATGTATATAGTCTTATGTTAGCAAATAAGAAAAAATGGATTTAGTATTGTATGTAAAGTTTATATATATTTATATAGCGATAAAGAATTGTATTTATGAGAAGAAATAACTTGACAGAAATGTTTAAACTGGAATGTTACATCATGACCAATGTTTTTCTTTTTTAACTGTATTATAAATAAAAAACTTTTTTTTTAAAAAAAGTTTGTTACTGGCATCAAAGAATATAGCAATCACTAGATCTGTACTCAAGAACATGCCAACAGATCCAAACATTCTACAAACAAGGTTATATAGAAATGGCAGGATTCAATCTTTATGCAATAGTACAAACTATAACATTTGATATACAGATGTACACCAGTTTTCTGAAAGGGTTAAGGCATCAGATTAGAAACCCGGAGACCATGGGTACTAGTCCTATCTTAGGCACAAAGCCAGATGGGTGACCTTGGGCTAGTCACTTTCAGCCCCAGGAATGAGGGGATGGCACATCAGTTCTGGAAAAAAAAGTCCCCATAGTTGCAGATACTTGACTCCGCGAATCAGATAGAATTGAACAGGGGGGGAATGGTGTCACAAAGACATAATGAATAATTAAGTTATAGTCTTAAATTGAAGGGGTTTTTGTAGGTAAGATAGAAAGATGACTCTCAGACTGGAGACTCTGATGTATTGAAGTCATCACTCCAAAGCTCCAACACCCATGTTAATATATTAGTAATTACAATACCATTGCTATTCTGCATTTGACTGCTTTATCATATCAATGAGATGAGCTTCCTATTGCTTCTCTCCCAGAAATAACACATATAGAGCTTTTTATCTGTCTTCTGAAACATTTACCCAGGACCGCAGATTTGAGAGAAAAACATTGCATAACAAAATACAATAAGGCTCACCAGTACTAAAGGTTATAAATTTTTTAAAAGAGCAAGATGATTCTCTGCCAAAGTCATCATATATAAAATAAGTTTAATTTTTTATAACAGTGTCTCAACCATTATCATGTAATTTTCCACACAGGAAGGATTGACTATACACAGAACAGTTTTTATCCCAATTGATGCACAGAGTCAAGATATGATCAAACAACAGCACCCCCCCCCCCAATTTCAGCTTCAAGGTGCTGAAAATATATATATAATAAACTGGAATTATAATTTTCTGTCCTTGACATAAATTACTTCTGGTGCTAATTCACAATGTTATTTAGTTTGTGATCAGCATTTAATTTCATGTGATATAGAAGGTTAATTTTATTTCTATCTGTAAACTAAGTCTAGAGGAACATCAATATAGAATCTCTTTCTTTCTGGATCTCTGCCATTTCAGTGTTTATAAGATAGATGGGCTATAATAACATAAAAAATATAGAAAATAATATACTACATGGAATGATATGCTGTAACATACATTTCATTAGCTTGCAATAATTATAGAAATTGAATAATTTTAATTAACTAAATAAAAATAAACTCAATTTTTAAAAAAATATATTCGTAATGTAACTTTAAAATGTATAATATCTAACTAATTGAAAGATATAAAATTATCCCTAGAGGAATAATTTGTTATATTTTAAGAAGAGTTGACAAATACTTGGAAAACTGGAAAATTAACTTCCATTATAATAATTGGAAAGCAAGGTATTTCCAAGGACCTATGTGCTTTGTTCACTCAACTTCTCTTTAGAAAAATTAATTATATTTCTGTTTAAGATATCTTTTATACAATGATATATTTGAAGACAATAATTAAAAGAGCTAAAACATACATCTATGTTATGTAAATGTTTACTGAAACTGACCTATGAAATTTGAACATTTCTTAAGTAAATAGATGAGAAAAAATATATGTTATACTTTGATGTCATTCTCCCAAAAGATTAATTAAAAGTTTGAAGACAGCAATACAATTATCTCTCTGTATGTGTATAAATGAAAACTAAAATTTAAAAGCCTTTTTTTATTTTTCTCAAATATATAAAAAATAAGTTTTTTTTAAATGTTATTGATGTTTGTTATATTCACAGCCAGGGGTAAGGGGATAAACAAAATCACATGTAGGAATACATACCATAACAATAAATTCTAAATTCCACAAATTCTATGGAAAGTCATTTAACATGTTATGTCACATCTCAAGTCAGTATTTGTTCCAATTAGTACTGTGAATAATAATCCAAGTATTTCAGGTAATTTTGGCACAAGATGGCAATTTCAGAGACAAGAAACTGTCTTAATGAGTTATATTGATGTGTGAAAATGATTTAGAGCTGGTTCTGCATGAAAATAGATGAAGGCTGATGATTAGGTTCAAGCTTTTGGACGTTTGTATTAAAGGAATTTTTTCTTATGATTCTGCTGGGAAACAGAACATTGAAAGCATGCATAATCAAGTTATCACATAATGGATCCTGCCCAGTGGGTTCTAAAACCCTTTACTACTGGTTCAGAGGTGGGTTCCTGCTGCAGCTGCCTGGTACACAGCTCCAGTAGGGAGCGGAGGATTTCACAACCACTCCGGAACCCTCTCTGCTGGTCCACCCGGCGCGTCACCATTTTTCCCGGTGATTTTTGGTGATTTTTGGGCGATTTTGCTTCTGAGCATGCACGGAAGCAAAATCACACCAAAATCTCGTGAGGGGATGCGCACGCGCATGAGATTTCAGCAAGATTTTGCCTCTGCGCATGCACGGAAGCAAAATTGCGCCAAAATCTCACATGCATGTGCAACCCCTCGCGAGATTTTGGCACGATTTTGCTTCCACGCATGTGCAGAAGCAAAATTGTGTGAGGGCGCATGCGCACGTAGCAAGCGTACGCGCTTCCGAAGCATGGAGATGCGCATGCATGGCTCTGGCAACAAGGTAAGTGAGCAACCCGCCCCTGTACTGGCACGTGTGACACTTCTGCACATGCATCCCAGGCAGGTGAGCGGAGCCTCCCACTGCCAGCACTACCAGTTCTTAGAACTGGGCTCAACCGGGAGCAACCCACCGCTGATCCTGCCCATTATGGTCATAATTCATGAAGGTCATAAAGCAAGTCAGTAATGTGACTGACTCAATTTTTTAATCTTTTTTGAAGAGGTCATTAAGCAAATGTTGTGGTCATTAACTGACTACCATCATAATTAAGTGAACATCACAGTTATTAAATGAACCAATGACTATGAAGCCAGTTTTACCCGAAACTGGAAGTAACTCAGTTTTCAACAAAACTATTGTAAACAACTATGATCATGTGACCACTGGATCCTGCAAATAACCATAAATGCACCCCAATTTTCAAGTGCCTGTAGTGTAGTCATGTTTCAAATTTGTGTCAAAAATAGCTTTCAGGTAGGTTTGTCAGAACTTTGAACATTCGCTATGTGACCAGTCATAAATTGAGCACTATCCATATGCTTTTCATACAATTATGTAGTTCTACATTATATAACTTGAGTTGGCATAATAAAGACATGTCAGTAAGTTAATGCAGATATGCATTTTATTGATTGGGTGTATAAATTTGGTGTGCTGTGGCAGATTGCTTAGGATAATTGCCACTTACCAATATACCTACTTGAGAATTAGAATTAGCAACAATGAGTGTTTTAAAGATTGATTTTCAGACCCTTCACTTGCATTTTTTTTCTTTCATGTCAGTGTTGACTCTGGAAGACTGCCTGGACAAATCCTTGAGTTTTCTTGGCAGAATTTCAGAACTGTTTTGCCATTGTCTTATTCCTAGGGACTGAGGGAGTGTGGCTGCCCAAGGTTGCCCAATTAGTGTGTTCTAAAGACAGGACTAGAACTCATGGTCTCTTAATTTCTAGTCTGATACCTTAAAACCTTCACCTCTCAGAATAACAATAACAGAGTTGGAAGGGACCTTGGAAGTCTTCTAGTCCTGCTCAGGCAGGAAACCCTACATGATATACCAATGACTGCATCTCTAATGATCCATCCATTAAACTACTGAAGTTCGCAGATGACACAACAGTGATCAGTCTCATTCGAGATAATGATGAATCTGCATACAGACAGGAGGTTGAACAACTAACCTTGTGGTGTGACTGAAACAATCTGGAACTCAACACACTCAAAACCGTAGAAATGGTGGTAGACTTTAGGAGAAACCCTCCCATACTTCCACCTCTTACAATACTAAACAAAACAGTATCAACTGTAGAGACCTTCAAATTTCTAAGTTCTACCATATCACAAGATCTAAAATGGACACCTAACATAAAAAATGTCAAAATGTCAGAAAGCTCAAACTGCCCAAGGAGCTGCTGCTACAGTTCTACAGAAGAATTATTGAGTCTGTCATCTGCACCTCTATAACTGTCTGGTTTGGTTCTGCAACCAAACAAGACAGACACCGACTTCAGAGGATAATTAGAACTGCAGAAAAAACAATTGCTACCAACCTGCCTTCCATTGAGGGCCGGTATACTTCATGAGTCAAAAAGAGGGCTGTGAAAATATTTACAGACCCCTCATATCCTGGACACAACGCCTACCCTCGAAACGATGCTATAGAGCACTGCACACTAGAACAACTAGACACAAGAACAGTTTTTCCCCGAACGCCATCACTCTGCTAAACAAATAATTCCCACAACACTGTCAAACTATTTACTAAGTCTGCACTACTATTAATCTTCTCATCATTCCCATCACCCATCTCCTCCCACTAATGACTGTATGACTGTAACTTGTTGCTTGAATCTTTACGGTTTACATTGATTGGTTCCTAATATGATTTGATTACTTATTTGTACCCGGACTATCATTAAGTGTTGTACCTTATGATTTTTGACGAATGTATCTTTTCTTTTATGTACACTGAGAGCATATGCACCAAGACAAATTCCTTGTGTGTCCAATCACACTTGGCCAATTAAAAAAATAAAAATAAATCTATGATTTCAGACAAATTGTTGTCCAATTTCTTCTTTAAAACCTCCATTGTTGAAGCATCCACAACTTCTAGAGCAGTGGTTCCCAACCTGGGGGTCGACACCCCTTTGGGGGTCGAACGACCATTTCCCAGGGGTCGCCCCGGCATCCTCAGCTCCCCCCCCCCACTGCCACAAGCCTGGCCATATGAACTCAACTCACCCGAGCCCTCCGATTGGTCAGGAGAGGTGCCATTCAGTGAGAGGCATTTGTGATGCCTGGCGGCCGAGCTTTGACAGCATCAGCTAAGGGGCCAGCTTTGCTTTGAATTCTGGGAGTTGAAGTCCAGGCACTTAAAAGTTGCTGAGATTGAGAAATATTGCTGTACACTTGTTGGTTATCAAGTCTAAATACAGAAGTAGACATTGTGGAAGATAATATTCCTTGTGCTCTTGTAAAGACTGGCCCGATAATTTCTGATCTGGCATAATTACATATTGTTTTTGTGATTAATCGCTATGCTTTAATTATGTTCAATTTGTAACAATGAAAATACATCCTGCATATTAGATATTTACATTACGATTCATAACAGTAGCAAAATTACAGTTATGAAGTAGCAACGAAAATATTTTTATGGTTGGGGGTCACCACAACATGAGGAACTATATTAAGGGGTCGCAGCATTAGAAAGGTTGGGAACCACTGTTCTAGAGGCAGGTCATTCCATTGATTAATTGTTCTAACTATCAGGAAATTTCTCCCTAGTTCTCAGTTGTTTCTCTCCTTGATTAGTTTCTATCCATTCTTTCTTGTCCTGCCTTCAGGTACTTTGAGGAATATGGTTCAGTGGTTCTGAGATAACATCTGCCAATTCCTTAAAAACCTTGGGGTATAAACCATCTCTACAGCCAATTTTAGTGCATAAGAACTATACTTACCTCCTAGTGTATTTTAACTAAGGAATCAAGATATATATTTTACTCAACCCTTTTAAGCAAATACTTATTTGTACAGCAGGTTAAATTATACATTATAAAATGAATAAAAACTAAACCGTGGAATGACTAACATTTGAGGCAATGTGGTTCCTCTTTGTTGAGAATTAGTTTATAAAAAAAAATCCGTCTAATATTTGTTTTTAGCCATCTTTTTCACTTAAGATTCAAGGTATGAAAGATAGGATTAAAAAACAAATGACCACCATAATAATAACAACATATAACTCAATTTACACATTTTTTAAAAAACCAGAATTCAGTTTACCATTAGCTACAGAAGTTCAGCAAATGATTGATCAGTCATTCTGAAAGAAGATTCTTTATCAAAACTGTCTTGAGTGGAAAAATGGAATATAAATCTAAGAATGAAAACAAATAATTCCAGTCCATTGTTTGCTACACTAGTATTTCCTATCTTTATAAGTCTGAAATGATTTGCCAATGAAATTTTGATATAATCAAATACTTCTGATATAAATAATAGCAATGAGAAATTGCCCCTGTAGATCCCCCCCCCTCTGTAGATAGTTCTCATGTACAAGGGGGAAATATATCATTGTAATTAATGTGTGCTGGTCTCTAGGGAGCTTAATAGCAAAGTTTAAATTGCTATCTTTATGCATACAACTTTTTAAATAGCAATCAAAGAAAGGGGTACATATCTATCTGTCTATATATCTATGCATGTCTTTGTGCCTTCAAACCAGTGTTGACTCCTGGTGTCTTTCTGGAGAGTGGCTGGCCCAAGGCCACCCAGCTGGCTTTGTGCCTAAGATAGAACCAGAACTCATGATCTCCCAGCCTTGACCACTACATTAGGCTGGCTCTCTCCAGGAAAAATAACAGAGATAAATTATACAAGTAATTAAAAAGCAACCAGAGGTAAAAATGAAATTTATATTGAAAAAAGTTTTACACAGGATTCAGAAAATCTTACGAACACCATTTCTGCTTAGAAAACATAATTATAATATATATTAGGAGATAGGAATGTGTGAATATGTATTATGTGTATCTTTATGATTTTAATAGATATAGCTTTATCATTATCCACACTCAAGCCAAAGAAAAATATAAGTATTAAAGTAAAATACATCCCTTATTACATTCATCTTTATTATGGATATAAAGGTAAAATAATCAATATCAGAATTTACACTGAACTATTTTATTCATATTAGAACCTCTAAAAATCATTTTTCTCTTTAAACTATGTTATTTCTATTGTTTTGGAATTCAGCATAAACAGTTTTGTCTAACACTTGTTTAATACTTAATACATGTAAAATGTAGTTGGTTCTTTTCTATTAGAGTCAAGGCGGTTGATGATACTCAGACTATTCTTCCCCCACCCTTCATCATTCAATCATTTATCTAATAGGATAATTTACCAATATGTTGATAACTGAATTTTATCCCTTTTCAAGCCTAAAATTCCTTTGCATTCAGGTGCAAACATTGACTTGTAGTTTCAGGTGAAAAATATATTGTAACCACATAAAAAGAAGTGTTCTATTATTCTGTAAATTTTTTAGAGTGTGCATTCCATTTCATTTCATATGAGAGAATTTTGTACACACACACACAAAAAGCATGAATTGCAGTCCATCCTTTAGATTGCCAATCCTTTAGATTGTGACAACTCAATTGTTTCTGTCAATTGAGTCATTGTTTATGGAATCTAAATAGTTTTATTTAAACGCTCTTAAACGCTCTTTCAGTGGTATAATCCAGGAGAAACTTAGTAGTATTTCATCTATGACCATGTATTTGAATTTTCTATTTTGTTGCATGTGGCTTGATGATTACACACACATATATTTAATGGTTAGAAAGTATGACTTTGTTTGAACTAAAACTGTTTGAACTAAAACTGTTTGAACTAAAACTGACAAAATGTACTCTTTGATTGTAACATCAAAGAACAAGCTAACACAGACATACACACATATATACATACACATTTTTATATTGTACCATTTTATAATGTATACAAAGAGATAATATTACAGAAAACAGTTAAGATGCAGGTAACTAATTGGAGTCACGGAATGGAGGGAGACTAATTTGGGCAGTGTGATATACAATTTTATACAAATGGTTACATACCCAAGTAACATGATTGTTTAGTAAATAATTTGAAATAAAAATGTGAATAATTAAGCACCTCACTGTTTCTTTTCTTCTTTTTTCTTCTTTCTTTTGTAAATCTGTAGTAGCTGTAGATATTATTCTTCTATTGTTCCTTTTTTTCTTTACTACATTTCTTTCTCCTAAAACATTAACATAAAGGCTTATATTTTTATCAATAATGATCTTTATGTTTCTCCTGAAGGAAACTTTCTCCCTAAATTTCCATTTAGAGTGTAGCAGATAAACTCAGAATTTTGTTATATTCTCATTTTCAGTAAAGAGGACATCATACATACAGCATAAACGTACATAGCTGAAAGTATAGCAGTAGGCTAAATAAATCAGAGCTTTAATAAATAAAAAGACTGCAAAAAAGTTCTAAATAGATGCAAAATATATTCCCATTGTCTTCTCACTAAATATAGAAGTAAGTACTTGGGATATTTTTGATTAAATTAATCTTGATTAATTTTAATCACAATCTCTGGATTAAACATTTTTCTTTTCTGTTATTTCAACAGGAAGCATACAACTGAGCTTCAAGAAAACATGTTTAATTGCACCTCCACAGCTGAATTTTTCCTCTTGACATTCTCAGAGATCCGAGAATTACAGATCATGCATTTCTTTGTGTTTCTAGTTTTGTACTTGGTGGCAATATCTGGGAATCTTTCAATCATTTTTGCAGTGACCCTTGATTATCATTTGCATTCACCCATGTATTTTTTCCTAATGAATTTGGCCATGTTGGATCTTGGTTCCATCTCTGTTACAGTTCCCAAATCTATGGCTAATTCTCTCTTGAACAACAGGTCCATTTCTTATTCTGGATGTGTTGCTCAAGTGTTCTTCTATGTGTTCTTTGCAGGATCAGATCTTGCCCTCCTAACAGTAATGGCATATGATCGCTATGTGGCCATCTGCAATCCACTTCACTATGAAAGAATTATGCACAAAAGAGTCTGCATTCAGATGGCAATCAGTGCATGGGTTAGTGGCATACTTTATGCAACATTACACACTTCAGGAACATTTAGCCTTAGCTTTTATTCCAATTATATTAATCAGTTTTTCTGTGAAATCCCACAATTATTGAAACTGTCCTGTTCTGATTTATATCTAATTGAGGTTGGGTTTCTTATATTAGGTTGTTGCATTGGGCTAATATGCTTTATTTTTATCATTCAAAGTTACAGAGAAATCCTTATGACAGTTCTTAGAATCCCTTCTAAGCAGGTTTCTAAAAAAGCATTCTCCACTTGTCTTCCTCACCTCATAGTTGTTTCCATTTTTATTTTCAGTTTAATTCTCGCCTATGAAAGGCCTCCCACTAAAACGTCCTATAATTTTGACATAGCATTTGCTGTGATCTATACCATAATTCCACCAATACTGAATCCATTCATCTATAGTGTGAGGAACAAAGAGATCAAAATTGCTTTGTGGAAACTGTTAGATTTGGAGGATTCATCCCAGCTCAGTTAATTCCAATTTCATCACATAACGATGTCATAATTCTTTTTATCAAGGTAAAATAAAAACAAAAATCTGTCTCAACAAAACATTTCACATCATCAAAAGTATCTTTTGGGGGTATTATGTTTATAATACATATTATAAATGCATAATATAGGCATATATCATATAGTCAAAATTCTGTAGATATTCTCAGTCATCCAGGTCATGCATGTACCAAAAGTGGTTTTTCAGGAGGCAACTGGACCTTCTTGTTTTTTCTTTGAAGATGTTTTGCTTCTCATCCAAGAAGCTTCTTCAGCTCTGACAGGATAGTGGGATTCGGATGGACCTGGACTCTGATTGGGCAATTCAGGCCGAGATGACAGGGGCAGATCTTAGTCCTATTATATGGGAAAAATTTGAGCCTGCAACCCCTTAGGAAATGGACAAGGCTATTGGAGCGATGACCTCCTCCACTTGTTTATTGGACCCATGCCCCTCCTGGCTGGTTTCCTCCGGCAGGGAGGTGACATGAGGCTGGCTCCAGGTTTTGATTAATACCTCCTTGAGAGAGGGGTCTGTCCCGCAGCCATTGAAGGTTGCAGTGGTTAGGCCCCTCCTCAAGAAGCCTTCCCTGGATCCAGCAGAATTTAAGAACTTTCATGCAGTATCCAACCTACCCTTTGTGGGTAAGGTTGTTGAGAAAGTGGTGGTGCTCCAGCTCCAATGGTTGTTGGAGGAAACGGATTATCTAGACCCTCTTCAATCGGGTTTCAGGCCTGGCTACAGCACAGAAACTGCTTTGGTCATGCTGATGGATGATCTCAGGCGAGCCCAAGATGGGGGTTTTTTCTCCATCTTGGGGCTACTTGACCTCTCAGCTGCTTTTGATACCATTGACCATGGTATCCTTCTGTGCCGACTAAGGGAGTTGGGAGTGGGTGGCACCATTTTACGGTGGTTCTCCTCCTATCTCTCTGGTCGGTCACAGTCTGTATTAGCAGGGGGCAGAGATCGACCCCTAGGCCCCTCAATTGCTTCAGGGCTCGGTTCTCTCACCCCTCTTGTTTAACATCTACATGAAACCACTGGGTGAGATCATCCAAGGACATGGGGTGAGGTTCCAGCAGTATGCTGATGGTAGTGAAGCAGTGGATGTGATGTGCCAGTGCCTGGATGATGTAAGGGTCTGGATGGGAGTCAACAGGCTCAAACTTAACCCAGACAAAACTGAGTGGATGTGGATATTGCCTCCGAAGGACCATGTAGATCGTCCTTCCGTGGTTCTGGGGGGAGAAAATTAAATCCCCTCAGAACGGGTTCACAATTTGGGCGTCCTCCTAGACCCACAGCTGAGATTAGACCAACATCTGACAGCTGTGGCTAGGCGGAACTTTGCACAGGTTCGCCTAGTGCACCAATTGCGGCCCTATTTGAAACAAGAGGCTCTACTCATGGTCACTCATGCCCTTATCACCTCATCGCTTGATTATTGCAACGTGCTCTACATGGGGCTACCTTTGAAGAGTGTTCAGAGACTACAGTTAGTCCAGAATGCAGTTGTGCCAGCTGTAGTGGGTGTCCCAAGATACACCCACACTAACTCCAGCCTTCGCCAGATGCACTGGCTTCCAATCAGTCTCCGGACGCAATTTAAGGTGTTGGGTCTTACCTTTAAAGTCCTACAAGGCTCAGGACCAGTTTATCTGCGTGACCGCCTTCTACAGCATTCCTCCCAATGACCAGTATGATCACACCAAGTCAGCCTTCTTCAGGTCCCATCCGCCAGACAATGTTGGCTGGCAGGCCCGCGAGGGAGGGCCTTCTCTGTAGCTGCTCCAACTCTTTGGAATCAACTACCTCCCAAGATCCGTATTACCCCCATCTTACTGGCCTTCTGGAAAGCGTTAAGACCTGGCTTTTCCGGCAGGCCTGGGGCCAATGATCGGCGTATGTATGTATGTATGTATGTATGTATGTATGTATGTATGTATGTATGTATGTGTGAATGTATTATATTTTAAATGTTTTTAAATTGTTTTTTTATTTGAATATGTATTTTTACTTGTTGTGAGCTGCCCAGAGTCCCCCAGGAGTTGGGCGGCATAGAAATTTTATAATAAATAAATAAATAAATAAATAAATAAATAAATAAATAAATAAATAAATAAATAAATAAATAAATAAATAAATAAATAAACAAACAAACAAACAAACAAACAAACAAACAAACAAACAAACAAACAAACAAACAAACAAACAAACAAACAAACAAACAAACAAACAAACAAACAAACAAACAAATGGAAGAATTTATATTCCTTGCAGACAGCTGGTAATTTTCATCCTTTTAGAGGGTCATTGAAATACTTGGAGGTTTATCTATGTCATCAGGGTCACCCGAGTAGTGCTCCTGATTCCTGTAGTCTGCAATTTTTTCTCTGGAAATCCATTCCTACTCCCACACTATTCAAAAGGTGTTCATCCCAAATTGTATAGCTAAAAGTCTGTAGAGATTCTCAGT
The DNA here is from genome assembly GCA_023053685.1 of Diadophis punctatus similis. Lineage (NCBI taxonomy): Eukaryota > Metazoa > Chordata > Lepidosauria > Squamata > Dipsadidae > Diadophis > Diadophis punctatus. The sequence goes on from JALIGW010000009.1 coordinate 2,451,965, forward strand.
CATCCAGCTCATAGTGGTCCCAAAGGTGCTTTTTCAGGAGACAACTGGACTTCCTTGTTTTTTTCTTTGAAGACATTTCGCTTCTCATCCAAGAAGCTTCTTCAGCTCTTTGGGACATATCATATAGTCACAATTGCATCTTAACTTTTTTTTTACCCCAACATGGATGTCCCTGCATGTCATCTCAGTTTTTGTCATTTGCAAAATCTATAAGAGTCTTCTGCATAGGCACTGCACACATTCAGGATCTTGTTCTAACACTTCTAGATGTTAGATAAGTGGAATCTTAATTGTGAATTCTACATATGTGCATTACCTGCACTGAAACTTTGGGTGGGCATTACAATGCTAGAATATATGCAGACTGGGAAAGCTGAAAGTGTATCAGTTGGATATTTACTGAGGAAAGAAAACTTGGTCTAGATAACTAAGAAAAATGAAATAATATATTTTAAAGAGATTTTGCGTTAATTAACTTAATATTACAGAGAATGGTAAATTTCTATTATAGAGTATGTAATTGCCAAGATTCTGTATTTACTCTAGATTATCATTAAAGATACGTAAATAAAATCCATGTTGATCTTGCTTCCTTGATCTTGTCTACAAAATAGTTTTTAATAGAGATTAATCAAATTACAGTGAAGGAATGAATGCAAACAATTATTTTACTCTTAGAAGAGAGAAAACCATATTGCTTCCCAAAATAATTTTGTGTGGAAGCTTCACTTGAACCTTCATGGGCCCTAGTACTTTTTCCATATACAATATTCTGCTACTTGTACATTTTTATTTTTTCCCGACAATTGTTAACCTTGGGTAATAAATATATCCATATGACTTTTATTTTTATCACTTCTATAATTTATTACTTTGTTCCTACTTATCTAGTACATTCACTCGACCTTTCTCTTTTCTGGTTTCATTCAACTTCATAATTAATGCTCGTTCCACAATTGTACAAAGCTAAAGTTGCCTAGCAAGTTATATTTTTCAATGGGTCAAAAAGTCACACAAAAGAATTATTGAATAATAATGGTTCATCAATCATTGATCAGAGTTATTAATTATTTCTTGGAAATATAATGGATTAAAAGATATATTCTGCACCTGAAAGACCACATGTATATGACAGTCAAGAGGTCTGGTTATCCCTTCATTAAACTGATCCCAATTCACAATAAATATGGCATAGCCCATAATATATAGAGGCTATTATATTTTTGTCCTTTGAATATAGCAGATGTTAGCTGCCCAGAGTCCCTTTGGGAGTAGGGTGGCATATAAATTTGAACAATAAATAAATAAATAAATAATGTGCAATTTGACAGTATTCAATCCCCACCTTTCTGATTCTTGCCCTGGTCAGTTTCCTGTGTCAAGAATAAGAGTCTCTGTCCCTGAAGTAATTGCTGTTATAAATTACACTCAAGCCTGTCATACTCACGATGAAGGCATTGCCAAGGCTTTTTTTTTTTTTTGAGTTGGTGGATGCTAGTAGGTATGTCCATTAATGAATACAGCATTTCCTGTTATGTTCCTCCTACCTGCCTGATCTTTTACTTAACAACAAAAAGTAGTTGGTTTGCTGTTTGAAAGTAGAGACTTTGAAAGTAGATGAGCCAAAGTGACTAATGAGCATTTGAGTTAGGACATGTTAATTGGATTGATTTATTCTGCCTTCAGAAAATAAATTCCTGATATAGATACATTTAATCCTTTTTGGATTCCAACTTTACTCAGTTCCATAGCGCAGTAATATTCTACATATTTATAATCTTGGTTTGCATTGAATGACAGACAAAAAATCTATGGTGATAAAAACAGAATATTTTTCTTGTGATGAGAAGAACAATATTTTGCTATTAGAAGACACAACAGCAACAAAAATGAAAAAAAGGAGAAAACTTATTTAAATGTCATTCATGATATCATATATTTAAAATCTAAAGAGAACATTCATGGTAAGTTCCAAGAATAGAATAGAATAGAATAGAATAGAATAGAATAGAATAGAATAGAATAGAATAGAATAGAATAGAATAATAGAGTTGGAAGGGACCTTGGAGGTCTTCTAGTCCAACCCCCTACTTAGGCAGGAAACCCTACACCACTTCACTGCTAAATGATAAGGTAAGTTCTTTCTTTATATACTTTACATTTTAGAAAAAGAAAGAGCCATTTCTCAACTTCTTAGACAACTTTAACATTTGAAATTTTAATATATTTGTCAATTTCATCAACATAAAGAGATTAAACAGCAGCAAACAGTAGAACTGGGCTTTCTTATGTAATCAAAAGACGGTAATCTTTTATAATAATTCAATTGGTTTCTAAGAGACTATCTGATGGCAAGATACAATCTGTGGACATTTCAAAATATGCTAATTACACAATTATTGCAGATGGGTATGAATTTTAAAATTATTAAGGTCAGGCACCCAGAAATGCATACCACCTCTACTGTCCTTATCTTTTAACAATATCAAACAGAAAATCATTTTTATGTTCTTAAAATGATAAGTAAAGTTCAAGTATAAATTCAGAATTTATATTCTGTTGAAGTGTTTCAATTAAAAGATACATGACAAAGTGGGCTATGTATACAAGAGTGAAGTCTAACACCCTTATTTGCTTCTTTCTTTCTTTTGCCTTTCTTCCTCTATCTTTTTCAGCATATTTTCACTTTATTAGTGCCTTTAATGCAAAATGTTAATGCAAATGCTTTGAAAGCATGTGTAAAACATAAAACAGCATGCAAGTAGGGATCTATTCTGTGGAAAATGTCCAGATATTTTTTTAAATATCTGGACATTAATTAATTTAATTAATCCAGATCTAGACTACTGTGACCATTTTGTTGATTTTTGTGTGTAAAAAACTTGATACAATCTCAGAAATTCTTGTCCATAATTTTCTTTTCAATAATAATTTGGATGACTTTCAGTAGATAAGATGAAATTGCATATCATCAATATGAGTTTATTTGCAAAGTCTTTAAAATGTGCTTGGGAGTATACAGGAGGATGTACGTAGTCTCTCTCTACAATACATTAAACCAATTGCATTGTTTCTATGATCACATGGCAGCTGTGGAAGGCTGCTGCATGAATCTAGCACGAATCCTAGAAAAGTTACCTCTGCTTTAAAGGTTTTACAGACAAGAGTTATACTTCTGTTCCTTGACAAAGCAGTTTGGGGAGATTAAATCCAAAGTGCTGTTCAGTGCTATTCTAGTAATCAACCGCTTTATGTGCCTTCTATCTCTTGTATTGGAGTTTTGATTACCCACCATCAGTTATTTTATATGCATGCATTTATTTTGTGCATTGGTTTTATTCTAGCTATTTCACATTTCATATTCACTGCTCTTGTGTTAGTATTTATCTCAGTTTACTATAATAAACATTAATATATTTATTATGACTTCATCTTTTGTGGGTTAGATTAGAAGATAAATGGAAAATTTTAACATGTAACAAAGGTTACATTTCTACTATTACAAGTCCTTTTTCAATTACAAGTTTCTAGCTCTTAAACAGAATTAAAGGGCTACTCTGATAAAAATTGCATTTAAAAAAAGCAAAATAATCTAATTTGACCTATTGCCTTGGTCTCCTTCCTGCATGATCCTAGTCTATAAAGTGGAGAGTATGAATTTGTCTTCGTCTGATACGTGTATGAAACCACAATAAATTAGGAAAGTTAGATATATATTTGGTATATTTATCATTTTTAAAATAAACCATCCTTCACTATAATTAACTAACCCAGCCTATTGGTAACTGTGATAACTGTGGCATTCAGTTGGAAAACAGGATAATTTTTCCTTTTGAAGGTACTTAAAAGTAGCGTGGAATACTTCTTGCTACACCAGTTGATTTCACAATTTTAATCTTTCTTTCTTTGATATTTTGTGTCCTATGATTTCTTTTTGGAAATCTTCCTATATTTTATGCCTACATGACTTCAATTCAAGTTGATGATGGGCTTTATGTGATGAAGACAACTTAATCAATAATGTCAAGATGCAGATGGATTTTTTTTGGTCACCTTGCACCCTTTCCTGACACTTGTCATGACCAAAACAGGATTCTGGATTCCATAGTACTGAAGTAGCTTTAATAGTATATTTCTTTCTTGAGATACAACTCATATCAATAAAGGCATCATTCATAGACAAAGACTGCATATCAGTATTTCTTTCCATTTTAATATTGTCCAGTAAAGAATTTAAATTAAGAAAAAAATATTGAAGACTCTATTCCTACTGAGAAATTTTAAGAATATCTCTAGCCATTTTCCCTGAAAAATTGTTGAAATTTCTGTCTGAATTTTGTGTGTGTGTGTGTATGTACAGTATGCATGTATGTGTGTGTGTATATATATATGTGTGTGTATATATTATATATATATAATGTGTGTGTATACTGTATACTGTATACTGTATATATATATATATATATATATATATATATATATATATATGTATGTATGTATGTATGTATGTATGTATGTATGTATGTATGTATGTATGTATATGTATATGTATATTGTATATTGTATACTGTATACTGTATACTGTATACTGTATATATATATATATATATATATATATATATATATATATATATATATATATATATATATGTATATGTATATGTATATATATATGTATATATATATGTATGTATATATATATAAATATGTGTGTGTGTGTGTGTGTGTGTGTGTGTGTATTAGAATGAATATTCATATTCATTCATATTATTTTATTCATCAATACTAAAAAGCCACCCCAAGCTTTCCATAAGGGCAGAACTTTTTTCCTTTCCTTTCTTTTTGTCTTTCTTTTCTTTTTTTTTAATAATTGTGTTAACCACTACCAACATTTTGTTATGTCCCCATTCTATCACATGAACCTTCAACATATATTTATTTCACATGGAAATAAGATATCAGTGTATTTCTTTATGAAGAGATTTTCTGAGGTAAGCTGGAAATATTTCAAACTGATCATGTCTTTAAGAACTGTTAACTAACTGAATTTTAATTTAATAAATTTTTAGACAATGTTAATTTTCTTTGCAAAATATTGTAAATTGTCTGTGTCCTGGTTGCTGGGTTACTGCTGATGTTTTCTGGTGACAGATTGCAATAATCTTTTTACGTATTTCACATAAGTAAGTCTCTATGTCTCCTTCTAAATTATTCACCTGAAATTTTAATTCCCTCAGAATTGAAAGGCTAATCAAAATCCAGTGCTGACTTTCTTGTCTGAAATTGAGAATAAATATTTTTGCATAAGAATAGGCTATAATTTGTGGGTCTTTGCAGAGAGGCTTGGGAGGAAAAAAGAAGAAGACATTGCTGTTGTAAGAGTCACTTCCAGCTAATACAGAAACAAAACAAAAAAAGATTACTTTAACACATACAAGACAGTACTTGTAGACTTGAAATGCCCAAAGAACTTTTGGAAAATCCATTTGGAAGCTTGGAATTGCCTAATTTAATTTTCCTTTTCTTTTAGATACTAAACCTCTTACTAAAATGGATAATATGTCATCTCCTTCCAACTTTCTGCTCCTTCAATTTTCAGCAGTCTGGGAATTACAGATTCTCCACTTTCTTCTGTTCCTGATATTGTATCTGGCAATTGTCTTAGGGAATGTCGTGATTATTTCTGCTGTTATTTTTGATCATCACCTTCACACTCCCATGTATTTCTTCCTGATGAACTTGGCTATTCAGGACCTTGGCTCTGTTTCTACTATTATTCCCAAATCCATGGGCAATTCTTTCATGAACTCTAGAAACATTTCTTACTCTGGATGTGTGGGTCAGGTTTTCTGTTTTGTATCCTTTGTTGAATCTGATTTCTTCCTCCTCACAGTCATGGCATATGATCGTTACGTTGCCATTTGCCATCCGCTGCACTATGGGATGGTGATGAATAGACAAGCTTGTGCACAAATGGTGCTTTGTGCTTGGCTAATGGGAATTTTCAACGGAGCAATGAATACTACAGGCACATTTGCAGTCCCTTTTTGCTCCAATGTTGTTGATCAGTTCTACTGTGAAATCCCACAGTTACTCAGGCTATCTTGCTCTGATTCATACCAACCCGAACTTACAATTCTGGCAATCAATATTATGATAGAGGGAGCTTGCTGTGTCTTCATCATCATAACATATGTGCTGATCATTACAACAGTGCTAAGAATCCCTTCTGTTCATGGAAGACAAAAAGCCTTTGCAACTTGCCTTCCACACCTCACTGTCTTTTCCATATTGATATCCACTGGGTGGTTTGCTTACTTAAAACCACCTTCTAATATTCCATCTAGTTTGAATTTGGCACTGACTATGATATATACCTTTGTCCCACCTCTGCTGAATCCAGTGATCTATAGCATGAGAAACAAAGAGCTCACAGCTGCCCTCACAAAATTATTTCTTTCAGCATGTTCTTCTATATAAACCTGTTTTAATGTTTTCATATCACAGTGAGTTTTGCATTGACTTAATCACTTTCATATACTGTATTTTAAAGAGATTAAAGATATTTTAAATAGGATATCACCAAAATTTAGGCAAAGCCATGTTCCAGAAAGGATTTAAAATTAATATAAGGTTGAAACTTGAAAATTTGCCTATCTTCTGAACTGGGAAAAATATTAAATGTCCTAATTAAACACACTAATTATAAAAAAGGTAGTCTTCTAATGTATTTGTTTGTTCCCAATGTTTTGGAAATGCAAAGTTGAATTTTTTTAACTTTTGACTCCTCAACTCTATTTAATATACTTTATTCTCCTCCTCCTCCTCCTCTTCCTCCTCCTCCTCTTTCCTAGTCTATACTCATGGTATACCGAGGTAGTCCTTCATTCAAATATAGTTACTTACTTACAACTATAAATGACATAGATAATAAAGAAAATACATTTGATTATGTAGTGGAAGTACAGGTAATTATTTATTAAGCATCACCAACAATTGCTTAGTTTTTTAAAGATAACATAAGATTATATAGGTAATTCCTGGAATATGACTTGGAATTTCTTTTTAAAAACTCTTCTTTATATTGAGCTGTTTGCACAGACTCTACTACAGCACCTTACATGCAAAACTGAAGTATTTAGCCAAGGAAAAACAAACAAAAAACAATTATGCATACAAATACAGAGAGTTTACTTCTGGAAGTGAAATCAGTATAGATATCTTATGCAACAATCAAAGCATTATTTGTTCTATAGATTAAAGGAAGTATGAACAAATCTCTAACCACATTTTCCCACACCTACATAGACTTAAGACTGCTAAAGCAAACTAAGCTCCTGAGAAATGGGTGCCCTGAGGAATATTACAAAATTAAACAAAGATAAACCTTTGTTTTTATCTAGCATTCTTATATTAAAAGAAATTGAAGAGCATTTCATTTCATCTTGAATACTGCCACAGGTACATGAGAAAAGTATCTGAGATTTGACCTTCTATTGCAAGCTCTGAAATCTAAAAAGCTGAATGGAAAATAAATCTAGAGTCAATGAATTCTTTCTGCATGGATTCCCTGATACTGAGAAGCTACGTATAGTCCACGTTATTGTTTTTTTAATAATTTATTTAGTAGCTCTCATTGAAAACCTCATCATCATCACTGTCATTGTTTATAGCCATCAGTTGCATTCACCCATGTATTTTTTCCTAGTCAATCTATCCTTGCAAGATTTTGGCTCCATCTCTGTCACAGTTCCCAAGTCGATGACGAATTCCTTGATGAACACAGAAGGCATTTCTTACTCTGGATGTCTCTGCCAAGTTTTCTTCCTTGTTTTCTTCATCCTATCTCACTTCTTTCTCCTCAGTGTCATGGCCTATGATCGTTATGTAGCCATCTGTAACCCGCTGCATTATGAGACTATACTGAACAAAAAAGCCTGCATCAAAATGGTAACCAGTGTCTGGATGTGTGGGCTATCTTATTCAATGATCCATACAGGAAATTTGTTTACGGTGAAGTTCTGTTCAAGAATCATCAATCAGTTCTTTTGTGAAATCCCTCAGTTGCTCAAGATCTCTTGCTCTGACTCTTATGCTGCAGAAGAATGGATACTCATTCTAGGTTCTTCTTTAGGATTCACCCTTTTTGCTCTAATTGTATTTTCATATGTGAAAATTTTTCAAGCAGTTTTGAAAATCCCATCTACCCAAGGGAAGCAAAAGGCCTTCTCTACTTGCTTACCTCACCTCATAGTCATTTGTATTTTTCTGATAAGTGGTACCTTTGCATACCTGAAACCCATATCCAGCTCCCCATCAACATCAGACATCCTCATTTCTATGTTTTACTGTGTGCTGCCACCAGTCATGAATCCACTGATCTACAGCATGAGAAACACGGAACTCAAAATGGCAATCTGGAAACTGATCCTCAATATTTTTTCCAATACCTTGCCTGAAATTTGTCAGTTTTGTGTAGTGTAATAAAAGTTGTAATTTGTTTGGCCATTTTGTAATACCTTCAGTGGATGATTATACAAATACTAAACTTAACATTTCTTAAGCAAATCAATTGATAAATTAAATGAAACTGATTCAGTGTGTTAGGCTTTCTCTTTGTGATATTGATAAAAGTACAATTTTTTATGTAGCCTTGATGTTTGTTTGGAACATTGTTATACAAATGTGAGCAGCTTGCAATCAATAAAACTTTATCTAGTTAAAAAGAATTATTGTCACAGACCAATATCTAGAATTAGATCTCTGTGGTACAACTTAAAGAAATGCAGGTGAATGCTGTATGTGTTGTTGAACAATTTCATACCTCTGTTTCTTTAAAGATGAGATACATTCATTAATTATATATATATATATATATATATATATATATATATATATATATATATATATATATATATATATATATATATATATATATATATATATATATATATATATATATATATATATATATATATATATTTGTAAAAATAGGATAAATGTATGGAAATATACATCATGCTTTATCTATACATGAATTTTCTAAAATATAAATTTTACAATGGGCTTCTTAATTCTTTTTCTTTTAGGAAAGATACAATTTTCTCTTTCTTTCTTTCTTTCTTTCTTTCTTTCTTTCTTTCTTTCTTTCTTTCTTTCTTTCTTTCTTTCTTTTCCTTCCTTCCTTCCTTCCTTCCTTCCTTCCTTCCTTCCTTCCTTCCTTCCTTCCTTCCTTCCTTCCTTCCTTCCTTCCTTCCTTTTGGTTTAGGCTAGAAAGCAGAAGATTGTGAGTTCACGTCCTGCCTTAGCCATACAAAACAGCTGGGTGACATTGGACCACTCACTCTCTGTCCAGATAACCTGCCAGGATTGTTATTATGGGGAAAATAGGAGGTGGAGGGTATGTTGGATATGTTTACCACCTTGAATTACTTGTAAACAAACAAACAAATAAACAAATAATTAAATAAAGAAATAGTTTATGCCTGTCTAAAAAACATTATTAGAAAAAAAAGAGAGAACATGCTACAGCATGCATAGAAAGCAAGAAGCAAATTTTATATGCTTAACATTCTGTTTTTATAATAATGCCTTATGGTTGCATGCAACATATCACAGAAAGCTGTGAAGTTAACAGAAAATTTATAAAAGATTCTCTTTTCTGCTGCTGAAGTTTGATTGGAGGAAGGAATGAAATATTTTACCTACTGTATAGCAGACCTATTCATGTCTCCCTGAAATTGAAGTACTGAGTTTTATATTATACATTCATAAAAGGAATATATGAAAGCTAAGCTTATTGTGGATATAATGCAGTTTATAATAAATGATAAATCCCCAGAACTTTGGGTCACCATCCTATCAAACGTCCAGAGTTGTGCCATGCTTAGCTTGATTGTATCTATTGAAGATCACTATTGCATATCCCTACTTTAAAAGTTAGTGATACTACATTTCTATAAGCCCGATAATGTAAAATCACAGCTGCCAGTTCTTTAGCTGGTATTGGACTTTATTTGCATCAAGCTTTTCCCAAGTTCTTCTCAAGAACCTAGATAGTCATAATGCATCAGTGTAATATATGTGTGGATCCAAGCAAGGTGCTCTTTTGCAATTGATAGATGGAAATTTTGTCAAAATGTACGTTGTCTGGGACCCCCATGGTTAGTTTACGCCATAGTTTTCAACTACTATTTTAAAATCTTGATATTTTTGTCTTGTCTATTCTCTGTCTTGTGTTCTAATATATTTTGGTTCTGCATATCAATTATCCATACTTTCTTCTTTTGAGCCACAGTTTAAATCTGATGTATTATGAGCCAAGACTATCAGTTTACATTTGTAAATCCCACAATATTTTAACCTATATATTATTTTAAATATAAATATTTTCAACTACCTTTTCAATTATATGTTTCCACCAATTTTTCATGATTAGCATATAATTCTCATTCTTTTATAGTTTTCTTTGATAATATTTTCTACTTTATTTCAGTTCATTTCTTCCTAATAAATCTCTTTATAAAAAGATGAGAATTTCTGAAACAATATGTGTTTGTTTATGTATGTATGTATGTATGTATGTATGTATGTATGTATGTATGTATGTATGTATGTATGTAGAGATAGGAAATACTAAACAGGAATGTATACTGTGCTTACGGTACATAAATATATAATTTAAAATTTCTACAAATCTCACAGTGATTTTCATTCTGTCCAAAGAAAAATATCTAGCTTATCAGTACAATTATGAAAATATAAATCTTATTTTTTTCTCTTCATACATTTTACTTTCAAATTTTACTTTGAAGTTATTCCTCATCTTTATTCTCAGCAACTTTGCTTTAAGTGCCTGTATTGATGGCAATTCAGAATGAATATCTTCTTTTCATTATAGAATTTTGGATAAACTGGAGTCATATGGTCATTAAGGAAAACTGTTTAATATTAAAAATTATTTTAATATTTTAATATGCAATAGAGATAAAATGTGTAGTTTACTTTTAAACCATCAGGAAATGATGTGTGACTCTCTGCTGTTGCTCATTGCTCTGTAGCATCTTGTCACATCTACATGAAAGGGATACTCTGTTTTTTTTTAAGTTAACACGGAAGTCTGAGAGCACAATAGATAATCATAATATCCCACTAGCTTGTATGTTCTTGTAAGGAAAGGAGATATGCCAAGTTGACAAATAACATGAAGACAGAAAACAAAACAGATATTTTGGAACAACAATGGAAAGAGGAGAAATGGTGATGTAAAAGCCAGCAACCCAAAATTGATGTAGAAGCATTCCATCTTGTAAATTTACAAATTACGGGGGGTAGGGGGACTTTGGCTGGTAATCCTGAAACAGAATAGGTAATTTTAAGCTTCTAAAGGGGTTCGGTTTGAGGTAACCAAAAATCACCTGGAGTGTTCCATGTTTAATTCAAAGATTGCCAAAAGATTGCAGGTTTAAGAGTGACCCCAATTCTTGCAACATCAGAATTTTGATTAATCAAAAATGACTAATCATTTTTGATTAATTAGAGAGAGATAGGTGAAATCACATTCAAAGTTTTATGCTCAAAGAGGCTCAAATCCCAGATGCCAGCTAGTGCATCTATCTATTATATTTTTCTAAGTACGGCATAGAGCTAGAATATGCCAATAGACATAGAGCCAATTTGCTCTGGTAGTTAATGCACCAAGCTAGAATGCAGGAAACCATGAGTTCCAAACTTAGCCATGAAAGCCAGCTGTGTGAGCTTTGGCAAATTATTCTGTCTCAGCCCAAATCAAATTAAAGGAAGGTGAGTTGGATATTTTTGCCACCTTGAATTATTTATAAAAATAATAAAGGTGTGATACAAATAAACAAATAAACAAAAATATTGAAATAGTAATGTACAAAATCCCCGTAACAAAATGGCTGCCACTTTATAATAGACTTTATAATATCTGTGAGAGAAAAAGTTTTTTAAAAAACTGATTACCATTGATCACACATAAAGCTACTGGAGAATATCTTTCTATCTGCCCTATCTATCTATCTCCAGATATTTGCAACTATCTTCGTGATTTGAAAAACTTGGATTGATTTCAACATTAACTTTTTACTTTATTTCTATATTGTTTTGAGATATGTCACAGTGTTGAAGCAAACAACATATTAAATTAAAATGTTATCCAAGTCTGGTAATTTATTTTTAAGAGTTACCAGCCAGAAGTTATCATTGAGTATTATTCTATTTCCCAACCAACACCATTTTTTGTTTGTTTTGTTTCATTTAGAAACCCTAATTTTAACCCTCTATTTACTATAAACTGCAAAATTTGTATTCTGACTATTCCCTCAGAATCAATAGGATTCTGATAGTTCATTCACAAATTATGGAAACTTATTTCTTTTCTACTAATTGAATGAAAAATATTTAAACAAAGAAAATATGTAATAATAACAATAACAATAACAACAACAAAACAATAACAAAACAATAACAAAACAATAACAAAACAATAACAAACAATAACAAACAATAACAAAACAATAACAATAACAAAACAACAACAACAATAAAAATAACAATAAAAATAAAAAATAAAAAAATAAAAAAATAAAAAATAAAAATAATACAAAATAAAAATAAAAATAATAAAACAACTAAAAAACTAAAACTAAAACTAAAACTTAAACTTAAACTTAAACTATAATTTAAAAAATTAAAAAAACAATAAAAATAAAAAAAATCAAGAGGAACAAAAGATCAGCTGCTCATTGACAAAATGATACTAAAAATGCAAAATGAAGAAAAATGAACTTAAATATGGCGTGGATTGATTACAAGAAGGCATTTGACTCATTTCCCCACAGCTAGATTAACACCTGTCTGGAAAAGTTTGGAATCAGCAAAAATATCTGTACATTTTTTAAAGCAAATATGCAAAAAATGGAAAACAGTTCTAACAGCAAATGGGGAGAACATTGGTGAAGTCAACATCAGATGAGGAATCTTCCAGGGGGACTCACTTTCACCACTATTGTTCAACATCACATTAATTCCACTGACAATAATCCTACGAAACACAAAACTGAGATACCAAATCTCAAGCCAACATGGCAAGATAAACCATCTACTATACATGGATGACTTAAAAATGTATGCAAAAAACCCCACTGAACCTAAACCAATACTCAACACAGTTCAACTGTTCAGCAGTGACATCAAAATGAACTTTGGACTTGAAAAATTTGTTATATTATCCATGCGGCGAGAAAAAAAAAAGAAGGAATAGAACTGGGAAATCGAAGCATAATGAAAGCATTAGCAAAGGATGATGGTTACAAATACCTAGGCATATTGGAAGCAGATAACATCTTATAAATATTCATGTTTAATGAATAAAAGAGATAATAATAGAAAGATTCATATGATCTGCAGTACACCAGGATAAAACCAGGACCAGGACAAAAAAAAAGTCAAGGTAGAAGATTTGTCCATGTAATCAAAGTCCCATACTTTTTGTACGTGTGTTGTAAGCATTATCTTGACATTTAAGAGACCCCTATGAGATGTTCCTTTTTAAATATCTGGTGAAATCATGATGCAGAAAATATTTCCTATAAAAATCACTAAAAGTGATTTTTCATTGCTAAATTCTGCCGCCGCCTCTCCTCCCCCTCTTCTCCCTCCAATTATCTTGTGCTACAATCAAAGCAGTCCGGAAGATGAGTACAATATTTGTTCTATAGATTAAAGCACATTATAGCCCTTGGGCCACATCTTTGCCTGTCCCTGTCTACCCCATGATGGCAGAGGCAGGGGTGGGGAACGGTGAAGAGAGATAGAGGCCAAAGTGGCGGCAGCAGGGCAGTGATGGGAGAGATGGTGCAGTGGTGGGAGCAGCAGGGGGTGGCAGAACAGAAGAGGGTGGCAGAACAGCAGAACATCGGGGGGGGAGAACAGCAGCCTTCCACAATAATCCCACTTTCTCATGTGGCCCTTTGGGAAATTAATTACTGACCTCTGGATTAAAGATAGAATGAACAAAGCTCTAATCACATTTCCCAACACCTACATGACTTTAAAAGTAAACTAGGCTCCTGAGAAATGCCCCTCCCTCTGAGGATCATTAAAAGCATCCCATACATAAAATTATTTTTACCTAGCACTCTAACATCAAAATAAATTGTTTGAAAAGCATTGAATATTGCCACAGATACACGAGAAAAGAGTGTGAGGGTTGCTCTCCTATTAGGGCTTTTTAGCTTTGAAGTTTAAAAAGCCAAATGGAAAATGAATCTGGAGTCAGTGAATTTCTTCTGCATGGATTTCCTGATACTGAGAAGCTATGGCTAGTCCATATTGTTCTTTTTTTAATAATTTATTTGGTAGCACTTATTGAAAATATCATCATCATCACTGTTATTGTTTATAGCCATCAGCTCCATTCACCCATGTATTTTTTTCTAGTCAATCTATCGTTGCAAGATCTTGGCTCCATCTCGGTCACCGTTCCCAAATCAATGCTGAATTCTTTGATGAACACAGAAGCCATTTCTTACTCTGGATGTCTCTGCCAGGTTTTCTTCCTTGTTTTCTTTATGATGTCTCACTTCTTTCTGCTGTGTGTCATGGCCTGTGATCGTTATGTAGCCATTTGCAACCCACTGCATTATGAGACTATAATGAGCAAAAAAGCCTGTATCCAAATGGCAACCAGTGTCTGGATGGGTGGACTGTCTTATTCTATGCTCCATACAGGAAATTTGTTTTCTGTGAAATTCTGTTCTAGAATCATCAATCAGTTCTTCTGTGAAATCCCTCAACTGCTCAAGATCTCTTGCTCTGACTCTTATGTTGCAGAAGAGTGGGTACTTATCTTGGGTTCTTGTTTTGCATTCATTCTTTTTGTTCTAATTGTGTTTTCATATGTGAGGATTTTTAAGGCAGTTTTGCAAATCCCATCTACCCAAGGGAAACAAAAGGCCTTCTCTACTTGCTTACCTCATCTCCTAGTCATTTGTCTGTTTCTGGTAAGTGGTAATTTTGCATACCTGAAACCCACATCTAGCTTCCCATCAACATCAGACATCCTGATTTCAACATTTTACTGTGTGGTGCCACCAATTTTGAATCCATTGATCTACAGCATGAGGAACAAGGAACTTAACATGGCATTCTGGAAGTTGATCTTCAAGTTTTTTCCCAATATCTGAAATATCCCCCCCCCCCAATTTTGTTTATTTTAATAAATGCTTTTAGTTATTGAATACAATGCTGGGCAGCTTATAACCAATAAACCTTAATTTAGATAAAGATTATCATTTTCTCAGAACAACAACCAGCATTAAATCTTTGTGAAATAACATAAAAAATACAGCAGAATGCTAATTGTGCTGTTAAATTTCATACTCCTTTTCCTTTAAAGGAGAAATGCATGCATCATTATTATTTATATTACATATTTATTGCAGAAATAATAGAAATGTATAGAATTGTAATGTTCCTGCCTATGTATAGATTGATCTAAATATAAATTTTATACAGGCTTGCTTAATTGCTATTTTATACAACAGATGCATTTTTACTGTAGCATTCCCATTAATTAAATCTGTATATCTATCTAGAGATACTATTAAATAAAAATAAAAAAGAAATGTATGCACCTACATGCAAAAAAAGCAAGAACCAAAGTTGCTTTCATGTATATATAACCTTCTCTTTGAAATTACTTAAGAAACCTAGCTTGTGGATTTAATATAGAACAGGCTTGATCTGGATAAACAATATTTATGAAGGAGTACTGATAAATTGCCAACCTTGTGTTGAAGAAAGTATTTGTTGAGCCAAAGATTTGTATTAATGCAAAGTATTATAAAACTTTTCCTTTAAAAACAATCAACATCGTAATTTGTATCATATAATAATGTGGAAAAAAATGTTTTGAGAATTTTCCTAGGACATGACTATAAAAATATACATCATCTAAATACATTAAGATAAGAAAATTAAATCTGTAATGATTTTATATCTTCAGGGACAAGATAGGAAACCAAAATGTGAAGGTAGAGATTTGCCCATTTAATAAGAATGCTATACTTTATTTTTTGTGTGGAAAACAATAACTTAACCTTTCAGAGTCCCCATTGAGTATCTCTGGCTTTATTTCTGGTAGCAACATGATGTATGCAGGTACTTCATTTCAAAAATATAAAAATGATTTTAAAATGCTTCCTCCTCCTCCTCCTTCTCTTCCTCCTCCATCCCCTTTCCCCCCTCTCCTCCTTATTATAACATGATGGTACTTCATACAAACATAAAAAACTATAACAGCACAGTTAATAAGTTAAACAAAATATTTTCATCACACAATGGAGATACATCTAATTATACACCGGCTGTTTTTAACAAATTCTTAGTTTTTATAAAATAAGCCAAAATCTGATGGATGTTTTCTGGAGGATTATTAGGAATTTCATGCTATAAATTTGCATTTTCATAACTATAGGATTTCCTACTTATTAAGGATGAAGTAGTCTTATTAATCTTATTGATTATTAGTATGAAATGCTAAATATTTTCATCCATATACAGTATAAACTTTCTGTATCACAGAGTAAAAACTGATTTGACAGTTTCTGTAGCTCATCTCCATATTAACAAATCTCAGTAAATCTTAACCTTTAGCATTAAATCCAATGGTACTGTCAAGTACAAGGGAAATCAGAATGTCCAGGCAGTTCAAATGATTATAAAGATTTATTGTAAGCTTAAGCTCTCTACAAGAATATGAACCACTAAGCAAATGGCCCAAGCAAATTGATGGTAGATAACACTTTAAGGAACTCAAGATAGGCTGGACTTAGGTCTCTTGTTGGCCTGAGAGGATTCATGACTGATGTCATGTTTGACCTCTCCCTTGGGCTCAGCCTGGTCATCTCTTATAGGAACCTGGATACTCATCATTAATTGGTTCCAGGAGGCATGATAAGTACAAAAAACTATGAGAACCAAGCTATTCCCCCCCATAAGGAATAGTGTAGTGAGTTGCAAGGCAGCTGATACTGACAAGTTCTAGCTTGTGTATCAAGTACCATACAAAGGACGAGTACTGGGATGAAATTTTCATGTCAAAATGTGTTGAGCACCAAATTCAATGAGCTTCAAAGTATTTGAGTACCAAGGTACTACTGTATGTGAAACATTGTGCACATTATACTATTTTTTATTCACCACAATTTTACCTTTGTAGTGGTCTGCTGGTGTGAATATACCAAATAATTACACATATCATTTGATGCCTAGGCTAGGCCTTCAGCTACTGTTAATGAATACCAGATAAGTCAAAAACAAGGACCCACACTCTTCATATTCTATATAAATGACTTTTGCAATCACATTACTAGCGACTGCATTCTCTTTGCCAATGATGTAAAACTCTTCAACACCACCGACAACACTGCTATCCTCCAAAAAGACCTTGACTTTGTGTCAGAATGGTCAAACATCTAGCAACTCCAAATCTCAACCAACAAATGCTCTGTCCTACACATTGGCAAAAAAAATCAGAACACTAAATACAAGCTGAATAGACAAGACCTTACAGACGACCCTCACTCTGTCAAAGACCTTGGAATACTCATATCAAATGACCTAAGTGCCAAAGCCCACTGCAACAACATCATCAAAAAGGCTTCAAGAGTTGTTAACCTAATCTTACATAGCTTCTTCTCCGGTAATATCACACTACTAACCAGAGCATACAAAACATTCGCCAGACCAATCCTCGAATACAGTTCATCTATCAAAACCCACACCGCATATCGGACATAAATACATTAGAAAGTGTCCAGAGATACTTTACAAGAAGAGTCCTCCACTCATCTACTTGCAACAGAATACCTTATGCAACCAGACTTGAAATCCTAGGCTTAGAAAGCTTAGAACTACATCGCCTTCGGCATGACCTAAGCATAGCTCATAAAATTATCTGCTACAATGTCCTTCCTGTCAATGACTACTTCAGCTTCAAGCACAACAATACACAAGCACATAACAGATACAAACTCAAAGTGAACTGCTCCAAACTTGACTGAAGAAAATACGACTTTAGCAACAGAGTAGTAAATGCCTGGAACTCACTACCTGACTCTGTGGTTTCGTCACCAAACCCCCAAAACTTTACCCTAAGACTGTCCACTGTTGACCTCACCCGATTCCTAAGAGGTCAGTAAGGGGCATGCATAAGTGCACCAGCGTGCCTACCATCCCTGTCCTAATGTTCTCTCTTTCAGTACCAATCTTATGTATATAAACAATGTTACATCTATGTATATTACCAACACGTACTTGACAAAATGAATAAATAAATAAAATAAATAAATAAATAAAAATAATAAAGGCTGCCCATATTTATGACCTCATTGGGAAAGAACTGTATGAGATGACCAGGCTGAGCCTGAGGGCAGGGTCAAATGCATGCATCATAAGTCTGGATGGTGATCATCATCAGTCCATATGCCCCTGAAAGAGACCTAAATACAGCTCCCCTTGAAGTCCTTTGACTCTTAGCTGACCATTAGCAATTCAAATTCTTGTATATAGGTTGCATGGAATAAACTTGCAGTACTTTTGAACTCTGTCCCAGCTAATAATAATAATAATAATAATAATAATAATAATAATAATAATAATAATAATAATAATAATAATAATAATAATAATAATAATAACAACAACAACAATAATAACAACAACAATAATAACAACAACAATAACAACAATAATAACAATAACAACAACAGAATTGGAAGGGACCTTGGAGGTATTCTAGTCCAACCCCCTGCCTAGGCAGGAAACCCTACACTACTTCAGACAAATGGTTATCCAACATCTTTTTAAAAACTTCCAGTGTTGGAGCATTCACAACTTCTGGAGGCAAGCTGTTCCACGGATTAATTGTCCTAACTGTCAGGAAATTTCTCCTTAGTTCTAAGTTACTTCTCTCCTTGTTTAGTTTCCACCCATTACTTCTTGTTCTATCTTCAGGTGCTTTGGAGAATAGTTTGACTCCCTCTTCTTTGTGGCAACCCCTGAGATATTGGAACACTGCTATCATGTCTCCCCTGATCCTTCTTTTCATTAAACTAGACATACCCAGTTCCTGCAACCGTTCTTCATATGTTTTAGCCTCCAGTCCTCTAATCATCTTTGTTGCTCTACTCTGCACTCTTTCTAGAATCTCAACATCCTTTTTACATCGTGGTGACCAAAACTGAATGCAGTATTCCAAGTGTGGCTCTACCAAGGCATTATAAAGTGGTATTAACACTTCGCGTGATCCTGATTCTATCCCTCTGTTAATGCAGCCTAGAACTGTGTTGGCTTTTTTGGCAGCTGTTGCACATTGCTGGCTCATATTTAAATGGTTGTCCACTAGGACTCCAAGATCCCTCTCACAGTTACTACTGTTGAGCAAGGTACCACATATACTGTACCTGTGCATTTTGTTTTTCTTGCCTAAATGTAGAACCTTATTTTTTTTACCATTGAATTTCATTTTGTTTGATAGTGCCCAATGTTCAAGTCTGTCAAGATACTTCTGTATCTTGAGCCTATCTTCTGGAGAGTTGGCTATTCCTGTGCCAGTTTGGTGTTATCTGCAAATTTGATGAATTGGGGAATCTATCCCCTCGTCCAAGACATTGATAAAGATGTTGAAGAGTACTGGACCTAAAACAGATCCTTGGGGTACTCCACTGCATACTTCCCTCCATGTAGATGCAGTTCCATTGAGCACTACACGTTGAGTGCGGTTGGTTAGCCAGTTTTGAATCCATCTGGTGGTGTTGTAACATCACTGTAACTTGGCTCATGCCAGAGGGAAAAGTTCTCTTCTCAGAAATATGTTCAGGAGGCTTAGGGTATGGCACCAGCAAAGGCCTCAGGGCAGGAGAGCAAGCATGGATGTTGTTATCCCAGAATGTATTCTGCCTTCATGCCACAAAAGTTTCTGGGTGTGAGTTTCTATTCCTAAAGCTGGGCTCAAGGGATTAGTTGGGACTGTTGCTGCTGTACCAGCCTGTGTGCTGCGTAACAACCTCCTTGCCTAAGCTATTGGAGGCCATTCAGTACAGGTGGTGGACTTCCATAGGCTTAAGTACCTTAGGGATTTCCATACACCATCCCTAGGTTTGGCCCTCAGATGGCCTGGGAAATAATGGCTACCATGGCAGCCATGGACCTATCCTAGGTCATCTAATGATGCAGGACAGTGGTCACACTCTGGGTGGTCACATACTGGGTATGATTTTCTTGTTAAAACAGTGGCAACATGAACTGGTGGGGGATTTGGGAATCAGACCTTGGGGAACCCATGGTCGGATCATGCCCTCATGGCTGTGAGATATTCCAGGCTGTCCCTCTCTGCAGGGAGGCAGGACTTATTTGAATGGTGTGCTCTCAGAAACTAATGGACCTCCTTGGATTCTAGAAAGAGCTGGGGATATCCTGGAGGTTCTCCTATGCAGCCTTGTGCTCACAGCTGGAATCATAAAGCAGCTGAGGCCCTGGATAGGATTGCACCTGTGAGATGTCTCCTGACCCATCACTCCCATGGATTACATGTCTGTGCAAAAAAATTGTTGAATAAAATGGATTTTAAAAATGATGGATAAAATCACTTGGGTCTGTTTTCAGTTTGAGTCCAAGGGTGGAACAGTTCCATTGGAGATTGTTGGAGAGTAGACTTACCTGATTATCTAGGAACAGTTTGATTCCTGTTAGAATTGAGCAAGTGGTCAAGGTCCTTAGGCTTCAAGGCAACTACTTGCTTGTTAGATATTTGCCCTCCTGGTTAGTGAAAGCCTTCTATGGGTCCAGGTGGTAATTAACACATTGCTGCAAAGGAGGGTGTTTCTGATACCATTTAAGGAGGAAGGTCCACCCCCTCCTCAAGAAACCATCATTTGACCCAACCTGGGTCAAAATTTTTATTCAATTTTCCACCTTTCCTTTCTAGGGAAGACAGTGGAAAAATGGTTGTCTTACAGCTCCAAAGAGTTTTGGATTAAAGAGATTATCTGGACCCCTTTAGGTCAGGTTTCAGGTCAGATTACTAAAGGGTTATAAATTGATTGATTGGTTGATTGATTGATTGATTGATAGATAAAGGGAAATGGGGACCCTTAATTGTTTCCTCTGAAAAATGTCAATACGAAGACAGGGAGATGCTTATTTCATGTTGTGATTTTCTCAGAATTTTTAATCACGGTGTATTTTGCTTATGATAGATCTCCATCTCTGATATATATCAGAGATGGGGACTTATCATAAGCAAAATACACAATGATTAAAAAATACAGAGAAAATCACAACATGAAATAGACAAGTGGACTATGCCTTTTTTCTCTCTTGAAAAGAAGGGATTGTTAGGAATGAGAGACCATCTCTATGTAACAATAATGAAGATAAGAATGCCAACCTGAATTGGAACATTAAAAAATTAGAGCTCCAATTTAAGTAAATTTTAAAACGAGTAAACATTTATGATTAAACAAATATATAGACCTCTATCTGCCTATCTACATACATACATAGCTTCAGAATGGTGATTCTCATCTTTTTACAGTTTTCTTTGATAACCTTTTCTGTTTTATTTCAGTTCATTTCTTACTAATGAATTTCTTTATACAAATAAGAAAATAGAATATATGGACATAAAAAAGCATGAATAAAACTCTAAACACATTTTCCCACATGGACTTACAGCTCTAAAATAAATTAGGCTATTGAGAAATAAGCCTCCAGAGGATAATGACAAATATCCTATAGATAAACCTCTGCTTTTAAACTAGCACTCCCGGGTTAAAGGAACTTCTTTGAATAGCATTTCATTCCCTCTTGACTATTGCCACGGATACATGAGAAACAGATCTTATGTTTGATCTCCTGTTACAAATTCTGAAGTCTAAAAAGAAGAATGGAAAATAAATCGAGTGTCAGTGAATTCCTTCTGCTTGGATTCCCTGATACTGAGGAGCTACGAATATTCCACGTCATTGTCTTTTTAATAATTTATATGGTAGCCCTCATTGAAAATCTCATCATCATCACTGTCATTGTTTATAGTCATCAGCTCCATTCACCCATGTATTTTTTTCTAGTCAATCTATCCTTGCAAGACCTTGGCTCCATCTCGGTCACAGTTCCAAAGTCGATGCTGAATGCCTTGATGAACACAGAAGGCATTTCTTACTCCGGATGTCTCTGCCAAGTTTTCTTCCTTGTTTTCTTCATGCTGTCTCATTTCTTTCTCCTGGGTGTCATGGCCTATGATCGTTATGTAGCCATCTGCAATCCATTGCATTATGAGATTATACTGAACAAAAAAGCCTGCATTCAAATGGCAACCA
The DNA here is from genome assembly GCA_023053685.1 of Diadophis punctatus similis. NCBI lineage: Eukaryota > Metazoa > Chordata > Lepidosauria > Squamata > Dipsadidae > Diadophis > Diadophis punctatus. The sequence goes on from JALIGW010000009.1 coordinate 2,474,371, forward strand.
GTGCATGGATGGGTGGCCTTTTCTATGCAATACTTTATACACGAAACTTATTTACAGTGAACTTCTGTTCCAGAATCATTAATCAGTTCTTTTGTGAAATCCCTCAGCTGCTCAAGATCTCTTGCTCTGACTCCTATGTTGCAGTAGTCTGGGCTCTAACCTTTGGTTCTATTTTAGCTTTTTTCTATTTTGCTCTAATTATTTTTTCTTATGTTCAGATCTTCAGAGCAGTGTTGAGGATCCGATCTACCCATGGAGAGTATAAGGCCTTCTCTACTTGCTTACCGCACCTCATAGTCATTTGTCTGTTTCTGATAAGTGGTAATTTTGCATACCTGAGACCCATATCTAGCTTACCTTCAACATCAGATATCCTGATTTCTATGTTTTACTGTGTAGTGCCACCAATCACGAATCCACTGATCTACAGTATGAGGAACAAAGAACTCAAAATGGCATTCAGGAAGCTGATAATCAATATTTCTTTCAAGAACCTGCCACAAATTTCTCAATTTGTTTAGTTTAATAAATACTTTAAATTGTTTGACCATTTAGATACAATAAGTAAAGCGATCCACCTTTTACTATGGATATCAATTGATAAATTAAGTGGAATTGAATTAGTATGTTAGACTTTATTCTTTTGAAATTGAGAAAACTGCAGTCCTGTTATGTAGCCTCGTTTTGGGTTGTTTTAAAACATTTGTTTTCAATTCTAGGCAGCTTACACTCTAAAAGCATTAGTCTAGTTAAAAATATTATTGTCTCAGATCAGCATCTAGGATTAAATCCTTGTGATACTACATAAAGTAATACAGCTGAATACTAACTCTGCTGTTAAATTTAATACACTTTTTTTCTAAAGGAGAAATGAATCCATATCTTATTATTTACATTACATAGTAGACATGAATGGGAAAAAATATCAGATTATATTGCTGTAGGTAGATACATTTCTTTAAATATAAATTTAATGCTGGCTTTCTTATTTCCTTGATATTAGTACAACAATTATGCAAATTTTCTTGTTTTCAATGGCAATTAAAACCAGCATATTATAAACCTAGACCATCAGTTTGTATTCAGAACCCCACAATATTTTAATCTGTTCTTTTTTATTACTTTTCAAATTATAGGTTTCCAGCAATTGTTTATTATTGGCATATGATCATTGTCATCTTTCTTTGATATTCTTAACCTTTTTAATTTCAGTTCATTTATATCTAATGAATCTTTTAAGAAAAGAAGAGAATTATCAGTCTGAAACAATATATGTCTATTGGTCGGTAGTCAGATACATAGACAACATAAATTTTCATTTTAAAAAAATCATTTATAGGATCAGCTGAGATAATATGCTATACAGAAATTTGTATGATGTTGATGGTACATAAATACATTATTTAAATATTCAGCAAACTACAGAGTGTAGTTATTTTATTTTGATCAAAAAACCAATGCGCATTTTATTGGTAAAAGTATGAAAATATGCATCCTACTTTTGCTCTTCATATATTTTATTTTTAGATTTTACTTTCACAATATTCCTTATCTTTGTCCTTTTGCTTTATATACTCAGGCTGATATCAAATAGAATTTAATTGCTTCCATCTCAATGGAATTTTTGTTTAATTGGAGTTATTTTACCAGTAAGGACCGGCTGTGTAAAATATGCTTTAAACTATGGGAACAACTTAAAATAATTTATTTATTTCATTTACTTTTTAAATGTGCAAAGGAGATACAAGGTGTGGAATAGCTGTGAATCAACAGAAAAGAAATGTGTGGCAGCCTGCAATTACACATTGATTTGTAACATTTGTCACATTACACCCAAGCCTGAGATCACAATGAATAATAATCTTTCCTCTCACCTTCCCTTTCCTGTAAAGAAAGGAGATACACAGAGTTGACAAAGAAGATTGACTGTGAAGAAAATAAAAGAGACATTTTGTCAAACAACAATGCAAAAGGGGGAACAGAAGTATTAAGAGTCAGCAACCTAAAATGTAGACAGCTTTGGTTCTTGTAAATTTGGAAATTAGGGAAAGAAGGAAAGAAGCACATTGGCTGGTGATCCTGAAAAGGAATGGGTTTAAGCTGCTAAACAGATTTGGTTTGAGGGATTTGAAGTCACCTGGAATGATCCAGGTTGAGTTTCAGGGAAGAGGGCCACTCAAGTGCCAGGTGGTCAGTTGTAACCAGTGAGGCTCTGGGTGCTGAACTGACCCCTGGACAAGTGACCACTCTGTCAGGGGGATGGGAAACCGACCGAGAAACCAGGTCGGCATACCAGGCTCTCCTGGGCCAGTGAGGGGCCAGGAGGATCACCTCGGTCCTCTCCTCCAGCAGCTTCCTGATCACCTGGGGGATGATGGGTATGGGAGGGGACGCATATAGCAGCCCCTGGGGCCAGATGCAGTGAAGAGCATCCGTTTCCTCCACCCCTGGGGCTCGGTACCTGGATAGGAACCTGGGCAGTTGAGAGTTCCCCGGGGTGGCGAGCAGGTCCATGACTGGCAGACCGAAGTGACCCACCAGCCGCTGGAAGAAGTCTGGGTGGAGGCTCCACTCCGCCAGTTCGATCTGGTTGGCAGCTCAGCCAGTCCGCTCTGGTATTGCTGACCCCAGAGATGTGCTCCGCAGAGCGCAACATCAGGTTCCGTTCCGCCAAGAGTCCTAACTGCATGGCCTCTGTCATAAGTTGCCTGGACATGGTCCCCCCTTGTCTGTTTATGTGGGCCTTGGTGGCCACATTATCCGTGAGGACCCATACATGGTTGTTCACCAGGAGAGGCCTGAAGTGCTGTAGGGCAAGAAGGACAGCTCGTAATTCTAGGAGGTTTATGCTCAGGGCCGCCTCTGTCTGAGACCAGGTGCCCTGGGCCACCTGAGACCCTGTGTGGGGCCCCCAACCCAGCATGCTGGTGTCCGTAGTGACAGTGATCTGACATGGAGGCAGAAAACAAGTGCCCCTGTGGACCGCTGTTGTTGTCCACCATCGGAGCGACTCTCTCACCTGAATCGGGAGCCTCACCTTTGCTGGGGAGGTGGCGTATCCGAGATGCTGAAAAGGGAGGAGAAACCATTGAAGGTCCCTGGAGTGTAAGTGAGCCCCCGGGGTAATGTGGATGGCAGAGATCATCTTGCCCAGGAGGGAGGGCAACAGGTTCAGTGGAGCCAAAGTTTGGCGCAGAACTAGCTGTGCTAAGTCCAATAGACTGTCTCTCCATTCCTGGGACAGGTACACCTTACACTCCAGTGAGTCAATAATGGCCCCCAGATGAACGATTCTGGTGGAGGGAATGAGTTGGCGCTTGGTCCGATTGACCAAGAAACCATGATGAGTGAGGGTAGTGAGCACCATCTGGACATCTCTCTCAGCCTGAGAAGGAGAGGCAGAGGAGATTAGGATGTCATCCAGGTAGCACTGGACCCTGATGGGAATAGACCATAGGTGGGCATTCAGGGAAGCCAGGACCTTGGTGAATACCCTTGGTGCCGAGGATAGGCCGAATGGAAGTGCCCCATATTTATAATGCACCCCTGCATAGCACAACCATAAGTATTGGCGGTGAGATGGCTGAATTGGGATATGGAAGTAAGCCTCCGAGAGATCTATGGATGTGAGTAGATCTCCCTTCTGAACACTTGCCAGAATTGATTGCAGGGTGTGCATTTTGAATTTTTTATGGATGACATACCTGTTGAGATGCTTGAGGTCCAAGATGGCTCTCAAGGTACCGAGGATTTGGTACTACAAACAATATGGAGTAGAAGCCCTGCCCCTGTTGGTCCTCAGGCACCTGGTGGATGGCTCGAATGTCCAGGAGGTGCTGGATGGCCTGATTCATGAGGACTTGTTTTGCAGAATTCGATGACAAGGGGCAGCAGAGAAGAACCTTGGGGGGTGGGGCTGGAAATGAATTCAAGTGAGAGCGCTGAAGCCAGGGCCTCACAAACCCATGCGTCGTTGGTGATTTCCTCCCATCGACTGGCATAGGGAGCCAGGCGACCCCCTATGGGAGGATCGGTCGGAGGTTACTTGTTCCGGCGGAAAGGGCGACCACCGGCCCCTCTAAAGGGCCGTATGAATTGGTTACCCCTGAAGGGTTGACCCGAAGAGAATCTCTGACGGGAACTGTATTGCCCTTGGCTATGCCCCTGATACTGTCCCTAGTAGTTACCCTGATGTCTATTGGAAGAATGGAAGGCCCCCCTGGAAGCCCTCCTGGGGAAGGGGGTGGCACGGAAAGGGGCTTTCTGGGTGGCTGAGGGAAGGACCTTGTGCTTGTCCTTAGTCTCAATCAGGATGGGATTCAGGGCCTCACCAAACAAGGACTGCCCGGTGATCGGGGCAGAGGCTAATTTCCGCTTGTACCACATGTCAGTTGGCCAGCTGCGAAGCCAGGCCATCCAGCGCGTCAGCACCGTGGACCCCATTGACCTAGCTTGGACATCCACTTGAGCTGCTGATGGTTGAGCAGCAGGTTGATTTTGGCTTGTGGATGGAGCTATCTGGAGTATGGGGCTGTCTGGTTCCAAATGCCAGTGGGAGCTAATGAGAATTCCCTGGCATCCAGGGAACTCCCGTCCCCTAGGTTCCCCTTCCTAGGGGATGCTAGGTAGGAATGAGTAGGGTAGAGTACTCTGGATTGGGTAATTTCCTTTGTAAAAGGCATCATTTTAAAAATCAACTCCAATTTACAAATCATGTTCTCTTTGTTTTAAAGTTCAGTTCATGAAAAAACTGATATTTTCAAATATTGGAAAAAATTGATAGTTTGGATATAGTTCCAATTATTCTGGTCTCATAGACTCCAGAAAAAAGCTTGGTTTTAAACTGTTACTGGAGTGAGTGCTCACTAGGCTCATTTGTTCCTTTTATGTGAGATCAGTAACTTACTACTTCTAAATTCTGCTGAAAGCCCTTGTTCAAGCCATTTTTAAAATATAGATAGAATCTTCATTCTAATTTGATATGTTTAGCTTGTTATTGTCATATATGAATACCTGAACATGCTTTAACAGGTACTCCTGAGGCAGACCTACAGACAGCTAGTCTGAATTTTTGTCAGCTCAATTCAAATAACAGTATCCATATTTATCTAAGGCCTCTGCCAGCAGGGTAGGCCTCAGAAAGGCCTGGGTAAATTAGTAGGTCCAAACAGTCACTTAAAATTGCCACCACCCTTAAATGAGGCCAACAAGATGGCATTTGCCCTTAGTTGGTCTTTCAACATGGCCGCTGCCCATATTAGGCCTTAAAAATGGCCGCCGGCAAGAAAGTCATCCAAAATGGCCACCGCCCTTGATGTGGCTTCAAAATGGTCTCTGCCCACTTTTGGTATTTGAAACAAAATGGCCACGCCCTTAGTGCCTTCAATTCTGAGGGCAATCAAAATGGCTGCCACCTTGTGGGAGGCTTCAAGATGGACACCCGCACTCTCAAAGGCTGCCTGCACACTTACCAGGCTGAAGACAAGCAGAGCAATGCAGAGAAGCTCAAATGGAAGCAGACGGCCCAGGCACCAGAGACAGGTACAGACAGGGCCTTGGATCAAAGGAGCCTTGCCAGATTGCTGGCTCTTGTCAGCCATTGCACAGAAGGCAAGTTAAATACAGGAGGCCTCAAAAGAAAAAAGAATTTTTTTTGAAGTGGGCAATCCTGTGTAATTCAAAATGGCAGCCACCCACGAGGCACTCCTAAAATGGCTAACTGTCTCCTGAGGCAATTAGTTCCAGCTGAGGAGAAAAGAGTCTGCTAAGGCCTAGCCACTAACTGTCAGTTTCTGAGTCCCCTGGAGCAGACTGACTGATTTCTGAAGTTTCAAGCAAAAAAGAGGGAACAAGCCCTCAGCAAGCAGCATCCAGATTGCCAGCTTCCTCTGCATGCAGGCACAAGACACGGAGCAAAAAAGGAACCAGCAAAAATATTGCTTTCAGCTCAGCTTGGCTCGACATTGCTTGCCAGGCAATGGGCAATTCAGCAAGGAGAGGGAATGGCTCCCTTTAAGATTAGCAAGCTCGCCCTGCAGCTCTCAGATTGCAATGTATTTTGGCCCTCCTGAGCTGCGCAGCTCGCTCCCTGAGGGCACTCACAGAAAATAAGATCCATAAAATCCATATATTGGCCCCTTGGGATTGGAGCACTAAATGTTGGGCCACTTATTTTGTGCTTTGGAGACAGAGAAAAGGCCGATTTTCATTCTGGAGGGCATATGACAGTAATCAAAGGTTTCGTATTGTGTCAGTCATGCCCAAGGCCTGCGCAAATCTGTCACGAGGCAGTGAGTGGATCTTTTCCTCACACGGCCATCCAATGGTAATCGGCAAATTACTTGCCAGCCTTGTGCAGAGCCCAATTTTGAACAGTGACAGAGGTCACCGTTGTCCCAGGTGGTCAAATTAGGGACAGTTCCCATTCCCTCCACAGCTGGCCTATAGAATATCGATTGGTATAGAATAGAATTTAGAGTCTCTCAATTGGGCCTTTGGCTGGAGGGGCGAGCAGCAGCCAGCCCAAAGGCCTGGCTGCCAACTCCCAAGTTAGAGATCGATGGTACTTGGGGGGCTTGTTCAGGGAACTTACAATTCAGATGGAATCAATATGTTGAAGTTTGTTCTGATGGTTTTTGAAGTGAAAGACACTAGTCCTTGGCTCGGACTGAGCCAAAAGAGGGGGAACTAGGCCCTAGACCCTAGGGCCGTGATGGCGAACCTATGGCACGGGTGCCACAGGTGGCACGCGGATCCATATCTGCTGGCACGCGAGCTGTTGCCCTAGCTCAGGTCCAGCGTGCATGTGGGCGCCCGCCAGCTGATTTTTGGCTCACACGGAGGCTCTGGGAGGGAGTTTTGGGCCTCCAGAGGGCCTCCAGGGTGGCAGGGGAGGGCGTTTTTGCCCTCCCCAAGCTCCAAGAAAGCCTCTGGAGCCTGGGGAGGACAAAATATGGGCCTATCGGATCCACCGGAAGTCAGGAAATGGGGGAGCAGGGGTGCGTGGGGGAGCATTGAATATTGGTGTGGGCATGCGCACGCGTGCGATAGCGCATGTGTGCACTATTTCGGCACCCAAGGAAAAAAAGGTTCGCCATCACTGCTCTAGGGCCTAGAGCCACTATTTATACTTTTTCCAGACTCAGTCCTGATTGGCTAGAAGGCTGTGCCAAACCCAATCTTGGCGGCTAGCTCCACCCACTATGGAGAATGTTTCTCCCTGTGTTTGTGAATGTGTTTAAAAGTAATAAGCATAACATTATTTATTCATCATATTTGTAGACATTTTTGGACATAATTTATTCTTCTGAGGATGTAAAACCTCTGTTAGCTTGTTTATTATTTATTAACTTTTATGCTGCATTTATCACTGATGTAACTCTAGACTGTTTATATTACAGGGATAAACTGAATATACAGTATATTATAATAGTCTATAATAGTCTTCCTTCATTTTCATTTATCAGCAAAAAATGTTTATACACACACACACACACACACACACACACACACACACACACACACACACACACACACACAACTAGAGCCTGAAAATGATGATAAGTACAGATTTATCATAATTATAAAAATGCAAAATTTACTATTAAGGAGGAGGTCACTTCATTCTGTTACAGATTCCACTGAAAGAGCCAAGATTTATTTCATCTGACAAATCATAACAGCGTTGGGATCTCAAGAGGAGAGAGAACCGTGTAAAGGGAATCTTAACCCCTTTGTGAAAAATATGTTTCTTTATTGCCTCCCTTCCCCCAGATTCATTCCTTGATTTTTAAACAAGAACTATCCATGAAATGAACTTTGATTATTCTCTTCATTGCCTCCAACCAAAGTTAAATACTCTGTTACAGGTTAGGCATACATTATTCCATCACTTTTTTTTAAAGAGAGAACACGTTAAAAGGTAAGGTGGGATAATATATGAATTAGGGTTAGGATTAGGGTTAGAATCAGGGTTAGGGTTAAATTATTTCAAACAACTAAAAATATGACTCTTACTTCAAAGATTATTTCATTTCCAATGGCAGAATAAAATCATTTCAAATGATTTTGTTTATCACCAGGAAGAATTTAGAAAATTGGACATTAAAAACTTTGTGATTTAGACTTGTGATTTTTTTTTTATCTTTCTTCCTGGGTAGTGGGAGAATAGAACTCCTACAACATTTTTAGGTCACTGATGCAAGAAATTGTAGGAGTCAATAACGTTATAGTAATGGCTCTTGTGATATAAGCAATATTTTAACTGTAGTAAGGGTCCAAATAACTTACTCATTGAGAGGAAATGGGGGCATTGAGATATTTCCTTTCTGGAAAAAAAAATCCTAGTGGGGGAAAATATGAAAAATATGAAAATAGAGAGAGACCCAAAGGTGCTTTTTTGAAAAGCAACTGTTTTGCCTGAAGTCATTTCACTTCTCATCCAAGAAGCTTCTTCAGTTCACAATGATGAACTGGATGACTTAGAATCTCCATAGACAAAGAGAGAGAAAGAGTGTGTATGCATGTATGTACACACTCACTTACTCACACACATATACCCTTATGTGTGTGTGTATATATATATATATATATATATATATATATATATATATATAGATAGATAGATAGATAGATAGATAGATAGATAGATAGATAGATAGATAGATAGATAGATAGATAGATAGATAGATAGATAGATAGATAGATAGATAGATAGATAGATAGATAGATAGATAGATAGATAGATAGATAGATAGATAGATATAGATATAGATATAGATATAGATAGATATAGATATAGATATAGATATAGATAGATAGATAGATAGATAGATAGATAGATAGATAGATAGATAGATAGATAGATAGATAGATAGATATAGATATAGATATAGATATAGATATAGATATAGATATAGATATAGATATAGATGTAGATATACACATACATAAAAACAAAACATACACACATAAGACACACATATACACATATACATATATGCATAAAGAGAGATGATTATTTCAAGCTTGCACACCACTCCAGTAAATTAATAAGATCTTATGAAAGTTTTATGCATGTCTGGCAGTTATTGCTAAAATTAAATTTGACAACAGTTTCCAAATATAAAGGCTACATAATGACAGATTCATAGCTACACAAAAATGAACAAGATATTCTTAGAAGAATCTCAGAAAAGTAACAGCTTTGATAAAGCATTTTTAATTTCTTTATTTCTCAAGCTATAAATCAATGGATTTAGCAGAGGTGGAATAATGGAGTATATTATAGTTATTGCCAAATCCAGGTGGGAAGGTTTCTGAGGTGGGGTTCTAAGATAAGAAAAACTGGCAATAGTTACAAATACAGAGAAAACAATGACATGAGGTAGACAGGTGGACAATGCCTTTTTCCTCACTTGAAGAGAAGGAATTCTCAAGACAGCAGAGAAGATCTGTATATAGGTAGCAATAATGAAGATAAGGATGCCAACCACAAATAGAGAACTAAAAACGAGGGCTCCGATTTCAGGTAGGAATAAATCAGAGCAAGCAAGTTTAAGCAACTGTGGGATTTCACAGAAGAACTGATTGACAACATTGGAACAGAAAGGTGATGCAAAAGTGCCACCAGTATGTAACCCACCATAGAGGAAACCAGCAATCCATACACTTCCAACCATTTGCTTGCAAGCTCTCCTATTCATTATCAGTTCATATTGCAAAGGGTTGCAAATGGCAACATAGCGATCATAGCCCATGACTGTAAGAAGGGCAACATCACATCCTACAAAGGAGATAAAAAAAAGAACTTGAGCAACACATCCAGAATAAGAAATGTATCTGTTGTTCAACACATAATTGATCATGATTTTTGGGATAAGAACGGAGACAGAAGCAATGTCCTGGATGGCCAAATTCATTAGAAAGAAGTACATGGGTGTGTGGAGATGGTAATCAAAAACCACTGCAGAGATGGTAAGAAGATTCCCTGTTAGGGTTGCTAAATATAAAGTCAGAAATAAACAGAAATGTGCAATTCGCAGTTCTCGGATTGCTGAGAATTCAAGGAGCAGAAATTCAGAGATGAATGATTGATTTGCCATTTCTTAAAATTAATTGCCAATAGCAAATGCATCACTGCAAGAAAACAAAAAGATAAATATTAAAATCACAACCTCTTATAAAATTACATTTGCATTTGAATGAGAACACTTCTGGTGATGGAGGGAGACATGAAAAAAGTTATAAAATGTGTATTGGAGGTTGGTTAGCAAAGAATGTTTTCAAGATTTTTATGCAGGCTGAGATAAATGTGTGAATAAGGAATATCTTAGCGACAAAACGACTAATAAAATAATTAACACTATTTTCTGGATCAGAAATTACATTGTTAAGAAGAAAAATTCTAGAATCTGTAACCTTCTTGATCTAACACAATCTTGTTGAGAAGTATTCTTTCAACTACACTAATGATGTAAACTGTACAGTATATGGGAAATATTATGTAATGTAAAAAAGAAATGAACTGAATTAAAATATATAAGAATATTTTAAAAACTATAAAGCAATGGCTATTATCATTCTGGAGTTCTGTATATGTTTATGTAACTAGGTAGATAACTACCTATCTGAATTTCTTTCTTCTTCTTTTTAATTTTTAAAAAGTTTTTTATTTATAAAACAGATAAAAAGACAAAACATACATTAAACATAAAAAACAAGTACATGACGAATCTTCATCTAGTATACATATTTACATTCCGCTGATTTTTACATCATTATTCGTCTTAAATTGCAAAAAGTAAGTCACAATTTTTCTTGACATCTCCACCATTTTAATTTTTAATCTTGGTTTTCCTTTTTCCCCATCATTGGTATAATGTATTCCAGGTTTCAAAGTATTCAGTTTTATCTTTTCCTTTCATTTCTACGGTTAGTCTGTCCATCTCTGCACATGATAATATTTTGTGTAAAATTTCTTCCTCTGTGGGTATATTTTTATTTTTCCAATTTTGAGCAAAAGTTAGTCTTGCGGCAGTCAATATATGTAACATTAGGTATACTATATTTTTGTCATATTTATCTATTGTTATCCCTAATAAAAAAAGCTCTGGTTTGAAGTCCAATTTTATTTTCAATATTTCTTGCAGCCATTGTTTGATTTTTGTCCATAATTCTCGTGTTTTGTGACATTCCCACCACATATGATAATATGTACCAGGTAATGTTTTACATTTCCAACAGATTGGTGAAAGATGTGTACCCATTTTGGCTAGCCTCATTGGTGGGAGGTCTATCTGAATTTCAATGCTAGAATGTACATGTGTACATAATCATAAATTTTCTCTGTTTTTTAATTTATTTCAGGCCTTTTTTCTTTATTTGTTTTTCATTGTAATTTAAATTTGTTATTTTGTGGGAAGGGAAGGGAATATTACCCTCCATTGAGGATAACAATCTTACTACTTAATTGTACTCTATAGAAGAATGTTTTGACATTCCATAATATTCTTACTCTGTCCAGAATTGCTTAGAGTCATCAGCAAAGCTACACAGTACAAAGCATTGGGCAGGAGACTCTCTTTGTTTGGTGATATTTGTTTGGCATGATAAATCCTATATATGTAGATTAGATATAACGTATGGCCTCAGCAGAGATAATAAAATAATCTACAGAAAAACTCTACACAATTATATCAGATATTAATGGTATATAAATACATTATTTAAATATTTTATAACCAATTGAGCACAAAGTTATTATCATTCTGTTCTAAGAACAATAACCAGTTTATCGGTAAAAATTTTAAACAAAAATCTTACTTTCTCTCTTCGTATATTTTATTTTCAGATGGAAAATTCTTCCCTAGCTTTGGCCCACTTCAAATCAATGTGTTCTTCTGCTTGATCATGAAGCCATATATGCTACACATAATCCTCTCCTCTCTTTTTCTCCTTCAAGCAATCAAAAGGCTTTTATGCATTTGTATATCAAGTGGTTACTATGGGACACATATTATTATAAATATAAGTGTTATGTTTGTCAGAACATGTTCCTAATAGTTCAACAGAACCCAAAACTTTATTCCTGGGGGATTCATTCAGAAAGTTAATGCAAATGAATAATGAGAGCAGAGAGAGAAATGTTTACTTTCTGGTTGATGTGTCTGCTAATTATAATCATCAAGTGACTATCTATAGTAGCTCAAAGATTGCAAAAAGATAAAATTGAACAAAAATGTCTCCTCAACCATCATCTTTCTAAAGTACCAAAAGCACTTAAAACATTAAAATGTACAAAGTAATACATTGTGATTTTCCCTAAAAAAATGTGTTTTTTAATATTTTTAACTCACATGTTCTGCACCACACACATAGCTTTGGATATAAATCTAGTGTTTTGCAAATGACTATGATTCTACAAAAGCCACATTGTGTCGGTGTGATAAATGCTCCATCCCTTTTATTTGTGCATTGCCACATCATATGACATTTCCCTCAGGGTACTTGAGGGATTGCCTTTTTTCCACTGCCTTTTTTTCTACCCATTCAACTAGATCAAATAGAATGGACATGCTGCAGATCTCATCAGCGAGAGAATGTCCTTTATGAGGACTAGAAGTCCACTTCTTTCTGCAGCAACACTTGCTTTGTGGAAACATCCTCCCTTTGGAGATTAGAATGGCCACAACACTATTAGCCTTCTTTAAAGCTTTAAAAACCTGGCTATGCTCCGGAGCCTAGGGTACTACATGTGTTAAAGGCCCCACTGCTGACTACCGGTATATTGTTAACAGGCCAGATATCTTGCTTTGTATGTACTCGGATATTTTTTGTTTTAATGTCTTTTGCTGTTTTTATTATTTTAAAATGTTTTTGAGATTTTAATTGTAATAAATTAATTTTGAATTGTGAGTCGCACAGAGCTGAGGTGTGCAGCTATAAAAATCAAATCAAATTAAATTAAATCATTAATTAATCAATCAATTAATTAAAAATATACAAAAGTCATGGAACCTGTGTGTGACATTTTTTATCATCATTGCTATGAAAGCTTTGGATCTTGCATATGGATCTTCTAGTCCAGTGATGGCGAACCTATGGCACGCGTGCCACAGGTGGCACGCGGAGCCATATCTGCCGGCACGCGAGCCATTGCCAACTCAGCTCCACTGTGCATGTGCGTGCCTGCCAGCTGATTTTTGGCTTGCACGGAGGCTCTGGGAGGGTGTTTTCGGCTTCTGGAGGGCCTCCGGGGGGATGGGGGAGGGCGTTTTTGCCCTCCCCATGCTCCAGGGAAGCCTCTGGAGCCTAGGGAGGGCGAAAAATGGGCCTACCGGGCCCACCAGAAGTTGGGAAATGGGCCATTTCCGGCCTCCAGAGGGCCTCTGGGGGGGTTTTGCCCTTCCCAGGCAATGAATTATGGGTGTTGGCACTCACGCATGTGCGATAGCACACGTGCATGCACTTTCAGCACCCGAGGAAAAAAAGGTTCGCCATCACTGTTCTAGTCAATTTCAGATGTTGATTTACCTTGGAAGCAGATGATGTAACTGGGGAAAAAAGCATAAAATTAGGTTCCTCCAATTTTCATGCAATATTTAATTTCAAACAAAAGAAAACAATTAGGTGATAGAAAATTTGCATTGAAAAAATTTAAAATTGTAAATATAAATTTATGTTTGAATGAGTACATATGGCTTTATATTACTTCAGAAAACTTAGCTTGTGTATTTAATACAAAAAAGACCTGGATAACAGTGCTGGTGAAAAGCCAACCTACAAGCCAAGAAATAGTTGTTTGGCAAAGGATTTTTATCCACCCAGTGCATTACCCAACTTTTTTGGGGGAAAGCAATAAGCATCCTGACTCATGTCATATATTAATGTGAAAAAATTGTTTATGAAGAAAATGAAGAAAGCCAAGTTTTTATTTGTAATGGAAAAAGACTTAAGAGATCATAACTTGGACCAACTGATTGGCTTTTCTGAAAAATATGGCTAAAATAAATTTAAAGCATTTTTAGTTAATATTAAAGGACTGAATAGTCCATTTAATAGTCCATTTAATATTTATCAATTTAAAATATATTAATAGATAGATGGCTAGATATAGCTGGGTGATAGAGATAGATAGATAGATAGATAGATAGATAGATAGATAGATAGATAGATAGATAGATAGATAGATAGATAGGTAGGTAGGTAGGTAGGTAGGTAGGTAGGTAGGTGGGTAGGTAGGTAGGTAGGTAGGTAGGTAGGTAGGTAGGTAGATAGATAGATAGATAGATAGATAGATAGATAGATAGATAGATAGATAGATAGATAGATAGATAGATGATAGATAGATAGATAGATAGATAGATAGATAGATAGATAGATAGATAGATAGATAGATAGATAGATGATTATAATCACACAAAATACAATAACAGTAAAATAGTAATGTTGTAAAATAAAATAACATAAATCATTATTAAGATGTAAAAAGGTTACAAGTTAAAGTCAAAGCTAATGCTAAGAACTTAATACTGCTGCAGAAAAGATAAGAAGATTCCCTATTATGGTCACTAAATATAAAATCAGAAATAAACAGAAATGTGCAATTTGCAGTTCTTGGATTACTGAGAATTCAAGGAGCAGAAATTGAGAGATGAATGATTGATTTGCCATTTGTTAAAGTTAATTACCAAGAGGGAATGTCTCAGCTGAAATAAAAAACAGATAAATATTAAAATCACAACCTCCTATAAAATAACATTTGCATTGGACTATGAACACTGTTCATATTTCAAGTTGTTGGGTAGGGTCCATTGTTCAACTCTGTCAAGTTATTTTTGGATCCTGAGTTGGTCTTCTAGGATGTTGACTATTCCTGCCAGTTTAGTGTCATCTGCAAATTTGATGAGTTCCCCTTCTATTCCCTCATCTAAGTATGCTTTCTTCCCTCTATGTGGATGTAGTGTCATTAAGGACTACTCACTGAGTATGGTTTGTCAGCAATCATCTGGTGGTGATGCTGCCTAGCCCACATTTTTCTAGTTTACCAAGAAGTAGGTTGTGGTCTACTTTGTCAAATGCTTTGCTGATATCTAAGTACTATGTCCACATCTTGCTGGTTTTGATTCTATGAGGTTTTCATCCTTGGTTTTATGCATTTCTGTAGAGATGTAGTGATCTTTTATATATAATGCAACTTCACCCTTTTGTTAGGTCCAGGGTTTTTTTTGAATAGTTTGTGTCCTTCCATTAATACATTCTAGTCATCAGTTTCATCCCACCAAGTTACAGTAATGGCAACTATATTGGCCTTCAAATACTAAAACTTCAAGTTTACCCTTTTAATAAGATGAGTCAATCATTTTTTGAATATATTTCCAATTCTTGTGAGGTTCACTCCATCCCTTGCCAGTAGTACTTCATGTAGGCAATGCAGGCCATGGTCTAGGAAGCCAAAGTTCCATTGATGACTCCAGTTTTTAAGTCAGTGGTTCATTTCTAAAAACCTTTGCTCCCTCATCGGAGGTTGGCCTTTTGTTGGAAGTATAGATGAAAACATCACTTATCCTCCTAATTCTTTCTTCTCTAGTTGTTCATAATCTCTTGTTATTGTTTTCAGTTTCATTGTTGTGTCACTGATCCCCATGTGTAGGATAAGAATGGGGTAATAATCTGTGGAGTTGATTATTTTAGTAAGGGACTCAGTTACATCTTTGATTTTTGCTCCAGGGAGACAATATACCTCCCTAGATTAAATATTGCTTATACCTGTTTTAAAAGATAGAGATTCTACATTATTATATATTCTAAAATGTGAAATAACAGCTATTAGTTTTCATTCGAAATCCAACAATATTTTAACCTACACATTTTCAACTACTTTCCACTTACATGTTTGCATCATTTTTAAAATTAATGGCATATGATAATTTTTATAGATGATGATAATGATGATGATGATGATGATGATGATGATGATGATGATGATGATGATGATTGTTTACTTTGAAGTAGATTAGGATACCTATATATACTCCTGAAAGAATAGTGAAAATAAAATCTATCTTAAATATCATTGTAGTATCACAGGGCCAAAATAAACAATTATCATTTATTACAAACATAGTATGAAGTCTTTCCTTCCTTCCTTCCTTCCTCCCTCCCTCCCTCCCTCCCTCCCTCCCTCCCTCCCTCCCTTCCTTCATCCCTTTTAAAATGAAGACTGTTTATGTAACATTTTTGATAAACTCCCCTACAAATTAGAAATATTAGATTGATACAGATTAAATATATACTTGAATAATAGTTCAAATCAATATATAACAAGAAGCTTCATATTCTCTAATACTTATAGAAAGGAAGGCTTTTCAGAAAAGAATTGTGTGATATTCCACAATTTCTTCTTCCTTTTCTTTCAATCAACAAGACAAATAGTTAAAAGGCTTCAATTAAGTGTATTATTGAACCTTCAATTTACATCTCAGGGAAAATATTTTTTTCCTTATGCTCGATTTTAGTTTATATTATACATTGATCAGAATGCAGTATATACATTCCTCAGGATCTTTATTTATTTGTGTCAGAAGTACCTACAAATGATAGACTTACTTATTCAACACTGAGCCAATAAAACAGGTATAAAATAGGTCATAAAATACAGTGTAAATCATGTAAAAGAAATAGGATTAAAACTAAATGACATTTGTTTCATATTGGGTCATGTCAACAGCATTTTCTCTCACAAAAATGAGTTGCATTACTTTAGGCATTTAGGTGCCCCTGGATAATACTGTTGTCACTGGCAATTCCTTTCAACCCAACCTTTGGTTTCTCAGGATAATTTACAATGATACAAAACAATTCAAAATAATATTATCTCATAAAATAACTGAAAAACAATATGAGAACAGAACTAGCTTGAACTTCCCACACGTTTATTCTGCCTTTTTATCTATACAACACAGAATACATTTGTTTCTTGTAGTTTAATTGATTGCTTGTTCAATTAAATAAACAAGCAAATGTTTATTCAATAATATGTCCCCATTCTTTTTTTTTAGGACTGATAAATCATTAATAGGAATAGAATTATATTTGAGAAATTAAGATTAAACATATTTCAAATGTTTATTTTGTCATTATTTCAATTAAGTCAACCACATAAATTGTTCTTAATAATCATGTAGTATATATATATTCAGACTGAAACTATGCTATAGGAAAAAGTATACCAGACTAAGAATTTTTCCTACTTTATTTCAATTTTTCAAGAGTGCATTTTTGGCATTCCTCTTTCAGACTGAATCAGAAAGATATGCTAGCCTTGCAAACAGTGACATGGGAACACAGACATGCAATGACATTCAACATGGACTTGTTTTTTTAAAAAAAATATTATCTTAGAATTTGGTTTAAAGTACTACAGAAATGGGTAGAAGAAAAGTGTTAAATTGTAGACAAAGATATGCAGATTATTTTGCTTATATTCTTTACAGTTTCTCTTTCTCTCTCAGTCTCTCAGTCTCTCTCTCTCTCTCAGTCTCTCTCAGTCTCTCTCAGTCTCTCTCTCTCTCTGTCTCTCTGTCTCTCTGCCTCTGCCTCTGTCTCTGTCTCTCTCTCTCTGTCTCTCTCTCTCTCTCTCTCTCTCTCTGTCTCTCTCTCTCTCTCTCTCTCTCTCTCTCTCTCTCTCTCTCTCTCTCACACACACACACACACACACACACACACACACACACACACACACACAGGGTTTAAAACAGTAGTTAAATCCAAATTTTTTTACTACTGGTTCTGTGGGCGTGGCTTGGTGGGCATGGTGTGGCTTGGTGGCCATGGCTTAGTGTGTGTGGCAGGGGAAGGATACTGCAAAATCTGCATTCCCACCCCACGCTGGGGCCAGCCAGAGGTGGTATTTGCCAGTTCTCCAAACTACTTAAAATTTCTGCTACCGGTTCTCCGAACTACTCAACATTTCTGCTACCAGTTCTCCAGAACCTGTCAGAACTTGCTGGATTTCACTCCTGGTTTAAAAGTAATAAACATAATATTATTTTGTTTAATTTCCCATATTTGCAGATGTTTTCATGCTCAACAGGAGCATTAATGTATATATGAAGAGAGAACTGTGTAAAAGGAATCTTCAGCCTTTTGAATAAAATAGATTTTTTATTGCCTCCCCTCCCTAAATTCATTCCCTGATTTTAATTAAGAAACAACAATGGTTATTTTCTCCATTGCCTCCAGCCAAAGTTAAATACTCTGTTAGAGGTTCATCACACATATTTCCATCACTTTGGTTTTCTATAGATAGACCGTAAGTTATAAGTATTTTAAAAGTTAAAATTAAATGCATCTTTAAAAAGTTTTAATGAAATAGTCCAAACAAGTAGATAAATAATAGATATAGATGATACAGAGATAGATGATGATATAGAGATAGATAGATAGATAGATAGATAGATAGATAGATAGATAGATAGATAGATAGATATAGAAATAGATGAGAGAGAGAGAGAGAGAGAGAGAGAGAGAGAGAGAGAGAGAGAGAGAGAGAGAGAGAGAGAGAGAGAGAGAGAGAGAGAGAGAGAGAGATGATAGAGGATAGATAGAGAAATAGAGAAATAGATGATAGAGAAAGAAAGATATAGAGATAGATAGATAGATAGATAGATAGATAGATAGATAGATAGATAGATAGATAGATAGATAGATAGATAGATAGATAGATAGATAGATAGATAGTGTTAGATAGTGGATTCAGCACTGGAGACTGACTTTGACAAACAGCTCTTTATTGCAATAGATGTACAACCAGCAAAGCCCAGGTTGTACATCTATAGGAGAGGGCTCCTATTTATAGGAGCTGACAGTAACAATTGTAACTAAACCATTTTGAAATAACCAATGAGGGTCCAGCATGTTCCCTTCAGTATTGCTGGACCTGAATGAAAACCTCCAGCTCTAATCAGAACATAACATCCCTCCCCCTCTAGATGAAATCATCCGACATACGAAATCGCAAAGGTAGGCGGGGCGTCTACGCTCCCGTTCCGACCTGCGTACTTCAGTCGGGGGAACTACAACAGCCTGGTCTGACTTAGCCGCTTCGTTCCTGGGGGCTGTGTCATGCATCTCTTGAGCTGGAGTGCTCTTGGGTTCTTCCGCCTCAGGGCCTAACTCGACAGGGGGACCCTGTTGGCCTGCCGTCTCGCACTCCAAAGCCTCCGAGACATCTGGACGTGGTTTAGCTAGGAAAGGAATGCACGGCGTTACGTTTCCAGAACCTGAGGGGTCTTCCTGTACCCTCTGTCTTAATTGGTCTATGTGTCTCTTTCATAAGCGGCCATCTTGTAACCGGACCGCATAAGACACAGGTCCCAAAATTGTCTCGACCACCCCTAGCAGCCATAAAGGCCCCTCGGCGTAGTTGCTAGCAAACACCCTGTCCTCTGTGGAAAAGACCCTGGTTTTCTTTGTCCCTTCTGTCTTGGATTTTTCTACATAGTCAGGGTGTAACCGGTCCAGGAGTGACCGGAGTCTGCGGCCCATTAAAAGCTCCGCTGGGCTGCGTCCCGTAGTGGCACTTGGGGTTATGTGTTGAGTTATGAGGAATTTGTCTATTCTTTCCTGCCAATCTCCAGGTCCCAATCTAGCTAACCCCTCTTTGGCCGATCGCACGAAGCATTCCGCCAGGCCGTTTGTTCCAGGATGGAATGGGGCGGACAACGCATGGCAGATTCCCTGACTAGCCAGATAGCCCTCAAAAGTTGTGGCCATGAATTGCGGGCCGTTGTCCGTTACCAATGTGTCCGGAATGCCATGGGTAGCAAATAGATGCCTGAAGATCTTAATAACAGACTCCGCAGTGGTCGACCGCATAGGGAAGATTTCGAGTCACTTGGAATAAGCATCTACAATTATCAGGAACATTTGCCCATGGAATGGACCTGCGAAATCAGCATGAAGCCGTGACCATGGGTTTTTTGGAAGGTCCCAGTCATGCACCAGTGCTTTGGGAGGTGCCGGTCTGGATTCCTGACATGGCAGGCATTTGTTTACCCATTCTTGAACCTCCTCATCCATCTTTGGCCAACAAACATAACCCCTAGCTAAAGCCTTCATTCGCACAATTCCCGGATGGCCCTCATGCAAGGTTCGTAGTACATCAGTGCGCAATTTGGCGGGAATGACCACCCGGTCCCCCCAAAAGAGGCATCTCCCTTGCTCCGACTGTTCGTGCTGTCTAAGCTCGTACGGTTTGAACTCGGGCCTGACTGGGCCTCTCGGCCACCCCCTCCACACCCAGTTAAGAACAGTCTGGAGGGTGGAGTCTCTGGCCGAGTGCCTGGCCACCTCAGCCGAGGTGACTAACCCTGAGTCTGCTAGGTCAATCAACAGTACTGGGGCCTCTGGAGCTATGTCTGATAGTA
The DNA here is from genome assembly GCA_023053685.1 of Diadophis punctatus similis. Taxonomy (NCBI): domain Eukaryota; kingdom Metazoa; phylum Chordata; class Lepidosauria; order Squamata; family Dipsadidae; genus Diadophis; species Diadophis punctatus. The sequence continues at coordinate 2,494,800 of JALIGW010000009.1, forward strand.
TCTCGGGCAATGGGCACCTGCTTAATGCGTCCGCGTTCCCCATGTTTTTTCCGGGCCTGTGAACCAACTGATACGAGTATGCCGACAAGAAGATGGCCCAATGAGCAAAACGGGGGGACAAAGCAGCTGGAGTGGGGCGATTCCCCGCTATCAACCCCAACAGAGGCTTGTGGTCTGTGACCAGGGTGAAGTCTCTACCGAACAAATACTCGTGGAACTTCTTAACCCCGGCTACTAGGGCCAAAGCTTCCCTATTTAGCTGATCATAATTTCTTTCGGTGCTAGACAAGGTGCGTGAGTAATACGCTATCGGCACCTCGAGGCCATTCGGAAGTCGATGGCTCAGAACAGCCCCAACCCCTACTGGGGAAGCATCGCAAGCAAGGACCACTGGCAAAGTGGAATTGTATTGGATCAGGAAACTGTTGTTGGTTAACAACCCCTTAACTACGCTAAACGCGGCAGCCTCCCTATGGCCCCACACCCAAGGAGTGTTTTTAGCTAGCAGCCTGTGCAGGGGCTCTGCGACCGTTGCCTTATCACGTAGGAATAGGCTGTAAAAGTTAAGAAGACCCAAGAAAGCCTGTAACTCTGCCTGATTTCTGGGTGCCGGGGCCTCCTGGATGGCCTTCAGTTTACTTTCCGTGGGGTGGATACCACTCCCGTCTATTCTATACCCCAGGAATTCCACTTCAGGGACTCCCAAGACACACTTGCTGCGTTTCGCTTTCAGCCCGGCAGCTCGTAATTTCTCAAGGACCATTGTAACCCGACAGCGAAGCTGTCCTATGTCTTTAGCCGAAATGAGAACATCGTCAAAGTACGGCACGACCCCGGGGATATTCTGCAACAGACGTTCCATTACACTCTGGAACAACCCCGGGGCCACTCTAACCCCAAATTGCAATCTGTGGCATTTAAATGCCCCCCTGTGGGTCACAATGGTCTGAGCTTCTGCTGTGGGGCCATCTACAGGTAACTGCTGGTACGCTTGTGCCAGGTCTAATTTAGCAAACAGGCGTCTGGACCCCAACGAGTGCAGCAATTGGTGTACGATTGGCACAGGGTAGGCACTCTGCTGCAACGCCTTGTTCACCGTGCACTTGTAGTCAGCGCATATCCTGATGCTACTGTTTCCTTTAATTGGCGTGACAATCGGGGTTTCCCACCGGGCATGATCCACAGGTTCGAGTACCCCCTGCTTGATCAATTTATCAAGTTCAATGTCAATCTTTTCCCTCAAGGGCAGGGGAACCGGGCGGGGCTTCAAGCCGATTGGAGCAACATTAGGGTCCAGGCTAAAAGAGATTGGGGTCCCCACATACTTGCCCAACCCTTCGCTGAATACGTCACAGAATTCGTCAAACAGGTCGTCTAATTTCTCTGTCCCGACAGCGTTAACTCCGGAGACCTCCAGCCCAAGGGCTTCGAACCAGCTCAGTCCAAGGAGGCTCGGAAGGTCACCGTCCACAATGATGAGCTGTAACGGTCCGGAAAAGTGTTTAAATTGGACCTTGACACTGGCTTGGCGGTGAACCGGAATCCTGTTCCCTTGGTAGTCCGACAGGCGGAACCCGGTGTTTCGTATGTGGTCAGTGGAGAACCCGGGCATGGCTTTCTTGAGAGTTTTCCAGGTGATGATAGACACAGCCGAGCCCGTATCTAATTCCATTTGAAACGGCACACCCTCGACAACGACGGACATCATGATTTTCTTCCCTCCCAGGGAACGGGCACTGTCGACATGCGAATCATAGGCAGCCGGCAACGGCCTGGAATATCTTTGGCGTCGTTTTGAATCTTCGCGCCAAGCCCTTGGCGACGGTTCAGCCCGTGAAGGCTCAGGCGCACACGCAGTCGAATTTGGCAGTGTGGCGCGGCAAACTTTAGCCAAATGTCCACGCCGCTTGCACCGTTGGCATGTTACACCACGATAATTGCAGGAAAATCTTGGGTGCCGTCCCCCGCAGCTAGCACACCCCCGGAAAGGCTCGCTGGGCAGTTGCGGGTGGGGCGGGTGACACAGTTCAGTCCTGTAAACCTCGTCATCGCTGCTAACATCGTCGTCCAGCGTCCCCATGTGGACGGCTGGCTGAGTTAGTGGTGCCGTTTTCGCCTCTTTTCTGGACGGGGCAGCACGGTGGAGTGATTCAGCCGCGTTGGTGGACGATTCAGCAGCCCTGGCCTCGTCCAGTGCAGCCGCCAAAGTAAGTTTAGGCCGAGCTAGCAAACGGTGCTGCAGGCGGAGGTCCAAAACCCCACAGATCAACTGGTCCAGCATGATATCGTCTAGGTCACTAAATTCGCAATGACCAGACGTCTTATGGAGAGCAGCAACGTACTGGTTGATAGTCTCTCCTTCCCGCTGCATGTGCTGACGGAATTCATATCGACGTACGACTTTAGAAGGAGTCGGTGCATAGTGGGTCTTAAGCGTCTCCTTAAGCGTGTCCCACTGCACTGTGTTAATCGGCGCTGGGGCAGACAGGGCCTCTGCAGTATCAAAAACTTCTGGCCCACAGTGACTTAAAAATAAAGCTCTTTTCCTATTGTCTGCCAGGCTTAGTAAGTCATTTGCTTCCAGGAAGCACTCAAAACGTCTCATATATGACTCCCACTTCTCTTGGGCCGGGTCGAACAGTGGCGGTGGGTGAAACGTTGACATGATATCAGAAAAGTAGTAGGCGAAGAATGAGTCGCCTGTAAAGCCTGTGGGGCTTGTCGTTGTTCTCCTGCTCCCGATTTCCTCGTCGCCACTGTTAGATAGTGGATTCAGCACAGGAGACCGACTTTGACAAACAGCTCTTTATTGCAATAGATGTACAACCAGCAAAGCCCAGGTTGTACATCTATAGGAGAGGGCTCCTATTTATAGGAGCTGACAGTAACAATTGTAACTAAACCATTTTGAAATAACCAATGAGGGTCCAGCATGTTCCCTTCAGTATTGCTGGACCTGAGTGAAAACCTCCAGCTCTAATCAGAACATAACAGATAGATAGATAGATAGATAGATAGAGAGAGAGAGAGAGAGAGAGAGAGAGAGAGAGAGAGAGAGAGAGAGAGAGAGAGAGAGAGAGAGAGAAATAGAAATAGGAGAGAGAGGGGGGGATAGAGGATAGATAGATAGATAGAGAAATAGATGATAGAGAAAGAAAGATAGATAGATAGATAGATAGAGAGAGAGAGAGAGAGAGAGAGAGAGAGAGAGAGAGAAATAGAAGAGAGAGAGAGAGATGATAGAGAGAGATGATAGAGGATAGATAGATATAGAAATAGATGATAGAAAGATATATATATATATATATATATATATATATATATATATATATATATATATATATAGAGAGAGAGAGAGAGAGAGAGAGAGAGAGAGAGAGAGAGAGAGAGAGAGAGAGAGAGAGAGAGAGAGAGAGAGAGAGAGAGAGAGAGAGAGAGAGAGAGAGAGAGAGAGAGATACTTATTATACTGGGCCAAAAACAAAGGAACCAAGCAAAACATCATTGTCAAAGCACTTACATTATCCAATACACAGATTGTTTCATTTCAAATGGCAGAATAGCATGTGCCCTGTTCTGACTTTGTTTATCACCAGCAGGAGTTTAGGAAATTAGGCATTAAAAACTTTCTTTCTACCTGGGTAGTGGGAGAAGAGAGCTCTTACATCACTTTTATTTAATAAACTGTAGGAGTTAATGACGTTATAATAGTGGAGTAGCTCACATTATAAGCAATATTTTAGCTCTAGCAAGGGTCCAAATAACTTACTCATTGAGAGGAAATGGGAGCATTGAGATATTTCTTCTGAAAAATGTCTATTCTATTGGGGAACAATATGAAGAGTGTGTGTGTGTGTACACACACACACACACACACACACACACACACACACACACACACACACACACACACATTTACATATACATTTGAAGATATGTTTATTTCCAGCATGCACCCCACTCCAGTAATAAATAAGATTTTATGAAAGTTTTATGCATGTTTTTCTACATATGTCTGGCAATTATTGCTGAAATTAACATTTGACATCAGTAACCAAATATAGATTCATAGCTATACCTAAATGAACAAGATATTCTTAGAAGAATCTCAGAAACGTAACAGCTTTGATAAAGCATTTTTAATTTCTTTATTTCTCAAGCTATAAATCAATGGATTTAGCAGAGGTGGAATAATGGAGTATGTTATAGTTATTGCCAAATCCAGGTGGGAAGGTTTCTGAGGTGGGGTTCTAAGATAAGAAAAACTGACAATAGTTACAAATATAGAGAAAACAATGACATGAGGTAGACAGGTGGACAATGCCTTTTTCCTCGCTTGAACAGAAGGAATTCTCAAGACAGCAGAGAAGATCTGTATATAGGTAACAATAATGAAGATAAGGATGCCAACCACAAATAGAGAACTAAAAACGAGGGCTCCGATTTCAGGTAGGAATAAATCAGAGCAAGCAAGTTTAAGCAACTGTGGGATTTCACAGAAGAACTGATTGACAACATTGGAACAGAAAGGCGATGCAAAAGTGCCACCAGTATGTAACCCACCATAGAGGAAACCAGCAATCCATACACTTCCAACCATTTGCTTGCAAGCTCTCCTATTCATTATCAGTTCATATTGCAAAGGGTTGCAAATGGCAACATAGCGATCATAGCCCATGACTGTAAGAAGGGCAACATTTATTTTATTTATTTTTTATTTATTTATTTAATTGTCAAACATGTATAGTAGTAATTTGTATAAACATAAGTAAAAAGTAACGATAAAAGAGGACAATTGGACAGTAGGACAGGGACGGTAGGCACGCTGGTGCGCTTATGCACGCCCCTTACAGACCTCTTAGAAACGAGGAGAGGTCGACTGTAGTCAGTCTAAGGTTAAAGTTTTTGGGGTTTGGGGAAGAAACCACAGAGTCAGGTAGTGCATTCCAAGCATTGATCACTCTGTTGCTGAAGTCATATTTTCTGCAGTCGAGTTTGGAGCGCTTTACATTTAGTTTGAATCTATTACGTGCTCGTGTATTGTTATGGTTGAAGCTGAAGTAGTCATTAACAGGAAGGACATTTTGGTATATGATTTTATGAACTACATTTAGATCAGATCGGAGGCGACGTAGTTGTAAATTGTCTAATCCCAGTATTTCAAGTCTGGTGGAATAAGGTATTTTGTTGTGAGTGGAGGAGTGAAGGACTCTTCTTGTGAAATATTTCTGGACTCTCTCGATTGTATTTATGTCTGATATGCAGTGCGGGTTCCAGACAGGTGAGCTGTATTCCAGAATTGGTCTAACAAATGTTTTGTATGCTCTGGTTAGTAATGTAATGTTGCCAGAGAAGAAGCTACGCAAGATTAGATTAACAACTCTTAGTGCCTTTTTGGCAATGTTGTTACAATGGGCTCTAGCACTTAGGTCATTGGATATGAGTACTCCAAGGTCTTTGACAGAGTGAGGGTCATCTACAAGTTCGTTTCCTCCAAGTTTGTATTTTGTATTCTGATTTTTTTTGCCAATGTGTAAGACAGAGCATTTGTTGGTTGAGATTTGAAGTTGCCAGTTGTTTGACCATTCTGCTACATGGTCAAGGTCTTTTTGAACATCACATCCTACAAAGGAGATTTTTAAAAAAAGGACTTGAGCAACACATCCAGAATAAGAAATGTATCTGTTGTTCAACACATAATTGATCATGATTTTTGGGATAAGAACTGAGACAGAAGCAATGTCCTGGATGGCCAAATTCATTAGAAAAAAGTACATGGGTGTGTGGAGACAGTAATCAAAAACCACTGCAGAGATGATAAGAAGATTCCCTGTTAGGGTTGCTAAATATAAAGTCAGAAATAAACAGAAATGTGCAATTCGCAGTTCTCGGATTGCTGAGAATTCAAGGAGCAGAAATTCAGAGATGAATGATTGATTTGCCATTTCTTAAAATTAATTGCCAATAGCAAATGCATCAGCTGCAAGAAAACAAAAAGATAAATATTAAAATCACAACCTCTTATAAAATTACATTTGCATTTGAATGCGAACACTTCTGGTGATGGAGGAAGACATGAAAAAAGTTATAAAATGTGTATTGGAAGTTGATTAGCAAAGAATATTTTCAAGATATTTTATCCACATATGAGATAAATATGTGATTAAAGAATATCTCAGCAAATAATTAATAGAATAAGCAATATTTTCTGGATCAGAAATTACATGCTGTTATAAATAAATGCTGAAAATTGTAGAATCTGTCATCTCCTTAACCTAATACAATATGTAGGGAAGTAATCTTTAATAATTAAATATTGTACAGTATATGAAATCATTTTTCATTCTGAAAGGAGAGAATAAGAGAAAGAAATGAATTGAAATATATAAGAATATGAAAGAAAACTATAAAGCAATGTGAATTACAATACAATACACAAGCAATATATACAAACTTAAGGTAAACAGCTCCAAACTCAATTGCAGAAAATACAACTTCAGCAACAGAGTGGTCAATGCCTGGAATGCACTACCTGATTCTGGGGTTTCTTCCCCAAACCCCCAAAACTTTACCCTTAGACTGTCTACTGTTGACATCACCCCATTCCTAAGAGGTCTGTAAGGGGCGTGCATAAGCGCACCAACATGCCTACCGTCCCTGTCCTACTGTCCCCCATTTATTCATATTCATTTCCTGTATTCATAATCATGTTTATACTTATATCTGTTACCTTATACATGCTTGACAAAATAAATAAATAAATAATATCATTTTGAAGCTCTGTATATGTTTACATAGGTAGCTAGATATCTGGCTATCTGAATGCAAATGCTAGAATGTATATGTGTACATAATCATAAATTTTCTCTCACTTTTTGAATGTATTTCGGGCCTTGTTTTTTGTTCATTTGTTTTTCTTTATTATTTAAGTTCTGCTTTGATTAATTTGTGGGAAGGGAAGGGAATATCACTGAGATTCATTGAGTACTTAATTGTACTCTACTGTAATATATTACAACATTCCACAATATTCTTCTCTATCCAAAATTATTCAGAGTGTCCAACATAGATACATATTTATTTTACTGGCATTGGACAGGAGATGTTATTTGCTTGATGGCATTTATTTTGCATGATAAATCTGTGTAGATTAAGTAGGCTACATGGGCTCAACAGAGATAATGAAATGTTTTATAGAAATACTCTACAGAAATATATTAGGTGTTGATGGTATATAAATACATTGTTTAAATATTGTATAAACAACTTACATAGTAACTTTCATTCTGTTTTAAGAACAATATCCAGTATATGAGTAAAATTATGAAAATATAAATCTTACTTTCTCTCTTCATATATTTTATTTCCAGATGGAATTTCTTCTCTGGCTTTGGGTCCTGTAAATTCAAAGTGTTCTTCTGCTCACTCATGAAGCCATATATACTACATATCAGATCTGATCCTTTCCTCTCTTTTTCTCCTTCAGGCAATCTAAAGGCTTTTCTGCAGTTGTATATCAAGTGACAACTACGGGACACGTATTATTGAGGAGGGGCCTCACGACTGCAACTTTTAAGGGCTGCGGGACGGACCTGTCTTTCAGAGAAGCATTGACCAATGCCTGGAGCCAGCCACGTGAGACCTCCCTGCTGGCCGAAACCAGCCAGGAGGGGCACGAGTCCAATAAGCAAGTGGCGGAGCTCATCGCTCCTATGGCCTTGTCTACATCATCAGGAGTGACCGGTTTGACCTCGTCCCATATAACAGGACTAGGACCTGTCCCTGTCACCTCGGCCTGTACTGCCCAATCGGAGTCCAGGTCTGACCGGATCTGAGTGACTTTATCTGCCAGAAACTGAACAAATTCCTCAGCTCTACCCTGCAAGGGCTCCTCACCTCCCCCCATTGTCAGGAGGGAACGAGTGACCCTAAACAGGGCGGCTGGGCGTGAATCAGTGGATGCAATGAGAGCGGAAAAATGCAAATGTTTCGTTGCCCTTATCACCACTAAATAAGTCCTAATAAAGGTTCTTAGAAGTGTTCGATCAGATTCAGTTTTACTGGACCTCCAGCGTCGCTCTAGACGTCTCTTATGGCGTTTCATCTCCCGGAGCTCCTCGGTAAACCAAGGAGCCTTCCTGGATCCACTGCCTTGGAGAGGTTGCAAAGGCACAATTTGATCCAATGCCCCCAATGCCGCCCTGTTCCAGGCAGCTACCAGGGACTCCGATGAATTGTGTACCAGGGATTCAGGTATCTCCCCAAGTTCCCTCTGGAATCCTTCTGGTTCCATTAGATTCCATAAGCAACTACAACTATAAATAATAAGATACATAAAATAAATTTGATTATGTAACAGAGGTAACATGTAGTACCATTACTAAAAACTGCTTAGCTTTTTTAAGATAAGCCAAAATCCCATGGGTGTTACCTAGAGTATTATTTGGAATTTGCTTTTAAACATTCTCCATTATATCTGAGCTATTTGCAAAATCTTTTCTACAGTTCTTTCTATGAAACTCTGAAGTATTTAATGAAGAACACAAAGACAAAGAAACAAACAATCAACAGTTCTGCATTTAGTTTTGAAACTGAAGTGAACATAAAATTTATCTTGTGCTCCAGAGGTGGGTTCCTCCCGTTTCGGACTGGTTTGCCTGAACTGGTAGCAAACCACTGGTGATGTCATGATGATGTCATGAAACCAGTTTGGTCGGTGCCGGTCCCTGGGTGCTGCTATCTTTTTTGGGGGGGAAATTTTGGGGGGGAATTTTTTTGGGGGGGGATTTTTTTCAGGTTTTTTTTCTTCTGCACATGCGCAGAAGCCAAGTTTCCAGCACTGCACATGCATTGCCATCTTGTTTTTAGCTTCTTCTTTTTTTTGAATTTTTTTGAATTTTTTCCCATGAGGCGCAGCCACGCAGCACGGGAGGAAGCAAACCGCCAGCGCGGTAAGTTAGAACTCACTCCTGTTGTGCTCCAGTCAAAGAGGTCTGAAAGACCAGTGCATAACTTGATGTATACATTAAAAGAAGTATGAACAAAGCTCTAAGTACAGTTTTTCACACTAACATGGATTTAGGGCTGCTAAAACAAACTAGGCCCATGGTGGTGAATCTATGACACGCGTGCCACAGGTGGCATGCGGAGCCATAGCGGCTGGCACGCGAGGGTTGCCCATCGGCAAACCGGAAGTGCGGAAAAACGCACTTCCGGTTTGCCGGTGAGCTGTTTTTTGCACTCCGGAGGGTTCAGGGAAGCTCCCTGAAGCTCCGGAATGCAAAAAACTACAAAACGGACAAACCAGAAGTGTACTTTTCCGCACTTCTAGTTTGTCCGTTTTGTAGTTTTTTGCATTCCGGAGCTTCAGGGAGCTTTCCTGAACCCTCCGGAGTGCAAAAAACAGCACACTGGCAAACCGGAAGTGCATTTTTTTGCACTTCTGGTTTGCCGGTTTTGTCGTCCCAGGCTCCGGTAAGCCTTTGCGTGGGGGTGTGGGGGTGTGCGCATGCGCAGGGGGCAGCATGGGGGGGTGTTGTGCACATGCGTGGGGGGGAGGGAATGGGTATAGGCACGTGAGCGTGCACGAGCGCTCCCCCCCCTTTTTGGCACGCGAGCCTAAAAAGATTCGCCACCACTGAACTAGACTCAGTGCTAAACTAACACTGAAGATATTTAAAAGAGTAAATATGTTTGTCTCTCTCTCTCTGTGTGTTTGAATGGGTAGACATAATGTTATCTTGTGCTCCAATCAAAGCAATGTGAAAGGCCATGTATTTCTTGCTCTATAGAATAAAGGCAGGACAAAGAAAGTTCTAAACACTTTTTGCAGACCTATATGGACTTAAAGTTGCTGAAGTAAAATAGGCTCCTGAGAAATGCACCCTCTGAGGACAATTAGAAGCATCCCATAGATAAACTTTTGTTTTTATCTAGCACTCTCATATTTAAAAAAATTATTTAAAAAGCATTTCACTCCATCATGAATACTGATACAGGTACAAAGGTGTAAAATTTTATCTTCTATTCTGAACTCTGAAATCAAAATGCAGAATGGAAAATAAGTCAAGAGTCAGTGAATTCCTTCTCCATGGATTCCCTGATACTGAAGAGCTACGTATAGTCCATGTTATTGTTTTTTTAATAATTTATTTGGTAGCCCTCATTGAAAATCTCATCATCATCACTGTCATTGTTTATAGTCATCAGCTACATTCACCCATGTATTTTTTTCTGGTCAATCTATCCTTGCAAGATCTTGGCTCCATCTCAGTCACAGTTCCCAAGTCCATGATAAATTCCTTGATGAACACTGAAGCCATTTCTTACTCTGGATGTCTCTGCCAGGTTTTTTTCCTTATTTTCTTCATCATGTCTCATTTCTTTCTCCTGGGTGTTATGGCATATGATCGTTATGTAGCCATCTGCAAGCCACTGCATTATGAGATGATAATGAACAAAAAAACCTGCATCCAAATGGCAACTAGTATCTGGATAGGTGCTCTGTTTTATTCAATGCTCCATATTGGAAATTTAGTTAAATTAGAATTCTGTTCCAGGATCATCAATCAGTTATACTGTGAAATTCCTCAATTACTCAAGATCTCTTGTTCTAATTTTTATGTTGCAGTAGAACAGGCAGTTATCTTTGGATCTTCTTTAGGTTTTCTTTACTACATTATAATTGCTATTTCTTATGTTCAGATCTTCAGAACAGTTTTAAGAATCCCATCTACCCAAGGGAAGCAAAAAGCCTTCTCTACCTGTTTACCTCATCTCATAGTCATTTGTCTGTTTATGATAAGTGGTAGCTTTGCATATCTGCAACCTACATCCAGCTCTCCATCAACTTCAAATACCTTGATTTCTTTGTTTTACTGTATGATGCCACCAGTCATGAATCCACTGATCTATAGCATGAGGAACAAAGAGTTTAAAATGGCATTCTGGAAGCTAATTCTCCATTCTCCCCCACACACTTTACAGAGGTATTCTCAGTTATGTATATTTTAGTATATACTATTTGTTTCCTGGCATTTGTGGAGTATGCCTGAACTTCAGTGGGTGAATAGGTATATGCACACTAATTAACCAAGGAAGATTATTTTGATTCGGAAGTTAAGTTTTTCTGCTTGTAAAATTGGTGGGACTAAATGATTTTACATAGTTAGTGCATAACTATGGTTAATTAGTGTGCATATCATTAAAACTAGTTAATTAAAATTTATTATGATTGTATAGAAGCATCGAGTATTGAATTTTGTGATAGAAAGAAATAGAGTTGAATAATAATATAATGAAATTAGTTATACCTTTTTATTTAAAGAAGAAATCTTATATATTCCTTATTATTTAAATTATTATTTCTTGAAATATTGAATATATATATAAATTTATATATGCATTTTAAAACATATATTTTATAAAGCCCTTTATACTATAACATACTCTTTTGTACTGTATTTCTTTTTAATGAATTTTTATGTTTCATTCATTCAAATCAAATTTGTATATCTGTCTAGAAATTCTATTAAGTGGGAATTATGTTCTTGAATGTATAGAAGTCATGTAGAACAGTTGCTTTTATGTATCTGTAACCTTCTGGCTTTTATGATACTTTATTTACTTTATGTTGTAAACTATTGTATAGCAGAAATAAATAGAAAATAGAACTGTAAATTGCAGAAAATTATTATTTTGAGTTGTGAACTCTGAAAAGAGGGAGTGGGGACAAAATGTTCTATTTGTAGCTGCCATTTTCCTCTCATTCCTATGACATAAAGGCTTATTTTCACAATTTGGTTAGTCATTATTCTGAAAAAGGAATCAATATTTTTCCAATAGAAGTATTTTTTATCCTTGTGATGGATTTACCACTTTGAAAATATTTTGTACCAGTTCTCACTTATAATTTCAAAAGTAAATTTATTGTACTTTCCCACTCTTAAAAATTCCCACTTTTGCATCACTATAACTGTATTCACTTTCTGTATCTATTTAATCATACTGTCTTTGAGTTGTTTGACTTTGGAGATGCATTTTACTTATAAATTACATATTGTTCCTAACAAATATCCAGTATATGTGTTAGAGGATTTTCAAATTCAGTCAAATTTCTCAATGTTCCCCCTTGCTTTCATGATTATTTTATTGTACTGCAATACAGTACAAGAAAGTACTGTACTTTCTTGTACAGTACTTACAAGAAAGTATAGTTAATAATGAAAGTATTAATTAAATGTAGAAAAATAATGTGTATTGAGATACATATTATGAATTATCTTCTTAGATATAGTAGTAAAGCCTGTTAATCAATATTCAAAGTGTCTTTTATCTGCATTCATGTTCCTTATAAGCATTTCAGTTTTGTCTTTATTGATTTGGTAATTGACATCAAACCATATTGTTGTATATATTCCATCAAATACTGTTACAGAATCACTATGTTATGTATCAATACAATATTGTTAGCAAAAACTTTGGTTTATGTTCCTCTTCCCATTGCACGAGGTTGGATCAGATAGACACACTCCTATTCCTTTCTCTTAAACATTGCCACTTTATGGAGCAAGGAAACATATCTTTTCTGTTGCAGTTCCTGCTCTAAAAAAAATTCTGCCCCCTGAATTTTGGCAGTCCTTTACTTCCCTACACTTCTGAAAAGCACTGATAACCTAGTTCTTCCCCCAAGAATGTGATAGCTGAGGTGACTGCATGTTGGAAGCTTGATTTGCCACCTAGCTTTTGTTTTTAATGTTTATTCTTTTAATAGTTTTATATGGTAAAGGTTTCTTTTAATTTAAAAAAAAAGATAAAATACAGGTGGACTACTTTTTTCCAGAAGTTGTTTGGGATAGAGGCAAGTTTTTGTGTACATCTCAGATGAAGCAATTAAGATGCTCAAGTCTTTTTCTGTAATGGATCATAATTTGAATCAACTGATTGTCATTTCAGGAAATAATGACCAAAATTAACTTAAAACATTTTCAACTAATGTCAAGGGCCTGAATAGTCCATTTAGAATGTAGACAGATGAAAGATAGATAGATAGATAGATAATAGATAGATAGATGATAGATGATTGACAAACAGACAGACAGACATTAGTTTTATTGTTATAAGTACACAAAACACAATAACAATTAAATAGACTATAGCAAAATAAAGTAACAAAATAGTTATTAGATGCTAAAAGGTTATGTCAAGATAAACCTTTAGATGCTAAAAGGTTATGTCAAGATAAAGCCAAAGCTACCACTAGAAATTAAGTATTTCTTTCTAAGTTTAAAGCAGAGCAAAAATTTGTTGCTGTCTGTTTGTAACATATCTGGAAGAAGGCAGCCCATATTTTTGAGGCCCAAGCCTTTGAGTCTGTTTAGGATTAATAATTTGGTTTTGATATCATTATAAATGGGATAACGGAAGACTTAATTAATGTTTTCACTTGTCCAACATCACAAGGACAGAGACAATAATCAGGAGTGAACTTACAAAATCTCCCTTTGAGATACCAGAAGTCCTCCTATTATTAAATACAGCTTTATTCAACATTATATTTGTCTATGAGACATGGCTGAATCCCTCCCTCCCAGACCCTATTACTACAGTAAGAGACTATCACGTTTACCAGTCCGACTGTGAAATCTGTAGAGGAGGTGGTGTTGCTATCTTCTATTTTTAAAAATCCCTAAATCTAAAAAATATTCAAGTTACACAGAAGCTTGCTTTTCCTGAAACCATCATATGGGAGTTGTCCCTAAACACCACATTTCGCTTCTTACTTTGTTACAGAGCTCCTGATTACGACCTTGTACATGCTAACAAACTAACTTCACTAATAACATGGGCAGCCTCTTCCCCACACCCTCTTATCTTTCTTGGTGACCTCAATCTACATCTTATTAATTGGACCCTTAACAAATGTACAACAGAAACAATACATACAAGAGCCAAGGTGGCGCAGCGGTTAGAGGCAGGTATTGCAGGCCACTTTACCTGACACTGATCTGCAGGTCAGCGGTTCAAATCTCACCGGCTCAAGGTTGACTCAGCCTTCCATCCTTCCAAGATAGGTAAAATGAGGACCCAGATTATATTGGGGGCAATATAAATATACATTGCTTACTGGTGTAAACCACTTAGAGAGTGCTTGCACTGTGAGCAATCCATTACCCTCTACTTAGAAACCAACAACCTACTCTCTAACAAGCAGTTTGGCTTCAGAAAAAAATTGTCCTGCAATCTGCAACTCTTACACTGCAAAAACATATGGACTTCACAACTCGATCAGGGTAAAGCAATAGACGCAATTTATATAGACTTCTGTAAAGCCTTTGATTAGGTAGTACAGAATAAACTACTTCTAAAACTAAAATCTTATGGCATTTCTGGATCCCTGCATAAGTGGATAGCTGTGTTCCTATCAAATAGGCAACAAGTAGTCAAAATAGGGAACACCCTATCAAACCCTGCACCAGTTAACAGCATGTCCACCAAGGAAGCATTTTAGGACCCACACTCTTTACACTCTACATAAATGACCTTTGCAATCAGATTATAAGCAACTGCATTCTCTTTGCTGATGATGTAAAACTATTCAACACCACCGACAATGCTGCTACCCTACAAAAAGAACTTGACTATGTGTCAGAATGGTCAAACAATTGGCAACTCCAAATCTCAATCAACAAATGCTCTGTCTTATACATTGGCAAAAAAAATCAAAACACAAAATACAAGCTGTGCAGGTATGGCCTTGTAGACGACCCTCACTCTGTCAAGGACCTTGGAGTACTCATTTCTAACAATCTAAGTGGCAGATCTCACTGTAACAGCATTGCCAAAAAGCATTAAAAGTTGTTAACCTAATCTTGCGTAGCTTCTTCCCCAGTAATATTGAACTGCAAACTAGGGCATACAAAAATTTTGCTAGACCAATTCTTGAATACAGCTCATCGGTCTGGAACCCACAACGCATATTGGACATTAATACAATTGAATGAGTCCAGAGATATTTCACGAGAAGAGTCCTCCATTCCTCTGCTCGTAACACAATACTTTATGCCAACAGACTTGAAATTTTGGACTTAGACAACTTAGAACTTCGCCATCTTCGGTCTGACCTAAGCATAGTACATAAAATTATCTGCTACAATGTCCTACCTGTCAATGAATACTTCAGCTTCAACCACAATACATGAGCACATAATGGATACAAACATATGGTAAACTGCGCCAAACTTGATTGCAGAAAATACGACTTCAGTAACAGAGTTGTTTATGCCTGGAATGCACTACCTCACTCTGTGGTTTCTTCCCCAAACCCCCAAAATTTTACTCTTAGACTGTCTACTGTTGACCTCACCCCATTCCTAAGAGGTCTTTAAGAGGTGTGTATAAGCGTACCAGCGTGCCTACCATCCCTGTCCTAATGTTCCCTTTTATTCGAATCCATTTCATGTATTCATAGTTATGTTTATACTTATATCTGTTATCTAATACATGCTTGAAGAAATAAAAATAAATAAATAAATAAATAAATATGTGGGGGACAAAGAGATCTTAAACCTCTTTTCAGTGAAGCACTAATAATATTAACCACATCTTGGGAGAGACTTCTATGCCTTTCATACTTATGGTATCAAGATGGAAATTTTACTGTAGCAGCATCTCTATTGACACCAGTTTCAAAATGCCTACCTCTAATATATATGAATGTGTATATTTCATATCATATCATAAATATTTCATATATATCATTATCATTTTAGCCATTGTCTATCCACTGCAAGAAGAAGGCCTCTTTCACATGTTTCCAACTGATATGGCAGTGAGCTTTCTTTTGCCAATTGGACCCATAATACTTGCTGATGTCAGTGTAGTTACTGAATGTAGGGTATTATCAATCTCTATTTTTATTATTTATGCCCACAAAAAAGCATTGTTTGTGTGTCTGTGTCTCTCTCTCTCTCTCTCTCTGTGTGTGTGTGTGTGTGTGTGTGTGTGTGTGTGTGTGTATGTGTGTATGTGTATGTGTGTATGCATGCATGCATACATACATACATACACACACACATACATAAATATATACATACACACATACATACATACATACATACATACATACATACATACATACATACATACTGTATATATAAAACTACCCATTCATAACATGACAACATCTCTTAGAAGAAGCTAATGTAATCTAAAACACTTTCAAATGGCAGAATTCTATTATACAAAAACTGGAAGGGAAGAGGCAATGTTCAGCTTTTTTGATGCATTCTCTCCAGTTATCAGTTTTGCAAATTAGGATATCACTTATTTTATCCTCTGTAGAATTCTTCAGCTAGAGTAATATAGACCCTTGGGACAGGTCCCAAAGAATACAGTAAAACCTGTGCTCTACTATGGCCATATTGTACTGTCAGTGGAGTCCAATGTTTAATAGAAGAAATGTCAAGAGAAATTGCAAAATGGATATATTCTCATTGATAGTTTGACAGCATAAAATCTTACTGATGGCAGCACAAAGACAATAGGAAAAAAATCTTTTTGAATAAAGATGGTGAGTCATTCATTTAATTTTATCTCATTGATGATTAATTTCTTTCTTCCTGAAAATATTTAGTACTGTAGACTACATTGCCCTTTAAGTTTAAGTCAAATCAGAACTTATCTATTTGTACTAAAATTACTTTCATGGGGCCGAAGAGATGATAATCTGAAGCCCCATGAAAGAGGGTTTGAGAGGCAAACATTATTCCAGTGACGAGGAAGTGAAAACTGCAGTGAAGAAGTGGCTCAAAGAACAGTCATTAAAATTTTACGAGGCAGGGATACATGCTCTCATTTGAAGGTGGAACATTGCTATTGAGAGAAACGGTGACTATGTTGAGAAGTAGGGATGTGATCCACAGAGAACCAGCTTCATTTTGATGTATGCTACATGGTCCTGTGTTGGTAATTATACCTGTCCTAAAGAAAATGGCATTACTTTTTGACTCACCCTCGTAGAATTGTTAAATGCTACAAAGTTAAATGCTTAAATAGCAACCCATACAGCCACAATAAGTTGTATATTTTAATAGATGTGAATGTTGCGAAACTGTATCAACTTAGCTAATTATAATACTAGTGGAAGAGACAGGCAAATAATTTTTCATGAAAGAAAAAAAATGTTTGTCTGCCTCTTCCACTAGTTCAGCCATTCTCTATTTTAAAATAAAGATTTTTGTTGGTTTGTTTGGTTTTTGTGTTAGTGATATAAAAATGTTCACTTCGTCTGCATTTGCCAAATATATCTGATATGTCTAAACTCAACATGGACAAAAGACTGGGGTGGTGGTGAGAAAGAGGAGGGGAGGGACGGAGGGACAGAGGGAGGGAAGGAGGGAGGGAGGGAGAGTCCTAGAAATACCAAAGTTAGCAACCCAACAAAAGAATAGAGGTAATTAGTCTGAGTATGGCTGAAGTCACAAGCATTCAAAGCATTGACCCTTTAGATTGTAAGCTGCCTGGAGGAATGAATTTCTCAATTTCACATACTCCATCATTTCATTCTCTAAAACTATTCTCTCTAGAACTTTTTATTCTATTTATGAAGATTTTGTTTTCACAAATTACCAAAGGGAGGTAAGCCCAGAGTACAATATATCCTTGTGCTCTTCACCACACAAAAATTAAGCAACATAATTGAAGAGTAAGCAGATAATGTAGCTTAGAATGTTTTTAGTCCATTTGCAAATAGAGCTTTAATTTTATTGAAAGCTGCTCAGCTGATCATAAAATCTATTGAAAGTGAATTGAATAGAAAATATTTCACTACTTTTTCCCCCCTACAGATATCATGGTTCATGAACAAGAATGGAAAATAACACATCCGTCTTTTTTCTTTTGCAATTTTCAAAGATTTGGGAGCTACAGATTATATACATAACTTTATTACTCATATTATATTTAATTACAGTAACAGGGAACCTTGTCATCATTTTTGCTGTTGCTTTTGACCACCATCTTCATACTCCCATGTACTTCTTCCTAATGAATTTAGCCATGCAAGATATTGGTTCTGTTTCAGTCATCATCCCCAAAGCTGTTTTTAATTCTGTTACAAATACAAGGCATATTTCTTACTCAGGATGTGTTGCTCAAGTCCTCTTGTTTGTCTTCTTCCTTGGCTCCGATATTGCCTTGCTCACTGTCATGGCATATGATAGATATGTTGCCATTTGCAATCCTTTACAATATGAAATGATAATGAACAGGAAGGCCTGCACCAAAATGATCTGCAGTGTGTGGATTGCCACTTTCCTCAATGCTACATTGCATACTACTGAAACATTTACTATTCCTTTCTGTTCTAATATTGTCAATCAATTTTACTGTGAAATTCCTCATTTACTTAAGATTGCCTGCTCTGGTTTATATGTAACTGAAATTGGAGTTGTAGCATTTAGTGCTGTATTATCAGCTGGTTGTTTTGCTTTTGTAATAGTTACTTATGTAGAAATATTTTCTGCTGTTCTGAAAATTCCTTCTGTTCAAGGAAGGAAAAAGGCACTATCCACTTGTGTACCACACCTTAGTGTGTTCTCTATATTTTTGTTTACTGTTTCCTTTGCTTATCTAAGACCTACTTCTAACAGACCATCAAACCTTGATTTCATAATTACATTAATTTATTCCATACTTCCACCCATGCTGAATCCATTAATTTATAGCATGAGAAACAAGGACATCAAAGTTACAATTTCAAAACTTCTTAGCTTGTGGTCATTTGGTCATTTGTGAACTTGGATGTACTTCTTTATCTATGTTAATGAGGAAAAGAAAAAAGAGACAGAGGGACAAAAGTAAGCTTTAAATCCCCTACACACATTAAATATCTTAGTTTAACTTATCTTGAATAGAATAGAATAGAATAGAATAGAATAGAATAGAATAGAATAGAATAGAATAGAATAGAATAGAATAGAATAGAATAGAATTCTTTATTGGCCAAGTGTGATTGGACACACAAGGAACTTGTCTTTGGTGCATATGCTCTCAGTGTACATAAAGGAAAAGATACATTTGTCAAGAATCATGAGGTACAACACTTAATGATTGTCATAGGGTTCAAATAAGCTTTACATCCCATACACGCATTAAATAGTTTAGCTTATCTTGAAAAGGTTATGATGACATGATAATTTAATGTAAATTTTAGTACATTTGTCCATACATTCTCCCATTTATCTAGCATTATATTATACCCAATTTTTTTGTCCATTTGCCAAATGTTCTTTTTTGAATCAGGTCTTCAGAATTTCCTTTCCACATTTCATGATAGAATTAGGATAGGTTAGAACTAGTAATATTTTGGAGGATTTCCTAATCCTTTATTTGAAGAATTCCAAAATGTTTAAAATCATTATTAAGCAGCAACTCCTATAGCCCTGGTGTGGTGGTTCTTGCCTAAAATCTTGTACTGTATGTATGTATGTATGTATGTATGTATGTATGTATGTATGTATGTATGTATGTATGTGTGTATGTATGTATGTATGTATCTTTGTATGTATGTATGTATCTTTGTATGCATGTACATCTATATTTACTGTATATTTATATGTATATATAAACATATACATACATATATACACACAGACACAGACACAGACATACACACAGACATACACACAGATAGATAGACACAGACACATTCAGACACACACACACACACAGTGTGTGTGTGTGTGTGTGTGTGTGTGTGTGTGTGTGTGTGTGTGAGAGAGAGAGAGAGAGAGAGAGAGAGAGAGAGAGAGAGAGAGAGAGAGAGAGAGAGAGAGAGAGAGAGACTAGTTATAGATTGGTTAATCTGACTCTAAGTTGCTAGGTCTCCTTTTTTAATATGATATCAATATTGCACAATATAAGTGTTTGTCCCAATTATTATAGCATGGAGAATTAAACTAACAGGGTAAGACATATTTTTAATCTATACATGTTTGATGAACTGTTGATAGGAATTGTTCTAAACCACCATTATAGGTTTTATTAAAGTATTTTCATGTTTATTGGTTTTTTCTTCTTTTTGGGTAATCACCCAAGTCACTAAAGAAAGAGGGGTAGACATATAAATTGAATTAATAATTAATCACAAGAACAGAATTGATTAGTTAAGGGGATGAGGATGGAGAGAGATAATATACATAGGCTCAAGTTCGAAATCACTTCAACTTTTAATTAAACTTTCAAATTTCTCCAAAAGTAGAGAATGGATTGAAAAGCACAGTTTCTTATTTTTAACAGAGTAATCTGTCTTGATTAAGGATGAACACTTTCAATCTAAGTGTATATTGCTCTTAATTTTGAGCTTAATAGTATCCTTGTATGCCTTTAATTTTAAAAGACAACTGTAGAAATAAGCATTGTCTTTTTATTAAATAAAAATAAAATATTGATTCCCCTACTTCACAATATAAATATAAATAGTACGAAGTCCACACGTGCCTTATATAACTTTGTAAACAACCAACTCAAAGACTCAAGATCCATCCCACCCCTTAAAGGACCGAATGGTAAAGAATATAACGATGAAACAGTTAAAGCCAACCTCTTTAACACATTCTTCGGCTCAGTCTTTGTAAACAGCAATGGCTGATGCCCAATATTTCCTAGTCGTACCACAATTAACTTCAACGATCTAACACAAATCGATTTTACAGAAGATAATGTTAAAAAGTCATTACACAACCAAAAACCATCTCTATCTATTGGACCTGATGGACTATGTGCATACTTCTTAAAAAAGCTCTCCACAACCTTGGCTGAACCTCTAAGCATAATTTTTAAAAAACCCTTCAGGACTAGCTCCTTACCCAACCTATGGTCACTAGCCACAGTCATCCCTATCTTCAAAAAAGGAGATCCAAGTAACGTTGAAAATTACAGACCAATCTCTTTGGGCTGCATCACCTGCAAAGTCATGGAATCAATCATAAACCAATCCATTACGCTCCACTTAGAAGCTAACAACCTACTCTCCAACAAACAATTTGGTTTCAGAAAAAAATTATCCTGTAATCTGCAACTCTTGCACTGCAAAAACATATGGACCACTCAACTTGATCAGGGTAAAACAATAGATGCAATTTACATAGACTTTTGTAAAGCCTTTGATTCAGTTGTACATGACAAACTACTTCTGAAACTAAAATCCTATGGCATTTCTGGACCCCTACATGATTGGATAACTGCGTTCCTGTCTAACAGACAACAAGTTGTCAAAATAGGAAGTGCCATATCAAATCCTGCTCCTGTCAACAGTGGTGTCCCTCAAGGCAGTGTTCTAGGACCAACACTCTTCATACTCTACATAAACGATCTTTGTGATCATATTATAAGCAACTGCGTTCTCTTTGCTGATGACGTTAAACTATTTAACACCACCGACAATGTTGCTACCCTTCAAGAAGACCTTGATCATGTAGCAGAATGGTCTAACAACTGACAATTTCAAATCTCAACCAACAAATGCTCTGTCTTACACATTGGCAAAAAAAATCAGAATACAAAATACAAACTTGGAGGAAATGAACTTGTAGATGATCCTCACTCTGTCAAAGACCTTGGAGTACTCATATCCAATGACCTAAGTGCTAGAGCCCACTGTAACAACATTGCCAAAAAGGCACTAAGAGTTGTTAATCTAATCTTGCATAGCTTCTTCTCTGGCAAAATTACATTACTAACCAGAGCATACAAAACATTTGTTAGACCAATTCTGGAATACAGCTCACCTGTCTGGAACCCGCACTGCATATCAGACATAAATACAATCGAGAGAGTCCAGAAATATTTCACAAGAAGAGTCCTTCACTTCTCCGCTCACAACAAAATACCTTATTCCACCAGACTTGAAATACTGGGATTAGACAATTTACAACTATGTCGCCTCCGATCTGATCTAAATGTAGTTCATAAAATCATATACCAAAATGTCCTTCCTGTTAATGACTACTTCAGCTTCAACTGCAACAATACACGAGCACGTAATAGATTCAAACTAAATGTAAAGTGCTCCAAACTCGACTGCAGAAAATACGACTTCAGCAACAGAGTGATCAATGCCTGGAATGAACTACCTGATTCTGTGGTTTCCTCCCCAAACCCAAAAACTTTAACCTTAGACTGTCTACAGTCGACCTCTCCTCATTTCCTCGTCTGTAAGGGGCGTGCATAAGCGCACCACTGTGCCTACCGTCCCTGTCCTACTGTCCTATTGTCCTCTTTTATCGTTACTTTTTACTTATGTTTATACAAACTACTACTATCCTATACATGTTTGACAAATAAATAAATACATAAATAAATACATAAATAAATACATAAATAAATAAATACATAAATAAATAAATACATAAATACATAAATACATAAATAAATAAATACATACATAAATAAATAAATAAATAAATAAATAAATAAATAAATAAATAAATAAATAAATAAATAAATAAATAAATAAATAAATAAATAAATAAATGATGAAATAATTGTCAGTGGAGATTCTCAGTCATCCCAGTCATGGTTGTCCCAAAGGTATTTTTTTCAAGAAACAACTGGACTTTCTGTTTCTTTCTTTGAAAACCTTTCACTTCTCATCCAGGAAGCTTGTTCAGCTGAATGAGAATGAGTTGGATGAGAAGTGAAAGTGTCTTCAAAGAAAAACCAGAAAGTCCAGTTGCATCATGAAAAAGCACCTTTCAGACATGACGGAATAACATGGCATATTAATATCACACTGGAACAAAATGTAACAAAATATACTTTAAATATGTATTTTATTTATTTATTTATTTATAGTTAAATTTATATACCGCCCTTCTCCGGGGACTCAGGGTGGTGAACAGCCAAGTAAGAATGCAATATAAACATTAAAATATATATACATTTAAAAGAAAATATTAGATGTGGTCCTGATTTAAGACAATATAATTAAAATTCGGTAAAATTTGGTAAAATCTTAAAAACCCCAAAAACTTTTTCAATCCAGCCCGGCTTGGTAAAAATAGTACATCTTGAGGGCACGGCGGAAGGTGGCCAGGTCATGAATGGTTCTTAAATCTGGAGGGAGCTGATTCCAGAGGGTGGGTGCTCCCACAGAGAAGACCCTCTCCCTGGGTGTTACCAGCCTACACCGCTTGGCTGATATCACCCCGAGGAGGCCCTCTCTGTGGGAGTGCACTGGTCGATGGGAGGCAGTTTGTGGCAGCAGGCGGTCTCGGAGATACCTAGGTCCAATGCCATGGAATGCTTTAAAGGTAGTAACAAGCACCTTGAAACGCACCCGGTAGACCTATATAACAGACTAATTTACTGCAAAATAATTTACTGCAAAATAATTATTTACATTTTCTACCATCTTAAATCTACTAATCACAAGATCAGGGTGTTAATTTTCCTGTACAATTATTCAGCTAAAATAATAAGGTCCCAGGGAGTATTAAAATGGTTCAATCCATGGCAATCATCTGAGACTTTTGAAAAAAAAATTTGGGGAGAAAGGCAAGAGCTACTGGATAAAAAAATATTTAATATCTTCACAGAAGTAAATCTCACTGATAAATACACAAAGAAAAAGGGGAAAGTTTAGAAAAATACACATGAATAAAAATGGTGAGTTACTTGTTTTACAGACTGTCAATCTGTTCTTTTTTTCTTTTTCTTTTGTATTTATTGCATACTTTCTTCCCCTTTCAAATTGTAGTTCCAGTAAAAACAGAATAAAAAATCAAACTGCTACTAGAGATTGAAATTTCATTTAAGAAGAGCAAATGTGAAAGAAACAGCAGGAAAAAATTTATGGAGTAGTCAAACCTAAGCTAAAGTTATTTTTATATCAACTTAGAAATTGAAGATATGATGTTAACTTCAATGAAAGATTCAAACTTTTCCCAGGAGAACTGAATGAAAAACATCTCTAATTTATTTGCTTGATTTCCAATGCATATGAAAGTTCCTTATTTTAAAAAAATGGGTAATCACACATCAGTGTTTCTTCTCTTGGAATTCTCAAGCATCCGGGAGCAACAATTTATCTATCTGGCTTTATTGCTGATACTTTATGAAATGACAGTGACAGGGAATGTTTTTGTTCTCAGTGCATTGCTAACTACCATCTTCACACTCCAATGTATTTCTTTGTGATGAATTTAGCTATTCAAGATGTTGGTTCTGTTTCAATCATTATCCCCAAAGCTGTTTTTAATCTTGCTACGAATGTAAGGTATATTTCTTATTCTGGTTGTATTGCTCAAGTCCTCTTGTTTCTTTTCTTCCTGGGTTCTGATACAGCCTTCCTAACAGTCATGGCATATGATCGGTATGTTGTTATTTGCAACCCTTTACAATATGAAATGATAATGAACAGGGACGCCTGTATCAAAATGGTTGGTAGTGTGTGGATTGCCAGTTTTCTCAATGCTTTACTAAACACCTCTGAAACATTCACTACCCCTTTCTGCTCTAATATTATCAATCAGTTCTATTGTGAAATCCCATATTTACTTAAGATTGCCTGCTCTGATTCATAAATGAATGAAATTGGAGTTGTAATGTTCAGTGCTACTTTAGGTTTTGGATGTTTCATCTTCATTATTTTTACCTATGTGAAGATCTTCTCTGCTGTTCTGAAAATTCCTTCAGTTCAAGGAAGGAAAAAGGCCTTCTCCACTTGTCTACCACATCTCACTGTCTTTTCCATATTTTTGTTTACTGCCTACTTTGCTTATCTAAGACCCATATCTGACAATGCTTCACATCTTGATTTTGTAATTACAATAATGTATTCTGTTGTCCCCTCCATGCTAAATCCATTAATCTACAGTATGAGAAACAAGGACATTAAAGTTTCTCTTTCAAGATGTCTTAGCCTGAGATCATTTCTTTTTAAAGAACTATGAACTGTCTGCTATTTCAGCTTTAGATGTAATTCTTAAGACCAAATACACATTACTTTAAAAGATGATAAAATGTAACTGGATTATACTGCAAGGTTTTTGACATCTGCTTTAAAGAAAATATATGAAAAAGAGATATGTTTAGATAAAGTTTAAATTAAAAAAATTAATAATACCCTATTTCCCCAAAAATAAGACATCCTTTGATAATAAGCCTAATTGGGCTTTTGAGTGCATGGCAATAAGGCCAAGTGCTTATTTCAGGGTTCAAAAAAATATAAGACAGGGTCTTATTTTTGGAGAAACATGGTATATCTATATTTGATTTTAGTGGATTCCAAGATTTGGAAGATGTATGTAATGGGGATGCCTATATGAAATGCTTCATTGATGACAAGTGGAATGTTAGAAAATAAATTCCTTTGAGAAAGTGAATTGGAATTTCAAAAGTAATTAAAACAAAACTCATTTTCAAATAAGGCTTGCATACTGGGGAAAAATGATTCATTCAACAGGCATTTTTGCAACAATACTGTATATTAATTACATTTTGAATATATGTATGTTTCTAATGATATAATTTCTCAAGCACTTGTCCTTATTGATCTAGATATGGAGAACACTATTGACAAAGCATCGTTTGTCACCGTTCTACATAGAAGTGGGGAGGGGAAATGCAGTGAGCGTGAGAAGCTACAGATATCACATTCTTCGTTGCTTCTCCAGGTCATCTTTTGTCCAGCACCTGCAAGGAACTGGGAGGAGAGGTTGCCATGCTGGCAGAAGTTTAGTGGGTAATGTGACCCAGTTGGGGGTGGGGAAAAGGAGTGCCCATTTCCTATTGAGAGGGAACTTGGGAGACAACTTAGATTTGGGTTTTCCCATGCATTGCCAACATGATGTCTACAATAAATTGGAACTTTGATGAAATATTTGCCGTGGACTCTGATTTCTGCTCGACTACTATTTGGAACCTTGACAACTATAATGTATTTGATTTCAGTCCAATTTTAATGATATTAAATATAATGATCCTGGTCTTTTCTCCTGTCCATCTTCACTTTTTGGAACTGAAGGTATTCTGTTGCATCCTAATTTAGCTTTAATGGAGACCTTCTCTGTTCTGAGAATTACTTCTGTTTAAGAAAGAAAGGAGACTTGCCACTGCTTGCCTGCAATTTCTCACAGACTTGCCTATGGAGATTCTCAATCATCCCGGTCTTGGTTGTCCCAAAGGTACTTTTCAAAAGCCAACTGGACAATTTTTCCTTGAAAATGTTTCTCTTTTCATCCAAGAAGCTTCTTCAGTTCTGGCTTCTCACTGATTTTTGCATATATTTGCTTAATGTTTGTTTTCCTGACAATTCCTTTTAATGCTCCATCGAACCTTGACTTTATAACTGCAATCCATGGCATAAGAAATAAGGACATTGGGGTTGCTCTTTCAAAACTTATGTTTGAAAAATAAACAAACTGAATCCTTTCATTAAGAGCTGAGGTGGCGCAATGGTTAGAGTGCAGCACTGCAGCCTACTTCAGCAGACTGCTAGCTGCAGTTCAGCTGTTCAAATCTCACAGGTTACTCAGCCTTCCATCCTTCCGAGCTAAAATATCCGAGGAACCCAGATTGTTGGGGCAATATGCTGAACTCTGTAAATCGCTTAGAGAGGGCTGTAAAGCACTATGAAGCGGTATATAAGTCTAAGTGATATTGCTATTATCTATGTCAAGGAGAAAGACAAAAAGAGTGTATAGGGAATAACCCTGAATTCTCCAACTGTGGACACATTAACTTACTATAAAAAGATTATGAAGATGCAAGTATGAAATATAAATTATTTCCATCAAGACAGACTTTGTGTAGATGAAACATGTTTGAAAATAATATGATTTAGTACTTGTTCCTTTATAGTAGATTTCTGACAAAATATATATAAGGAGAAATATTTGAGAAAGATAGAAGAAAATATATATATATTCATTTATGTGGATTTTTGAAAAAAGGGTATATAACATTTTGGAAAGATAGAAATAAAATTGCAGGTAACTGAATATTCTATTATGATTTAATAACAACCTACAATTAATAATAGTCACCAGGACGATTTTAATTTCTAAAACTGTAACCAATTAGAAAAAAATATGCATAATTGAATTTTATAGCTAAAGTTGTTGTGCCTTCATTTTTGCTACTTCTGATTCAGAATGCTCATAGGGACAAATAATTATTAAATTTGAAGAATTTAAAGGTACATCCAGTCAACAATTGTTCTATAATCTGCCTACCTTTCTTGCTTAATATGACTAGTATTAATCCATTTCTGTTATGTGGGATTGTTGAACAAATGTAAATGAAAGAAGTAGATTTGAACTGATTGCTTTTCAAGAATGCTGGACATCCAAAGAGTTCAATGCTTGAGATCTTCAGATACATACCAGTCCATCTACAGAATGTATTGAAAAATGTTTTCATTTCAGAATGTCTCTGAAGAGCTTATTTCATATGTGCATGAACATTATGTAATATATCTGGGGCAAAAGAAAATATTACCTTAATAAAGTTATTTAAACCATATATATGCACAAGAACCCTGGACACCCAAAAAGTTTGTTGATTGAATTTTTCAGATACATAACATTCCACCTGCAGAACATAATGACAAAAAAGTTTCAAAAAGGATCAGAATGCTTCTGAAGAGTTTGTTTCATATGTGTATGTGGTATATCTAATATATCTGGGTCAAACAAAAATATTTCCTTAATTAAGTCATATATACTGGATATGCACATATCACTGTTAATTAATAGTTTTAAAATGTGTTTCCAACTTCATATAAGAAGTTATAGATATGTAGAAACATTTTACCCATGGGTATGTTTAATTTTTAGAAGGTGGTTTCTTCATTAAATTCAGAATAAATCTCAATGCTGCTAAGGTCCTTAGGATTATTATTTTCATCATTTTAAGCCAGAAAATAATTAATTACAGACAGTTTGGTGCTTCCCCTCTAGAGCCTAAAATTAACTTTTCTACGAATACTGCAGCTCTGGTAATTCTGAACCTTCTATCAAATATACTGAGCATTAGTTCCAGCCTGCCTGTCATACATCAAATCAAGGATGAAGGGATGCTGACATTTAGGCAGGACTTGGATCTTGAACAATGGAGCTATTTTCTTGCAGATGTGTTTTCTCTTGTTGATATTTTTCTCTACTATTATTTAAACAGAGTTGTAACTCTGGCTTCATCTTGTTTTAATCTTCTTACATCCACTATCCTTTATATTATATTATTTTATAATCTTAATATTCTGCTGTTATTTTATTGTATTTTATGATATGCCATATATTGTATGTCATAGTTTGCCTCCTTGATATCTTAATATGATATTTGAGAACATCATTCGATTCTTGCAAATCGTTTTGCATGTGTGTTTTTAATATTACCAAAGGAGATTAGCATTACAGTTTTATATAGTCTGAAGAGTAAGAAATGTAGACCTCTAAGGAATGTGAGGTTGGAGGGCCACACAAAATTCTAAGCACTCTTTTTACAGAACACAGGAACATGAAATTTGTATTTTAAGTCTTTGTTTAATCTCACTGAAAAGTATAACATGGTGCTCATGAATTTGTTTGATCAGCAGAACCTTTGCAATTCCTACCTGTCCAAAATATCAAATATGCATTATTGACCTCTTTTTGAGAATCTTCAAGCAAACATATCTGAAAAGGATTGATAAGTATCAAAGGATTTCTCATATCATAATGAATATCACCAAGAGCATTTGTGCAATATACTCTATAAGCATCTAGTGAAATAAAGATACTGCATGAGTCATAAAATCACCCTCTTCAATTTTTCAATAAATGTAATGATATTTAATCACCCACCTACAAAATAAAATTAAAAAAGTGTTCTAAGGTTTACACATTACCCTTAGACTCATTATAAAATATCTTCAAAGGGAGCACTTTTAAATTTTTATTATGAGAAAGTTGTACTTCTGGACTATTTTGATGTATCCCCTCCTGTTATCAGTTTTGTAAAATCAGAACATCAGTATTTTTCCCTTATAGAATTCTGCACTTAAAATAATACAGACCCTTGGGAAACATCCCACAGAGCTTTGGCTATCTCTGATCTACTGAGCCTCCATTATATTTCCAATAGAGTTTAACTCCTATTATATTTGGAGGAAAAGGCTAGAGATACTAGATGATATGCCATTTAAGCCTCTATAGCATACAACCTTAGAAATGATCTCATGAATAAAGATGGTGAGTTACCTTTAGTTATTTCTCCACCTCTCTGCAAACATTAAGTTTGGTTTTCCTGCCTATTCTCTTATAATAATAACTCCAGTTAAAATAGATTAGATATTTTAATAAATTTTATATAATTATTTTTCAGTTTTATTTTGGAAATGAAATGAAAATAATATAAGTAGATCTTAATAAGACCTTAGAATATTTTAAAATAAAATATTAAGCATTGCCTCCCTCAAAATTGTTTCCAATTACCAAAGCAGACACAATCAAATACATTTAAAGACTGAACTTAACCCTTATTGATTAGAAGATTCAGCATGTTTTCTTTTCCCCAGCTACAAATTAATGGATGTGAACCAAATCAGACATTTTGATCTTATTTAATATGAATCTAATTGACTAAACAACTAATTTGAAGGATGATTTGAATCAGATCTAATTTATATGGGTCTCTGAAGATCCATCGTTAAATCTATAAGCAGCCTACAAAGGTTCTGGATTGAAGGAAGACTTCAGAATTTACTTTCTACTTTACACATGATAGGATTAAGAAATGGTAGTATCTGGAGGATTAAACTTTATTTGCAGACCTCCAAATTTTTAAAGAACACATTGTAGTGATGTTGTTTTTTCCTACGGGAGGGAGCAAAATTTCACCAGCAGTAGAGAAATGCATTTTATGTAGATAAATACTAAAAAGAAAATGGTTTGTAAAGCCATTTTAAATCACAACATAAAAGAAAACAAAAGGGTGTAACTATCACAATATGGCTGAATTCCACAAAGTTCAAACCTTAGGAACTTTAAAAATAATTATCCTCTAGAGGAATGATTTTTCCAATTTCCATTTTTCTGCATTTCGTTCATTGAACTCCTAATATTTTTTAAAACAAAAAAAAGTTGTATTATAAACCATACTGACATTAACAGAATTTCTGGCAACAGTAATTGACAAGAGCTATTCAAATGATGGAGAGAGAAAATTTCCCAACATTGATTCAGAGATAGAGACTGCTGACAGCTATATTATAATATTGCTACAATGCAAGTAATCATGATTTAAAACCAAATTTTGGGAAGCAGAATATTGAATGCATTCAAACTTAATAAAAAAGCATTTGTCTATTTCATTTCTCATTCCCCAGAAATGTAATGGACATTTATTGAACATTGAACAGATCCTACTCATATTTTTTTCAAATGCATATTTAATTGCTCTTTCCTTTTTTCTAGGGATAACATGCTCACAGTTAAAAATGCATAATTAAACATCTGGCTTTCTTCTTTTGGAATTTTCAAAGATTTGGGAGCTACAGATTATATATGTAGCTTTATTACTGATACTGTATTTAATGACATTAACAGGGAATCTTCTAATCATCATTGCAGTTGTTTCTGACCACCACCTTCACATCCCCATGTACTTCTTCCTGATGAACTTAGCTATACAAGACATTGGATCAGTTTCAGTCATTATTCCCAAAGCCATTTTTAATTCCTTTACAAATACAAGGCACATTTGTTACCCAGGATGTGTTACTCAAGTCCTCATGTTTGCTTTTTTTGTTGGTTCTGACATTGCTGTCCTGACTCTCATGGCCTATGATCGATATGTTGCCATCTGCAATCCTTTACAATATGAAATAATAATGAACAGGACAGCCTGCACCAAAATGATTAGTTGTGTGTGGATCGCCAGCTTTCTCAATTCTGTAATGCACAATGTTGAAACTTTCATTATTCCCTTTTGCTCTAATATTATCAATCAGTTTTACTGTGAAATCCCACATTTACTTAAGATTGCCTGCGCTGGATCATACATAACTGAAATTGAAGTTTTATTGTTCCGTTCTACATTAGGATTTGGTTGCTTTGTATTTATTGTCATTACCTATGTGAAGATTTTTGCTGCTGTTCTCAAAATTCCTTCCATTCATGGAAGGAAAAAGACCTTCTCTACTTGTCTACCACACCTCACTGTCTTTTCAATATTTTTATTTACTGTTTTATTTGCTTACCTAAGGCCCATTTCTAACAAACCATCAGATCTTGATTTTATAATTACAATGTTGTATTCCATTATTCCACCCATGTTGAATCCATTGATCTACAGCATGAGAAACAAAGACCTCAAAGCTGCTCTTTCAAAATTTCTCTGTTCATTTGTTTTTGAAAAGACCTGGAACTGCATATGTACCTTTTCATCTATGTCAATAGGAAAGTTACAATAGAGACATAGGAAATAAGACTAATATTCTCAACATTTACACTTCCTTAAGGTAAAATATTGTGATTAGGCAGATGATGATGATGTTAAATGTTAGTCATTTCCTGAAGATATTTCAACTAAACAGGTGAAGGTTATTTTTTCATTTTCAGAAGTAATTTGAAGACAATTTATATAAAATGAAATGAAATGTGTAAATGTATATAGTACATTGTGCATACAACATAAAGTACATCAATTCATATTATATATATGTATGTATGTATGTATGTATGTATGTGTGTGTATGTATGTATGTATGTATGTATGTATGTATGTATGTATGTATGTATGTTTGACAAAGTTTCTGAACAATTTATCCTTATCCTAAGGACATTGAGCTTGCTCTTTCAAATCTTACGTGGTATTTCTTTTTGGAAAAACAAACAAACAAACAAACCCTGAATTGTGTATCTTCCCCTCTTTCTGTATGTCAATGAGAAAGAGAAAAAGGAGATACAGGGAATAACACTAATTTCTTCACTTGTAAACACATTAACTTACTTCTTCTTCTTGTGCCATATCCATCATCAGACATTGGCGATCATGTTGGTGATCCTATTTTTATCAACTGCCACATGAAAAAGTGCTGCTGAGTTTTGTCCAAATCAATCCCTTAGATTTTGAAGCCATGATGTTCTTCTTCTGTCTGGGCCTCGTTTGCCTTCAATCTTTCCTGGAGGATTAAGTGTAGTATATTAACTTACTATAAAAATATTTTGATGACCCAGATGTGAAATATTATTCATTTCCATCAAGATAGACTCTACACAGCTGAAACATATTTGAATATGGTCTTCTATTTATTTCTTTGTGGTAGATTTGCTGGCAAAATACAGGGTTATTCAAAAAGAATGAACCAATTTCATGACACAATATTTTATTAAAGAAAAGTAATACAAAACTCCAGTCAAGTCACAAGTATTCTACTCACAATCAACTTTTATTTCGTGTCAAACGAGTGTTCAATGTGGCCTTCACAACTTAGATAACTCCTCTTTCAAATGGTCACTGACTCATTACATGACGATGCCTGAGAACTGAAGCAATGTGTCATGAAATCAGTTCATTATTTTTAAATAACCCTGTAAATATAAAGATAAATGTTTGAGAAAGATAGACTAAAATATATTTTTACATATATGTGGATTTTTTTAAAAAAATCCACATATATGTATTATAGAAGGATAGATATAAAACTGAGGGTAAGTGAATAATCTACTATGATTTAATAACAATATGAATTAATAATAGTCACTAAGATGCTTTTAATTTAATTTCTAAAATTGTAACCAATTGAACTTCATAACTAAGACTGATTCATCCTCATTTTTCCTACTTGTGATTCAGAATGCTCACAGGGACAAATAATTCTTAAATTTGAAGAATGGGAAAATGTTTCTTTAATATTTATGAATGATATTAAAACGGTATGCTTTCATAGATAATTAGATCATGCACATTACTGTGCATGATCTAGGAATAATGATCTAGGAATAATTTTTAAATGTATTTCCACCTTCATATTGATATCTATATCAATATGTATTTCCACCTTCATATTGATATCTATATCAAAACATTCTTCCCTGGGATGTTTACTTTTTAGAAGGTGATTTCTTTATTAAAATATCAATGCAGCTAAGATCTTTGAAATGTATTTGGTAGTTGGGCTGTTGGGCTGTGATCCAAGCTTGGCAGTTTGGTTGAAAACACTTCATCACCATTTGAGGAGACATTGTCAGTGTGCTTTGAATTGTGCTCTTGTGTCAGAGCTTTCTGGTCTTTAAATACATTTTTATGTGATGCAAATTAGTGTGGCTGTTGTTTGTTTGGCTACTTTTGAGTTATAGTCTGACTAGATATTTATTTATTTATTTATTTATTTCTTGGTTCTTATATGCCGCCCTACTCCCAGGGACTCAGGGCGGCATACAGCAGATATACAAGAACACCAGCAAATAAATATTAATTAAAACCAAATACAAAAATTAAAAAATCAATATTTAAGAACATCCATCAACCAGACATACCCGGGGGAGAGCTCAGATGTATTAGTCTCTACCCCTAGCCTGCAGGAAAAGCCATGTCTTGACGGCTTTTCGGAAGGCCAGCAGGGTGGGGATGGTTCGGGTCTCTGGGGGAAGTTGGTTGCAGAGCGCGGGGCCCCCCACAGAGAAGGCCCTCCCCCTAGGGCCTGCCAGCCGGCATTGCTTGGCTGACGGGACCTGGAGGAGGCCAACTCTGTGGGCCCTAACCGGTCGAAGGGAAGTATGAGTCAGAATGCGGTCCCGCATTCTGAATGTTTCAGAAATGGCAGTAAGATTAGTATGTCAACATGTTCTCAGGGTAGCCCAAAAACCAACCTCAACTATCAAATGGATCCTGTCAAAACCGAAAGGGCAGATAGAAACAAACCAAAGATCAGGCATCATATATCAAATCCAGTGCAACAACTGTTAAAAGAACTATGTTGGTCAAAGAGGAAGAAAACTATCAATCAGACAGCATGAACACTTCCTGGCTATCAAAAGACATGACTTACTATGCCTCATGTTTGTCCATTAAGATCAGAAGGAAACAAATCGGATCTAACTGGGACCACAGTTGTGACCCAGATGAAATCAAGGAGAAAAAAAGAATTCCTCAAAGTCTAGTTTTCCACCAATAAGTCATTAAATAGACATATTGACATCCAGTCTACCAATCACTAAAAATAAAAGAACTGCATCAACCACGACTCCAAAGATAGCATTTATAATGAACAAACAGGCACCCTACTACACACACCAAAAATCACAACCCATCAGCTCACAAGAAATCGGACTATATTTCTCGGCTGGTTGTTGTCACATATTACTAACAAACACCAGCCATTCAAACAGACCAAAACCAGACCATGACTCAGCAGTTTCCAAACAAACTACACTAATTTACATCACACAGATGGTACTTAAAACCAAATACCATGTTTCAGTAACAACAGCCAGCCAATCAAATAATCTGAAGTCAGACCATGACTCAGAAGTAGTCAAACAACCAACATCCATACTAATTTGCATCACATAAAAAGGTATTTAAAGACCAGTGCTCTGAAAGACCAATACAATTCAAAGCACACGGACGATGTCTCCTCGAACGGTGATGAAACTTTTGCAACCAAATTGCCAAGTCCAGAGCTCAGACAAACAGCGCAGCTAAGATCCTTAAGAGCACATGTTTGATTATTTCCATTATTTTAAGTTAGAAATGAATCAACCACAGCCAGTTTGATGCATCCCCTCTAGAGTCTAAAATTGATTTTACCATGCATACTGCAGCCCTAGTAATTCTGGGACTTCTATCAAATATGCTGTGCATTATTTCTAGCCTTTCTTCCTTCCATTGATCAGCCAAGGCTGAAGAGATGCTGCCACCACCTAGCCAGGCATGCTTGACAATTGTGTAGTAATAAACTGAATGGCTTTGATCTTGAACAATTGGGCTATTTTTTTACAGATGTGTTTTCACTTGTCGCTATTCAAGTTGTCATTTTTGCTCTGCTGTCATTTAAACTTGGAAAGAAGTATTTAAGTTCTTAGTTGTAGCTCTGGTTTCATCTTGTTTTAATTTTCTTACATCTAATATTCTTTGCAATATTTCATCTTATGATCTTACTATTCTACTGATTTGTTGTATTTCATGGTACCCTATATGGCAGTGGTTCCCAACCTGGGGGTCGGGACCCCTTTGGGGGTTGAACGACCATTTCCCAGGGGTCACCCCAGCATCCTCAGCTCCCCCCCCCACTGCCACAAGCCTGGCCATATCGGCTTAACTCGCCCAAGCCCTCCAATTGGTCGGGAGAGGTGCCATTCGGTGAGAGGCGTTTGTGATGCCTGGCGGCCGAGCTTTGACAGCATCAGCTAAGGGGCGGGGTGTTGCAAGATTGCGCGCTGGAGAGTACAAGGCGGTGCTTAAGACATCTGTGGCCACCCCTGTCTCCTGCTCGCAGCAGCAGTTTCTTCCCGCTGGTGTCGAAGGGAAAGGGAGTCACGGGAGGGAACGGCCAGCCAACGACCACTTAAGTTTCACAGCACACGACGGCAGGAAGGAGGACAGCTGGGTCGGAATCGTTTGTCTGCCCTCTCGCCCTCAGCTGGCGCGGAGACCCAGCGAACAAAGAGGCAAACAGGGAAGGAGGGAAGAGAGAGACTGAGAGATATTAGCACAGGGCTAGCCTGATCATACAGCCTTGGTGCTGAGGGCGCCGCCGCCAGGGGCAGGAGGAGCTAAGCCGGAGGGAACTGGAGAAGGAGGTGGTGCCGGAGCATGGTCCATCACCACTGCCCTGCTCCGTATGATCAGGCTAGCCCTGTGCTAATATCTCTCAGTCTCTCTCTTCCCTCCCTCCTTGTTTGCCTCTTTCTTCGCTGGGTCTCCGCGCCAGCCCAGGGCGAGAGGGCAGACAGACGAGCCCGACCCGGCTGTCCTCCTTCCCGTCATCATGCGCTGTTAAACTTAAGTGGTTGTTGGCTGGCTGTTCCCCCCGTGACTCCCTTTCGCTTCGACACCAGCGGGAAGAAATTGCCACTGCGAGCCCCGGCCAGCCCGGTTTGCGAGTCCTGGCTGTAGTCGGAGATGTGGGATGTGGCAAGCGAGGAGATGGGAATGCCGGAGGGGGTATCAGGGAGTGTCTGGGCGGGAGGATTTAATAAAATATAAAATATAGTTCTTAAAGCAGAAGACATATAAACCCAAGAGGACAAATGGGTGTAAGGAAGGAGAGAGTTAGACGCTTCTCATGAATCAAATTTGCAAAGAATGAAGGAGGAACAGAAGAGTTTGAAGGAATTGTCCTCCAGCCACAAAGGGGAATCTTTGAAAAGGTGGCTTGGTGAGGGGACCATAAGCACCTTGCGGGACGTCTCACTGCAAAACCCGTGGCTGCGCTATGAGCTCATCCAGCGCATCAGCTCCGGCACTTATAGTGACATTTACAAGGTGCGCAACGGTGCGCCCGGCCAGCTTTGGAGAGGGTTCCCACTGGGCGCACTTGGGGAGGGAAAGGTGCTACCACTGGGGCGGAGAGGAGCTGCATAGGTGGCCGAGTGAGCAGGAAGGAAGGCAGGAGGATCCCGAGCCGCCCAAGCCCCACCTTGCAAGCCCGCCTGGGCTCTTCCTCCGCCGCAGATAAGGACGTCCGGCAACGCGATGCAGCTGCCGGTCTCTAGGAGGGAGGAGAGAGAGCAGGGGGAGGGGGTTTCTAATCGGGGGTCCCTATGACTGGCAGCCCCCCCCCTTTTTCTTCCAACTCTACTCTCATCCTGTTGGGCAACTTCTCCAAAGCACGCTTTTGGAGACGCGCAATGGGAGCAAGGAATCGTGGACGGGATCACTGCGCGGTGGTGGGGATTTGCAGCCCTCCATCTCCCGGGTGGGGTATGGGGAAGGGGTGCAGAGGGGTGGGGGAGAAGCAGGAAATTATGGCCGGGTTTCCAGGGCTGCTCTCTCCGGGGCGTGTCCGGGTCTCTTGGGGCCAGCCTTTTTTATTTGCACTGGGAGCTTTCTCCAAAGGGTTGCTCCCAAGCAGAGGGCGCCTTTTGGAAAAGGCGAGGTGAGGGTGGGGTGGGGTGGCTGGCTGGCTGGTTCCCCGGACAAGGTCGGCTCTGTGGGGCAGGCTGGCTTTGCTACAAGTGTAGGCAGGGCGGGCAGGATCCCCTCTCTGCTCACTCTGCTTTCCTGGAGTGGCTGAATAACCACAATGCGCTTATTTGTCCGGGTTGCCAGAGAGAGTGGCATGCACAGATCTTGCGGTGCTGAGGGCTAGGAGAGGGAAGAAGAGAAAAGAGAAGGAAGGAAGGAAGGAAGGAAGGAAGGAAGGAAGGAAGGAAGGAAGGAAGGAAGGAAGACCAGAGATGGAAAGAAGGAAGGAAGGAAGGAAGGAAGGAAGGAAGGAAGGAAGGAAGAAAGGAAGGAAGGAAGGAAGGAAGGAAGGAAGGAAGGAAGGAAGGAAAAGAGAGGAAGGAAGGGAAGGAGAGGAAGGAAGGGAAAGAGAGGAAGAAGAGGAGGAAGAAGAATGTTAGGTGGGAGGGTGGGAGGAAGGAAGCAAGGAAGAGAAAAAACAGAGAGAGAAAGAAAGAAAAAAAAGAAAAGAAAGAAAAAAGAAAGAAAGAAAGAAAGAAAGAAAAAAAGAAAGAAAGAAAGAAAGGAGAAAGGTTGGGAGGGAGGGAGGAAGGAAGGAAGAGAAAAAAGTGAGAGAGAGGGAAAGAAAGAAAAAGAAAGAAAGAAAGAAAGAAAGAAAGAAAGAAAGAAAGAAAGAAAGAAAGAAAGAAAGAAAGAAAGAAAGAAAGAAAGAAAGAAAAAGAAAGAAGAGGAAGGTTGGGAGGAAGGAAGGAAGGAAGAGAAAAAAGTGAGAGGGAAAGAAAGAAAGAAAGAAACTGTTGAAAGAAGAGCCTTGCAAATTAAAATTGTTGTCTTTGCAGGGGTTTTGGGAAGGGTGAGTGAGCAGGCCCCATGGGGGAGGAAGGAATATGGGGCTGTTTTAAGAAGAAAGAGCTTAAAAGAGGAAATTGGCTTTGGGGACCCTGGCAATGTTTTTGGACCAATCATGGGTTTTTTTGCCCCATTTGCCTCCTGAAACTTTGGAGTCCTGGGAGAAAGCTACTAAACATGGATTACTTTGCTGGAAGCTTATCTGATTTCTAATTTTTTGACACTGCAGGCCACAATTTCTCAACCTCAACAACTTGAATATACCTGGACTTCAACTCCCAAAATTCCCTAGCCAGCTTTGCTTTGAATTCTGGGAGTTGAAGTCCAGGCACCTTAAAAGTTGCTGAGATTGAGAAATATTGCTGTACACTTGTTGGTTATGAAGTCTAAATACAGAAGTAGACTTGTTGTGGAAGATGATATTCCTTGTGCTCTTGCAAAGACTGGCCCGAGAATTTCTGATCTGGCATAATTACATATTGTTTTTGTGATTAATCGCTATGCTTTAATTATGTTCAATTTGTAACAATGAAAATACATCCTGCATATTAGATATTTACATTACGATTCATAACAGTAGCAAAATTACAGTTATGAAGTAGCAACGAAAATAATTTTATGGTTGGGGGTCACCACAACATGAGGAACTATATTAAGGGGTCGCGGCATTAGAAAGGTTGGGAACCACTGCTATATGGCATCATTTGCCTCCCTCATATGTCAGTATGATGTTTGAAAATATCATTGCATTCTTGTGAGTTTTTTCCCAATTTTTTTTATTTTTTCCTCCACCACTTTTACAATTCAATAAACATATACCTTCAAATATTGCAATAAAATACACAATTTTACATTTGTACTTCATCATTCAAAAGTCAATATCTTATACATATGCTTTATATCAGTCTGTTCTGCTTTTTTCCATTGCACACCCCTCTCTCTATCTCCCTTATCTCCTCCTACTTTCTTACTTCTTTACTCTACACAATTTTACATTTGTACTTCATCATTCAAAAGTCAATATCTTATACATATGCTTTATATCAGTCTGTTCTGCTTTTTTCCATTGCACATCCCTCTCTCTATCTCCCTCATCTCCTCCTACTTTCTTACTTCTTTACTTTCTCTACTTTCTCTTCCTCCCCTTCTACTTCCTCTTACACCCTCTTAGCCTTCCCCTGAGTACTCTTTTATCCTCTTGTTTGACAGACTGATGACACAATCTCAAATTTTGACTCTTCATATCTCTTCTAAGAAAAAAGAAAGAGGATTTTTTAAAATTATTATATCATTTATTTTTATATATAATACTTTGTTTCTAGGTATATGCTACTAACTTCATTTTACCTCCACAAAAAAGAAAAAAGAAAAAAAAAGAAAATCTAATTTTGTCATCTGGGGTATTCACCAATTCATTTTTCAGTTCTACTCCTAAATTCTCCACTCTTAATTAATTTCCAAATTTAGTTACTATTCTCCTACTTCTTAATTTTAGGCCATATTGCTTCCTCCACTTTTTTGTCTCTTTATTCATTGTTTATGTTTTTATCCTCTATTCTATCACAGACTAAATGCCCAATTATACATTCCAATTTCTTATATTAATCATCCAAATTTTTCTTTGGTTATTAACACTCAATTAAATGTTTAATACTTGAAATAAAGAGTTTTTAAATTATAAATTTAAACATATCTCATGTCTAAAATAATAATACACAATCATAATATACCTTTTCTCTTACTAATCATCAAAATTCTTTCTGAATTATTCAATTAAGTATTCAACTCTTAAAATAATACATTTTTCCCTTTTGAAGTTTTCCATATGAACAAGTTTCATATGTAAAAAAGAACACAATCATGATATATCCTTTAAACTCTAATATTCATATTTATCATTCATATTTATCATATTAATTAACATTGTTTTAACTAAAATATCAAATCTTTTAATTCATTAAACAATATTAATCCATATATAAAAGAACAGAATTTTTTTTCAACTCTTAATAATATAATAATTCTAAGTGAAAAAAGAACATTTCCATAATATTTCAATGTCATCATCCATTCCCTTTTAATTTCTCTACTAATTCAGTGCTCTGATATATAATGGATATATAATATCCATTATATATAATGGATATATAATGGATATATATATATATATTTCCTCCACTCCCATCTGCTTAAATTCTTTTTCCTCTTTCTTTTAATTTTATACCAATAGGTTCTCTTTCCCCATGCTCTTTTCCTCCCTCTTAAATTTACTTTCTGTATATATCTAATTTTTTCCATTCCTTTTTCCATTTTATGTATCTCAAAATCCTTATCATCAATCTGAACATTCTTAATATCTTTATCTCCATCGTCATTGTCACTGTTATCCTTATCTCTATTTTCACTGTTAAATCCAGTGGAATCATTATCATTAACATAATCATTAATCAGCATTGCATTTTCAATTTCTTTCCCTTTTCATCATCATTTATAATATTTTCATTGTTCTTCTTTTTCTTCTTCTGTTCTCTTATCCATTTTTTTCCATTTGTATTTTATTTTTTCCTGTCTCAAATGCTCCAAATACAGATCTTCTAAAGTTTTCAAAAAGGTCCTTCATAAACTCAGCCAATTCTTCATAGTCGGTTCTCTCCATCTTTAAAGTCTTGTGAGTTTTACATGTGTGTTTCAATATTGCCAAATGAAGTTGGCATTACAGTTCTACATTGTCTGAAGAGGAAAATAGGTTGAACTCAAAGGAATGTGAGATCTGAAAGCCACAAGAAATTCTAAGTACTGTTTATACGCCTGTTAACAGAATATAGGAAATATGAAATTTGGATTTTAAGTCTTTGGTTAACTTCCTTGAAGAGCATAACAAGGTGCTCATGAATTTGCTTAATCAGCAGAATCTTTCAGTTCCCACCTGACCAAAATATGAAATATGCATTATGGACTTTGTTTTTAAGAATGTTCAAGCAAACATATCTGAAAAGGGTTGATAAGTCTGTTAATATTTCTCCTATTATAATGGACTCTGAATAGGGCTCTATACCACCATCTAAGAGCATTTGTGAAATATACTCTGTAAGCATCTAGTTAAAAAAAGATACTGTATGGGTCATGAAATCATCTTCTCAATTTTTCAATAACTGTATTGATATTTAATCACTGACCTACAAAATAAAATATAAACTATGTTTTAGATGCTTACATACAGTATTACAATTAGATGTATCATAAATGATCTTCAAATGGAGCACTTTTAAATTTCCACTATAAGAAAGTTGTAGTTTTGGGCTATTTTGATGTATCCCCTCTTCTTATCAGGTTTGTTAAATCAGGACATCAGTATTTGTCTCCTGTAGAATTATGCACTTAAAATAATAGAGACCCTTGGGAAACATCCCACAGAGCTTAGGAAATCTCTGATCTACTGAGGCTCCATTATATTTCCAATAGAATCTAACTCTTATTATATTTCGGGGGAAATGCTAGACATATTGGATGTCATGTTATTCATGGTTCTACAGTACACAATGTTAGCAACAGTTGCAGAGAAAAAGAATAAAAGAAAATAAAGAAAACTGCATGAATAAAGATCGTAAGTTATTCCCTTTTTCCCCATAAGCTTTTTTTGCTTTTCACTTGCAATTACAATCCCAGTTAAAATAGATTAGACATTTTAATGGATTTTATATCATTATTTTTCAGATAGTTTTATTTTGGAAATGAAATGAAAATAATGTAAGTAGATCTTAATATGACAATAGAATACTTAATAATAAAATTTTAAGCATGGCCTCCCTTGAAATTGTTTCTAATTAGCATAGCAGACACAATCAACAAAATTTAAAGACTGAGCTTAACCCTTATTAATTACAAGATTCAGTGTCTTTTCTTTTACCCAAGCTGCAAATCAATGATGTGAACTGATTCAGACATTTTTATCTTATTTACTGTAAATCTAATTAACTGAATAACTAATTCAAAGAATGAGTTGCATCAAATCAGATCTAATTTTTATGGGGCTCTGAAAGAGCAGCTAAGAAAAGGAAAAAGATACTTGTGAAACCATTACTGTATAAATCACAACATTACAGAAAACAAGAAGGTTTAAGTATCTCAATATGGCTGAATTTCAAACAGTTCAAACCATAGGAACTTTAAACAGAGGAATGGTTTTCCCAATTTCCCTTTTTCTATATTTCAATCTTTGAACGTCTAAAATTATTTTTGTTTTTTAAACAAAAAAGATGTACTATATCCTATACTGAAATCTGGTAACAGAAATGGACCGGAGAAATTCAACTGATGGAGAAAGAACATTTCCCAGAATTGATTCAGAGATAGAGACTGCTATTATATGGCTACAATACAAGTAATAGTGATTTAAATCCAAATTTTGGCAAGCAGAATATTGAATGCCACCAAACTTAATAAAAAAAAGATTTGTCTGTTTCATTACTCATATTTAATTGTTCTTACCTTTTTCCTAGGGATAACATGCTCACGATTAAAAATGCATAATTACACATCTGGCTTTCTTCTTTTGGAATTCTCAAAGATTTGGGAGCTACAAATTATATATGTAGCTTTATTATTGATACTATATTTAATGACATTAACAGGGAATCTTCTAATCATCATTGCAGTTTTTTCTGACCACCACCTTCACATCCCTATGTACTTCTTCCTGCTGAACTTAGCTATACAAGACATTGGTTCAGTTTCAGTCATTATTCCCAAAGCCATTTTTAATTCCCTTACAAATACAAGGCACATTTGTTACCCAGGATGTGTTACTCAACTCCTCTTGTTT
Source organism: Diadophis punctatus similis (assembly GCA_023053685.1). Taxonomy (NCBI): domain Eukaryota; kingdom Metazoa; phylum Chordata; class Lepidosauria; order Squamata; family Dipsadidae; genus Diadophis; species Diadophis punctatus. The sequence goes on from JALIGW010000009.1 coordinate 2,537,583, forward strand.
GTTTTCTTTATGGGCTCTGACATTGCTGTCCTGACTCTCATGGCCTATGATCGATATGTTGCCATATGCAATCCTTTACAATATGAAATAATAATGAACAGGATAGCCTGCACCAAAATGATTAGTTGTGTGTGGATCACCAGCTTTCTCAATTCTGTAATGCACACTGTTGAAACTTTCATTATTCCTTTTTGTTCTAATATTATCAATCAATTTTACTGTGAAATCCCACATTTACTTAAGATTGCCTGCGCTGGATCATACACAACTGAAATTGGAGTTGTATTGTTCAGTTCTACATTAGGATTTGGTTGTTTCGTATTTATTGTCATTACTTATGTGAAGATTTTTGCTGCTGTTCTCAAAATTCCTTCCAGTCATGGAAGGAAAAAGGCCTTTTCCACCTGCTTACCACACCTCACTGTCTTTTCCATATTTTTGTTTACTGCCTACTTTGCTTATCTATGGCCCATAAGTGACAATCCTTCATATCTTGATTTTGTGATTACAGTAATGTATTCTGTTGTCCCTTCCATGCTAAATCCATTAATCTACAGTATGAGAAATAAGGACATCAAAGTTGCTCTTTCAAGATTTCTTAGCCTGAGAGCATTTTTTAAAAAGAACTAATAAATGAACACTTTTGTCTGCTATTTCAGTTTTAGATGTATTTCTCAACACCAAACACAAATAACTAAAATATGATAAAATATAACTGAATTATACCGCAAGCTTTTTGGCATCTATTTTAAAGGAAATATATGAGAAAAAGATATGTTTATAGAAAGTTCAAGAAAATATTTAATAATGTACCTACAATTGATATTTTGTATTGTTATATTTGCTTACTGAAGGCACATTTCTAACAGACCTTCAGATCTTGATTTTATAATTACAATATTGTATTCCATTATTCCACCCATTCTGAATCCATTGATCTACAACATGAGAAACAAAGACCTCAAAGCTGCTCTTTAAAAATTTCTCTGGTCATTTGTTTTTGAAAAGACCTGGAACTGAACTCTTCATCTATGTCACTGGGAAAGTTAATGCAGATGATGATGATATTAAATGTTAGTCATTTCCTGAAGAGATTTCAACTAAACAGGTGAAAGTTATTTTTTTCAGTTTCAGAAGTAATTTGAAAACAACAGGTATAAAATGAAATGTGTAAATGTATATAGTACATTGTGCATACAACATACAGTATATCAATTCATATATTGTACATATGTATGTTTGACATAGTTTCTGAAAAACGTATCCTTATCCTTCAGTTCTGACTTCTCACTGACTTTTCCATATTTTTGCTTAATGTTTGTTGAGTAAATAGCAATAGCAATAGCACTTAGACTTATATACCACTTCATAGTGCTTTACAGCCCTCTCTAAGCGGTTTACAAAGTTCAGCATATTGCCCCCAACAATCTGGGTCCTCATTTTACCCACCTCGGAAGGATGGAAGGCTGAGTCAACCTTGAGCCGGTGAGATTTGAACAGCTGAACTGCAGCTAGCAGTCAGCTGAAGTAGGCTGCAGTGCTGCACTCTAACCACTGCACCATCTCGGCTCTTAAAATGACGATTCCCTCTAATGGTCTATCCAATGTTGACTTCATAATTAAAATCTATGATATAAGAAATAAGGACATTGAGGTTGCTCTTTCAAAACTTATGTGGTATTTCTTTTTGAAAAACAGACAAACTGAATTGTGTATCTTCCCATCTTTGTGTATGTCAATGAGAAAGAGAAAAAAAGATATAGGGAATAACACTATTTCCTCACTGGTAGATACATTAACTTACTATAAAAATATTTTGATGACATAGATGTGAAATATTATTCATTTCCATCATGATAGACTAAACACAGCTGAAGCATATTTGAAAATAACATGATCTTCTATTTATTTCTTTGTGGTAGATTTGCTGGCAAAATATATATAAGGAGAAATGTTTGAGAAAGATAGAATAAAATATATATATTTACATTTATGTGGATTTTTTAAAAAGCGTAATATTATGGAAGGATAGATATAAAATTGAGGGTAAGTGAATAATCTACTAAGATTTAATAACAATCTGCAATTAATAATAGTCACCAAGATGCTTTTAATTTCTAAAATTGTAACCAATTGAACTTCATAACTAAGACTGACTCATCCTCATTTTTGCTACTTGTGATTCAGAATGCTCACAGGGACAAATAATTCTTAAATTTGAAGAATGGGAAGAATGTTTCATTAATATTCATGAATGATATTAAAACAGTTTGCTTTCATAGATTTATTTATTTATTTATTTATTTATTTATTTATTTATTTATTTATTTATTTATTTATTTATTTATTTATTTATTTATTTATTTATTTATTTATTTATTTATTTATTTATTTATTTATTTATTTATTTATTTATTTATTTAGTGAGATTTATATACTGCCTCATAGTGAAAGCACTCTCTAAGCAGTTTACACCATTAAGCAATGTACAGTATATATTTACATTGCCCCCAACAATCTGGGTCCTCATTTTACCTACCTCAGAAGGATGGAAGGCTGAGTCAACCCTGAGCCGGTGAGATTTGAACAGCTGAACTCAAATGATCAGAGTCAGCTAAAGTAGCCTGCAGTACTGCTCTCTAACCGCTGCGCCATCTGCACATTACTAATAATGCACATTACTGTTAAGGAATAATTTTTAAATGTATTTCCACCTTCATATTGATATCTATAGATACAGTATGTCAAAACATATTTTTTGGTATGGTATTAAAGAAGTTTGCTTTACGTCAACCCAAAATGTCTGGGATACAATGAAAGCATATATGAAGGATTAACAATTCCGTAAACAGCAAGAAATCATAACGAAAAAAGAAAAAATTGGAAACATTGAATATAAAATTAAAAGGGCAAGAATCACTAATGCAGAGTGAACCATTAAATAATAAATATAAAGAGGCAAGGGACTTAACGAAACACATAATTAATTTGGCTACTCAAGAAGAAATAAGCCATAATATCAAAAGGATGAAACAATTTTTTTTCAAGCATGCAAATAAACCTGGGAGATGGTTATCGCATAAATTAAGGAAAGAGAAAGCAAATAGAACAATTCAACAACTCAAAGACGAAGAAGGGAACCCACAATATGGATTAGAAGAAAAGAAGAAGATTATCCAGAACTTCTTCAAGATATTATACAAAGAAGACAAAATCAAGGAAGAAGACATAATGACCTACTTGGAAAGCCAAAATTTGCCAATCCTGCTGGAGGAAAAGCAAATAATGCTCAATAGGGAAATTTCACTTATGGAATTAAGAGAGGCCATCAAAAAACAAAAACAAAAAATAACAAATCACCTGGGCCAGATGGACTTCCATCGGAGATATACAAAAAATTTCAAGATAGTATAGAAGATAAAACGTTAGAACTATACAATGAGGTATTAGAGAAAGCCAAAATCCCTAAATCATGAGAGGAGGCCTACATAAGTTTAATACCTAAAGATGAGACAGACAACAGTTTAATTAAAAATTACAGACCAATTTCTTTGTTGAATTCGGACTATAAAATATTTGTAACAATAATGGCGGAAATTTTAAAATTAATATTAAATCAAATTATACATTCTGACCAAAATGGTTTCCTCCTAAAAAGACAAATTCATAATAATACAAGAATGGTTATGAATGTTTTGGAATATTATGAGGCACATCCAGACAAACAATTGGCATTAATATTTTTAGATGTGCAAAAAGCCTTTGATAATTTGGATTTAAAGTTTCTCTTAACACAACTAAAATATATGCAATTCGGCGATAAATTTGTTAAAATAATTGAATTAATATATTCGCTACAAACAGCTAAAATTATGATTATCGGAGACATGACTGAAACAATAAATGTCCTGAAAGGTGTCAGACAAGGGTGTCTGCCTTCCCCCCTATTATTCATTTTGTCATTAGAAATTCTTCTGAATCAAATAAGAAATAATCAGGAAATTAAAGGATTGGAAATCAAAAAAGAACAATATAAAATACAAGCGTTGGCTGATGATATGGTATTTATTCATCAAGACCCTCAAAATTCAGGACCTAAACTTTTGCAAGAAATAGAAAAATTTGGAACAGTAGCTGGCTTAAAGATTAATAAGGACAAAACAAAAATAATAACAAAACATCTCACAAAGAAACAAGATGATGAATTAGAAAACAGATTGGGAATCCAGACGACCAAAAAAATCTAATATCTTGGGATTTGGCTGACTGCCAAATGCTCGATGATAAAAGAAGACAATTACATAAAATTACCGGAATCAATGGAGGTGGCAGGGTAGACCCATTACGAGATAGACAAAGTGTTGGATTCCCGACTACATCGGGGTTGGTTGCAGCATCTGGTTTGGTGGAAGGGCTATCCCCTCACAGAGGCCTCATGGGTGGCAAGTAGGGATATTCAGGCAGACAGGCTGATTACCAAGTTCCATAAGAAGCATCCCCACAAACTGGGTGGGGGTGGGGAAGATAGAAAGTGATAACATGATAACTCACTTACTCTGCTTGCTGTCTTCTAGGTACAGTCCTAGTGAGGGGAGCTGCCTGTCAAATCCTGACATCCGGGGTTTGCCATGATGGGATGGGGCAGCACTGGTGAAGGGGGGTGTCGGAATCATAGTGATGGAGCAATGGGACACCGGTGATGGGGGTGTAGGCAGTGACAGGGCTCAGCTGCGAAGAGGGGAGGTGTGGTGACACAAGGATAACCACCACCAGGGATCAGAAGCTCTAAGTGATGACCAGCTATTCCAGCCTGACAATCAGCTGTTTTGGCCAAGGAACGGCTGGGTGGAGTCCCACTGGCTAGGCTAACACATGACTGATGACGGGGTGAGACCAGCCAGAGGGAAGAGGGCATGGTTTGCCTTGTTAAAGCATGCTGGGAGGTGGAAGCTCCCAGTGCTGACTTTGCATCTTTACAGACTGCTGTTTTGCTGGTGCTAGAACTCATTGTGTGTCAGAGTCTGGCTGAGTAAAGCCAGTTAACCTACAAGTATGTGGCATTTTCATACTGGTTTAGGTCCAGAGCTTGGACTTCTGAGAGTCAATTTCCTTTGGCAACATTGAAACACACATGTAAAACTCACAAGCGGATTAATCCTCCCCCCCAGTCTTCCTGTGTGAGGGAGGCCTAGGACCTTTCCTATCCTCAGTTTCTGGTAACCACCTTCCCACCATATAGTAGGACCCCACTTGTCTAATCAGGTTAACCCCAGGATTACAGATTCTGTCATTGTGGGCACCACAATGAACCATATCATCTCCCAATGCTGGGCCATGTTCAACCTCACCAGGTTGGTGACATGGGTGGCCACGACTCCCCCCCAACAAGGACCCATAAACCTGCTCAAACCTTACAGGCTTGGCCAATACCTTGACCTGTATCCCCAGGCCTGTGACTACCACTTGGCTAATCAGGCACTGGGTACACCCTGAATCAATTAGTTCCTTATACCTACCCCCTTTACCTGACTTGGGCTCCATTATGGTCACAGGGATGAGGAAGGGTTGCATGAGTTCACTCACCATCGGGTCCCTGTCCCGTTAATTGTTGCTGTCATAGGAGGGCTCTTGGTACTCGCCTGCCGGTGTTCCATCACCCTCCTGGTTGGAGATGGTAGTATCTCCAGTGCTTGGGCTGCTGCCCTGGACTTCTCAGGATTCTTCAGAGGGTCTTCTTCACCTGGCTCAGCCGAGGAGGACCTGCTTTGGCCTGCGGGGTAGAGGCCGGGCATTCGGCCACGCGATGGCCTGGCTGGCCACACCGGAAACATTTCATAGGTGGTTGGGCAATCCCCTCCCAGGATCCTGCCATTGGGATGGGAGCTGCTCTATAGGTGACAGGCGGTCACTCCCCGAACCTCTGTGGTCCATCACCAAACTCCCCTTTGGGCAGACACTCCCGTAGTTCAGTGTCTAGTTCCACAACCACCTAGTACCATTCGCTCAGCCGGGGTGGTAGGCCCCAATAGGAGCATGTCTTGTGTAAAGTCCAGTCCAGGCCTGCCTTAAAATGATGGACCAGCAGGTGCTCAGGCCAACCCCCCACCTTATCGGTGGCCCTGGTGAAGTTCTAGATGTATTCCCTGCTGACCAGCCTCATTGATGTAGCGTGAGAAGCTCCCCCTCCACTGGGTGTACTTTGGTCACATCCTCAAACCAACTCTGTAATCCCTCCAGGATGAGGCCAATGTCTCAGATGTCTGAGCTCCAGACCTAAGCCAGTATGAAAATGCCACATGCTTGTAGGATAACTGGCTTTACTCAGCCAGACTCTGGCACACAATGAGTTTAGCAGCAGCAAAACAGCAGTCTGTAATGATGCAAAGTGAGTGCTGGGAGCTTCTGCCTGCCAGCAGGCTTTAACAAGATGAGCCACGCCCTCTTCCCCCTGGCTGGCCTCACCCTATCATCAGTTATGCATTAGCCTAGCCGACAAAGCTCTGCCCAGCCATTCCTTGCCCCGGAACAACTGATTATCGTGCCAGAACAGCTGGTCATTGCTTGGAGCTTCTCATACATGCCCATGGATATCCTTGTGTTACCATGACTCCCTGCTTCACGGCTGAGCCCCGTTGCTGCCTCCATCACCTCTGCAGCCTTACCTACACCCCACATCACTGGTGCTCCATTGCTCCATTGCTATGGTTCCGACACCCCCCTTCACCAGTGCCGCCCCGCCCGCCTGTTATGGCAAACCCTGGATGTCAGGGTTACAGTTCTACATTGTCTGAAGAGGAAAATCGGTTGAACTCAAAGGAATATGAGATTTGAAAACCACAAGAAATTCTAAGTACTGTTTGTACACCTGTTAACAGAATATAGGAAATATGAAATTTGGATTTTAAGTCTTTGGTTAACTTCCTTGAAGAGCATAACAAGGTGCTCATGAATTTGCTTAATCAGCAGAACCTTTCAGTTCCCACCTGGCCAAAATATGAAATATGCATTATGGACTTTGTTTTTAAGAATGTTCAAGCAAACATATCTGAAAAGGGTTGATAAGTCTGTTAATATTTCTCCTATTATAATGGACTCTGAATAGGGCTCTATACCACCCTGTAAGAGTATTTGTGAAATATACTTTGTAAGCATCTAGTTAAAAAAAGATACTGTATGGGTCATGAAATCATCTTCTCAATTTTTCAATAACTGTATTGATATTTAATCACTGACCTACAAAATAAAATATAAACTATGTTCTAAGATGTTTACATACAGTATTACACTTAGATGTATCATAAATGATCTTCAAATGGAGCACTTTTAAATTTCCACTATAAGAAAGTTGTAGTTTTGGGCTATTTTGATGTATCCCCTCTTCTTATCAGGTTTGTTAAATCAGGACATCAGTATTTGTCCCCTGTAGAATTCTGCACTTAAAATAATAGAGACCCTTGGGAAACATCCCACAGAGCTTCGGAAATCTCTGATCTACTGAGGCTCCATTATATTTCCAATAGAATCTAACTCTTACTATATTTTTGGGAAAAGACCAGAAATATTATATGATATGCCCTTTATGGCTCTATAGCATACAATCTTAGCAATGGTTGCATGAATAAAAATGGTGAGTTATTCCCCTTTCCCTTAAATTATAGTTATTTGCCATCTTTCTCTGAAAATACTAAAGTATTTAAAAATAAGGATTACCTCCCTTGATGTTTGTATGCAGACACAATCAACTAAACTTAAAGATTGAGCTTAACACTTATTGATTAGAAGATTCAGCATGTTTTCTTTTCTCCAGGTACAAATCAATGGATGTGAACCAATACAAACATTTTGATCTTATTTAATATGAATCTAATTGACTAAACTAAAAGCCCATTTTGTGGGCTTTGCAACCAGCGGCCGGCAAGTGTGCACATGCATCATCACTTGATGAGCAGCAGGAAAGTGCATGTGGCAGGTACACATGCATGCTGCTCACACAAATGGAGTTGCCATGTACGCGCTTGACAGCCACTTGCGCAGAACCATCCCGTCTCCCCCACACACGCAGTTCTGCAAAGTTGAAAACATCGGGGAACCCTGGACTAAACAACTAATTAAGAGGATGATTTGAATCAAATCAGATGTAATCTATATGGCTCTCTGAAGATTCATTGTTAAATCTATAAGCAGCCTACATAAATTCTGGATTGAAGCAAATCTTGAGAACTTCCTTTCTACCTTTCACATGATAGAATTAAGAAATAGTAGTATATGGAGGATTAAATTTTATTTACAGACCTCCAATTTTTTAAAGAACACATTTTAGTGATGTTATTTTTTCCTGGGAGAGTGAGCAAAAATGTGCTCCATCAGCAATTGGAAAATGCATTTTATGTAGCTAGATATCAAAAATAAAAGGGTTTACAAAGTAATTTAAAATCACAATATAACAGAAAACAAGAGGGTATAAGTATTTTAATATGGCTGAATTGCACAATGTTCAAACCATAGAAACCTTAAATAGAGGAATGATTTTCCCAATTTTCCTTTATCTGCATTTCAAACTTAACAACTGCAGTGATTCACTTAACAACTTTGAGAAGAAATGTTGTAAAATGGGGCAAAATTTACTTAACAAATGTCTCACTTAGCAACAGAATTTTTTGGCTCAATTGTAGTCGTACGTCAAGGACTATCCTAAATTTATTGAATAACATGCATTTTAAATAGATGGCTATGCAATAGAATCTACATTCCCTGTGAATATCAAGGCCAATTCTGAGTCCGTTCTGATATGAGAAATCATTTAAGATTATTCAAACATATTGTTGATGTTCCTACAAAAAGAAAAAAAAAGGACTTCACAGCATATAGATGGCACGATGGCACGATGATTAGAATACAGTATTGCAGGCAAATTCTGCTGACTGCTAGGGGTTTGATCCTCACTAGCTCAAGGTTGACTCAGCCTTCCAACCTACTGAGGTTGCTAAAATGAGGACCCAGATTGTTGGGGACAATATGCTGACTCTGCAAATTGCTTAGAGAGGGCTGCAAAGCACTGTGAAGCAGTATATACCGGTAAGTCTATGTGCTATTGCTATATATAGATTTTCTGGGACTGGTGAGGTAACAATCACACCACAAATTCAGTGGGACAGTGTTATGCTTTTCACTAAATCTCAAATCCAATTTACTTGTGTGTTTCCTTCCACAAAATATTGTGAAGTTATGGTTCCTTTTGTGTTTAGATAAGATCTGCAAGATCTCTTCAAATATCATACAGCAATGCATTTACTCCAAAATAATTTTAAAATATTGCTAGTTTGATCAGAACACAGAATGAAAAATAACAAACTTCAAAGGAATCTTGGAAGTCTTTAAATCCACCCCCTGCTCAGCTACCCTATCAAACAGGCATCACAAGGCAAAAAAAAACAAACCCTCCCACCCTCCCTCCCTTTTTGCATGATTACAAATTATTAGCTAAGTGTATAGATTGGGCTAAAATCTCAGCTATTAATTTTACCATTGTTTATATTTTTCAACATGAAACACATATTTTTAATAACTTAATGAGAAATGGAAAATCAGTCATTTATCTCTGATCTTTGACTCAAATTCTCAGTAAATTGGGAACCTGCAATTAATTGCAAGAAAACTTGAGATATTGCATGGAGACAAGTTTACCTCAGCAAAGCAACTACCCCTTCTCTCTTCTCCTTCCAGTATACAAGATGGTAAAAAGGGAGAATGAAAATAGGATGACTGTAGATCTTATTTGTAATATTCCTTGTCTTTTTTATATAAGCTATGTAATGAAATGTTCTGGGGAAATTGTTTGGAAGCAAGATACCAGATCGGTTTCTTCTAGAATTTTCAAAACATTTGGAAATACAAATTAAAGTGAACTAGTTGGCAATTCTTTGAGCCAAATATGTTGAAATTGAAGAATACATCCGAATCCCAATGCTGCTGCATATTCATTCCCTAAAATTAGGAAAACTAGGATAGTGTACGACAAAGATATATATATATATATATATATAGTCTCCCTTTATTTTCATTTATCAGCAAAAAATCCTACATATATATATGTGTGTGTGTGTGTGTGTGTGTGTGTGTGTGTGTGTGTGTGTGTATGTATATATATATATATATATATATATATATATATATATATATGTATGTATGTATGTATGTATGTATGTATGTATGTATGTATGAAAATGGAAAATGAAAATGGCTATCTGACGAGAGCAAAAGAAGCTCGAAATAGATCTATAATAGTCTCCCTTTATTTTCATTTATCAGCAAAAAATCCTACTTATATAGATTAGTGTGTCGGCTATATAAAGAACAGCCTGGATGGTCCCAGCGAGGGGCTGAAAGGCAAAAAGGAAGCTGTGATGCTTTCTCTCCCATATTTGGGTACACCAGGATAACACGACAGAAAAACATATATAACCCTTTCCTGGTGAAAGAGCTGATTGGGAACAGAGCCTATGGCCTAGTGGTTAAGTTGCTGCCCTGCAAGGCAGCCGGCCCGGGTTCAAATCCCAGTAAGGGGTATGGCTATCTGACGAGAGCAAAATAAGCTCGAACTAGATTTATAATAGTCTCCCTTTATTTTCATTTATCAGCAAAAAATCCTACATATATATATATATATACATATACATATACATATACATACATACATACATACATACATACATACATACATACATACATACATGTACTGCCTTTCTGGGGGTGCATGTGATCTTTCCTTAAATCTGGATGATTTCCTTAGAATATCTTATGAGGTGAGTGAGACCAGCTGGTATCTTTAAGAGCTGCAAATGGATCTAAGTATTGATTCTCCTGGATGTGCTCTTTTAGGAGAGCTTAAATGACCTCTCTGCTAAAGGGTTTCACTTTATGAGCAAGACTTGGCTGCTGATAGTTATCATTGCATTTTAACTATTTTAATTCCTCAAGGTGCTCTGGCACCCTGCCTAATTTGTACTCCAGCTTGCAGGTATTTCTAATCTAAGGGTTGCTTTTTGCAAGCAAAGAAGCTTTTTGTATTTTTGTGCAGATAATCCTTCACTTACAACAGTTCATTTAGTGACCATTCAAAATTACAATGGCACTGAAAAAAGTGACTTATGACTGTTATTCACACTTATGACCGTTGCAACATCCCCATGGTCACAAGAGGCCAGGTGAGGAGAAGTGTCCCTTGACATGAGTGACATCGATTTGGCCATGCCCACCCAGTCACATGACCACCTGGCCACGCCGGGTGCACATAGGGACTACTCAGAGGGCTGAAAAAGTGTTTTTGACTGGTCCTCGCACTAACAACTGTCTTCACATTTTACATTTTGTGCCCTATCTTGTTACCATGGTAAGAGAAGCACCGCAGTGGTGAAATGAGTGATACGGTTGTTAAGAATGCTGCAACGGGCATAAATGTGAGGAACGGTCATAATTCACTTTTTTTCAGCCCTCTGAGTAGTCCCTATGCATGTAGCCATGCCCACCCGGTCACATGACCAGCTAGCCCACCCGGCCACATGACCAGCTAGCCACACCCACCCGGTCACATGGCCAAGCTACACCCACCAAATAAGCCACGCCGGCAGAATCGATTGTTAAAAAATTTGAACTTCCTTGATATACATGAACTATATCATTTAAAATTTAGCATAAAACATAATACATGCATAGCTTTTTAAATCCGAAATGAATATTATATAAATAAAATAGTAATATACAGACAATAAAGACAATAATTATATTACATCAAAAAACAATGTTTTATGTACTATGCTATATCGTAAAACATTAATTTACATTAAAATATACTTACAATGGGAAAAATTATCATTGAGATTTAAATGACAATTCTGAGGGATGATTCCTGGAGAATGAAATAATCTGAGCAAGCAAAAACATTCAATTCACCCACTGGACATGGAATGTAAATGATCCTAAAAAATGTATAGACAACTGGAACTGTTTATCAGGGAAGCTGAATCTGAAAATGATTTTTGCATAAGGAATGTGGAAAAACATGGAGAATTAGCTTCCAGAAGGCCATTTTGAGTTCACTATTCCTCATGCTGTAGATCAGTGGATTCATGATTGGTGGTACCACACAGTAAAATATTGAGATAAATGGATCTAATGCTGAAGAAGAGGTGGAGGATGAACTGAAATAAGCAAGGCTAGCACTTGCCATATACAGACAAATGACTATAAGATGGGGTAAACAAGTAGAGAAGGCCTTTTGCTTCCCTTGGGTAGAGGGGATTTGCAAAACTGCTCTAAAAATCTTAACATATGAAAACACAATTAGAACAAATAGAATCAACCCTACACAAGAACCAAAGATAAGTGCCAATTCTTCTGTAACATAAGAGTCAGAGCAAGAGATCTTGAGCAACGGAGGGATTTCACAGAAGAACTGATTGATGATTCTGGAACAGAAATCCAATGTGAGTAAATTTCCTGTATAGAGTGTTGAAAAAAAGAGACCACTAATCAAGGCACTAATTACCATTTGGATGCAAGCTCTTTTGTTCATTACTGTTTCATAATGTAATGGCTTGCAAATTGCTATATAACGATCATATGCCATGACAACAAGGAGGAAGAGATGAGATATCACAAAAAAATCAAAGAAGAAAACTTGACAGAAACACCCAGCATAAGAAATAGCTTCAGTGTTCATCAAGGAATTCAACATGGACTTGGGAACTGTGACAGAGATGGAGCCAAGATCTTGGAAAGATAAGTTGGCTAGAAAAAAATACATGGGTGAGTGAAGTTGATAGCTATAAAGAACGACAGTGATGATAATGAAGTTTTCAATGAGGACCACTAAATAAATTACTAAAAAAATGATAACATGAAATATCCGAAGTTTCTCAGTGTCAGGGAATCCATGTAGAAAGAATTCATCAACTCTTGTCTGATTTTCCATTGTACTCCTCAGGCTTTGCATTCTGTGGAACTAACACTGAATTAGACTCTTTTCCACACTCCACTATTCAAGGTGTACTGGAACACTTTGAAAACAATTAGCTCTGATCTGGCGATTTGAGAGAGAAGGAAACAGAGTTTCATCTATGGGATATTTATAATTATGCTCGAGGGGACTAATTTTGCAAAAGCATAGTTAGGTACATTAGGTGGTTGGATTTGTTGTTTATACTGGTTTTTATCCAAAGAACAAGGACTGGATATTTCTTTCAGGTAGTTTTAATTGTAGCACAAGAGATTTACTATGTTCACTTCCATTTTAAAAATAAAATCCATTTGGGAAATCGAGATCTACATATCTCTCTCACATACATACATACATGCATGCATGCATGCATGCATGCATGCATACATAGTATTTCCACATTGGCCATGAAGAATTGAAATAGAGACTAGGCAAATAGTTGAACCACTGGCTAAAGGGTTGGTGTCACCAAAAAAACTTTGGATTCCTGGACCATGGTCTGTACTAACTCCAAGATGGACTTTTGGCAAGGGACGGGTTGCACCTCACAAAGACTGGGAAGAATGTTTTCAGAAAATGACTGGCTCAACTTATCAGGAGGGCTTTAAACTAAAATTGAGGAGGGAGGGTGACCAGTATTTAGGATTTCCAAGTCCTAAATCCAAGCAAAAATCTCTAGATCGCAAGGCAAATAACAAAGTAAGAAGAGATGGGAAGGAAGACAAACTCAAACACCAAATAGGAGACAAAGGAAGCATACCCAGACTCAGGCATAAAGATTTCAAGTGCCTATATACAAATGCTCAAAGTCTGGGGAACAAACAGGGTGAACTTGAACTATTTATACACGAAAGTAGTTACGACATAGTTGGAATAACAGAAACTTGGTGGGACAAAACCCATGACTGGAACATACTGATAGAAGGATACAAACTCTTCAAAAAACCAGACCCCATAAAAATGGAGGTGGAGTTGCTACAGAGTTGCATGAAACCAAAAATGAAAACCTCCTAGAATGTATATGGGTCAATATAAAAGAAAAAAAGAATGACATGGCCATAGGTGTATATTATACGCCATTCAATCAAGCAGAAAAAATAGATATCCTTTTTGCCAACAAACTAACAAACGTATGTAGGAAACACACTACAATAGTAATGGGGGACTTCTATTACCCTGATATCAATTGGAAAACTAATTCTGCACCAAGTGAGAAATCAAATAGGTTCCTAACCATCCTAGCTGACAACTTTGTTGTCCAAAAGGTAGAGGAGGGAACTAGAGGGACAGCCATACTGGACTTAGCAATAGCACTTAGACTTATATACTGCTTCATAGTGCTTTACAGCCCTCTCTAAGCGGTTTACAGAGTTCAGCATATTGACCCCAACAATCTGGGTCCTCATTTTACCGACCTCAGAAGTATGGAAGGCTGAGTCAACCTTGAATACTTACAAACAGACTTAATACTTATAAACAGAGAAGAAATGATAGAGGGAGTTGAAACTGCAGGAACCTTGGGTGAGACTGACCTTGTCATATTAGAATTCAACATAATGCAAACACAAACAATGATACCAGAGTCTTAGATTTTAAAAGAGCTGATTTTAATAAATTCAGAGAGAACTTGGGAAAGATTCCTTGGATGAAAATCCTAGAGGGAAAAACAACTCAAGAATCTTGGGAAACTGAAAAATATGATCATAAAAGCCCAGGCCAGCACAATACCGCTGAGAAAGAAAAACAAGAAATCCAAGAAGAAACCAGCATGGCTGCACAAAGATTTCTCTGACAAATTGAAAGACAAAAAGAACAAGAACAAAAAGTGGAAAGAGGGATACATAACTAAGGAAGGATATCAGCAGATAGCCAGAATCGGAATGGGACTTTTCGGCTTGTACCCTTGGCCGTGCCTATTTCTCCTCCAGGGTTTTGCCTCTGCATTATTATTCAAAAGCTTTTCTCCTCAGCTGGCCCTCACCATCCTTTTGCCCCAGCACATGGGCCACAGCCCCTCTGTCCCAGTCCCTTCGCCGCGGCCCATTCGACAAAGTAAAGTTCCCATTGGGTGTTTGGCCACCTGGGACAGTTCGCAGTCAGCCAATCGGTGCAGGGACTTTGGGGCTTTGGGAGAGGTGCTGCTTTGGAGGAGGTGCTGCGCTTGTTAGGAGAAGGAAGGGGAGGGATCGAAGAGTGGAGGTGGAGGCGTAAATAATCCACCTTCATTCAAAGGAGTATTCGGAGGTGCTGCGGTTGTTAGGAGAAGGAAGGTGTAAGGAATAAGATAATTCAAAAATAAAACAGTATGTAGATAATGAAGGGGATAGTAATAAATAAGTGGAAACTTGTTATTCTATAGACATAAAAGTATTCCTTTTAAGCATTGGAAACACATATATCTCTGTAAAAATATATGCCTTCAATCAATTGGATCCCTCCTGCATTAAGATCTAAATCCTTCATAAATCATTTTCCTTCTTCACTTAAATGCCACCCTGTTTCCTCCAGGAATTGGCACATAACAGACTCTATTTCAAACTAACAAAGCAATCCACACACCTTTTGTGCTGTTAATAGGGGACTGAGTGGCCAATTTGGAGGACAAAAGATAACAAAAGATAAACACTGCCAAGAAAGGAATCTGTTTGTAGTATGTAAATCTAAGTTAGGGTATATGACTAAGTTTTAAGATACCAAGTAGACAAAATATTTTACAAGTAAATGAATAACGGATAGGTATAGGAGGTGATGAGGAGAAAGTAACCAAGATATAGCATTAAGAAACCAATAGCACCCACTTTACAACTGGTCTTGCCATCATTGTTAAGCAAGTAGTTGCAGTTCTTAAGCAAGTCACCCAGTCGCTAAGTGAATTGGGCTTCCCTGAATCTCTGTTGCTAAGAGAGACAGCTGTTCTGTGAACCTTTACCCACTTTACAACCAGTCTTGCCACCATTGTTAAGTGAGTAGTTGCAGCTCTTAAGCGAGTCACACAGTCGCTAAGTGAACAGGGCTTCCCCAAATCTCCATTGCTAAGAGAGACAGCTGTTCTGTGAACCTTCACCCACTTTATGACCAGTCTTGCCATCATTATTAAGCTAGTAGTCCCGGGCAGCCAAATGCCTGCCGCGAACTGAACTTTGACGAATGGGCCACGGAGAAGGGACTGGGACAGAGAGGCCGTGGCCCATGTGCCAGAGTGAAAAGATGGGAGAGGGCCAGCCGAGAAGAAAAGCTTTTGGATAATAATGCAGAGGCAAAACCCTGGAGGAGAAACAGTCACAGCCAAGAGTACAAGCCAAAAAGTCCTAGACCTGCCAGAATCTGCAAAGACGAAGTCAGGAAAGCAAAGGCTCAGAATGAACAAAGACTTGCAACAAAAATCAAAGATAATAAAAAAAAGTTTCTTCCAACATATAAATAAGAAGAAGAAAATCAAGGAAACAGTCAGTCCACTAAAGAGAGAAGACAGCAAGGAAGTAACAGGCAACAGAGGGAAAGCAGAGCTGCTTAACTCATTCTTTGCATCAGTTTTCATGCAAAAAGAAACTATAGCCCAACCTACCAGAAACATAACTGTAAAAAACAGACTGGAAATAAAAGTTAAAATAAACAAAAAATAGTAAGAGAACACCAGTCTGATCTTGATGAATACAAATCACCAGGACCAGACAGATTACACCCCAGAGTTCTAAAGGAGCTGGCAGATGTCATCTCAGAACCACTGCACCACATCTTTCAAAAATCCTGGAACACCGGGGAACTACCAGAGGACTGGAAAAGAGCTGATATGGTTCCCATCGTCAAAAAAGGAGAAAAAAAAACAGACCCAGGAAACTACAGACCAATCAGCCTAACATCAATTCCCGGGAAGATACTGAAAAAGATAATAATAATTAAAAAAACACAGATCTGCCAACATCTAGAAATGAGTAAAGTAATAACTAGCAGCCAGCACGGTTTTGTTAAAAACAGATCATGCCAAACCAATCTTATTTCATTCTTCAACACAGTGACTAAATTAATAGACCGGGAAATACTGTGGACATAATATACTTAGACTTCAGCAAGGCATTCAACAAAGTAGACAACAACCTACTTCTTCTTAAGATAGAAAAGAGTGGGATAGATCGCTTCACCACCAGATGGATTCACAACTGGCTGACCAACTCTACTCAATGAGTAGTCCTTAATGGCTCTAAGTCTACATGGATAGAAGTAAGCAGTGGGATACCATAAGGTTCCATCTTAGGCCCAGTACTCTTCAATATCTTCATAAACAACAGATGAGGGAATAGAAGGGAAATTTGCCAAATTTGCAGATGTTACTAAGCTGGCAGGAATAGCTAACACCCTAGAAGATAGGCTCAAGATCCAGATGGATCTTGACAGACTTGAACACTGGGGCCTATCTAACAAAATGAAATTCAATGTAGAGAAAAGTAAAGTCCTACACTTAGGTAAGAAAAACCAAAAGTACATATATAAACTGGGTGAAACCAGGCTTAATAGCAGTGATTGTGAGAGGGATCTTGGAGTCTTAGTGGACAACCAGTTAAATATGAACCAGCAGTGTGCAGCGGCAGCCCAAAAAGCCAATGCAATCCTAAATTGCATTAACAGAGGGATGCAATCAAGATCAAGTGAGGTACTAAAATATAAAGCATTAGTAAGATCTCACCTGGAGTACTGCATCCAGTTTTGCTCACCACACTATAAAAAAGATGTTGAGACTCAAGAAAAAGTGCAGAGGAGAGCAACCAGGATGATTAGGGGACTGGAGACTAAAACATATGAAGAACGGTTACAGGAACTGGGCATGGCTAGTCTAGTGAAGAGAAGGACCAGGGGAGACATGATAGCAGTGTTCCAATATTTGAGGGGCTGCCAAAGAGAGGAGTGGGTCAAGCTATTTTCCAAAGCACCTGAAGGCCAGACAAGGGATAATGGATGGAAACTGATCAAGAAGAGATTCAACCTGGAAATAAGGAGAACTTTTCTGACAGTGAGAACAATCAACCAATGGAACAGCTTGCCTTCGGAAGTTGTGGGAGCTTCATCACTTGAGACTTTCAAGAAGAGATTGGACTGTCATTTGTCAGAAATGGTGTAGGGTCTCCTGCTTGAGTGGGGGGTTGGACTAGATGACCTACAAGGTCCCTTCCAACTCTGTTAATCTGGACAAAGCAATTGAATTATTTGAACAAGGAAGACCTAGGTAGCACCCATCAACTTTGATATGTTATTTTTAGCAGAAATTGAGATAACAAAAGAGTTTACTGAAATATAAAATATCCAGGAATTGTAGTAAATCCAATTTTATTTAATGGAACAGATTCATAGAGATTTAGCAGTGAAGATATTGCTAAAGTTTAGATTTAGCAGTGAAGATTGGAATAGAATGAATGAGCTGGAAGAGACCTTGGAGGTCTTCTAGTCCAGCCCCCTGCTTAAGCAGGAGAGCTTATACTATTTCAGATAATTCCAAGGAAGGAAGGAAGGAAGGAAGGAAGGAAGGAAGGAAGGAAGGAAGGAAGGAAGGAAGGAAGGAAGGAAGGAAGGAAGGAAGGAAGGAGCAATAAATGCAGCAATTTAAAATGCAAGTTTGTGTTCTATAATCAACTTCATATTCCAAGAAAAACATATAGAATTGCCCCATCAATGGCACCTAAAGGTAGTTACCAGTTTCATTTAGAATGCCCAAACAGAATGTGTTGTATTCAGGCCCTATTATCCATGAGAATAAACAATGAAAAAATTAAAATTAAATAATTAAAACTACTCGAAAAACAAATTTACTTCTTTGGATTAAATCCAGTGTAAACAAAAAGCCCAAACTTCTTCTCACATAGCTAATATACCTCAGGGCTCTTGAACTAAACTAGGTTTCTGCAAAATGAGTCCTCTTGAGGATAATTGCAAACACTCTATATATAAAGCTTTGTTTCCTTCTCTCTTACACTGCCAAGATGAAGAAAATGATTTTCAAAATATTTCAGTCTGGCTTGAATCCTAATGCATGGAAAGGAGTGTGATTGTTGAGTTCTTTCCACAGACTGCACAGCAGGAACTATGGAAAATCAATCAACAGTTGGTGAATTTCTTCTGCGTGGATTCCCTGACACTGAGGAGCTACGAATATTTCATATCATCACTTTTTTTGTAATTTATTTGATGGCTCTCATTGAGAATCTCATTATCATTACTGTCATTCTTTATAGCCATCAACTTCACTCACCCATGTATTTTTTTCTAGCAAATTTATCCTTCCAAGATCTTGGCTCCATCTCAGTCACAATTCCCAAGTCCATGCTGAATTCTTTGATGAACACTGAAACTATTTCTAACTCTGGGTGTCTCTGTCAAGTTTTCTTCTTTGTTTTCTTTGTAATGTCTCATCTCTTCCTCCTAGTTGTCATGGCATATGATCGTTATGTAGCCATCTGCAATCCTTTACACTACGAGATGGTAATGAACAAAAAAGTCTGCATCCAAATGATAACCAGTGCATGGATGGGTGGCCTTTTCTACTCAGCTCTCTATATTGGAAATTTATCTACAGTGGAGTTCTGTTCCAGAATTATCAATCAGTTTTTCTGTGAAATTCCTCAGTTGCTCAAGATCTCTTGCTCTGACTCTTATGTTGCAGAAGAACAGGCACTTATCTTTGGTTCTTGTGTAGGGTTCATTCTTTTTGCTCTGATTATCTTTTCATATGTTAAGATTTTTAGAGAGGTTTTGAAAATCCCATCTACTCAAGGAAAGCAAAAGGCCTTCTCTACTTGTTTGCCCCATCTTATAGTCATTTGTCTGTTTATTGTTAGTGGTACCTTTGCATACCTGAGACCTACATACAGTTCCCCATCAACACCAGATCTCTTGATTTCTTTGTTCTACAGTGTGGTACCACCACTCATAAACCCTCTGATCTATAGCATAAGGAACCATGAGCTCAAAATGGAATTCTGGAAACTAATTTTCCGTACATGTTCAAGTCCCTTCTGCAAAAATAATTCTCAGTTTCAGCTACAATTATAAACAGTTACAGTTGCTTATACATGTTCTAGGAATATTGTAATTAAAAAAATGATCTTTGAATTGCATGTCTGATGAGTGAAACATATATTAATGCTTTCTCACAAAAAATGGCCCAGAATTGTCATTTAAATTTCAACGATAAATTATCTGATTGTAAGTATATGTTAATGTACATTAATGTTTTGTGATAAATCATAGAACCTAAACATTATTTTATATAATTATTTCCAGTATCATATATATTACTATTTTATTTAGATAACTTTAATTTTGTGTTTCAAATGTTATGCAACTTTTCCATTTTTCTGCATAATTTTAAAATAAAATGGATATCGTATCTAAATATGATTTCAGAATGATGCCATGTATTTAATCTCTTTTCCTTTAAAATTCTATTAAATAAATATAGATGCTTTCAAGAAGCACATGTCTCCTTCTCAGAGGGATAAGATAATATGACCAATACAATTCACTGAAATGGAAATGTTCTTGGAAGTCTAAACATATCTTGTACAAATATAATTTTGAGTTATTGGCAATGGAGTTGCTATACCATCTACAAATACCTGTTTTCCAAGAATTTTTAAATGCTATTTTATCCTCAAATTAAGAATATCAGAAATTCTTAAGGGCAACAGAGGCTGAGGCTGTCTTGGACTTTGAATCTGAAAGGAAAAGTTGCTTTGAGGCACATATTGTCAACTTTAAAAAAATCACTACAGCTTTTAGCTGTAATTTATTTTTGTAGGCATCCATTGAGGGATGGTTTGATTTGTGGTATCTTCACATATATTTTAGTGTCTATACCTTTTATGAACATAGTCCCACTGCCCTTGGATTGCAAACTTTGGGAATGAATGTACAAAAGTATTCAGATTGAAAACAACATCTTTTACAATTTGGACACCTTTTGTTTAAAAATTTGACTGTTAGTGCCACAGTGACCATTCATGAATACTCTGAAAACCATTTGCTATCACATTTAAAATGTTGCCTAGCCCTACTTCATTTTTACATAACTGGGAAAACTCCATTATACAGTAGTTCAAGAGTAAAATAAAGAAAGCCTTGAGTCAGTTTCAACACCTGATCAATCCTTGGACACATTCATACAGCTTTGGGGCAAACATCTGGGTGGTTTCTTCCAAATTTTTTTTGAGCAAGAATATTTTTATCTTCCCAGTCAAACTATAGTCTTGGTATTCCCTGATGGCCTTGAATTCAGTAAGTAACCAATTCAAACTCTGCTGAACCTATAAACAGACCTGTTTCGATGGCCCTCAATATCAAAACATTCATTTCACTCTGTAGTTCCAAATATTTTGTAAATTCCTGGAGAAACCTATCTAGTGTCTTGTTGCCAAACCATTTTCCCAGAACTTTTCAGACTATTGCAGATAAGTAGAGGAAGATGGACAAAGAATATTAGCTAATTATATAATAAGATGGGCAGTCATCCTATTTCCATTCTCCCCTCTTTTATTCCCTTTAATTTTCTATTTTCTTCCTACATTTTGCACTTTTCCTGCCTTTATGTGGTAGCCTTTGCCCTTTCAACTTCATTGCTTCCTTCCTTGATTTCCATTGCCAACACAGCATCCCCCAATCTTCCCCTCTTGCTCTGTATTTATAGTCATTCACTATCTTGTGCTTGTCAAAAGAACATCTGGTTCTTGACCTTTGAATTTTGACATTGGGGCAAAACTAATACAACTAATACTCTGAATGCCAGCCATTTGGAGTGACTGTCCTTAAAAGTCCTGCTTCCCTGGGACAGACCTAACACTATAGCCTCTGGAACAGTAGTGGGTTCTAAAACCCATTGCTACCAGTTTGCACGTGCGCATGTGCGCGACGCTTCTGTGCATGTGCAGAAGTATCCCGGGCAGGTGGGTAGAGCCTCCAGCTACCGCCGCTACCGGTTTGCAGAACTGGGCCGAACTGGGAGCAACCCACCGCTGCTCTGGAATGCAGATTCTTGAATACTAGATGGACATGTGGGAAGGGGTAGTTGTTTGGTGTAGCAACATTGACTCCATGCAGTATCTCAACAATTCTGCTTGCAATTTATTGCAGGAAAAGCAAATCCTTGAAGTTCTCAATTTATTGAAAAGTTGAGCTGAAATTCACTGATAAATTATTGATTCTCTGTTTTTTCTTAAATATAAAGTATAAAAATGTATACCTCTTCACATGGAAACATAAAAACAAAAGTAAAATTAATATGTGAGATTTCAGTTCAATCAATACACTTAGCAATTAATTTGTAAACATGGAAAGTGGAAATAATCACTTGATCTAGTGACAGAATGTGGGGAAAGTTTAAGTCTACATTAGCAGAGATGATAGACACGTGGAACTATTGGACTACAAAATGTGTGTTTCTGAAAACAGTTTCAAATATACAATAATTATATTAAATTATAATTTTATTTTATTTTATTATAATATAATTTTATTTTATTATTTTCTAATTTTCTGTAGTTTCCTATTTGCATTTCTTCTCTTTTTTTTTTGGTCTCAGGATACTACTTAACAGAAGGGCAAATCTTTAATGGTTACAGAATCTTTGTTTTGTTTTGTTTTTTCATTCTACTTCTATTTCCAGATCTTTATATTTTATTATATTCTCCAGTTCTTTCTCTTCTCTTCTGTTGTCTTTAGGTACTGCCATATCCACTATCCAGACATTGTTTTCTTACTGACAATTATCAGTCTGAAGTGTTAAGCAGTAGGTGCTTCTCTGTTTAAATTCCAAAGTCCCAGAATATTTTAGCTTCTTCATTTTTTATTATTTTGTCTATTTTATGGTCCCACTAGCTATTGCTTTCAGGAAATTGGTATTGCAGATATTCCAATGCATCATTGTTGCTGCTTTGTCATGTCATTATCTGTAGTAAGTGTGGCAATCTTCCTGCAGCAGTGAACTGTTTCATTAGCGACTTTGAACAGATGACATTGATTTGTCTGTTTTTGTCTTCTCAATTCTAGCTTTCTATGCACTTATTCTTCAGCCTTGGTCTTGTGTGGCCAGAATTATCCCCTCTGACTCTTTCTTCATTTTTTATGATCTTAGCTATTGCCAGATATTTTTGTTCAGTGTTTTGCTTTAAAAAAAAATACTGACTATATAACTATATGCAATTCCCTATTTCATTTCTATTCTTCCTTTGATCTTTCTTGAAGGCTAGTTTGATCTTTCTAGTATTCATTAAGAACTCATAGTATTTTAACTTCAGTGCATCTTTTTCACTGTCCTTAAGATATTCTTTCAATGTTCTTTTTTTTCTTTCCAATTATTTAATGTATTTGTGACATTGCATACCTACTTATGTTGCTTAGTAAATAGAGTCTGTCAACATTACAACAATAGTGTGGATGAAAGGCATGATTCACTATCATTATTTTTCTGCACTTTCTATCCAAGACTTTTAGTTTTGCTTGATTCCACTGCATTATTCCAGTTCTGTATATTATTATTATTATTATTATTATTATTATTATTATTATTATTATTATTATTATTATTATTATTATTATTATTATTATTATTATTATTATTATTATTATTATTATTATTATTATTATTATTATTATTATTATTATTATTATTATTATTATTATTATTATTATTATTATTATTATTATTATTATTATTATTATTATTAATAATAATAATAATAATAATAATAATAATAATAATAATAATAATAATAATAATTTTGTCAAACATGTATTAGTACATATGAGTATAAACATGATTTGAATACATGAAATGAATACGAATAAAAATAAATGGGTACATTAGGACAGGAACGGTAGGCACGCTGATGCACTTATACACGCCCCTTACAGACCTCTTAGGAAGGGGTGAGGTCAACAGTAGACAGTCTAAGGTTAAAATTTGGGGGGGTTGGGGATGAAACCACAGAGTCAGGTAGTACATTCCAGGCATTGACAACTCTATTGCTGAAGTTGTATTTTCTGCAATCGAGTTTGGAGCGGTTAACTTTAAGTTTGTATCTATTGTGTGGTCATGTATTGTTGTGGTTGAAGCTGAAGTAGTCATTGACAGGAAGGACATTGTTAGATATATTGTTAGATATAGAATAGCAAAAATATTGTCATAAAACACAATATATAATGTTCTAAGTAATAAAACTTTTGTAACTGATGAGCTGAGATTTTATCCAACCTTACCATCAATGTCTTTTTCCACATTCATTTAATGTTTGTTTGGAGGTCTATATCTTCCTAAATTTCTTTAATTGCTTCTTGCTGATCATTCTGTCTTATAGCTACTGAAATGTCAATTTGTTTATTGGTAGCTACAGTTATAGTCCTGTGAAAAAGAAGGTACACCTTTTCTGCATTCTATGGTTTTATATATCAGGCATAATAAAAATTATCTGGTCCTTAGCAGTTCCTAAAAGTAGGTAAATACAACTTCAGATGAACAAAAATAACATAACATATTACATCATATTGTCACTTATTTTACAAAAAGGAAGCCAAAATGGAGATGTCATGTGTGAAAAAGTAAGTACACACTTACTGCTTCCATATGTAGAAAGAGGCTAAGCCAGGTTCTGCTAATCAAGTGCCCTTGATTAATTGATCATCAGCAAGTGTGACTACCTCTATAAAAGCCAAAGTTGTAGGTGTTTGCTGGTCTCCAGCATTGAGGTATGTCAAACAGTAAAGACATCAGCAATAATCTTAGAAAAGCAATTGTTCATTTCCAAACAATTTAAAATTCATGATTCTTTGTAGACTCAATATTCAACTTTTAATTTCCAAACACTAGGGGTACTCAAAAGTTGTGACATGCCTGGGGAATTGTAAATATATTTTGGTTACTTTAATATAAGTTAAATATGCTTGGTAAGTAACTACATAAATATTATAACTTTCTAACATTTTGTTTGTTTAATTTGTGAGGAAGATTATTCACAAACATTCAATATTCCTGGTGCAGATGTCTGAGCAAATTCACCCCAAGACCGTGCAATGCTCAGAGAAATTGCAAAAAAACCCAACATCTCAGACCCTCAGTTACATGTTAAATGTTAAAGTTCATGACCATACAATTCCAAAAAGACTGAACAAGTATGGTTGGTTGGAAAGGTTGCCAGGAGAAAACATTTTTTCTCTAAAAAGAACGTAGCAACACAGTTCTTTTGCAAAATTGCATCTGAACAAATCATAAGACTTCTGGAACATGTTCTTTGGACAGGCAAAACCAAAGTAGAGTTGTTTGGCTATAATGCACAATGCCACATTTGGCAAAAACCAAACATAGCATATCAGCACAAACATCTCATACTAACCATCAAGCTTGGTGGTGGAGAGATGATTATTTGGTCTTGTTTGGTAGCCACAGGACCTGGGCACTTTGTAGTCACTGAGTTGACCATAAAATCTTCTATATACCACAGTATTATAGAGTCAAATGTGAAGCCATCTGCCTGACCATTAAAATTTAGCTGATATTCGGTTATGGAACAGAACAATGATCTCAAGCACACCAGCAAATCTACAGCAGAATGGCTAAAAAAAGGAAATAATCAAGGTGTTGCAATGGCCCAGTCAAAGTACAAACCCAATTGAAATGATGTGGTGTGACCTCAAGAGAACTGTGCATAAATAAATGCCCTTAAACCTCAATGAACCAAAGCAATGTTGTAAAGAAGATTGAGTCAAAATCCCTCCACAATGATGTGAAAGGCTGATAAAGCCATACAGAAAATAATTACTTCAAGTTACTTCTGCTAAAGGTGGTTCTACAAGCTAATGAATCATAGGGTATACCTACTTTTTAACACATGATTTCTCCATTTTGGCTTTCTTTTTGTAAAATAAATGATGACATGGTGTAATATGCCCAGTGTTGTTCATCTGAGGCTGTATTTATCTACTTTTTAAGAACTCCTAAGCACAAGATGATTGTTACTATGTTCTGATACATGAAACCATAGAACTCAAAAAGGGTGTACTTTGTTTTTTACATGACTGTATATCTGATACCCAGTTAGGCATAGTGGTAAGACATAGAAAGTGGATGACTGTGAATTGTAGTCTTGCATTAGGCACAAAGCCAAATAGCAATAGCAATAGCACTTAGACTTATATACTGCTTCATAGTGCTTTACAGCCCTCTCTAAGCGGTTTACAGAGTTCAGCATATTGCCCCCAACAATCTGGGTCCTCATTTTACCGACCTCAGAAGGATGGAAGGCTAAGTCAATCTTGAGCTGGTGAGATTTGAACAGCTGAACTGCTGAACTAGCAGTCAGCTGAAGTAGCCTGCAGTGCTGCACTCTAACCACTGCGCCACCTCGCAGTGGTGATTTTGGGCCAGTCATTTTCTCTCAGCTCTATGAAGGAGACATCTTCTGAAAAACTACCAAGAAAACTGAAGGAACTAGTCCAAGCAGTCACCAAATGCAAACACACACAGAGAGAGGGAGATTGAGAGAGAGAGTGTCATATCTATGTGTGTTTGAAAAGGTATTTCAAAATATGCATGAGTGTGCACAAAGGACCATTTGGCATCCCTTTAAACTAAAAGTGTTATTAAGATCATGCTACAGTTATAAAAACATCTACGCCAATTCCAATCCCTCCAATGTATGTATATATTTTACAAGCTTTGTAATCCAATGATTCTGGGCAGTGTACAACAAAGGTATAGATATATGAAGAACTAAATTGACATGGTGGTGAATGTGCTGTATCTATCAATGAGTTTTAGTCCTCCCCCTTTGGGTCAGTCTTTAACCTCAAACCATCTCATAGGACATAGCAGACTGAAAATAAAATATTAGTAAATAACCAGAGAAATTACAATTGCGATAATAATTAAAATTAACTATTTGATTATTTCATTTATTAAATAATTAATTAAAGTATAAATGTAGACTTGTGTCATCTTAAGAAATGTACATACATACATACATACATACATACATACATACATACATACATACATACATACATACATACATATATTTACATTGACCCCAACAATCTGGGTCCTCATTTTACCTACCTCGGAAGGATGGAAGGCTGAGTCAACCTTGAGCTGGTGAGATTTGAACCGCTCACCTGCGGATCATAGTCAGCTAAAGTGGCCTGCAGTACTGCCCTTTAACCGCTGCGCCACCTCAGCTCATTACATTAATATTTAAATGGATGCATTTATCATTATTTCTAAAATATATGCACAAAGTTTTGAAGGAGGAGGAGGAGGAGGAGGAGGAGGAGGAGGAGGAGGAGGAGGAGGAGGAGGAGGAGGAAGAAGAAGAAGAAGAAGAAGAAGAAGAAGAAGAAGAAGAAGAAGAAGAAGAAGAAGAAGAAGAAGAAAGAGAGATTATATCAAAAATTTATAATATATAATAAAATTGGGTAATATTTTACATAAAATATTTAGTCTTCAAAAGCCATATGCTAAATATGTGATATTAACTTATTGTTATAAGATATTAAGAGCCAAGGTGGTGCAGCAGTTAGAGTGCAATACTGCAGGCTACTTTAGCTGACTGTGATCAGCAGTTCAGCTGTTCAAATCTCACCGGCTCAGGGTTGACTCAGCCTTCCATCCTTCCGAGGTAGGTAAAATGAGGTCCCAGATTGTTGGGGGCAATGTAAATATACATTGCTTAATGGTGTAAACTGCTTAGAGAGTGCTTGCACTATGAGGTGGTATATAAGTCTCACTAATAAATAAAGTCTCACTAATAAATAATATAACAATATTCATCGTTATTTTGTCAAACATTTGCTCTTGATGTACATTGTTAATTTTGTCATTACTGCATATTTCCCAATTAGTTTCCCAATCTGACATTGTGAGAAAATATTGGGGCAAATTTGTCTTTTGGGCTGAGAGCATATATAATAATAATAATTTAACATTTTGAAATTTTCTTCTGGAAAGATTCTACTAGAAAGAACTAAGATTTCAATACAAGCATTGTTTATATTTATTTATTTATTTTAAAATAATGCTGTGTACTTCTTACCCGTAGAACTGACACTTCATTGAACATAATGCACTTACAAATTTGTTAAACTTATTTTACCCTATAATTTTGATTTCCAACTTGCCTAAAATATAGGGCATAAATAAATAATTTATAATACCCTGCAAATTTTATTCCCACTCATTTTTCACCCTTTCCCCTATGGACTATTCCAGGTTTTGCAAAAAGAAATTTGCTGGCCAGCCAAAGTCCTCTAAAATATCTCCACAATAAATGAAACATCATGGCAATTTATGGTCACCTAGTTAACATCAATGAATGATTGTAGAAAAAAAATAAACCAATAACACCAATATACCACACCATTTATATGCACATATAATAAGAAAATGGTAAGACTTTCCCCATAGCATTAAAAAATAAACAGAAAAAATAATACATGCATATTTTAAAGCATAAAGTATTTTAATAATGTCATTATCAATAACCTTTATATTTAACACAGATATTTAAATATATATATATTTATATCAAATAGTAATGCTTAATTATTTTTTATCCTGCATCATTAATCAATCTATATTACATTGGATATTTAATGGAAGAGATTTATGTTACAATTAGAGGCAGATTTACTGAGGAATTATACCTGGTAAAAATAATTTCTATGTTGATAAAATATACATAGGGGTGAGAAGTATATGCTTAATTTACACATTGACATGAAATGTATGAGATTTTGATGACAACATATCTACGTAAAGTTTACCAACCAAGAATGATTTTTGCACAAGGAATTAGGGCAAATATTGAGAATTTGTTTCCAGAATGCCATTTTGAGTTCCTTATTCCTCATGCTATAAACTAGTGGGTTTAACAGTGGTGGTAACACACAGTAAAATACAGATATAAATGGATATAAGGCTGAAGAGGTGGTAGATGTTGGACTGAAATAGGCAATAGTACCACCTACCGTAAACAGACAAATGACTGTAAGATGGGGTAAGCAAGTAGAAAAGGCCTTTTGTTTTCCTTGAGAGGATGGGATTCTAAAAACTGCTCTGATGATCTGCACATAAGAAAAAGCAATTAGAGCAAACTCAATGAATCCTAAACAAGAACCAAAGATGAGAGTCCAGAATTCAATGAAGTATGAATCTGAGCAGGAGATTTGGAGTAATTGAGGAATGTCACAGAAGAATTGATTGATGATTCTTGAACAGAACTGCACTGTGAATAAATTAGCAGTATAGAGTGTAGAGTAGAAAAGGCCAACCATCCATGCATTGGTTGCCATTTGGATGCAGGCTTTTTTGTTCATTGCCATCTCATAATGTAGTGGATTGCAGATGGCTACATAACGATCATATGCCATGACACCAAGGAGGAAGAGATGAGACATTACAAAGAAAACAAAGAAGAAAACTTGACAGAGACACCCAGAGTAAGAAATGGTTTCAGTGTTCATCAAAGAATTCAATAGTGATTTAGGAATTGTGACAGAGATGGAGCCAAGATCTTGGAATGATAGGTTGGCTAGAAAAAAATACATGGGTGAGTGAAGTTGATGGCTGCAAAGAATGACAGTAATAATAATGAGATTCTCAGTGAGTGCCACCAAATAAATTACTAAAAAAGTGATGATATGAAGTATTCTTAGCTCCTCAGTGTCAGGGAATCCATGCAGAAGGAATTCACCAACTCTTGATTGATTTTCCATACTGCTGCCTTCACTTTGCAGTCTGTGAAAAGAACTCAAAGATCAGACTCCTTTTTGATGCACCAAGATTCAAGATGGGCTGGTACACTATGAGTACCATTTTCTCATACCTGGCAGCACTATAGAGATGAGAACAAGTTTCATCCATGGAATGTCTGTAACTATCCCCAAGGAGTTCATTTCTCAGTTGATCAGTACTGAATGAAAGTATGTGTTTGAAAATGGAGTTCAAACTTTACATTGGCTTTACTCTAAACAATAGTTATTATAATAACTTTCAAATTGTATTAATTGGGTCACAAGAGATTTTGTTTTGTTCAGTCCATTTTTAAAATGTTTTACTGAAACACATTTTATCTATGTGATAGTTTGGCTTAAGTTGACTTTAACTCAAAGGGCAGGGTCTATAATAACTTTCAGATTGCTATGGTGATAGCACAAGCTGATTCCTAACTAAAATGGTTGTGAAAACTAGATTTGGAGGAGGGGGGCAGGGACAAAGGGGGGCCATGGGAAGTCGAAGTAAAGATAGGGAAGTAACCTCGACAAATAAACTAACTTTTTTTAACCAAGAGTTTCAAATAAACTCTTTAGGTCTCACCAATGAAGTTTTGGCAGATCTTTAAAAAGTGAAATACCGTATTTTTCGGAGTATAAGATGCACCTTTTTACCCCCCAAAAGAGGGTGAAAGTTTGGGTGCATCCTATACACCAAATGTACCTCTACCCACACACCAGCCCCCACCCTTCGGAGGTTTTCGGCCTCCGTGCGTCGCATTTTTGGCCGGTTCCAGCCATTGCTACCCACTGCCACCGCAGCCGTTGCTGCCCGGAGCCACTGCCCCCGTCACGACTGTCCCCGCCGCTGCTGTCCCCACTGCTGCCGACACTCTCCCCGCCGCTGTCCCTGCCTCCGCTGTATCTGCCTCTGCCACTGCTGCCGCCGCCGTGACTGTCCCCACCGGCGTCCCCGCTCTCCCTGCCGCTGCTGCCACTCTCCCCGCTGCTGTCCCTGCCTCCGCCGCCGCTGCCCTAGCCGCGACTGTCCCAGCCGCTGCTGTCCCCGCCGCCGCCGCTGCTGTCCCCGCCGCCGCTGCTGTCCCCGCCACCGCCATCGCCGCTGCCGCTACCCGAAGCAAGCCACCACTGCCCACCCCCCACCACCTGAAGCCTGCTCCCGAGGCACCTGAGGAGCTGCCGCTGCCGTTTCTGTCTGAAGAGAGCCGACAGGTTAGAACTTTGTTTTTAAATTGGTTTTTTAAAGGGTTTTTTTTAAAGGTTGCCAAGTGCAGGAGAAATTCTGGGAGTTGAAGTCCACAAGTTTGAAGACCCTTGAACCCCCTTGGCAAGTTTAAGACTTGTGGACTTCAACTCCCATTCCTGAGCTAGTATGACTGGAGGAGGAATTCTGGGATTTGAAGTCCACAAGTCTTAAACTTGCCAAGGGGGTGCAAGGGTCTTCAAACTTGTGGACTTCAACTCCCATAATTCCCCCTCCAGTCATGCTAGCTCAGGGATTTGAGTTTGTGTCCACAAGTCTTAAAGCTGTCAAGTTTGAAAACCCCTGGGTTAGGGGTTAGGGGTGCAAGGGTCTTCAAACTTGGCAAGTTTAAGACTTGTGGACACAAACTCCCATTCCTGAGCTAGCATGACTGGAGGAGGAATTCTGGGAGTTGAAGTCCACAAGTCTTAAAGCTGTCAAGTTTGAAGTTTGTAAAAAGTGTATATGGTTGTAAAAAGTGTACATGATTGTAAAAATTATTCTGCTACACTAGTATTTTATTAAATAATATATTACTACACCATTTGGTTCAGAATACTTTTTTCCTTGCTTTCCTCCTCTAAAATCTAGGTGCGTCCTATATTCTGGTGTGTCCTATACTCCTAAAAATACGGTACTTGTTAATTTAGTTATTTTTTTTATATCAACAGTACTATAGATTTACCTACTCTGTACAACTTCTATAGCAGCATTTCCAAAACGTGCCGATTGGGAAATTCTGGGAGTTGAAATACATCTCTCCTAATGTTGCCAAGTTTGACAAAACACTTTTCTATATTGTATAATACAATGCATAAATATATTCTCCACATGCACACAAAGAAAACAAGCAAACAAATAAATAAATAAATACATTTTGACAATGGAAAATCATTTTTATTATTATTTAGAAGGAAACTACAGAGATGTGTTATATTGACATCACAAATCTAACCAGGAGCATCCACAGGGAATAAAAAAGAAAGAAAATGATTGTTGTGATATTTACACAACATTTTCCCTAGAAAATGGGAAGAACTTTAATCTCAACATCCATCTGGGCTTTTGTCACCCCCATTCTTCAGAATGCTTCTGATTCTGACTCAGTTTATCTCTGAAGGCTGAATGCATTAAATACATTATTATATTCAGTTTATGTAATGCTTTATACACTTTAATTTGAATGCAAATTGTTTATGAAGTAGTATCAGATGGAAAAGAGTTTTTAAAGCATTATGGTACTTTCATTCTGATACGACATGATGCAGGATGTTGAAATTTTTTGTAGAACGTTAGATGGGTACAAATCCTTTACTGCATTCAATAGCTTATAAGAGTCTGGGTTGGCCCTTCATAGCTTCCTGTCTGAAGTACTGTATAATGAAGCATAAGTTCTTGTAGTATACATACTCATATAAAGTTATTAGCAAATAATTAATCCCATAGATCTAACAGACTCTTCTCCACTGATGAATTAATATATCCTCATAACTAAATTTCCACTGTTTGATTTTACCAAAATTTAGATTGATATTTAAATCTTGGACATTTTGTTTTTCAGGATACCATTATATCATGCCATGAAACCATAACTCTGCATGAAAAGAACAATGAAACCCCAATAAAGCATGAAATGCTTTGACTAATCTGCCAATAATGGTGTTAATAAAATATCTGCCTCTTCAATATGGGTAGGTATTGTGGCTTAAGCAATCATTTCTTTTGCCACTAGCTTATTCAAACCAGCAGCATCGGTTTTCTGAAAAGATAAGAAGAGTGGTGCAAAGACTTTAAGTTGCAAAGGCATTATTTTGTAGACATTCAGGACAGGTCCAGGTAATTTGTATTATAAATCTCAGGCTTGCCATACAAAAAGTGGCAGCTAGATTCCTGATGGACCATCCCCACATCAAATAAGAACATTTATTCTGAAGTCTCCACATTGTTACCAGTAGGTTTTTGAACTCAATAGAAATATCCATATTAAAAAAAACCCTTTATTGTGCAACACTAGGATACCTCTAGCAATCTCATTCAATCTACTATCTTTTGCTTAGCTCATTTTTCTGTGTAACTGTTGGTGTCTTGAGGCTGAAAAGTCATATAAGAGACAATTGTCATAAATCCAATGTATAGAAATTTTGGGCCCATAAATACATTAAAACAGATGAATGGAGTTTTATAAATTAAATAAAGTTACAAAATTAAGGAAATAAATGTCTTATATCATAATTCACCTCTGTTGCTCTCTGATTTCTCTTTACATTTATATAAATAAATCAATAATCACATTGCTCATATTTCTTTGAAAAGAAATTATTTAAAATTAAGAAGTCTTATAAGAGTAATTTTAATCTGTTTGTTTCTCATGCCATAGATCAATGGATTTAAAATGGATGGTATAATGGAATACATTATCGTAATTATGAAATCAAGGTGAGAAGGACTGTCAGATATGGTCCTTAGGTAGGCAAAGCAACCAGAAAACAAAAATATGGTGATAACAATGAGGTGGGGAAGACAAGTGGAAAAGGCTTTTTCCCTTCCTTGAACAGAAGGGATTCTCAGCACAGCAGAGAAAATTTGCACATAAGTAAGAACAATGAAGAAAAAACAACACATTACTAATATAGCAGTAAATACTATAATTCCAATTTCAGTTACATATAAACCAGAGCAAATAATTTTAAGTATATGTGGAATTTCACAGTAGAACTGGTTGATATTGTTAGAACAAAAAGGAGTAGTAAATGTTGCAATAGTGTGTAATGCAGTATTAAGAAAGCTGACAACCCACACACTGCCAACCATTTTAATGCAGGCTGTTCTGTTCATTATCATTTCATATTGTAAAGGATTACAAATGGCAACATATCGATCATAGGCCATAATAGTAAGGAGGGAAATACAATAGCTCAAGAAGAAGATCGATGAGAAAACTTGAGCAATGCACCCAGAATATGAAATAAATCTGATATTCATAAGAGAATTGAAAACAGCTTTGGGGATAATGACTGTAATAGAACCAATGTCTTGCATGGCTAAATTCATCAGGAAGAAGAACATGGGTGTGTGCAGATGATGGTCAAAAACAACTGCAATAACAATGAGAAGGTTCCCTGTTAATGTCATTAAATACAGTATAAGTAGTAAAATTCCATACACAGTCTGTAGCTTCCAAATCTTCGAGAATTCCAAGAGTAGAAACCCAGATGTGTCATTATCCATTTTTGATCATGATATCCCTAAAGTTAAAGGAACTGTATTAAAAAATTTCTATTAAATTAATTTTGGGAAGTTATGAAGATAAACTAGTCAACTTTGAATGAAATTACATTAAATCCCTGCTTCTAAATCCACATTCAGTCTTCTGAGTAACAGCACAGCCTCCTTATCCATCAATTGCCTTGTTTTAGTTTAAAGTTCTGTATGTTTTATTTTTAATACTGCTAGTGCCTTACAAAAATCTTTTTGAAACTATCCCAGGGATATTTTGCTTTGTATACAATTTAAAATATTAACGATAACTGTTCTCCTCCCCCCAAAAAAGTGACTGGCTCACCATCTTTAATCATGGAGATTTTGTCTTTTTCCTATTGTTTTTGTTCAACCATCAGTAAGATTTTATGTTGTGGAGGCATCAATGAGATTTTGTTTAATTTATTTTCCATTTCCCTATAGTTTATCTGTTGGCACTGTTATAAAATCATTGTGGACTGTAAAGTTTTCTGTACTCTTTTAAGCATGTCCCATGAGACTCGATTATTTTAACTGAGTAATTCTATAAGGTAAAAACAAAGGAAAAGAAAAACAATCTGGTGTCTGATATGCAAAACTTCAGGACAGAGCACTTTACAGAAGTGAAAACTACTTCACTTACTACCAGCTTTTAAGTGTTGGAAATATAAAATTTCAGTCAACAGGCATTTTGGAATGAAATTAGTTTAATGACATGATATACAGTACTATGAAAAACTGTTAGGCATTGTGCAAAAATGGTGTAACTTAATACTTTCAGAAGTGGAAATGTTAATAGTTTATTTTTATTAATTAACAAAATAGAAAGTAAATGAAAGAAAAGAAACCCAAACCAAATCAATATTGGTTGTGACCACCCTTTGTTTTCAAAACAACAACAATTCTTACACTTGCACAAAGTCAGGGATTTTATAGGATTAGGTATATGATTAACCAATTATACCAAGCAGGCACTAATGATCATCAATTCTATATGTAAGTTGAAACACAGATATTAACTGAAATGGAACAGCAGTGTAGAAAGCTTAAAACTGGGTGAGGAACAGCCAAACTCTGCTACTAAAGTAAGGATGTGGAAAACAGTTTCATGTCACAGGTCATACACTATGGCAAAACCGATAACAGAAACAAGACAAAAGGTAGTTATACTGATTCAGCAAGGTCTCTCCCAGAAAAAATTTCAAAGCAGACTGGGGTTTCAAGATGTGTTGTTCAAGCTCTTTTGGAGAAGCACAAAGAAATGGGAAATACTGAGGATTTTAGATGCAGTGGTTAACTAAGGAAAATTAATGCAGCAGACAAAAGACATATCATGCTTATTTCCCTTCAACTTTGGAAGATGTCCAGCAGTGCCGAGGTGGCGCAGCGGTTAGAGTGGGGTACTGCAGGCCACTTTAGCTGACTGTGATCCGCAGGTCAGAGGTTCAAATTTCACCAGCTCAAGGTTGACTCAGCCTTCCATCCTTCCGAAGTAGGTAAAATGAGGACCCAGATTGTTGGGGGCAATATAAATATACATTGCTTACTGGTGTAAACCGCTTAGAGAGTGCTTGCACTGTGAGGCGGTATATAAATGTCACAAACGAATGAATGAATGAATGAATGAATGAATGAAGGAAGGAAGGAAGGAAGGAATAAATAATAAATAAATAAATAAATAAATAAATAAATAAATAAATAAATAAATAAATAAATAAATAAATAAATAAATAAATAATAGAACTGACAGAAATCAGTGGGACCCAGGGACACCTATCTACTGTCAAGAGATAAAAGTGGTCTTAATGGAAGTATTGTAGCCAAAAATCCATACTCCAATGTGGAAATGAGGCTAAGAGACCCAACTAGGCATAAAAACATAGGAGCTGGGATGCAAAAAAAGGGGGGGCAGCAGGTGCTTTGGACTGATGAGTCAAAATTTGAAAGATTTGGCTGTAGCAGTTGGTAACTGGAGAGCAGCAAAATAATTTGCAGGCAACAATGAAGCATTGGTGGAGGTTACTTCCAAGTTTTGGGCTGCATTTCTGAAAATGGAGTTGGAGATTTGGTCAGGATCAGCATTGATGTCTTCAGTACTGAGAAATATAGGCATATATTTATCCATTATGCCATACCATCAGGAAGCTATATGATTAGTCACAAATTTATTCTGCAGAAGGACAATGGCCCCAAACGTATAATCAATGTTATTAAGCAAATTGTCCACATGCACACAGAAAACAAACAAATAAGGCAATGGAAAAGCACTTTTATTATTATTTAGAAGAAAACTACAGAGATGTGTCATCAAAAGATCTAACTGGGAGCATTCAGAGTATGAAAAGTGACAATAATTGTGTGATATTGTACACAACAATGTTTCTCCTAGAAAATGGGAAGAGTTTTAATCACAGTTTCCTTATGGACTTTGGTCACCCCCTTTCTTCAGAAAGCTTCTGATTCTGACTCAGTTTGTCTCTGAAGACTGAATGTATTAAAGTCATTATTTTTTAAAAAATTGGTCAGTCTATGAAATATTTTATACACTTTTAATGATTAATTTGTTTATAGAATAGAATAGAATTGTTTATTGGCCAAGTGTGATTGGACACACAAGGAATTTGTCTCCAGTGCATAAACTCTCACAGAAGCAACAAGTGATAAATCATGATCATAAGCATAAAATCATCATAAATCATAAAATACAGCACTCAGTAATAGTCCTAGGATACTAAATAAGAAATCAACAGAAATCATAAGACAGTAAATTAAAAGCAATCAACATAAATCATAAGACACAAACAACAAAGTTATAGTTACAAGAAGCTAAGGAAATAGGTAATAGGAAAGGTGAGAAGGATGACACTAATACAGCTGTACTGGGTGGTTTGACATCCTATGGCATATAACAGTGTTGTGGGAATTATACATTTAGCAGAGTGATGGTATGGAGGGGAGACTGTCCTTGTGTCTAGTTGTTTTGACATGCAATGACCTATAATGTCATCTTGAGGGAAGAAATTGAAAGTTTATGTCCAGGATGTATGGTGTCTGTAGATATTTTCACAGCCCTCTTTCTGGCTCATGCGGTAAATAGGTCCTCAATGGAAGGCAGGCTGGTTGCAATTGTTTTTCTTGCAGTCATAACTATCTGTTGATGTCTGTGCCTGTCTTGTTTGGCTGCTGTGCCAAACCAGACAGTCATAGAGATGCAAATGACAGACTCAATAATTCCTTTGTAGAACTGTATCAGCAGTTCATACTCCTTATGAAGTGATATAGATGGAAAATGATTTTTAAAGCATTTTGCTACTTTCATTCTGTTATGACATGATGCAGGATGTTGAAAGTTTTTGTAGAACACCAGATGAGTACAAATCCTTGACTACATTCAATAGCTTATAGAAGCCTGAGGCTGGCCCTTCAAGCTTAAATTCTTGTTGAATGTGTACACATATAAAGTTATTAGCAAATTAATCCCATCCATTTAACAAATAATCATCCACTGATGATTTAATATATCCTCATTGATAAATTTCTACCAACATTTGATTTTACCAGAATTATGATTGACTTACAAATCTTGGATATTTTATTTTTCAAGATACTATTTACACCATCCCATGAAACCATAACTCTGCCTGAGGAGAACAATGATGAAACCCCAATAAATTGAAATGCTTTTGCTACTCTGTCAATAATGGTGTTAATAAAACATCTGCCTCTTCAATATGAATAGGTATTCTGCCCTGAGCGACAGGGGTGGGTTCCACTTAACTTCCCTACCAGTTCGCATCCCCCCGTCATGTCACGCAACACACCCAGAAATGACCCTCTGCGGATGTGCAGAAGCCTTTGCGCATGCGCAGAGGGGTTTATTTGCAAGCCGAGGTGGTATATAAGTCTCACTAATAAATAAAGTCTCACTAATAAATAATATAACAATATTCATCGTTATTTTGTCAAACATTTGCTCTTGATGTACATTGTTAATTTTGTCATTACTGCATATTTCCCAATTAGTTTCCCAATCTGACATTGTGAGAAAATATTGGGGCAAATTTGTCTTTTGGGCTGAGAGCATATATAATAATAATAATTTAACATTTTGAAATTTTCTTCTGGAAAGATTCTACTAGAAAGAACTAAGATTTCAATACAAGCATTGTTTATATTTATTTATTTATTTTAAAATAATGCTGTGTACTTCTTACCCGTAGAACTGACACTTCATTGAACATAATGCACTTACAAATTTGTTAAACTTATTTTACCCTATAATTTTGATTTCCAACTTGCCTAAAATATAGGGCATAAATAAATAATTTATAATACCCTGCAAATTTTATTCCCACTCATTTTTCACCCTGTCCCCTATGGACTATTCCAGGTTTTGCAAAAAGAAATTTGCTGGCCAGCCAAAGTCCTCTAAAATATCTCCACAATAAATGAAACATCATGGCAATTTATGGTCACCTAGTTAACATCAATGAATGATTGTAGAAAAAAAATAAACCAATAACACCAATATACCACACCATTTATATGCACATATAATAAGAAAATGGTAAGACTTTCCCCATAGCATTAAAAAATAAACAGAAAAAATAATACATGTATATTTTAAAGCATAAAGTATTTTAATAATGTCATTATCAATAACCTTTATATTTAACACAGATATTTAAATATATATATATTTATATCAAATAGTAATGCTTAATTATTTTTTATCCTGCATCATTAATCAATCTATATTACATTGGATATTTAATGGAAGAGATTTATGTTACAATTAGAGGCAGATTTACTGAGGAATTATACCTGGTAAAAATAATTTCTATGTTGATAAAATATACATAGGGGTGAGAAGTATATGCTTAATTTACACATTGACATGAAATGTATGAGATTTTGATGACAACATATCTACGTAAAGTTTACCAACCAAGAATGATTTTTGCACAAGGAATTAGGGCAAATATTGAGAATTTGTTTCCAGAATGCCATTTTGAGTTCCTTATTCCTCATGCTATAAACTAGTGGGTTTAACAGTGGTGGTAACACACAGTAAAATACAGATATAAATGGATATAAGGCTGAAGAGGTGGTAGATGTTGGACTGAAATAGGCAATAGTACCACCTACCGTAAACAGACAAATGACTGTAAGATGGGGTAAGCAAGTAGAAAAGGCCTTTTGTTTTCCTTGAGAGGATGGGATTCTAAAAACTGCTCTGATGATCTGCACATAAGAAAAAGCAATTAGAGCAAACTCAATGAATCCTAAACAAGAACCAAAGATGAGAGTCCAGAATTCAATGAAGTATGAATCTGAGCAGGAGATTTGGAGTAATTGAGGAATGTCACAGAAGAATTGATTGATGATTCTTGAACAGAACTGCACTGTGAATAAATTAGCAGTATAGAGTGTAGAGTAGAAAAGGCCAACCATCCATGCATTGGTTGCCATTTGGATGCAGGCTTTTTTGTTCATTGCCATCTCATAATGTAGTGGATTGCAGATGGCTACATAACGATCATATGCCATGACACCAAGGAGGAAGAGATGAGACATTACAAAGAAAACAAAGAAGAAAACTTGACAGAGACACCCAGAGTAAGAAATGGTTTCAGTGTTCATCAAAGAATTCAATAGTGATTTAGGAATTGTGACAGAGATGGAGCCAAGATCTTGGAATGATAGGTTGGCTAGAAAAAAATACATGGGTGAGTGAAGTTGATGGCTGCAAAGAATGACAGTAATAATAATGAGATTCTCAGTGAGTGCCACCAAATAAATTACTAAAAAAGTGATGATATGAAGTATTCTTAGCTCCTCAGTGTCAGGGAATCCATGCAGAAAGAATTCACCAACTCTTGATTGGTTTTCCATACTGCTGCCTTCGTTTTGCAGTCTGTGAAAAGAACTCAAAGATCAGACTCCTTTTTGATGCACCAAGATTCAAGATGGTGAATCTTGAGTACCATTTTCTCATACCTGGCAGCACTAGAGAGATGAAAACAAGTTTCATCCATGGAATGTCTGTAACTATCCCCAAGGAGTTCATTTCTCAGTTGATCAGTACTGGATGAAATTATGTGTTTGAGAATGGAGTTCAAACTTTACATTGGCTTTACTCTAAACAATAGTTGTTATAACAACTTTCAAATTGTATTAATTGGGTCACAAGAGATTTTGTTTTGTTCAGACCATTTTTAAAATGTTTTACTGAAATACATTTTATCTATACAATTTTTGTGATAAAAGGGTGCATGAGAAGGAACTTGTAGTTTTGCTTAAGTTTACTTTAACTCAAAGGGCAAGGTCTGTAATGACTTTCAGAGTGCCATGATTATAGCAAAGATGATTTCTGTTAACTTATATTGGTTCAAAGATAAAATGGTTGTGAAAACTAGATTTGGGGCAGGGGGGCAGGGACAAAGGGGGCCCATGGGGAGTTGCAGCAGGGAGTTCCTCAAAAAAGAAACTAACTTTTTTTAAACTAAGGGTTTCAAATAAACTTACTATCATCAATGAAATTTTGGCAGATCTTTAAAAAGTGAAGTACTTGTTAATTTATTTGTGTAAGTTTTTTTTATTAACAGTACTATAGATTGACCTACTCAGTACAACTTCTATGGCAACATTTCCAATATACTGTATGCTTATTGGGAAATTCATTATATTGTAGATATTCAGGGCATGCCCAGATGATTTATATTACAAATGTGATCTCAGGTAATCATCAATATTTTGCCATACAAAAAGTGGCAATTAGATTCCTACATCAAATAAGAAGAGCATTTATTCTGAAGTCTCCACATTGTTACTAGTAGGTTTTTTAACTGAGTAAAATATCCGTAATTGTTAAAAACCTTTATTGTCCAACACTCTAGCAATGCATACAATAGCAAAAATGCAATCTGCCCATCTGATCTTGTCATGTAGAAATGGCTTGTTATGATTCCCACCTTTAGACTTTTTCCTGTTATGATCTCTTCTCTCAAGAGGAAGGTCAGAAATTGAGGGTTTTAATTCATGATCTTTTACAGAACATTTTCCCTATGACAGTATTTTATGGAAACATTTTGTCATTAGATCAGTGGTTCCCAACCTTTCTAATGCCGCGACCCCTTAATATAGTTCCTCATGTTGTGGTGACCCCCAACCATAAAATTATTTTCGTTGCTACTTCATAACTGTAATTTTGCTACTGTTATGAATCGTAATGTAAATATCTAATATGCAGGATGTATTTTCATTGTTACAAATTGAACATAATTAAAGCATAGCGATTAATCACAAAAACAATATGTAATTATGCCAGATCAGAAATTCTCGGGCCAGTCTTTGCAAGAGCACAAGGAATATCATCTTCCACAACAAGTCTACTTCTGTATTTAGACTTCATAACCAACAAGTGTACAGCAATATTTCTCAATCTCAGCAACTTTTAAGGTGCCTGGACTTCAACTCCCAGAATTCAAAGCAAAGCTGGCTAGGGAATTTTGGGAGTTGAAGTCCAGGTATATTCAAGTTGTTGAGGTTGAGAAATTGTGGCCTGCAGTGTCGAAAAACTAGAAATCAGATAAGCTTCCAGAAAAGTAATCCCTGTTTAGTAGCTTTTTCCCAGGACTCCAAAGTTTCAGGAGGCAAACAGGGGGCAAAAAAAATCATGATTGGTCCAAAAACATTGCCAGGGTCCCCAAAGCCAATTTCCTCTTTTAAGCTCTTACTTCTTAAAACAGCTCCATATTCCTTCCTCCCCCATGGGGCCTGCTCACCCACCCTTTCCAAAACCCTTGCAAAGACAACAATTTTAATTTGCAAGGCTCTTCTTTCAACAGTTTCTTTCTTACTTACTTTCTTTCCCTCTCTCACTTTTTTCTCTTCCTTCCTTCCTTCCTCCCTACCTTCCTCTTCTTTCTTTCTTTCTTTTTTCTTTCTTTCCCTCTCTCTCGCTTTTTTCTCTTCCTTCCTTCCTTCCTCCCTCCCAACCTTCCTCTTCTTTCTTTCTTTTCTCTTTCTTTCTTTCTTTCTTTCTTTCTTTCTTTCTTTCTTTCTTTCTTTCTTTCTTTCTTTCTTCCTTTCTTTCTTTTCCTTTCTTTCCCTCTCTCACTTTTTTCTCTTCCTTGCTTCCTTCCTCCCACCCTCCCACCTAACATTCTTCTCCTTCCTCTTCTTCCCTTCCTTCCTTCCTTCCTTCCTTCCTTCCTTCCTTTCTTCCTTCCTTCCTTCCTTTCATCTCTGGTCTTCCTTCCTTTCTTCCTTCCTTCCTTCCTTCCTTCCTTCTCTTTTCTCTTCTTCCCTCTCCTAGCCCTCAGCACCGCAAGATCCGCGCATGCCAAACTCTCTGGCAACCCAGACAAATAAGCTCATTGTGGTTATTCAGTCACTCCAGGAAAGCGGAGCGAGCAGGGAGGGGATCCTGCCTGCCCTGCCTACACTTGTAGCAAAGCCAGCCTGCCCCACAGAGCCGATCTTGTCCGGGGAACCAGGCAGCCAGCCAGCCCACCCCACCCTCACCTTGCCTTCTCCAAAAGGCGCCCTCCACTTGGGGGCAACCCTTTGGAGAAAGCTCCCGGTGCAAAAAAAAAGGTGGCCCCAAGAAACCTGGACACGCCCCAGAGAGAGCAACTCTGGAAACCCAGCCATAATTTCCTGCTTCTCCCCCACCACTCTGCACCCCTTCCCCAGTCCGATCCATACCCTGCCCAGGAGATGGGGGATTGCAAATCCCCACTACCATACAGCGATCCCATCCACGACTCCTTGCTCTCCATTGTGCATCTCCAAAAGTGCGCTTTGGAGAAATTGCCCAACAGGAGGAGGGTAGAGCTGGAAGAAAAAGGGGGGCTGCCAGTCATAGGGACCCCTGATTAGAAACCCCCTCCCCCTGCTTTCTCTCCTCCCTCCTGGAGACTGCCAGCTGCAGAGCCCGCCTCTCCAACATGCTGCCGGCCATCCTTTTCTGTGGCAGAGGAAGAGCCCGGGCGGGCTTGCAAGGCGGGGCTTGGGTGGCTTGGGATCCTCCTGCCTTCCTTCCTGCTCGCTCGGCTGCCTCTGTGACTTCTCTCCACCCCAGTGGCGGTGCCTTTCCCTCCCCAAGTGCACCCAGGGGGATCCTCTCCATTTTATTAAATCTTCCCACCCAGACACTTCCTGCTACCCCCTCGGGCATCCCCGTCTCCTCGCTTGCCACGTCCCACATTTCCGACTACAGCTGGGACTCGCAAACCGGGCTGGCCGCAGCAATTTCTTCCTGCTGGTGTCGAAGGGAAAGGGAGTCATGGGGGGAACAGCCAGCCAACAACCACTTAAGTTTAACAGCGCACAACAGCGGGAAGGAGGACAGCCAGGTCGGGCTTGTCTGTCTGCCCTCTTGCCCTCGGCTGGCATGGAGACCCAGCGAACAAAGAGGCAAACAGGGAGGGAGGGAAGAGAGAGACTGAGAGATATTAGCACAGGGCTAGCCTGATCATACGGAGCAGGGCGGTGGCGATGGACCATGCTATGGCACCACCTCCTTCTCCAGTTCCCTCCAGCTTAGCTCCTCCTGCCCCCAGCGGTGGTGCCCTCAGCACTGAGGCTGTATGATCAGGCTAGCCCTGCGCTAATATCTCTCAGTCTATGTCTTCCCTCCCTCCCTGTTTGCCTCTTTGTTCACTGGGTCTCCGCGCCAGCCGAGGGCGAGAGGGCAGACAGACAAGCCCGACCCAGCTGTCCTCCTTCCCGCCATCATGCACTGTTAAACTTAAGTGGTCATTGGCTGGTTGTTCCCTCCCATGACTCCCTTTCCCTTTGAGACCAGCGGGAAGAAACTGCCACTGCGAGCAGGAGATGGGCAGCCACAGATGTCTTAAGCACCTCCTTGCACTCTCCAGCGTGCAATCTTTTGATGCCCCGCCCCTTAGCTGATGCCTTCAAAGCTCGGCCGCCAGGCATCACAAATGCCTTTTGCCAAATGGCACCTCTCCCGACCAATTGGGGGGCTCGGGCGAGTTGAGCCAATATGGCCAGGCTTGTGGCAGTGGTGGGGGGAAACTGAGGATGCCGTGGTGACCCATGGGAAATGGTTGTTCGACCCCCAAAGGGGTCGCGACCCCCAGGTTGGGAACCGCTGC
The DNA here is from genome assembly GCA_023053685.1 of Diadophis punctatus similis. Classification (NCBI taxonomy): domain Eukaryota; kingdom Metazoa; phylum Chordata; class Lepidosauria; order Squamata; family Dipsadidae; genus Diadophis; species Diadophis punctatus. Next base: position 2,581,945 of record JALIGW010000009.1, read on the forward strand.
ATTAGATTGTAGGGATTTTGAAGATCAATTGACCATTTGTAAAAGTTAATGTTTCTGAGCCTTTGTAGAAAGCAATGGTATATGTAAGGGAGAGAGGGAGGGAGGATAAATTCCCAATTAAGATAAGAAAGTGATGAACCAAAGATTAAGGAAGAAAGACAGATGTGCAAAACAACATTCACTCATACAAACACCCCCAGAAGGCAGACTTACTATTTTCATTTAGGGTGGTGGAACAGAATATCTTGTAATTTCTTTATTGTTCAAAATAACAAGGGCATCTGCATGAAGGATAGTTCCTAAAAATGATTTGATACTATTGATTAAAATCTTTGGGAATAACTCAGTTGTAATAAGGCAACAAAACCTTCAAAATGTAGTAAATGTACAAAGAATAATTATGTTTATATCTTCTTATGTCTGTAATTTGTTGGTAGTTAAGACATCATATGGATTTCCTAAAATTATAACAATTTACAAAAAACAAATATGAGTATTTCAAATGAAGGAAGGAAGGATGGAAGGAAGGAAGGAAGGAAGGAAGGAAGGAAGGAAGGAAGGAAGGAAGAAAGAAAGAAAGAAAGAAAGAAAGAAAGAAAGAAAGAAAGAAAGAAAGAAAGAAAGAAAGAAAGAAAGAAAGAAAGAAAGAAAGAAAAAAAAGAAAAAAAGAAAAAAAAGAAAAAAAGAAAAAAGAAAAAAAGAAAAAAAGAAAAAAGAAAGAAAGACAATATGGTAAGAACCCCACCCCCAAAGGCTCCAAATCCTTTTGACCCAAGCTCCAAATAGTCAAGAATAACACTCAAGCAAATACCAAAGTCGCACAAATAAAAGAACACCAGCTATGTTTGTTTTTTCACTCTCTTTCCCTGTCTGCTGTCAGAAAATAGCTGCAGGCAATCAGCCGATGCAGACTCAAGCTGCTGAATGGAAACATTCCTTCATTCATGAACTTGAGTAACCCTGGTCATTGAGAAAAGCGGAAACATTGACTCAAGCCTATTTGTTCATTGAAGAAAAAGTGCTAGGGGCAATAAACAGATTAAAGATAAGAGGATGAAATTAATTATGTTTGCTTGACAGGATTAGGACCAAGGGAAGCCGATAGTTAAAATTGATCACAAGTATTTGCAGGGAAAATAAAACCAATCAAATAACAAAAGCACACAAACCAAACTCTAGAAATTACAAAATGCTGTAAATAGTATAAAAATGCTTGTACTCAACAAACTAATTGGTCAACTGTCCCAGAACCGCATGCTGTTGTCACTCATCAGAGCTGCCAGTTTCATTCTTCATTTCCGGTGGTGTGACCATTCCTCCTAGCTGGGGATTTGAGCCGATTTCCTCTGACAACAATTATGTGGAAAAAACTTGTATATTTGATTCAGATTCTTTTATGAGATAATATTTCATTTATGATATGGTCTTCTCTACACCTTTTCCTCCTCATCTGTACTTTGTGAAATTTATTTTATTTTTCTAACATGCTAACAGCTGCTCTAATCCTAAATGATCTGCTATGTTTGACTATTATGTCAGAAAATGAAAGAGAACTTAAAACAATTTTAATTGAAAATATTAATTTTCATAAAATAGCAGAATTACAGCATACCAAAGATATTTTGTGTGGGACAAACAAAAACCTTCTTTTTGTCTAAAATACAGAGATATATTTCTTTATCCACATAAAATCATGAAATTGGTTTCTTGTGACTTCTTAAACATGCATGTTATTGGCAAGAATATGAAAATGTATTCTTTACTGAGAATACGATGGTCATAGCAAACACTCTTTTCCAACAACCCAAGAGATGACTCTACACATGGACATCACCTGATCAACCCTGACTGCTCTTCTGAAGATGAAACTCAAATGTTTTGGCCACCTAATGAGAAGGAAGGACTCACTGGAGAAAAGCCTAATTCTGAGAAAGATTGAGGGCAAAAGAAGAAGGGGACGACAGAGAATGAGGTCACTGGATGGAATCACTGAAGCAGTCAGTGTGAGCTTAAATGGACTCCAGAGGATGGTAGAGAACAGGAAGGCCTGTAGGAATGTTGTCCATGGGGTTCACGATGGGTCGGACACGACTTCACAACTAACAACAACAACAACAACGGATTTTTAAAAATTCTCCATGAAGCCTAACACCATGGTGTTTCCTATTAGTTTTCCTTCCAACTACTAAGTTAGTCTGGTCCAACCTAATGTTTACAAATCAAAAATTCAAATTTTTGAAAATATACCTTATGTTGAGAAACACGTAAGGTATACTGCAGAATGAGATGACAGCATTGTCAGATATTATTCATATTTAATATTTATTTCTGAAAACTATAATGTTTAGAAACTGCCTATTTAGATTGAATGCTGACAAATTTGCATTCATTTTTCCCACTCTGAACTTTTAGAATTTGATTTTGAAAGAAAATGATTCATTTAAATGTGTTAAAGAAATGTATTGAAAATAGACTTACTATCTTGTCTACTATAATGTTCATCCTTTTAAAAAGTTTAAATTGATGCATGGCCATCAAAAGTTTGCTCTATGGAGAAGTAACAGCTTTAGGCCAGAAAAACAGAGACTTGTAAATTCAGAATGGTCAGCTAAATAAATAAATCACTTTCAAATGTAGAAATATGGGATGCATCTGTTAGCTCTTTGTTGATTAAGTTCTGAAACCTGGGTAAGTAGACAGATGAAAAGGGCGTTGTTACTTACCTGAACGCCCATTCTCGTAGGGTGGCGCTAGCCTCCAAGATTGGGATGACCTCATCCATCAGCCAATCAGGACTGAGTCTGACCTCATATAAAAGCTGTCACTGTGCCATAATCCCCCTCTTGAGACGAAGGAGTAGGTCAGACCCATAGTTTATCCCCACGCACACCTTCGGTAAGTACAAAACCCCAGAGGGAGGGACTTGGAGGCTAGCGCCACCCTACGAGAATGGGCGTTCAGGTAAGTAACAACGCCCTTTCTCCATAGTGGGTGGCGCTAGCCTCCAAGATTGGGACATACCAAAGCCGTATCGTCCCTTAGGGAGGGTTGTCACCATAGTCTGAGACCCCGTCAGGCGACCCTATGGTCTGCAAGACCCTGCGCCCAAAGTCCGCCTCAGCCGAGGCAAAGGAGTCTACTTTATAATGTCTGATAAAGGGCAACGGGGAAGACCACGTCGCCGCCCGGCAGAGTTCCTCCAAGGAGGCATTAGTAGTCCAAGCTGCCGTGGTGGCGGCACTGCGCGTCGAGTGCGCCGTGAGACGTGGCGGACGAGGCAGGTCCTGTTGTCGGTAAACGTCCGCGATGACTGCACGTATCCAGCGACCGACCATCGCCGCTGAAGCCTTGCGACCCATGGACGAAGCGTGGAATCCCACGAACAAGGATTCCGAGCGGCGGAATGCCGCCATGCGGGTATTGTAGATTTTTATTGCCCGCCGGACATCGACGGTGTGCCATGTACGCTCGGTCGGCGTCGTAGGTGGAGAGCAGAAGGCCGGAAAAACCACTTCCTGCGCCCTGTGGAAATATGTATTGACCTTGGGCAGGAACGTGGGGTCAAGGCGAAGCACCACCCGGTCCGGATGAAAAATACAGAGATCGTCCCGCACGGATAGGGCCGCCAGTTCGGATATTCTCCGGGCTGAAGTGATCGCTACCAAAAAGGCAACCTTATGTGTAAGGTGCTGCAGCGAAACTGTCCGGAGGGGCTCGTAGGGGGCCTCGGTCAGTGCCAAAAGAACCTTCTGCAGGTCCCAGGTGGGGTACCTATGTACCACTGGAGGCGAGATAATGACCGCTGCCTTCAAGAAGCGAATGACTAAAGGGTGCGTTGACAAGGGCGCAGAAGAGCGGCAAGAAAGGACCATTGAGAGGGCTGCCACCTGTCGCCGCAAAGTGCTGGGCGAGAGACCCTTGTTGAGGCCCACTTGCAGAAACTGGAGGACCTGTATGACCGAAAGGTCGATCGGGTTAACGCCGGCGTCGACACACCAATCGTGAAACGTCCGCCAGGTGGAGTTGTAGATGCGGATGGTGGAGGCCCGGCGTGAGGAGAGCAGAGTTTGGATAATGCTCTCGGGAACCCCGCGTAGAGTTAGGGTGCGCCGCTCAAGCACCAGGCGGTCAGTTGGAGCCACTGCGGATCCGGGTGCTGAACTGACCCCTGGGAGAGCGATGATGCGGTCTGCGGGATCCTCCAGGACGGGCCGGTCGAGAGTGACTTGAGGTCCGCGAACCATGCCCGTCTCGGCCAATGGGGGGCCAATAGGATCAGTTCCGCCTGCTCGTCTAGCATCTTCCTGATAACTCGGGGGATGAGTGGAAGGGGCGGAAATGCGTAGAGCAGGCCCTTGGGCCACGGGCAACAGAGGGCGTCCGTGTCCCTCGCGCCGGGCGTCCGATAGCGCGTGATGAAGCGCGGGAGCTTGGCATTCAGCGGGGTCGCAAAAAGGTCGACCACCGGGTTGCCAAACCGGGCAGTCAGCTCCCGAAAGATGTCCGGGTGCAGGGCCCACTCTGCCGTGTCGACATCGTGGCGGCTGAGCCAGTCCGCTGTGCGGTTCGACACCCCCGAGATGTGCTCCGCCCGGAGCGAGAGGAGGTGCCGCTCCGCCCAGAGGCCCAATTCCTTGGCCTCGGAGAGCAGGTGGCGCGAGACAGTCCCACCTTGCCTGTTGACATGGGCTTTGGTGGTCACGTTGTCCGTCAACAGGAGGACGTGTTGCCCAGCGAGGAGATGCTGGAATTGCCGGAGGCCCAGGGACGCCGCCCGTAGCTCGAGGAGGTTGATGCTGGCCGTCGACTCCGCTGCGGTCCAGGTGCCCTGTGCCACGTGGGATGAAGTGTGAGCGCCCCACCCGTAGAGGCTGGCATCCGATGTCACCGTCACCCGGCGAGGCTCGAGGAAGCTGGAACCCTTGCTGAGCGCCGGGGACCGCCACCAATGCAGGGACCACCGGACCGCCGTAGGGAGCTGGACCTTGGCCGAAGAGTTGGACTTGTTCGCCCGCTGAAATGGCAAAAGAAACCATTGTAGGTCTCTGAAGTGCAGTTGTGCCCAAGGTGTTATATGTATAGCGGATATCATCTTTCCCAACAGGGAGGACAGGAGGTTCAGCGGAACCTGCCCCTGTCCAAGAACTTGCTGGGTCAGAGAGGAAAGGCTGAGTTGTCTTTCCTCCGACAGATACACCCTGCACTCCAGAGAGTCCACAATGGCCCCCAAGTGAGTGATGCGAGTGGAGGGAGTCAAGTGGCTCTTCTCCAGGTTGAGGGAGAAGCCATGATATTGCAGAACGTCCATGGTGGTCTGCAGGTCCAGCTCTACCCGGGCCAGGGAAGACGACTGGATTAAAATGTCGTCGAGGTAACACTGTATTCGAATCGGCACTGCCCTCAGGTGAGCTGCAAGGGCGGCCAGAATCTTTGTGAAGACCCTGGGTGCCGAGGAGAGGCCGAATGGTAGGGCCGAATACTGATAGTGTTCGTTGGCATAGGAGAACCGCAGGAACTTTTGGTGGGAAGGCCGAATCGGGACATGCAAATATGCCTCAGTGAGGTCGATAGAGCACATAAAGTCACCCTTGCGGATGCCGTCCAATATGGACTGTAGAGTATGCATCTTAAATTTCTTGTACACCAAGAATTTATTCAGGCGCTTGAGGTCTAAGACCGCTCTCCACCCACCCGACGATTTCTCCACGAGGAACAAATTGGAATAGAATCCTTGCCCCCGCTGGTCCTCCAGGACCCGCTGAATGGCCTCAATCTCCAGTAGATGCTGGATGGCTTCGAGCATCTGGGCCTGCTTCTGCGGGTTGGAGGACTGGGAGCACCTCATGAAGGAATCCGGGGGGGTGGAGAGGAGATCTAGAGCGAGTCCAAGTGACAGCGTCTCGCGGACCCAAGCGTCCGTAGTAATCTCCTCCCACCGCCTAGCGAAAAAACGCAGGTGGCCCCCAATGGGAGAAGCTGGGTCTACTACTTGTAGCGGCGGAAGGAGCGACCGCCTGCCTTCCGAAAAGGGCGCTTGGATTGTTGGTTAGAATTAGCCCTATCCTGGCCCTGAGTCTGTCGGGGCGAGGTCCGTGCCCTGTTTTGATTATAGGAAGGCGCTCTGTACTGGCGTCTGGGGAACGCCGGGGCAGGGTTTTGAGGCTTGGCCTGTGCCTTCCTGGTAGAGTTAGGCAAGACCTTGCGCTTGTCCTTGGTCTCGATTAGGTAGGGATCAAGGGCCTCACCGAAAAGTGACTTGTGAACCACCGGAGCCCCGGCGAGTCGCCACTTGTGCCGACAGTCAGCAGGCCAACTCCTCAGCCAGTGCATTCTGCGCGCCACCACCGATGTGCCCATGGCCCTGGCTGCGAATCGGGTGGCCTGGAGCGTGGCGTCCGATGTGAACTGCGAGGCCGCAATGAGCTTGTTGATGTCCTGCCTCGCGCGGACGTCTGAGGGGGGCAGGTGCTCCTGGAGAGCCTTTAGCCAACGAATGGACGTCCGGCAAAAAAAGGATGCCGTCGCAGAAGCCTTGACCGCCCAAGCGGCAGCCTGGTGAGTCTTTTGCAGGGCCTGTTCTGTGCGTCTGTCCTCTGGGCGGAGCAATTCCTCCGAGTCCCCGGGCATTTGTGCGGGTGAGTATAGTGCCTTGATGGCAGACTCCACCGGGGGAACTGGCAGGTGTTGTGCCAGGGCGGAGGAAACATTGAAGAAACGCTTGTCCGCCGTGGAGGGGGCGACGCCGGCTGTCGGGGATGTCCACTGCTTTAGCACCGAGTCCACGAACAGCTTGGGGGCAGGTACGACCTCCACCTGAGAGGTGGTCTCCTCGAAGAGGGGGTCCTCCGGTTCCTCTCCGGCCGGTGTTTGGTCCTTTGAGGAGAACTTGGCCGTGGCCCTGGCCTTATGGAGCAACGACTTGAATAAGGTGGGGTTGAACAAACCAGTAACCACTGGGGCCTCAGGGGCGAGGTCCTCATCCTCAGAGAGGTCCAAGTCCGCCTCACCCTTTGGCTCATCCTGAGCGTGGAGGGACAACGGGGATCCTTGATCAGCGTCGGCCATGGGTGATGAAGGGCCAGCTGTCAGGGTGGCCGGTTGGGTGGGCCAAGGTGACTGGATGGCCGGCGGAGGGGGGGGTGCTGCTTGGGCCATGTGCCTCATACCCGCCTCAATGCCCTGGGCGATAGCTGCCTGAATCAGGTTCTGCACCTCTGGGCTGTAGAACTGAGCATGGGAAGGTGCGGGCGATGGAACCTGAGCGCTGCTTGCCCCTGGTCTAGGGTCCTCCCAAATGTCGTCCTCCCCCAGGCACAGGTCTGGATTGTCCAGGGAGAGAGTGCCTGATGAGCGCCTGTCCCTCTGGACAGAATTGCCAGAGGGCTCATGGTGCACAATGGGAGGTGCAGCAGCAGGGGGCGGCATGGAGCGGACCGTGTCCTTTGAAGTCTTGTCCCTGTCCTTGCCAGAGCGGCCACTCTTGGAAGAGGAGCAGGCCTTTTCCTGGTCCTGCCTGAGGGGGGAGCGATCCCGATGGCCAGCTGAAGAAGATGATGCCTTGGCCATCCCGCACTCCTTATCTTTGGCCTGCCTGGGCTTATTTTTGCCCGAGGTGGCCTTATCCGACATGCTGCTGAGGTCGGTGATGTTGGGAGGAGAAGCAGGAAGGAGGGCGCTTTTACGGCCCAAGAGCTCCGTCCACCATTCAGAAGGTCCTCTGGCTATGATGGGCTCAGTCACACTGGCCAAGAGCCCCTGGGTCCGGTTCTGCGGCCGGCGAGGGAAGGAGAGGACCGCCGCGGTGGATCACAGTGCCCGGGAGCCGCGGGCCAGCTGAGAAGCGGCGCGCGTCACAGGGGGATTCCCTGTGACATGGACGGGTGAACTGCGGCTGCGCGACCAGCGTTGCTGCAGGCTGTCGGCTGGGGTGTTCCCGGAGGTTTGCAGGGCCTCGGAGTGCGCTTGCGCGAAGATTTCGGCGCGAGGAAACAGCTGAGGGGCGGGAGAGCCGCTCCTCCGGGCGCGAAAAAGGACAGCCAATCAGGCGAGGGGCCTCACAGCCGAAAACTCTGCCGATGAGGCCGCAATCCTCCCGACGGGGCCTGAGCAGTCGAGTTACTGCCGAAGAGGCCGCAAGTCACCCGGTGGGGTCTAACGAGACCCAGGAGCCTGCCCAAGGCCCAAAAGCCTGTCGAGGGCGGCGACACGCCGGCCGATGCACGGCTGTCCTCCCGCAGTGAGGAGGGGCGGTCTCACAGGCCGATATGCCACCGGGTGGACCGCCGGCACTCGCCCTCACTGGGGGTCGCTCCCGAGGGTCAGGCAGTAGCCTGTGGGCCCAAGCAGGGGAGCGGAAGAGGAGAGGAGACCCTATCGCCCAAGCGCAAGGCTTCTGCGATATAATAGTTAATGAGGGGTCTCTCTCATGCGGAAGTGGTTCAAAGGACCACCCTGGCTGCAGGTCACTCAAGCGCCTGGCTTCTGTGACAGATGATGGAATCTGGAATGCCAGGCCGCGATGTGAGGTGACAGCCAGCCACTTAAGGTGGCAATAGGCCTGGACTAGGCCGAAGCCTGTCCTGGGATTCCCACCCCTCCGATGGATAGGGCTGGTGGGAATTCACTCACAGTTAAAAATCAGTTGATAGTTGTCATAAATCAGTTGATCAGTAGAGTTTGAAGAAGGTGATAGAAAACTGCGAAGCTGGGGAGAAACAATCCTAGGCCTAGGACTGAGTCGAAAGAGGGGGATTATGGCACAGTGACAGCTTTTATATGAGGTCAGACTCAGTCCTGATTGGCTGATGGATGAGGTCATCCCAATCTTGGAGGCTAGCGCCACCCACTATGGAGAACAACTTGTGCTATACCAGTTGTTCAGCTGATTTCTATTATATGTCTTCATTGGAAGGTAGGGTGGTTGTCCTCTAGGAGTCATTCTATACCAGAAGTATGGGACTGATAGAAACCAATGGGTGGGCTGGAACATTTTGGTGATGTGTGATGTGAGATAGGATCAGGTTACTCTTGTGGAGAAGGTTTTGGTTTCTTACAATGGCTCCTTGTGGCTTTCTTCTCATCCAGGTTCAAGGTTTCACAGAAGCCCTGGCTGTTGCTCTTCAGGTTATATTCAATAAATTTATCCATGATCTCAATATGGATGAAAAGAGGCAACTTTATGGAAAACTGATTGGTCATGGAGGGTCGAGTTCTTGAATCAGAAATGTGCCCACATGGATTTCAGGTCTGTTATCAGCCATAATTTCAGCAGGGTGGTGAAATAGCCATTATTATTTAAAATGATTTTGTTATGGTTTGAGGTATTGTATCATTATCAAGCTCACACAGCTGTCAGACACAGGAAGTGAGAATTCTGTACTTTTTGATCTCAGGACAAATATGCTGAAGTGCTATTCATGTGCCTCAAGTACATTATAGTGCAACCATTTTTAAATCAAGATACCTAAAATCTGTTAACTTAAATAATGTGTAAAAAAAATCTGGGACACATTATTCCTGTGGAACTGAAATTTCTAGGATATTCTGATCATTTTTATTCACAAAGTTGTGCCTATTGTTATCCCTACAGTCATATGATTGTGATTTACAACAGCTTCCCACAATTAATTTAAATGGGGAAGCCAGCAGGAAGTCTGAAGTCAATGCCATTCCCACTGCTTTTCTGCCCAGTGGTCATTTTCAAATCAAAGCAATAGGAAGACCGTTCAAGAAAATTTAATGTTCATTGTACTAACATCATACCATACACTCTTTCATTGAAAGTATGAGCTAATAAGTCTTGAATTGTTGTTATTTAACTTTGGATGATGAGTACATTTTTCTCCACAAGTAGCAGCGACATTCTCCTGGGCTTTAACTACATAGAAATAATGATGTTGCACCTTGAAGCACTATACAAATGGGACAAAATATTTTTCCTGTTTTTCCTGGTTTGGGTTTTGTTTTTTATTATTATTTTTCTTGGGTTTTTTGTAGCTGTATATGTTACTTTTATTCATGGTGTGTAAGCCACTCATAGTTTGGTATTAAGGTAGGAAGCTACACAAATGTTTTAAATAAATAAACATACATCAAAACATGACAAACTTAAATTACAATATAATACCATGGAGAGATTTGAGATCTCCATTATTTTAAAACTGTAAAACAATTTGTGTTCAGCCATATACATCCTTCTGTTATTGAGAATCCAAATCAAAAGATCAGTTTTTTTTTCTATAGAACTAATCATCTAAAATAATATGATCCTAAGAGATTCAGAAAACCTCCAATCCACAGTGGCTGTTCTATACTGCCTATGGAGACTCACTTGTTAACAATTTTGGGGAAAATCACAAGGACAATTCGGTAGAAAAAGTCACCTAATTAATACTGACAATAAAATCTCACTGTCAGAGGTGTAAAGACAATACAATGGAAAAACAAATAAAAAATCTGCATGAATGAAGATGGTAATTTTTTCTTGAATAAGTTATTTCTACTTTTCATCTCTTCGTTATTGATCATAGGCTTTCTTTCCCTTTATGAGCAATTGCATTTCCAGATAAACAAGTAAGCACATTATAATGTCAGGCATTATTCATTTCATCATTATTGTTCAGGCAATGTTATTTAGGAGTAGATGAAAATGAACAGCAGTAAAATGTAGTTAACATATTAAGATGATCTACCATTAAGCATTAAAAAAATCACTAATTTGGATAAATGTAATTGTCTGAAGTTAAAGAATGTAATTTAAGTTGTTAAACAGAACTTATCACTTTTAATCCCTTTGCTCTTATAAATTTTGGTTCAAAGTGATTTCAATCATATTACACATTATTAATTTGGTCAAAGAAATACTTTTATTTTATAAGCAATTTTAAAAAGACTGATTTGTTTATCATAAAGTAAGGATGAGAAATGCAGGACATCAAATATTTCTTTAAGGAATATCAAAGGCTAAGTCCTTAAATCAATTCAAAAGCCATTTACACAAAAATGTAAAATTATGGGGTTTTAAAATCTATTTTTAGAAAGAATCAAATAAAATCCTGTCCATAAATATTCTCTGGACAAGTTGATAGTAATCCCCCCATGGACAAGAAAGAGTTACACTAGAAATGATACTATAATACACTTTATATTTGAAAACTGGAATTGGCTCACCAATTTCTATTGCTTCCTCTTATTTTTTTAATGATTTTTTAAAAAGTGAAAAATGTTTCTGTTCAACCTATTTGTGCTTTGTACAATGAATATTTATCAGCAAACCGAAACAGAGGGAACCCTAACTGTCAATAATATGTATATTAAATATCAAAACATATTCAGGAAAGAAAGAAAAGAGATGATAACCAAAATTGTCTAACACTACCACAATTGAATACATCAGGATTAAAATAAAAATTGTTAGTAATTAATGTCTCAAAGATAATGCCTGATTAAACAATTTTCTTTCCCAAGATTTTAAATTTCAATTTCATTCATTGTGATAGGAAGGGCTGACATTTATGAAAAATGTAGTTTCTTAAATACCTATTAAAAATGAACAAAACTGTTCATTTGTATCTGATTTTTAAGGCAAAATATAGCAATAACCTAATTGCTGCTAAATAACACTGACATAACTGATTTGTAAAAGAAGATAATTGACTGATGAGACTATTTAAATTGTTAATGTGTTTACTAATGATTTCTTAGTTACTCTTAAAAATCTCTCTAAATTGTCCTGAAAGGAAAATCTTTAACAGTTGTCCATTTTCTTCTAGGGAGGTCATGATGAAAAATGGATAACAACATATCAGGGTTTCTCCTTTTGAAATTTTCAACAATTTGGGAACTACAGACTATGTACATAACTTTATTACTAATACTGTACATAATGACAGTAACAGGGAACTTTTTCATCATCATTGCTGTTATTTCTGATCACCACCTACACACTCCCATGTACTTCTTCCTGATGAACTTAGCTGTGCAAGACATTGGTTCTGTTTCTGACATTATTCCCAAAGCTGTTTTCAATTCTCTTACAGATATAAGGAAGATTTCATATGTTGGTTGTGTTGTCCAAGTCTTTTTGATTCTGTTCTTCTTCGGCTCAGATGTTGCCCTTCTTACAGTTATGGCATATGATCGGTATGTTGCTATTTGCAATCCTTTGCAATATGAAATAATAATGAACAGGAAAGCTTGTGCCAAAATGATTGGAAGTGTTTGGACTGCTTGCCTTCTCAATGCTGCATTGCACACTGTTGAAATGTTTACTACTCCTTTCTGCTCTAATATTATCAACCAATTCTACTGTGAAATCCCACATTTACTAAAGATTACTTGCTCTGATTCATATGTAACTGAAATTGGAGTTGTAGTGTTCAGTGTTTCATTAACAATTGGTTGTTTTATCTTCATCATTTCTACCTACATGCTGATTCTTGCTGCTGTTCTAAGAATCCCTTCTGTACAAGGGAGAAAAAAGGCATTCTCTACTTGCCTACCACATCTCACTGTTTTCTCCATATTTATGTTTACTGGTTCCTTTGCTTATCTAAGACACATATCTGATCATCCATCCCATCTTGATTTCATAATTACAATAATGTATTCCATTATTCCACCCATGATGAATCCATTAATCTACAGCATGAGAAACAAGAACATCAAAGTTGCTCTTTCAAGATTTTTTGGTCAGAAGTCATTTCATTTTAAAGAAGTGTGACTTGTGTAACCATTTTTGTATTCTAAAAAGGAAAAGAAATATATACATTTCATATAAAACTTATATAACCATCTGCTGATTGCAGACAATGGTTTAGATTACAAAGTTTATTTTATTGATTCTGAGGTTGATATCATCTAGGTTAAGACTGATGATGCTATGGTCCATTGAGCCAATACTGACCCCTGCTGAGTGTGGGACCATTCTCTGCAGTTCTCTTGGCAATATTTTTGAAAGTGACTTGTCAATACTTTCTTTTTTTTCCCCATCTCATATGGACAGTTTTCTTCAAGTCATATTTCATTACAGTTAAATTCCTGCATTTAGATTTTATATGCCTCTAGCATATAAATGTGACCCATAATAAATAGGAAATGTATATTTCTTTTGTTGTTACCTTCGCTCTGTTCTCAATTCTGATCACAATTTTGGGGGATGAGCTAGCTGCTGCTTTTCAGCTAAATTGATTCATTATGTGCCATTAAATCTTTTTCAAATCCTAGAAACCATACATAGCTTTTCTCTATGATGTTTTCTCTAACCTGGTGTTTCAAGTTTTCCAAAAGCCATCCTCCTTGCTCAGGGGTGGGTTCCAACTTACCTCGCTGCTGGTTCGCTTCGCCCCATGCCACGTGCCGCCTTCTCAATGCTTTATTACACACTACTGTCACTTTTACTACTCCTTTCTCCTCTAATATTATCAATCAGTTTTACTGTGAAATCCCATATTTACTTAAGATTGACTGTTCTGATTCATATATGTCTGAAATAGGAGTTCTAATCTTCACTGGTACATTAAATTTGTGTTGTTTTACTTTTGTCACAGTGACTTAAGTGCAACTCTTTTCTGTTGTTCTGAGAATTCCCTCAATTCAAGGAAGAAAAAAGGCCTTTTCCACTTGTCTACCACACTTGGTTGTTTTGGTCATATTTACATTTACCAGTTTCTTTGCTTACCTAAGATTTATATCTGTTCGCCCATCAGACCTTGATTTCATAATTACAATCATGTATTTCATTATTCCACCCATGATGAATCTTTAATCTACAGCATGAGAAACAAGGACATCAAAGTTGCTCTTTCAAGACTTTTGGACAGAGGTTATTTCATTTTAAAGAAATAGACTTATGATATAAAACATATAATTACCACTACCTCATTGCAATACCTTACCTAGGTTAGAAAGTTTATTATAATAATTTATGAGATTGATCTCATCTATGCTAAGAGTGAGGTTTTTATGCTCCATCAAGCCAACAGTATTCACTGGTGAGTTTGGGACATGTTGCTGCATTTTTTGGCAACATTTTCAAAATTGGCTAGCCACATTTTTTTTATGTCTCCATCTCATACAGGCAGTCTACTTCACGTCAAGTTCAATTCCAGTTTAATTCATGCCAGGCTGCATTTAGACCCATGTGTGGGCACATTTACCTTTATTGGCCTGCCACAATGCATCATAATCAAAGCCGTTTGCTGAGATGGCTGGCTGTAATAATAATACATTATTTTTATACAGTTTAGATTTTAATTAGATAAAAATGGATAGAATCAGAGTCATCTATCTTTGATTACTGAGCCTGCAATTTAATCTTGCCACTACTGTTGAAATAACACAGAGATTTGGGGAATGACATAGGGATTATTTGTGGCTTTTAATAAAACCCTTAACTATAAAATAGACACATTTTATATTTTTATTTCTTAAAAATGAATAGCATTAGAGTCATCTATTGTTGGTTTCTGAGCCTGCAAATTAGACTTGTTCCTGCCATTAAAATAATATAGAACCTTGGACAATACCTAAGGATTCTTTGTTGTTTCTGCTTTTTAAAAAATCCATTCTACAGTGACTTTTTAAATAAAATTTATGGAGACAATTTAAAATGTCTTTGTGGAAATGGCAAGAAAAAAATAGTGTACATGTTCCCTGATCTATGTGGCATCTTTTGTGCATCTCCACATACCAGCTCATATAATCTCCCTATGTACCTTTGCTGATCAGTTCAAACTAGACCAAAAAGTCTCGATTACTTTCTTGATTAATGTTTTTCTTTAACTAAATAGAACAGAATAAAAATTTAACACATGAAGCAATGTGTTTTTAGTATATTGGAAATAAATAGATATATATCATTCAATGGATTATCACAATATTTCATTGCAATTGTCCATCCAATAGTAGAGATATAAAATTCAAAATCATATGGATATGTGCAAATATTTAAAAAATATCTCAAACCAAATAATGAATACAATTATTTCTTACCAGAACAAAACAGCTATAGGACAAATGCATACATGTTGATGAAACATTATTCTCACTGCATCAAAGAGAAAGCATTGTTTACTGATTTCTATATTTTTTTAGATTTATTATTAGAGTTGGAAGGGACCTTGTAGGTCCTCCAGTCCAACCCTCTGCTCAAGCAGGAGTTCCTACACCATTTGAGACAGATGGCAGTCCAGTCTCTCCTTGAAGGTCGCAAGTGTTGGGGCTCTCACAACCTCTGCTGGCAAGCTGTTCTACTGGTTGATCGCTCTCACCATCAGAAAGTTTCTCCTCACTTCCAGGTTGAATCTCTCCTTGGTCAGCTTCCATCCATTATTCCTTGTTTGGCTTTCTGGTGCCATAGAGAACAGCCTGCCCCCCTCCTCTCTGTGGCATCCCCTCAAGTATTGGAACACTGCTATCATGTCACCCCTGGTCCTTCTTTTCGCCAGACTGGCCAAGCTCAGTTCCTGCAACCGCTCTTTGTATGTTTAATTTTCCAGACCCTTTATCATCCTGGTTTCTCTATTATGCATAGAGTTCAATAAGTTGAAAAAAGACTTATTGAAGATCTATTTAAATTTTTGATAGAAACATTATGTATGTATACATACATACATACATACATACATACATACATACATACATGAAATCAGGTGACTGGAGGATGATTCAAGCATTATTGCCAAGATCCCAAATTGTGATCCTATGACCACATAGAGAGGGTATGATCTTAGCTTCTAGTCATAATTCACATTTTTCAGTGCTGTGGTAACTTTCAAATAAATGGTCTTTATTAAATGATATTTTTTCTAATGCCAATTATTGAAGACTATATGTGCTATGTATCAATATTTTAGATGGGCAGGGAAGGAGAATGTATACTAAATGAAGCCATGGAATTGCATACAATTTGAAATGGGAATTCTTCTCATAGTCAAAATTTGATAGCTAAATATCTATCATAAAAATAGCTATAACATAGGCAGTGAAACCTCTGTTTTTAAGTGTTATAATGTATTGAACCTGTAAAGATGTTGTGTCTTTATTTCTGTCTCTGAGTGGCAGAAATACATACTATATTACGCTACACTTAAAAACCACCCAGACATTTTAACTGGTCTAGAATGAAGTGGAACCAGTACAATATTGGGTTCTAAAACCCATTGCTACCAGTTTGCATACATGTGCGTGATGCTTCTGCACATGCGCAGAAGTGTCCTGGGCAAGTAGGCAGAGCCTCCCGCTGCCAGCGCTACAGAACCGGGCTGAACCAGGAGCAACTCACCACTGAACTAGTATTTGTGGGACAGACAGACAGACAGACAGACAGACAGACAGACAGACAGACAGACAGACAGACAGACAGACAGATTCAGACACTGGAAAGGGCATTGTAAGTACCTGAACTCCCCTTCTCGTAGGGTGGATCTAGCCTCCAAGATTGGGATGACACAATCCATCAGCCAATCAGAACTGAGTCTGACATCATATAAAAGCTGTCCTCCTGTCATAATCCCCCTCTTGAGACGAAGGACAAGGTCAGACCCAAAGTGTACTCCCCACGCACTCCTAGAAAGTACATAAAAGCCATGAAAAAGGGAGGGACTTGGAGGCTAGCTCCACCCTACGAGAAGGGGCGTTCAGGTAAGTAAACAATGCCCTTTCTCTATAGTTGGTGGAACTAGCCTCCAAGATTGGGACATGCCAAAGCAGTATTGCCCCCTAGGGAGGGCCCCCGGATAAATCAGCCAGATCAGAATGCGGCACCCCAGTCTGTAAGACCCGCTGCCCAAAGTCTGCTTCCGCAGAAGCAAAAACGTCCACCTTGTAATGTCTAATGCAATGGTTCCCAACCTTTTTGTGATCGAGTACCACTTGGAGGTCCTGTACAGTCACTGCGTACCACCTGGTTCCAGAGAAACTAAATTTCCATAATTGTACCGTTCCTTTTTTGGCCCCGTGCATCCAGCAACTGGATTCTCGGGCCGCTGGGACCAGGTGGGTGGCATGTGGCAACAGTTGCAAATCATTGCCAGATTATCTTGTGTTAGGCAGTAAACATTTTTGTGAAGTAAAAAATAACTAAAAATCGTTCATGACCCCAAAAGTGTTCGCGTACCACCTGGAAGTCCCTCGCGTACCACTAGTGGTACACGTACCACAGGTTGGGAACCACTGGTCTAATGAATGGCACTGGAGAGGACCACATCGCCGCCCGGCACACCTCTTCAATAAAGGCATGTGTTGCCCAAGCTGCAGTTGTGGCGGCACTGCATGTGGAGTGGGCTGTCAGACCTGCCGGTTGCAGAAGGGCTTGTTGATCATAGGCCTCTGCGATGACTGTGCGGATCCAACGACCAATCATCGCTGAAGATTGGGGAGACACAAATCCTAGAGCTATGACTGAGTTGAAAGAGGTTGGGATTATGATAGGAGGAAGCTTTCATATGATGTCCTGATTGGCTGATGGATTGTGTCATCCCAATCTTGGAGGCTAGCTCCACCTACTATGGAGAATATGTTACATCACTTAAAAGTATAAAGTGTTCCCACTGCATTCTCCATAGTGGGCGGAGCTAGCCTCCAAGAATGGGTTAAATCTGCCCTCTAGCCAATAGGACCGAGTCTTAAAACAGGTATAAATAGTGCCCTGTCAGATTGGCACTCCCTCTTTTAATCTCGGTCCGTAGCCAAAGGGCATTGTGCTTTTTCCCATTGCTTGAAGGCTAGTTCCACCGTTGATTATCCTGCTTTCTGCTGCTTTCCGTGAGTGCAATTCTAACCTTTCTACAAGTCTCCCCATTCTGACAGCTGTCACCTTGGGTTGAGCGCGGTGTGGGCGGCTGCCCAACCGCATACTGCGGCCCGGCGTTCCTGCCAAGGCTCGGGACCTGCCTAGGAAGACTCCTTGCCATCGTGAGCTTCCCAGAATTACAACCGATCAACCGCTGCGCGCGGTTTCCTGGCCGCCCCAGCAGAGCCCTTCTCTCTCCGGCCTACCTGCCTTGTTGCTGGCCTCAGCCGTCAAATCGGCAGGCCACGAGCGTCGATCGACCACTGCGCACCGTCTCTGGCCGCCCCGAACAGAGCCCTTCTCTGTCAGGCCTTCTCTTTCCATTGCTGGCCTCAGCAGTCAAATCGGCAGGCCGAGAATCGCCGCCCGAGCTTCTCCAGTTTTTGGCGCGAAGAGCCGTTACCAGCTCGGCTCCTACGTCACGGTGGCCATTTTGAATTCCCCGGCTCGACGCTCCTGATTGGCTGAGGCTTCTCGCATCATCGACACAAGACTGCCGATCACCCGAAGGGCCCGCGCACGCGCAGTGTGCCCCAAACGCAGTTCCAAGCCGAGGAGACCTTTGAAGAAGCAGATCGGCGTCGCGAGGAGCAGACTAATAAAAAAACATTTTTACTGTCTTGCTGCCGGGCATTGTCTGACATGGCTGAGGGGGCTCACAGGCAGGGCAAGGCCAAGGCCAAGTCTTCTAGGCCTTGCCCTCCAGAAGGTCCTCAAGAGGATTTGCCTTTACCACGAGCCACCAATGAACACAGGGACAGATCCCCCATAGCCTCACCCCCCCCAAAGCCTAAGAAGCCCGTGAAAACGGCTTCTAAGGGGGAGGGTCATAAAGGCCCCTCTAAGACTGCCTCAGGGGGCACACAATTGGGCACCTCCTCTGCCCCCGTGACCCCATCTGGGGACCTACAGGGCATAGCCCCATGCAGGTTGGGACACTCACCTGAGGATGCCTCGCTGGACAACCCGAACGTCCATCTACAGGAAGGTGACGTGTGGGGGGCCCATTCACATCAGGGGCACTCCGACCGCCGCAGGGTCACCCCAGTTCCACATACTGACCCACTGGACGATCCTGCGGTCCAGAAAAGGATGGACGATGCCATCAAAAGGGGCATAGAGGCCGCTGTCAGGGCCATGGCCCATTCCTCACGGGCTCACCCCCCACCCAGGGCTGCCTCACCTCCGCCCGTCCCGGAACCTGTGTCCATCGAAGACCCAGAGGACGAAGACGATTACTCCGTCCACAGCTCCCCCATCCCGGCTGGGGACCTGGACAAGGAGGAAGGGGAAATTGATGAGGGACAAGGGGGTCATGACACCCCACACCCACAGCTGTCAGAGGATGAGGACCTTGATCCAGAACCCTCAACCTCTACCTCCCTCTTCCACCCCAGTCTCTTTCGTTCCCTGCTCCATAAGGCCAGGGCAACAGCCAACATTCCACCATCGGCTGCTGACCCTCAAACCGCTGCGGTTCAGGGCGATCCCATATTTGGCGAAGCCTCAACCTCGTCCACCGAGGTGATTCCGACGCCCAACCTCTTTGTCGATGCCATAACAAAACAATGGCACACGCCAGCATCGGGCCCTGCGCCCAGCGCCCAGGACAAACGATACTTCAATATTTCGTCACATCTGGCGCAACATCTCCCAGTCCCGGCTGTCGATCCTCCCGTGTTGGCGCTCTACTCAACTGCTCCAGTTCCTGGGGAACCAGATGACCTTCTCCGCCCGGAGGAGCGTAGGACGGAATCCATCCTCCTGAAAACGCACCAGGCAGCCGCATGGGCGGTCAGGGCCTCAACTACCACATCCTTTTTTTGCCGCACCTCACTGAAGTGGTTGCATGGTCTCCAGGACCATATCCTGCAGGCCGACACAAGGGCCCACCAGGATATCCAGAAATTGATTGCCGCTGCCCAATTTACCTCTGACTCCGCACTACAGGCCGGTCGTTTCGCGGCCAGGGCAATGGGAACGGCGGTGGTAGCCAGGCGCATGCATTGGCTCCGCAGTTGGTCAGCCGACCTGTGGCACAAGTGGAAGCTAGCGGCAGCCCCTATCTCGGGTCAGTCCCTGTTCGGCCCTGCCTTAGACCGTATCACTACGGAAACCAAAGACAAGAGGAAAATTCTTCCCTCCTACTCTAAGAAGCCCCAATATAAGGCCCCTCCCTACCGGCGAGGTTCAAGGCTGTCGGAGACCCCGTACAATAGGTACCAGGGCTCCTATTCCTCTGGGCAAGGGCAGTACGGGGCAACCCAGGGGCAATATGGGGGTTCCCAGGGTTCCTATGCCCCACGGCAGCACTCTGCTGCCGACAGGCCATACCGGGGCGGGCAATCGAAACGGCCCTTTAGAGGTGCCTGTGGTCGCCCTTACCGCCGGTATAAGTAGACCCGACTCGATCCCTCCCATTGGGGGTCGACTGGCATCCTTTGCCAGTCGGTGGGAGGAAATCACCAATGACGCATGGGTTTTGCAAACCCTGTCGACAGGACTGTACCTGGAATTTATTTCCACTCCTCCGAGGTTTTTCTTACGTTGCCCCTTGTCTTCAAACATTTCCAAACGAGTCCTCGTAAATCAGGCAATTCAGCACCTACTGGACATTAGAGCCATCCAGCAGGTGCCTGAGGACCAGCAGGGGCAAGGATTTTATTCCATTTTATTTGTGGTTCCGAAATCCTCGGGTGGGTGGAGAGCGATTCTCGATCTGAAACGCCTGAACAGATATGTGAGGTACAGGAAATTCAAAATGCACACCCTGCAATCAATTCTGGCGGGCATTAGGCGTGGCGATTTTCTCGCCTCAATTGACCTCACGGAGGCCTACCTCCACATCCCTATTCACCCTTCTCACCGCCAATTCCTCAGATTTTGTTATGCAGGGGTGCATTATGAATACCAGGCGTTGCCCTTCGGCCTGTCTTCAGCGCCAAGGGTATTCACCAAGGTATTGGCCGCCTTGACCGCCCACCTTAGGGCTCTTCCCGTGCGTGTTCAGTGTTACCTGGACGACATTCTCATCCAGTCCTCTTCCCTATCTCAGGCTCAGCAGGATGTCCAGGTAACCCTCAACACACTCGAACACCACGGGTTTCTCGTTAATTTGGGAAAGAGCCAACTGTCCCCCTCTACCAGGGTCACCCACCTGGGGGCCATCATTGACTCTCTGGAGTGCAGGGTCTACCTGTCTCAGGAACGGAGAGACAGCATATTGGAATTAGTCCAGCAAGTTCTGGGTCAAACGAGGATTCCCTTGAACCAGCTGTCTTCCCTCCTGGGTAAAATGATTTCCGCGATACACATCGTTCCGTGGGCTCATCTGCACTCCAGAGACCTTCAATGGTTTCTTCTCCCTTTTCAGCGGGCGAATCGAAGCCATTCCCCCGCGAGGGTCAGGATGCCGGCGTTGGCGAGGAAATCCCTCCGGTGGTGGACCTCGCCCACCCTGAATGAGGGCTCCAAATTCATGGAGCCGCAGAAGCTCACGGTAATGACCGACGCCAGCACCATGGGCTGGGGGGCCCATACCGACTCCCTCGTCGCCCAGGGCACTTGGTCCAGGGCAGAGCGCTCCCTTCCGATCAATTTGCTAGAGCTCAGGGCGGTCCGCTTGGCCCTTCTGCATTTTCAACCTCATCTGATGGGCCGTCACATTTTAGTCCTAACGGACAACGTGACTACGAAAGCCCACATAAATCGACAGGGGGGGACCTTCTCCAGGGCCCTCATGACCGAAGCGATGACCCTGGGGCTCTGGGCAGAGCGGCACCTACGATCCATCACGGCGGAGCACATCTCCGGGGTGAGCAACACCACGGCGGACTGGCTCAGCAGGAATGCCATCGATCCGGCAGAGTGGTCCCTGCACCCGGACATTTTCCATCAAATAGTGGTCCGTTTTGGACTGCCAGCCGTGGATCTGTTCGCCACCCCGGAAAACGCCAAACTTCCCAGGTTCGTGACCAGGTTCCGAACTCCGGGCGCGGAGGACACGAACGCTCTTCGTTGTCAATGGCCTCAGGAATTGCTGTATGCCTTCCCCCCCCTTCCGCTGATCCCACAGGTCATCCGGAGGGTCCTGATGCTGAAAGCGGAAGTCATCCTCCTGGCCCCACACTGGCCCCGGCAGACCTGGTTCGCGGACCTTATGTCCCTGTCCGCATCACCTCCCTGGCGGATCCCGCCGACAGAGTGGTCGCTTGCCCAGGGGTCAGTGCAGCATCCAGAGCTGCACTGGCTACAACTGACCGCCTGGCGCTTGAGCGGCTCACTCTGCAACACCGCCTAGTTCCGGATGACCTCTCCGAAATCATGTTGTCCTCCAGACGGCCGTTGACGGAGCGGATTTATTCGGTTACCTGGCGCACATTTTGTGCCTGGTGCGCGCAGGTGGGTTATTCCCCTCTTGATCTCTCAATCATTAACGTCATCCAGTTTCTGCGGCAGGGACTCGCCAAGGGCCTGTCTCCAAACACCTTGCGCAGACAGGTTGCGGCGCTTTCAACTGTGTTGTCCTGCCCACACCTGGACTCGCTGGCTGCTCACCCTCTCTTGAAGCAGTTCCTTAAGGGGGTCACTAACCTGTGCCCACCAGTGGTGCATCGTTTCCCCACGTGGGACCTTTCCAAGGTTCTCTCGGCCTTAACTGTTGCCCCCTTCGAACCATTGGACTCTGTTCCCTTGTCACACCTTTCCTTCAAGGTAGCGTTCCTTGTCGCAATCACCTCAGCGCGCAGGATATCTGAACTCGCAGCCTTGTCCGTGCGTGCGGACCTGTGTACCTTCCACAGCGACAGGGTCGTTCTTTGATTGGATCCGGCCTTCACGCCCAAGGTGAACACGCCTTTTCACAGGGCGCAGGAGGTCATCTTACCAGCCTTTTTTCAAAATCCGTCCACGGACTCTGAACGCGCTTGGCACATGCTGGACGTCAAGCGCGCTCTTAGCATTTACCTCTGTCGGACGCTTCCTCTGCGGCGAACGGAGACCTTATTTGTGACATTTCGCCCCTCCACTCAGGGTCGCAAGGCGTCTTCAGCGACAATTGGCCAATGGATCCGGGCGGCCATCTCCTTGGCCTATAAACACATGGCACTGCCTAAGCCCTCGGGTCTCACGGCACACTTCACCCGCAGCGCAGCGACGTCTGCAGCGTGGAATGCTAGGGTCCCTATCCTCGAGGTCTGTAGGGCGGCCACCTGGTCCTCCCTCACTCCCTTCATCCGCCATTACAAACTAGACGCTTATGCTTCGGAGGAGGCGGATTTTGGCAGGCGGGTGCTGGAGACAGGGGTGACATCGAGCTCTCTTCCCAGCCAGGACGATTGATCCCGCCCTAGGGACGCCAGCTTTGGTATGTCCCATTCTTGGAGGCTAGCTCCGCCCACTATGGAGAAGGGACGTTGGTACTCACCTGTGAGACGTCCTTTCTCGTAGGGCGGAGCTAGCCTCCAAGTCCCTCCCATTGGGGCTGGCTGGGCGCTCTACGGCTATCTGGTATATATAGTTTTGTTTTTTTCCCCGCTAGGGGTGTGTCTATAGTTACTTATTCTGAGCTGTGTCTCCTGTACATAATTCCTATTCTCTGCGATGAGTCTGTACATAGTTAATAAATTGTCGGTTTGTTTTGGAAAAAGCACATCGAGTCTGACTTGATCCCTCGATTAAAAGAGGGAGTGCCAATCTGACAGGGCACTATTTATACCTTTTTTAAGACTCGGTCCTATTGGCTAGAGGGCAGATTTAACCCATTCTTGGAGGCTAGCTCCACCCTACGAGAAAGGACGTCTCACAGGTGAGTACCAACGTCCCTTTTCATTATTAATCTTCCCATTTTTATTGTCACCTTTCAAGGAAGGAAGTAAGGAAGGAAGGAAGGAAGGAAGGAAGGAAGGAAGGAAGGAAGGAAGGAAGGAAGGTGGGACGGAGGGAGGGAGGGAGGGAAGGAAGGAAGGAAAACAAAAAAAGGGAAAAAGGAAAGAAAGAAAGAAAGAAAGAAAGAAAGAAAGAAAGAAAGAAAGAAAGAAAGAAAGAAAGAAAGAAAGAAAGAAAGAAAGAAAGAAAACCAAATGGGGAACACCTCCTTCCCACCAAATTGTTTGTTAATGTTTGATTTTTAAGTTAATGCACAACAAATATGTTTGAAAATGCAGACAAGCATTTTTAGGGATTACTTATATCACAAAAAACTCGGAATAGAGCTGCATATGCATGAATAGCTACAAAATTATTCTGCATATTAAGCAACAGTAATTATGCTGAATTTGAATTTGCCACCCTATAAAACCAAAATAAATGATAGGAGTTCATAATTAGCCACCCTTTTTCTGTAAATAAAGTATAACATAATTAAGGAAGCTTAAGTTTCCATCACATAAAAACTGATAAGTCTGATTTATTGCTCATCTATTTTTCATTACTGAATCTGCAAATTAGTCCCCCCTCTCTTTGCTCATTATAATAATAAAGGCACTTGGGCAATAATTTAAGGAGCTGTTGCTAATTTTTTTAAAAAATACACTACATGGTTCTTATAATATCAATGGCGATAGTTGGGTGGTTTTTTTTTTAATCTTTGGGGAAGTGGCAAGAAAAATTAGATAAAATCTCATGGAAATTCAGTACAGCATAAAATAAAACAGTACACTGATGGCTGTAGAAAGACACTAAGAAAACAGATAAAGAAATCTGGAAGAATATTTGTGGGTAAAGATGGTAAGTTATTCACTTACTTATACTTTGAATTTGAATTACATTTTTTGTCCCTTTTTATTATAAATATTTATAAATCTTACCTATTTTTTCCAATTAAAATCCCAACAAAATATAGATTAAACGTGTTAGCTGCCTATAGAGAAATAATTCTTCAGGAATTTTTATTTGAGTAGATAGATAAAAATCAACAGCACTAGAACATCATATGCTCTAAATTAATCAAATAATCTAAGAAATCAATAACTTTCCCCATAGCTCACACCCTCAGTTAGTACAAACATGCCCCACTCAGTTTAAAAGCTGAGATTTGGTTGTGTATCAAGATTTAATTTGGCTTCATGTGATTTTATTTCAATTATTTTCTTTAACTCAATTGAAATATTTTAAAATACCTTTAGAATCTCATTTTAAAATACCTTTAGAATCAAGGGCTTTGACAGTATTTAAAATGGACACATTAAAAAAATCACCCATATTCTAAACAAGGTGACCATATAGAATTCTTAACTCAAATGAAGTTGTCAAATTGATTTGAAGACTTTGATTTGAAGCCATTCTTCATAATCCCCATTTTCTATAGAACAAGGTAGAAGTATGATGGTCATTCACACCTGAGGGTGTGAGATAACAACCTCAGTTGTGTTACATTAACACAGTTGAATGTATATGTATTCAAATCTAGCTTTCAGTACTTTTTCTACGATCTGATAAAAAACTGATTTCTTTAGGCTCCCATTTCTGATGAAATTAGTGTTAAAAATGCTATTAAACAAATAAAATATCTTAGATCTTTAAACCCAAGACTATAAAATAATGGCATGACTTAACAGAAGTTAAATATCCACCTTGAACTTTAAGCAAGCACAATTACATACCTTTGTTGCTCAGAATATTTTAATAAATATGAAGAAACAAGTTGTACTCTAATCTTTTGTAAAAATTGATCCAATTAACTTGAAGTAGTATTGACTATGAAATATTTTAACTTTTTTTCCTTTTCTTTCTAGGAATATCATTATTAAGAATGAATAATGATACATCTGATTTTCTTCTCTGGGAATTCTCAGAAATTTGGGAGCTACAAATTATGCACATGGCTTTATTACTGATACTCTATTTAATTACATTATCAGGAAACCTTGCCATCATCTCTGCTATTGTGTTTGACCAGCACCTTCACACCCCCATGTACTTCTTCCTGTTGAATTTAGCCATGCAAGACATTGGGTCCATTTCAGTCATTGTCCCCAAAGCTGTCTTTAATTCTCTTATGAATATTAGGACTATTTCTCATGCTGGATGTGTTGCCCAAGTCATGTTCTTCTTCTTTTTCTTGACCTGTGATGTATCCCTCCTTACTGTAATGGCATACGATCGGTATATTGCCATTTGCAACCCTTTACAATATGAAATGATAATGAATAGGGAGGCCTGCACCAAAATGATTGGTAGTGTATGGACAGCCAGCCTTCTCAATGCTTCATTACACAGTACTGTCACTTTTCTTACTCCTTTCTGTTCTAAGATTATTAATCAGTTTTACTGTGAAATCCCTTATTTACTTAAGATTGCTTGTTCTAGTTCATATGTATATGAAATTGGAGTTATGACCTTCACTGGTACATTAGCACTGGGTTGTTTTGTTTTTGTCCTGCTGACTTATGTGCACGTCTTCTCTGCCGTTCTGAGAATTCCTTCAGTTGAAGGAAGAACAAAAGCCTTCTTTACTTGCCTACCACACATTATTGTTTTCTCCATATTTTTCTTTACTGCTAGTTTTGCTTATCTAAGAGTCATATCTGACAGTCCACCCCATCTTGATTTCATAATTACAATAATGTATTCCATTGTTCCACCCATGATGAATCCATTAATCTACAGCATGAGAAACAAGGACATCAAAGTTGCTCTTTCAAGACTTTATGGTCACATGTCACTGCATTTTAAAGAAATGTGAATTGTGTACCGAGCTAGGTTTTCATTTGATCAGGAAAGAGAAAATTAGATATATTATATAAAACTTATACAACCATTCCCCCAGTTGCAGATAACATATATTAGGTTAGAACATTTATTTTATTCACTCTTGAGCTTGATTTCGTATATGTAGAGACTGATGGTGTTATGGTCCATTGTGTCAATACTGTCCCCTGGTGCCCATAGAATAGGTTTCTGCAGTTTTCTTGGCAACATTTTTAAAAGTGGCTTGCCAACATCTTTTCTTCATTTTTCCATGTCTCATACAGGCAGTCTCTTCCAAGTCTTAATATGATGTCTGCAAATATAAAAATATCTCAAATGAAGAATAAATGTTCTTTCTTACTAGAACAAAACAACTTTAGGACATGGAAAGCACATTTATGTTAACTGTATTAATTGTTTACTGATTCCTATCTTGTATAAATGCTATAAAGTTCTCTGTCAGAAATAGTCTAAGATCGATTGAAATTTTTGATGCTGATTGTGTATTTTTCCAATGTTCACACAAAATACGAATATTCAATGTCCTATTCCATACAATATCTAAAATTTGCATGTGAAATTTATTTAACAATAACAAGTATTTATAATAAATACTTCATGGGTCTCACATTTTTTGAAATAGTTTGTGTTTCTTTATAGTTGTCAATGGTTATAATTATTTCCAGCAAGTAGAAACAAAGAAAATAATAATGACATTTAGCCTTTAGCATAGGAAAGACTGAAACTTTTTTGAAATAGTCAATAATTGTTCTAAAATAAAAATCACAGTATAAATATAATTTCAGATATAACAGGTTTTATTAATCAATACTAAGGTCTGCATGATGCCATGTTATCGTTTGGGCATGAGAAAAAGAATAAAATGATCATTTCATAATTTTCCAATAGATTTAATGGTGTCAGGAGACTATCCATTCTATTATATTTTTACCATTAAATGGTGTATTTATTTATTTATTTATTTATTTATTTATTTATTTATTTATTTATTTATTTATTTATTTATTTATTTATTTATTTATTTATTTATTTATTTATTTATTTATTTATTTATTTATTTATATACCGCCTCACTCTCTAAGCGGTTTACACCAGTAAGCAATGTACATTTATATTGCCCCCAACAA
Organism: Diadophis punctatus similis; assembly: GCA_023053685.1. NCBI lineage: Eukaryota > Metazoa > Chordata > Lepidosauria > Squamata > Dipsadidae > Diadophis > Diadophis punctatus. The sequence continues at coordinate 2,609,572 of JALIGW010000009.1, forward strand.
TCTGGGTCCTCATTTTATTTACCTCGGAAGGATTGAAGGCTGAGTCAACCTTGAGCTGGTGAGATTTGAACTGCTGACCTGCGGATCACAGTCAGCTAAAGTGGCTTGCAATACTGCCTCTAACCGCTGTGCCACCTCGGCTCTAATTTTAAAAGGTCCAGGAAGCAGGATTTTATATAATTTTTATATTACTCAAAAGATATTTAACATGAAAAATGAAATATAGATTAGGGATACCGCTTTTTTTTTGTCTTTAGTTAACAACTACACCTTTTTCAATTTATGAACTAAAAACCCATAGAATTGAGGGTATATTGTGTCTTTGGAAATCGATTGAACCTGTAAATTAAAATATATGCCTCAGTGACCTCTTTTCTAGCTAACTTAATTACCTACTATTACTATATGATACTACCTTTTAAAAACCACTCAAAGGTTTGAGGTGGTCCAGAAAGAAGTGGCAAAGGTATTTATGCATATGTTATGAGAATAGCAATAGCAACACTTAGACTTATATACCACTTCATAGTACTTTACAGCCTTCTCTAAGCAGTTTACAGAGTCAGGATATTTCTCCCAAAAGTCTGGGTCCTCATTTTACCCACCTCGGAAAGATGGAAACTGAGTCAACTTTGAGCCTGGTAAGATTTGAACTGCCAAATTGCAGCCAGCCGGCAGCCAGCCAAAGTAGTCTGCAGTAATGCACTCTAACCACTGTGCCACTGCGGATCACCACCGTGAGAATACTCCAGAAGCAGCTTTGCTACATGAACTGTAGAGATTGTTTGTTTGTTTGTTTGTTTGTTTGTTTGTCAAACATGTACAAGATAGTAGGCATTTGTATGAACATAACATAAGCATAGAAGTACAGATAAATGAGGACAATAGGACAGTAAGACAGGGACGGTAGGCACAGTGGTGTGCTTATGCACGCCCCTTACAGACCTCTTAGGAATGGGGTGAGGTCGACTGTAGACAGTCTGAGGTTAATGTTTTGGGGGTTTGGGGAATTATAACTAGGATTTTGGATGCAATCATAAAGCTGGTGATTGTGAAGTACAAAACCCTTTATAGAGCATTTGTCAAATAACAAGGAAACAAGTTTCTCCTGTTGCCTTGCTTGTCCTCTCATTTCTGACAGAATAATCATGTTTATGATCCCATTTATCAATCATTGTCATCTAATGAGGCCCAGTAGTTATATTTTCTCTGATCTGGCTATTCACTCAGATATTGATGAAAGGCATGGCATACACTATCTATGAGTTACTTTTGCTGTCATTCTGATTGTTTCTTTGTTTGGACATCTTTTCTTTTTTATGATTCTGTTATTTTGAGTTATTATATTTTAAATCAATGTATAACCCTTTATTACTTTGAGTGGGGTCATGCAAAACTGACTGATGGACTACAAATCAATCAATCATTCAATCAACCAATCAATCCATTAATTGATCAATCAATAGGTCCCTGTTGGGCAAAATCTTATAATATGTCTCTGTGCTGAAAATTTGGAAGAGGAAAATCAGGGTTAGTCATTTTTTAAAATATGTCAGCAGTAGAAAGATATTTCAAATATGTTCTTAATAAACTGAGCATATAAACTAGTTGAAAAATATTTAAAAATGTATACAGTAGACAGACAGACAGGCAGATGACAATAGCAATAGCAATAGCAATAGCACTTAGACTTTAAAGACATATCAGTAATAACTTCAGGAAGAGTTGCAAAAAAACAACAACCCCCACCCATTACACAGGGAGCTTTTCTAATAATATCATTGGAGACAAGTTTGTTTTTTTAAAAAAATCTTTGGGGAAATGGCAAGAAAATTATATAAAATCTCATGGAAATTCAGTAGAGCATAAAATATCACTGTTGGCTTGAGAGAGATACTAAGAAAAACAAATGAAGAAATCTGGAAGAATAAATGTGGATCAAGAGGGTGAGTCAATCACTCAGTTTTTTTCTTTGCATTGCATTTTATTTGCCCCTTTCTTCTTTTAAATATTCCTAAATCTTCCCTTTCCTTTGCAAATAAAATTCCATCGAAATACAGATTACAGTCTATAGAGAAATGATCTCTCAGGCACTATCATTTAAGAAGAGAGATGAAAATAATCAACACTATAATGCCATACATCCTAAAACTTATCTTCTATTGAAGCGCTATTGCTCAGCATGTTTTAGTACATTTTTAGAAAAAGAAAAGTTTTAATGTGACCCGCACTAAATTTTCATTGAAATAATATTGAATAGGAAATATTTTAAAATTTCTATTTCCTTTTTCTTCCAGAAGTGCAATAGTTTAAGAATGGATAATATCACATCTGAGTTTCTTCTCTGGGAATTCTCAAAAAAATTGGGAGCTACGGATTATGCATATAGTTTTACTACTGATACTGTATTCAGTGACAGTAACAGGGAACCTTTTCATCATCACTGTTGTTGTTTTTGACACACACCTTCACACTCCCATGTACTTCTTCCTGATGAATTTAGCCATGCAAGATATTGGTTTAGTTTCAGTCATTGTCCCCAAAGCTGTTTTTAATTCAATTATAAATATAAGAACTATTTCTCATTTTGGATGTGTTGCCCAAGTCATGTTCTTCTTCTTCATGACCTGTGATGTATCCATCCTTACTTTGATGGCTTATGATCAGTACATTGCCATTTGTAACCCTTTACATTATGAAATGATAATGAACAGGAAGGCCTGCACCAAAATGATTGGAGGAATATGGACAGCCAGCCTTCTCAATGCTTTATTACACACTGTTTTCACTTTTATTACTCCTTTCTGCTCTAATATTATTGATCAGTTCTACTGTGAAATCCCCTATTTACTTAAAATTGCCTGTCCTGGCTTATATGTATCTGAAATTGGAGTTATAATCTTCAGTTCTGCATTAACACTGGGTTGTTTCATTTTTATCCTTGTGACTTATGTGCATGTCTTCTCTTCTGTTCTCAGAATTCCTTCAGTTCAAGGAAGGAAAAAGGCCTTCACTACTTGCTTACCACATTTGGTTGTTTTCTCCATATTTATGTTTACTGGTTGCTTTGCTTATCTAAAGCCCATGTCTGACAGTCCAGCCCACCTCAACTTCATAATTACTATTATGTATTCCATTATTCCATCCATGATGAATCCATTCATCTACTGCATGAGAAACAAGGACATAAAAGTTGCTCTTTCAAGACTTTTTGATCAGATGTCATTTCATTTTTTAAAAGTGTGAATTTTGTAGAATAGAATAGAATAGAATAGAATAGAATAGAATAGAATAGAATAGAATAGAATAGAATAGAATAGAATAGAATAGAATAGAATTTTATTGGCCAAGTGTGATTGGACACACAAGGAATTTGTCTTGATGCATATGCTCTCAGTGTACATAAAAGAAAAGATACATTTGTCAAGAATCATAAGGCACAACACTTAATGATAGTGCGGGTACAAATAAGCAATCAAATCATATTAGGAATCAATCAATGTAAACCGTAAAGATACAAGCAACAAGTTACAGTCATACAGTCATTAGTGGGAGGAGATGGGTGATTGGAATGATGAGAAGATTAATAGTAGTGCAGACTTAGTAAATAGTTTGACAGTGTTGAAGGAATTATTTGTTTAGCAGAGTGATGGCGTTCGGGGAAAAACTGTTCTTGTGTCTAGTTATTCTGGTGCGCAGTGCTCTACAGCGTCGTTTTGAGGGTAGGAGTTGAAACGGTTTGTGTCCAGGATGTGAGGAGTCTGTAAATATTTTCACAGCCCGCATTTTGACTCGTGCAGTATACCGGTCCTCAATGGAAGGCAGGTTGGTAGCAATTGTCTTTTCTGCAGTTCTAATTATCCTCTGAAGTCTGTGTCTCTCTTGTTGGGTTGCAGAACTGAACCAGACAGTTATAGAGGTGCAGATGACAGACTCAATAATTCCTCTGTACATATCTACAGTATGTATTTCCTGAGTTGAGTCAGTATAGGCTTGGTGCTAACTCATATTGTTTGTTAACTGGTTAAGCCTTTGGAAGCCTATCCTGAGGAAAAAAAATATAGTTCATACTATTGTTCTTCAGGATATGTAAAAAGATATTGAAATGGAATGTTAGTGTCAATTAGATTTTAAAACTAAACTGTTATATAGATACACTTAGCCTCTGCGGTGGCCAAGAGATGGAGTTCTTGCCTCACAATCAGCAGGTTGTGAGTTCGATCCTAGATAGAGGCAGATGTAGGGTCTCCTGCTTGGGCAGGGGGTTGGACTTGATGACCTGCCAGGTCCCTTCCAACTCTGTTAATCTGTTAAACATGCAATGCGCTAAATTCTTAAATCTTTAAAACACTTCTAAAAGCACTCAGTGCAGAAGTCTGACAGTCTTTATTTTTATGAAATTCTCGAATTGCGTTGCATTCTATCAAAATATATTTTAAACTGTCCCAAATGTGTTTTCTTTGAAAAGGCAACTGGACTTTCTTGTTTTGTTAGATGTTTCACTGTTCATCCAAGAAGCTTCTTCAGTTCTGACTGAATGATGGAGAATGCAAGGATTTATATTCCTTCCAATGATGTGGTTGTTAGCCCTCTTTCTGAGAGTCATTGATGCCATTTGGAAGTTTAGCTGTTCCCTCAGGTTCATCCGAATCCTGTAGGCTGAAATTTTTAAATATATATACATTTAAATTATTGTTACAAAAGACTATAATATTATGCCATAAGACTTTAACAGTGATTAAAATTTGATAATAGGCTTTCTCCACTTCTTAGCCACATCTTATTGTCTTCACTCTGTTTTTGTTTACTGCTTTCTTTGCTTACCTAAGAGACATATCTGATAATTCATCCTATCTTGCTACATAATTATAATCATGTATTCCATTATGCCACCCAGGATTAATCCATTGAACTACAGCACAAGAAATGAGGACATCAGAGTTGCTTTTTCAAGACTTCTTAGTCAAAAGTCATTAAATTTTAAAGAAGTGTGAACTGTGTACCTGTCTATGTTTGCATTTGATCAGGAAAGAGAAAAAAATATAAACATTGATATACAACTTCGCCTCTATTGCAAGCAACTTACTCTACCTTAAAATGTTTATTTTGTTCATTAATGAGCCCGATTTCAGCTCTGTGTGATGTTGTTATGGTCCATTAAGGTAACACTAATCCTGGTGAATATGGAACATTTCTCTGTTACATTGTTTTCCATGCTGGACTGCCAGCATTTTCTTCCATATCTCTATCTCATATCGGCAGTTTCCTTCAAGTCAAGTTCAATTCCATGCAAATTCATATAAGGTTACATTAAGAACTTTTTATGCTTTGAGAACATTTACTTTGATTGGCTCTCCATAGTATTCATAATAAATAAGACATTTCCATTTCTTCATTTCTTTTGTCAGTTGCCTCCCACTTAGACCCTTTGTTAATTGCTTAAGAATTTGACTGTCCATATTCAGAAAATATTTATTTCAAATTATTTTTCTTCAGGATGTATGAAAACAGGCTGAAGGAATGGAAAAATTAGACAGATAATGTCATATAAATAGGTAATTTAAAAATAAATCTTTAGGGACTGCCAATTTAGCTTGTAATTATATTGATATATCCAAAGAATCTGGAAAACTTTTATTCTATTAACATTTTAGTATCTGGAAAATACTAAATACAATTCACTTTAGCCATGAGGTATTTTATCTTGGAAATATAACAGGTTAGAAGTAAAAGTTATTCTCATTGATTTGCATAGAAAAATAGATAGATGCAACAATTTAAATAAATTTTAATACCCTACCCTATAAAAATGAAGACTGTCAGATGTATGCACAGATTTCTGCAATCATTGTTTTTAGAAGTCTTTTAAATACACTGTTATGATTCTTTCATATATACAGCACATACAGTACATGTACAAAGATCAAAACTTTGGGATGATGGGTTAACAGTCACCTAATGAAATATTTGTTACTAAATCTTTATTAATGATGAAAGTTGCAAGGAACTGTTAAGGGGAGCATTTCCCCATAGAGGCGACATTGGATCTTTTGCTTGGAATTCAAATACTTAGAAATAAAACCGAGTTTAAAATGTCTAATAGAAAATATTTATTTCAGTACAAAACAATATAAAACAATAAATCCTGAATAAACTACATCTTTGCTAAGTAACACGTCCTTCCAGGTCGGAAGGCATAACAGAAGTCATTAATGGTGGATAGGAATGTAGACATGCGCAGAACATCATATCACGTGTTCTGCTTGTATTGGGAAGTACCATAATATTTAAAATAGGGATGCATCACTCTGCATAGACTCACAACTGACAATATTCACATCGTGACAGGAACATTGCTATTATTTTTGTTCACACATATCTAAAATAAACAAGGAGAAAAATATGTATTCATATATGTAATTTTTAATATTTTGCATATCCCCCTGCCCCCCACCCCAAATCAGACAATAAAATGTTTCCTATTCAAGGAAGCATTTCCACACAGGGAAAAGTATTCATAAAATGCATAGTTACCACAAAAGGGCTAATTTACATAATCTGTCCAAAATCTGGGAGCCATCATTCCTGCGGGAATGAAATTTTTGAAAGTTGTGCTTGTTTTAGTGTGTTTGCAACACAAGTTCCTGCCATTTTGAGATATGAAGGAGAAGCTGTGCAAAATGTTTCTTGACTTTACAGACCAACAGTCAATTTAGGGAGGTATGTTGTCTCCCTGGAGAAAAATCAAAGATGTAATTAAGAACCTTACTAAAATAATCAACCCCATGGATTACTACTCCTTTTTTCTCCCACACATGTGGACTAATGACACAACAATGAGTCTGAAAACAATAACAAAAGATTACAAACAGCTAGGGAAGGAAGTTAAAGAATTAGGAACACAAGTGGTGTTTTCATCTATGCTTCCAATAAAAGGCCAACATCCAATGAAGGAGTGAACAATTTTAGAAATAAATCAATAGCTTAAAAACTGGTGTCATCAAGAGAATTTCAGTTACCTAGACCAGGGGTAGGCAAAGTTGGCTCTTCTATGACTCATGGACTTCAACTTCCAAAATTCCTGAGCCAATCATGCTAGCTCAGGAATTCTGGGAGTTGAAGTCCATGAGTCATAGAAGAGCCAACTTTGCCTACCCCTGACCTAGACCATCATCTATATTACCTATATGGAGGATTACTGGCAAGGAGTGGAGTGAAACTGATCTAGAAAGAATATATTAGCAATAGCACTTAGCAATAGCACTTAGACTTATATACCGCTTCATAGTGCTTTACAGCCCTCTCTAAGCGATTTACAGAGTTCAGCATATTGCACCCAACAATCTGGGTCCTCATTTTACCGACCTCAGAAGGATGGAAGGCTGAGTCAACCTTGAGCCTGTGAGATTTGAACAGCTGAACTGCTGAACTAGCAATAGCCTGCAGTGCTGCATTTAACCACTGCGCCACCTCAGCTCTTATTCAGAAAATGACTAGCTCATCTTATCATAAGGGTTTTAAACTAAAATTGAGAGGGGGGAATGGGGTCAATTTTAACAAATTTTAGAACCCAATTCCAAGCAAAAACCACTAGAAAACCAATCACATAAGGAAGTAGGGAGTAAAGACAAAGAAAAACGAAAAACACAATGAGTAGAGAGTGATGAAAAGATGAAAAACCCAGTTACAAAGTAGGAAATATAAGAAACATACAAGACCCATAAAAGACGCTCACACGAATGCTCACAGTTTAGGAATTATTTATATCACAATGAAATCAGAATAATTCTGCATGTCTCTGTCCTTTCATTATTTAAAGCAGAATCCAAACATCTCATTTTCTAAGGACAGCTATACAATATGCTGCATGAATAGCAACAAGTATTAAGTAACAATAATTGAACCTCCCACTCCATATATATACTGTATATATGTTTTCTTTTCTGTCGAATAAATAAATAAGTAAATAATAATAATGTCTTTTATTTTATTTTTAAATCCATCTTGCTCCCCATAGGTTATTTATACTATGAATAATAAATAAGTAAAAATGTTAAAATGTTAAAATGTTAAAAAAATGTTATATATATAAGAACAAACTTTGGCATGATTGGTTAACAGTCATATAATGAAATATTTGTTTAATAAAATGTTATTAAAGATGAAAGTTGCAAGGGACATTGTCATTATTTTGTTCACACATTTCTAAAATAAACTGGGAGTAATATATGTATTTATTTGTATATATGATTCTCAATATTTTCTATGTTCCAAAAGAAGGAATTCAGTCTGCAAAATACTTCATATTCAAGGTTACCACACATGGAAAGGAATTCACAAAATATATATTTAATACAAATTGGATAATTTACAGAATGTATTCAAAATCCAGGAGCCATCATTCCTGAGGAAATGAAATTTTGGAAAGTTGTGGTGGCTTCTGTGAGTTTAGAGCACAACTTCCTTACCTTTTGACATATGAAGGACAATCTGCAATATGTTTCTTGAAATATATGTGTGTGAGAGAGAAAGAGAGATGTTACATCACCTAGAAGTGTAATCTCTTTTTATTGAATTTTCACAATCAGTATTCCCATTATGATTACAATCTCTCCAAAATATGGCTGGGAACAGCTCTCACTCAGCAAAATGTTGGATATTCAAGATAAAAAACAGAAAACATCTAATTTTCTAATCACAATTGTACAGTGTGCTGCATGAATTATTCCCATTATTAAGTAACAGTAATTACTCCAGAAAACCAAAATAAATAATAGAAGGAGTTAATAACACATCATCCTTAACTTAAAACTAAAACATTATAAAATTGAGACAGTTTAGATTTTCATAAATCTGATTAAGTCAGATTAACTGCTCATGACTTTTTAATTATTCAGCCTACAAATTAGTCCTCTCCCTCCCATTATAATAATAAAGACACTTGGGCAATGTCTTTTATTTTATTTTTAAATCCATCTTGCTCCCCATAGGTTATTTATACTATGAACTGAGACTGTTATTTTTTTTAAAAAAAAACCTTGGGGAAATGGAAAGAAAAAAAATAGATATAATCTTATGAAACTACACTATAATATAAAATTTTACTTTGGAAGGAGAACAAGAAAAAAGTAAAGAAATCTGCATGAATAAAGAAGAATGAAGATGGTGAGTCATTTACCTATATTTATTTTGAATTATACATTTTTTGTTCCTTTCTTCATTTAAATATTCATATGTCTTCCCTTTTCTTTGCAATTAAAATTCCAACAAAATGCAAATTATAGATGGCTGCCTAAATCATTCTTCAGTAACTTTTATTTAAGAGAAGAAATTAAAATAAACAACATCAGAACTTAAAACATTGTAAATTAATCAAGTAGAGCAATCAATAACTTTTCCCAGTTCTCCTCTCCACTTCCACCTTCAGTTATTGCACAGACATTCTTCAATTATTCAGGTTAATGAGATTTGGCTGACTAAGAAGAATTACCATGGTCTCATGTAATTTAATTTCAATTTTCCTGTAATCTATTGAAATATAGCCTCATTTTCACTTTATATATAATCTTAAAAACTAGGGCTCTGTCAGTATTTAAAATGGACTCTTTAAGTGAATTTTCATTTACTTGGTAAACAAGCTGACCATACATCTCAATTCAAATTATGTGGTCAAATAGAATGGAGGTTCTGATTTTAAGCCTTTTTTTTTCAATCCACATATTGTGTTGATCAAGGTGAGAAGGTCATTCAAACGATTAACAAGTATAAGGAATGCCATAATTCAAATCCCATTTAGGGCCATTCATGTATATTAAAAATAAATAAATGATGGCTTAAAAAAACAATGTAACCAAAAACATATCTCCATTTACAGGCACAAAAATAATAAATATGGCTAATCCCAACCCAACACAAGTAAGTTAGTTCTATAACAATTAAAGGAAGAGTTTAGTAGACATTGTAATTTTGAATTTACAAAACTCAAACACAGAATCCCAGAGCTATTCCTGTAAAATCTCAATTCCTTTTCTATCATTCCTTTTACACACACACACACACACACACACGATAGGTTAAATTTATTTCAACAAATAGTCACAGTGTATACTACTGCTTGAACTATGCCTGTTGAAGAGGAAGAAACTGTTTACAAAAAGAGGGGCAACCTCAATTATTTTCATATTGACATGTTAGAATATACTTCCCAGCAGCTTTTATTTGACTTGAAAGCAATATTTTTTTGCTTTTGGCTCTCACTTCCGATGAAGTTAGTGTTAGAGAATGATTTTAATTAAATAAATAATTTGAAATATCTCTAAACCCAACATAATAAAGAAAATCCATAAGAATTTACAGGGGTAAAATATCTGTAAGAGTAATCCTGAATTTTAAGAAAATATATTTTCACAATACTCAGAATATTTCAATAATTTTAGAACAAAATTTTAATATGATCTTCACCAATATCTGAACCATCCTTCTGAAACTTACTCTGAACTATACTGAATAGTAAATATTTTAACCATTCTTTTTCTTCTCCTAGGGTGAATTGTTTAAGAATGGATAATAATACTTCTGAGTTTCTTCTCTGGGAATTCTCAAAGATTTGGGAGCTACAGATTATGCATGTGGCTTTGCTACTGATACTCTATTTAATGACAGTAACATGGAATCTTCTCATCATCTCAGCTGTTGTTTGTGATCACCATCTTCACATCCCCATGTATTTCTTCCTGATGAATTTAGCAATGCAAGACATTGGTTCAGTTTCAGCCATTATCCCCAAAACTCTTTTTAATTTTCTTACAAATATAAGAACTATTTCTCACTCTGGGTGTGTTGCCCAAGTCATGTTTTTGTTGTTTTTCCTAAGCTGTGATATTTCTCTGCTTACTGTCATGGCCTATGATCGATATGTCGCCATTTGTAACCCTTTACATTATGAAATGATAATGAACAGGAAGGCTTGTACCAACATGATTGCTGGTGTATGGACTGCCAGCCTTCTCAATGCTTCATTGCAAACTCTTTTCACTTTTATGACTCCTTTCTGCTCTAATAGTATAAACCAGTTCTTCTGTGAAGTCCCATATTTACTTAAGATTGCCTGTTCTGATTTATATGTATTTGAAACTGGATTTCAAATATTTACTGCTATGTTATCAACCGCTTGTTTTGCCTTTGTCATTGTTACTTATGTATATGTCTTCTCTGCTGTTCTGAGAATTCCTTCTGTTAAAGGAAGGAGAAAGGCCTTCTCTACTTGCTTACCACATCTGCTTGTTTTCTTCATATTTTTGTTTACTTGTTGCCTTGCTTACCTCAAACCTACAGCTGACAGTGAATCACATCCAAACTTCATAATAACAATAATGTATTCCATTATTCCAGCTATGTTGAATCCATTAATTTACAGCATGAGAAACAAAGACATCAAAGTTGCTCTTTTGAGACATTTTGGACAGAAATTATAATTTTTTTAAGGAGAATGAGCTGTGTATCTTCTTATTTTCAAATAAGGGGAAATGGGAGAGCTGAAATAAGATACAAATATAAATATTTTCTCAACAATTTTCCACTTTCCAATACATTATATAAAGTTCAAAGTTTTTTTTAATCCGGTTATGAAATTTGCCTTATCTCTTTTAAGATTGAGATTGTTACGGTGCACTGAGTCAGCTCTGACACTTGGATGATGGAGACCTACATGTTCAATATTCTTGCCAACTTTTTAAGATGTAGCTGAGAAAAAAAGTTTGATGCAAGGACACCCAAGGATCTCTTTGCTTGATCCAAAGTAACCCTTTTGACTGGCAAGAAAGAGGATTAGGTTATGACAACCAAGACTATGACAACCAGAATGAAGGAAGCAAGAAGATATGATTCTTACAGCAGTATGTTTGATCTGGGTGAGAGATTTCTAATTTCTACCTTGGAACTAACTTCCCCAAAAAAGTGGATGGAAAGCATGGGTTCTACAGAGTAGGAAGAAGGGAACTTTTTCCCCACCTCCAAAAGAATAGTGATGAGAGAGATTTTGAGCCAATGACAGATTTGAAGCAGCAGAAGAAAATACATTAATGGGAAGCTAACATTTAAAATAAAAGGACTGGACTGGTTATTCTAGAAATTTAAAACATTGCTTAACAAGACGCTTTTATTTATTTATTTATTTATTTATTTATTTATTTATTTATTTATTTATTTATTTATTTATTTATTAGTGACATTTATATACCGCCTCACAGTACAAGCACTCTCTAAGCGGTTTACGCCAGTAAGCAATGTATATATTTACATTGCCCCCAACAATCTGGGTCCTCATTTTACCTACCTCGGAGGGATGGAAGGCTGAGTCAACCTTGAGCCGGTGAGATTTGAACCGCTGACCAGCAGATCAGTGTCAGCTAATGTGGCCTGCAGTACCTGCCTCTAACCGCTGTGCCACCTTGGCTCTTTTATATCTACATAAGCAATAGAGTAGACAGGATCAGAAAGTCTTCAAGCCCAGAGCAGTGGCATTATGTGCCAACAGACAAGAACCCAGTGGATCACGCTACATGATCAGTCCCTGCATCCCAGTTGGCAGAATCGACTTGGCTAAAAGTTCCTGAGTTCTTGGTCCACCCACAGAGCCCGATGGCACAGAGACCAGAACACCATGACCTTCTAGATCCAGACCAAGATGTTGATATTTGACCTCAAGTGCCCAGAAAATCGCTCAGACAGGACAGACACAGCCATCCAGGCCACCTGTTTGGCAACATCGATCAAGGAAACAGGAAAATGACATCTTAACCATGGCCTAGAGCCAGGCACATTTGATAACTTCTCTAGTTGGAAATTTCTTGTATGAGGCTTAGCAGTGTTTATCTGCTTCCTACGTCACAGGGCAAATTCACAGATAAGTGTTCCAGAAAGCCATCTCCAAGCAGAGAGAGGGACTCTACAGGATGTGCAACAAAATGTCTACTCCGTGGAATTTGAATGCCTAGGAAGCTAAGAAGCCTATTCCAAAATCCAGCCCACTTCTGATACTGAACCCATACATTGACAACCATGATCTGCTGAGAGTAGGGGGACATCTGGATAAGGCAAAAATAGACTCAAGTAATAAACATCCTATCATCCTTCCTCCTCATCACCATGTAACACACCTGTTGGTCCAACACAACCACGAGACCATCCACTATCAAGGCCATCACTTCACAGAGGGACCTGTTAGAGCTGCTGGACTCTGGTTCGTGGGAGCCAGGAAGCTCATCTCAACTGTCTTACACAAGTGCCTGCACTGTCGCAAACAATGAAGATTGAACCTCAAGCTTTGCATGCCTTGTATCTATCTCATTGTTTGCATTGTTTGATGCTTTGCTTTGTTTACTACAGTCAATTAGATAGTTAAGTTTGCATTGTTTATGCTATACCATTGTTTACTTTAGTAATTTGTTAGTTAATAGTGGAATTTTATAATTCCAGGCAGGGAGTGTGCTGATACACTAGAGGGATATTTAGCTCAGTTTAGGAGCTGTTTCTTTAAGAAATTGCATTAGGGGAATGTAGCTGGAAATTGCACTCTCGGTAATGTAGTCCATGACATGTGACCCCATCTGTGTGTTCTTATTGGCCATCAAGCTATACCTAGGCTGCTGGGTAATTTTGCCATGCTTTCCATCAGCCATTTTAAAAGTCTTACAAAGAGCCATGGAACAGCCTGCAGATGGGAGAAATGAATCTCTTTTCACCTACGTGTAATGGGACAGATTATGGACATACTCTGAAAAATTTCATCTCATTAGTAAGTGATGTGAAGATACCAGACAATAAATGTAATCTGTATGTTTTACCCATTTGTGTGGAGTTTTATCTGACTGAGAAAAGCTTTTCCTAAACTTGGACCAGAACATCTCTGTCCTTTCATTATTTAAAGCAGAATCCAAAACATCCCATTTTCTACTGTGTTTCCCCGAAAATAAGACAGGGCCTTATATTTTTTGACCCTCCAAATATGGCCTTGGCCTTATTGGCCTTATTATTTTCGGGTACAGGAGGCAGGGCAGGCTGCGAGATGCACATCTTACTAGAATCTGGCAGCTTTGTGGCATCTCTCGGCTGGTCTATTTAGTTCCAGTTCCAGCTCCAGCTCCAGCCATCACCATAGAATGGGAGGTGCACTCGCAGAGCGGCTGCTGACCTGGCTGGGGTTTGGAAGCTGAAGAGCCAGAGTTTGGGGGAGAGAAAGAAAGACAGACTTCTGCTGCTTCATCTTTTGGCTACATGCAAGGAAAGCAGCAGAAGTCTTTCTTTCTCTCCCCCAAACTCCGGCTCTTCAGCTTCCAAACCCCAGCCAGGGCAGCGGCTGCTCTGAGAGTGCACTTCCCACTCTATGGTGACGGTTATTGAAGGCCTCCCCTTCCCCCCTGCTCCTCTCCACTCCAATCTCCCCATGGTTCCCCCACCTGAGGGCTGACTGACCAGAGTGCCCGCCAGCATGCCTGGGAAGCCCCTCCACCTTGGGAGTCACCAGACGGGATGGCGATTGAGCTGGACTCTGCCTACAGCAATTTGAAATGCACTTCTGCCCGCGAGGAAGAGAAGGCAAGCATCGATCCCTGTATCTGTGCAGGCAGGAGTGCATTTCAAAATGCTGCTGGAGGCAGCCCAGAGCAGCTGAGCCAGTCCTGCAGGGTGTGCACATAGCCTCCTCTTGCTTGCTCTCTCTCTGTCTCTCTGTCTCTCTCCCGGCCAAAAAAGTGACTCCCGGCCAGGAAAGCGAGAGCAAGAGTGAGAGCAAGCAAGAGGTGGGTGCGCACAGACCCCGCAGGACTAGCTCGGAACCTCTGGGCTCTGCCTACGGCAATTTGAAATGTGCTTCTGTCTGTGAGGAGGCAGCGAGACCGGTTGGGTACAGAGAGCCCACAAGTGCAGGGCATGAGCAGCAGACGGGCGCATCTAGCCCGTCCCTGTCACCGCCGGCTCGGGCCACTCATCCTCCACCTGCCCTCCCTGCATCCTTCCAGAAGGAGAGAGTGGTGGGTGGGTGCTCCCGGTGTCGTGCCAAGGCTCGACATATGCACCTTGGTAGGAGGGAGAGACAGTGGACTGGGGGAGCGATGGTTGCCAACACAACAAACTCTTCTCAGCAGTTCAATGCCTGACACCAGTGATTAACGTCCTGTTACATGAGATGTCGAGAAAGTCAAGCACAGTAAAACTGCAACCGGAAAGAGACAATCTAAGCAATGACCAGCTGAGAGGGGAGGGCTTCATAGCACCGGATGGTGGTTTGGGGGGAGGGAATGGTGAGGATTTGCATAAATAGCACTGAGAGGAGGATGATCTCAGAGCTGACTTTGACCTGAATGGGTTCGGCATGGTCTGAGTTCTTATCTGTAGCGTGATTAAAAGCTGAAGTCCTTACTTTGAAAGTGTCTTGAAGTCATTAATGCACGGGTCTGACTTAGCCAGTCCGACACCCAGCATGTTCCCCCTTTCCCCAGAAAGTAGTTGGGGGGGGCTTATTTTTTTGGTGGAGTTTATTTCAACACATGTCCTGAAAAGCCCTGTTGGCCTTATTATCAGGACATGTCTTATTATAGGGGAAACACGGTAAGGACAGCTATACAATATGCTGCATGAATAGCAACAAGTATTAAGTTACAATAATTGAACCTCCCACTCCATAAAACCAAAATAAATGACAGAAGGAGCTGACAACATGTCAGTCTTCCATCATTTCAAGGTCAGTAAAATGTGGACTCAGATTGTTGGGAAAATATGCTGACTCTGAAAATCAAAACTGTAAAGTCTAAGTTTAAGTACTATTACAAGCCTTAATCTAAAATTAAAAGATTATGAAACTGAGACAGTTTAGATTTTCATTGTTTAAAAAGTGATAAAGTCAGATTTAGTGTTCATGGCTTTTTCCTGACTAAGGCTGCAAATTAGCCCTCTTCTCTCCCTACCCACACTCTCCTCTATTATAATAATAAAGACACCTGGGCAATTTCTTAAGATAGTTTGTTGCCTTTGGTTTGGTTTGTTTTTTAAATCCACCCCCAGGAGGTTATTTATACTATGAATTGAGACTTTAAAAAAAATCCTTGGGGAAATGGCAAGAAAAATTAGATAAAATCTCATGAAAATATAGCACAACAAAAATTTATTTGTGGCTTTGGAAAGAGAACAAGAAAAATAAAGAAATCTTCATGAATAAACATGGTTAGAGATGGTGAGTCATTAACTTCTATTTATTTTGAATTATACATTATTCGTCACTTTCTTTCTTTAAATATTCATAAGTCTTCCCTTTCTTTGCAATTAAAATTCCAACAAAATACAGATTACAATTTAAGTGTTAGCTATTTATGGAGAAATCAGGAACTTTTATTTAAGGGGAGAAATGGAAATAAACAGCACTAAACTTAAAACATCCTAAATTAATCAAATAGAACAAACAATCCTTTTTGCCACTGTTTCCCATCCACTTCCTTCTTTAGGTATTGGTTAGTGACTGAGATTTAGGTTAGTAAGAATAATTACAATGGTCTCATGTAATTTAATTTCAATTATTTTTCTTTAATCTAATGTTTTCTTTTTCACTTTGTGTCAGTGTTTAAATAGATACTTTAAAAACATTTTCATTCACTTTATAAACAAGATGTTTATCTTTTAATTTTTAATTCAAATTAAGTTTTCAAAAAGAATTGTGGGTTCTTATTAGAAGCCATTTTCACAAGCCTCATTTTGTGTTGAACTAGGTAAATATGAGAAGATCATTCAAAGGTTTAAAAAATATAACCAATGCCATAATTTAAATCTTACAGTTCATATAAGGCCATTTATATATAAAAAAAGAAAGCTTAAAGTTTAAAATGATGGTTAAAAAGTAATAAAAACTTTATTTTTGTCCACAGATGCCAAAATAAATAAAAATGGCTAATCTCAACCTACAGTAACACAAATAAGATGTTTCTATAAGAATTGAAGAAAGGGGTTTAGTAAAGACGGTAATTCTGAATCAGGATAAATTTACAAAACTCATAAACAGAATTTTAGAGCTATTCCTGTGAAATGTCAAATGCCTGTCCTATCTAAAGTTGTGTGTTATAGTACATTAAATTCATTTCAGCAAATAATGGTAGTGCTTTGTACCTGCCTTATCTCTGCCAGTTAAAATTGAATAAACTTAGAAAAAAAGAAAGAGCAAACTCAATTATGTCACATTGACATGTTTGAATATATTCAGTTCCAAATCCCAGCAGCTTTTATCTGACTTGATAAAAGTAATCTTCTTGCTTTAGGCTCCTATTTCTGATCAAGTTAGTGTAAACAAACAAATAAATTCAAGTATCTCTAAGCCCAACATTATAAAGTAAAGCCATAAGATTTACTTTAAATCTTAAAGGGGTTAAATATCTTTAAAAATAATCATCCTGAATTTTAAGAAAACACAATTTCATTATACCCAGAGTGTCAATAAGAGCCAGGTTTTAATATGATTGTCACTAAAAGCTGATCCATCATTCTACAACTCATTCTGAACTGAACTGAATAGGAAATATTTTAACAATTGTTGTTGTTGTTTTGATAGGATATATTGTTTAAGAATGGATAATAATACTTCTGAGTTTCTTCTCTGGGAATTCTCAAAGATTTGGGAGCTACAGATTATGCATGTGGCTTTGCTACTGATACTCTATTTAATGACAGTAACATGGAATCTTCTCATCATCTCAGCTGTTGTTTATGATCACCATCTTCACATCCCCATGTATTTCTTCCTGATGAATTTAGCAATGCAAGACATTGGTTCAGTTTCAGCCATTATCCCCAAAACTCTTTTTAATTTTCTTACAAATATAAGAACTATTTCTCACTCTGGGTGTGTTGCCCAAGTCATGTTTTTGTTGTTTTTCCTAAGCTGTGATATTTCTCTGCTTACTGTCATGGCCTATGATCGATATGTTGCCATTTGTAACCCTTTACATTATGAAATGATAATGAACAGGAAGGCTTGTACCAACATGATTGCTGGTGTATGGACTGCCAGCCTTCTCAATGCTTCATTACACACTACTGTCACTTTTATGATTCCTTTCTGCTCTAACAATGTAAACCAGTTCTTCTGTGAAATCCCATATTTGCTTAAGATTGCCTGTTCTGATTTATATGTATCTGAAATTGCATTTCAAATTTTCAGTGCTATGTTAGCAACTGGTTGCTTTGCCTTTGTCATTATAACTTATGTATATGTCTTCTCTGCTGTTCTGAGAATTCCTTCTGTTCAAGGAAGGAAAAAAGCCTTTTCTACTTGCTTACCACATCTGCTTGTTTTCTTCATATTTTTGTTTACTTGTTGCCTTGCTTACCTAAAACCTATAGCTGACAGTGAATCACATCCAAACTTTATAATAACATTAATGTATTCCATTATCCCATCTATGTTGAATCCGTTAATTTACAGCATGAGAAACAAAGACATCAAAGTTGCTATTTCAAGACTTTTTGGTCAGAAGTTATTATTTTTTGAAGGAAAATGAGCTATGCATCTTCTTATTTTCAAATAATGGACAGTAAGAGAGCTATTTTCACAACAATTTCCCACTTTCCAATACATTATATAAATTTCAAAGGTTTTTTTAATTATTCATTTATGGGATTTGATTTATCTCTATTAAGATTGACAATGTGGTGCACTCAATTACTTCTGATTCTTGATGGGTATGGGGTATACATGTCTAATTTTCTTGCCAACATTTTATGAAGTAGCTGAGAGAAATTTGCTGCAAGGTGGTAACTACGCTGGCCTGGACCCATGCTCATCTTCTTCCAGCCCTTTGACTTAACCACTAGACGATAACAGTTGTCTCTGTCATAAAACATAGATTAAAGTTTGTTTCTTTTGCCTCATGCCAAAGTTCAGAGATAAGTATCACAACAGAAGTTCAGTAAAAGACAGCTAACATATATAAAATTAGAATTAACTAGTATGAAATATTGAATGAAATGAACTTTGCATATTTCCGATATGGATACAGTACAGAAAATCTGTAAATAATGTATTTATTAGGAGAAAGTATTAAATAAATGTATTTGAAAGTAAATAATCTGTTTTAGGAAAAATATTGTAAATTGTATTTAAAAAATCCATATGCACAATATTTAAAATGCATATGAATATTGATGTGGAATTTCTAATAAAGCTTAAATGAGAAACTTAATACATATGATTTGTCTGTCATCACTCTTTACTGAGGTTTTATTTTTTGTACTTTAAAATATTTATTCATTTATATGCTTCTTCAGTCATCAAAGTAATTCTATGCAGCTTACATAGTAAGGTCTATCTATAACAGTTATAAAGAAATATGTTTATTAATCAAGATATTTCTCACTTTTTGAAGCATCAAATAAATCTGAATAGTCCACACTTTATACAAAAAGTTCATCTTCTATTAAAAGTCTCTGATAGAATATATTACCACATTTACTTTTTTATTTGTGATGATACCAATAAAAATAGATAAAACTTTTTTCAATTAGATTAATAAAACAATAACGAAATTTATTTGGAAAGGGAAAAGACTGAGGATCAGTTTGAAAATTCTACAAGATGCAAGAATAAGAGGTTTCGGCCTCCCAAATTGGGAGTTGTACTACCAAGCAGCAGCAATGATATGGATTAAGGAATGGGTTTTACTTAGAAATAAAAGACTCTTAATACTAGAAGGACATGACCTACAAATTGGATGGCACGCATTTATTTGGTATGGAAGAAATAAGATACACGACTATTTCCAGTGACATAGTATAAGGAACTCGTTATTCTTAATTTGGGATAAAATAAAGACTAAACATTACTCAAAAATACCTTATTGGATATTGACATTAGAAACTTTGATACACCCAAGTAGAATAGATTGGAATAATATTCCGAGATATAATGATATTTTATCAAAGATGGATAAGTTGAAATCTGTCACAGAACTAGAGAATCAAGGTATAAAAATGGACTGGTACCTGAGGACACAACTACAAGCAAGATTTGAAAAAGATAGTAAAATAGAAGGAATTAATTTGGAGAAAAGAGAACTAGATGTAATATGAACAGGAAAAGATGAAAGTTGATAAAGAAATTGTATAACTATTTGCTCTCCATTGAATTAGAATTTGAACAAGTGAAAGAGATGATGATAAAATGGATGAGACATATAGGACATACAATAGATAGGGATATGTGTCAGCAGCTATGGGAAAGGAATTATAAAATGACAATGGCAACAGCATTTAAAGAAAATATGTATAAGATGTTTTACAGATGGCATATGTCCCCAGAGAGATGAGCAAAAATGTTTAAGAATAAATTGATGAATTGTTGGAAGTGTAATCACATACCTGGCACATTTTATCATATGTGGTGGACTTGCACTGAAGCCAAAAAATACTGGACATAAGTTCGAATATGGATTGAAAAGATTTTAAAGCAAAGTATTGATTTAAAACCTGAAATATTTTAATTAGGCATATTGCCAGAAAAAATTAATAAAGAAGAAATAAATTTAATTGTTTACATAGTGACTGCCGCTAGAATTGTATATGCACAAAACTGGAAATTGAATAGAATACCAACAGAGCAAGAAGTATTAAGAAAGATAATGGACTGTGCGGAAATGAATAGACTTACAATGAGAATTAAAGATAAAGAAGACTCGGAGTTTTATAAAATTTGGGGAAAATTTTATGAATTGGTGGAAAAAGAAAATAGATAAAATACAGATAATTGATAGAATACTAAATGTAAATTTAATATAAAAGAAATAAAGAAATTGAGGAATATGATCTAGATAACCCGGAAGGCAAAAAGAGAAAAGGAGGCAGCATTAGACAAATATGTGATATATACTGAAAATTAAATTAGAATAGAATGGAAATAGAAGTTAAGATTTAATAATAGGATTGTTAGAATAGAAAGCAAGAAAATTAGCTCAGTTTGCTGTTTTTAATATTAAAGTTATATTTTTTGTTTTTATTATTGATGCAGGCTGAACAGTAGATATTATGAAATGTGATTTAGGCTGTACTATTTCTATGTAAGGGATATTATATATACAGTATATATGGTTGCTTATGGTATATGTGTTATTAAGTATGTATTTTTAAGGTGGAGAAAAATAAAAAAACTTTTTGCAAAAAAAGTCTCTGATTAAAAAAAGAGGGAACAGGATCTAAGTTTACTTTTTTACAGTATTTATTGGCACATTTCTTATTTCTTCAAGAAAATACGGTTAAGGTAAATATGGAGGTTTGAACCCGTTTCAATTTATTAATAGGAATAACAAATTAAACCAATCCAGCTGATCTTCATTAGATTTTAAATAATATTTAATATTCTGAATAAATTTAGTATGGATACTGTAATGAGAATTTGGAAACAACATACAATCAAAATTTCAAATATTCATATTTGCAGTAATGGAAGAATGACATTTTAATTTATAGAAACAACAGGTATGATTAAGATGAGGGTAAAGAGATTGTGCAGATATTTGTATTAACTAACTGGAGAAGTTTAATATGTCATTTAACTGATGTTGTGATATGTGCACTGATAGGGCATTGGATAAACTGCAGTAAACTCTGCCTGCAGTTGGGAATTCAATCCTGATGGGCCTCCAGGTTGACTCAGCCTTTCTTTTTTCTAAGGTAGGTAAAATGAGCACCCAGGTTGTTAGGACAAAATGCAGATAAAGTTCCCATTGTAAACCATCCAAAAGTGAAAGCACTATGGGGTCATATATAAATCTAAATGCTATTGTTTTATGAATGAAGTGTAAGACCATTTTTCCTTACAATTGTAATGCATGCATATTAGTTCATCTTCACAAATAATATTAGCACTTCACATTTACAAGTAAACATGATCTCAGGACTGATTGAAACATTGCAAACTTTCCCATTTAAAATGAATTTGGAGAAATAGTATCTAACAAGTTCATTATCCTTTTCTTCTAAACTTCATTGTAGCAATATTCACATGAGTAAAACCATAAACACAAATAATAAAGATGCAAAAAAATCCTTCTAGGAATCAATTTGCCAAACTGATGTAAATCACCTAAATGAATCACATACTCATTTAATGATATATCAAATTACACTTTTTCACACTTTAAAAGTATTATGAAATGGTTGTAAGTTGTGGATTACCTGTACAGAAACCAGAATTTGAGAAACGTACTGTGAATAGCAGTTAGTAATGAGCAATGAAGGGTTTGAATAAGATATATGGATGCTGGATGTGTCTACACCTGCAAACATCAGAAATGTGCAGACATTTGTTTTCCTTAATGAACTTCATGTAATGAACTTGGATTTGACAGAAACAGGATAGGAGTATTGGCATTTTTCTTTTACTTTAGTGTTGGAGAAGAATTATGAAAATACAATAAATAGCTAAGAAAGCAAACAAATGGATAATTGAAAAAAATCAATCAACAGTTCTTAGTTGAAGTATAAATGACTAGGTTTAGATTCTCATATTTTGGGCATCTTATCATAGAATCTTATCATAGAATTCTCAGCCAGTATATAAGACTGAGAAAACTGAAAGGAAAAAGAAGAGAATGATTAGGAAAGATGGATAGACTCGATTACAGCTGAGATCTGAAGGACCATGTTAAGAACTGATTTATCATCCTTGAGAAAATCTATGTGTTTGATAAGAGTGAATGCAAACTTGGTAACACATAATCAATCAGACTCCAAAGTTTATCAAAGTGGATAAAAGTTTATTCTTCTATTGACTCTATAGGATAAATTATAAAACAATACTTTTTTTTACATAAGAATGGTGAAATGGCAACACGATTTCCTGCCATTTTGCAGCAGATAGCACAAATATTGCAAACTTTATCTTGTAAAATAAAGGGAAAAATCTGAATATGTCACTTCACTGACAAACAAAGCATATTTCAATTGAATATGCATGACTAATTTTCTCACTTCTCCAAAAGATACCTAGGTACAGCTTTTATATAGTAAACCCCTTATCTTCAGGATAATACAGGAAATTTGTTTGAAGAGGACTGAGAAACATTTTTAGGGATCACATATACAGCAGTGAACTAAAAAAAATCCTTATATCATCATTGTCTGACATTATTTAAAGAAGAACAAATAGCACCTTATTTCTAAGGACACCTGTAAAATATCTTGCACTAATAGCAGCAAAATTTCTCTGAGTTGAAGCATTTTAGATTTCCATAACATGAAAATGTACAGTGTTATAGTTAGTGTTCATCTAGCTTGATATAACCTTTCCTATTATTGAGCCTGCAAGTTACTCCCCCCTCATCCCAATTACTGTAAAACAATATCAATTCTAGGGAAGTAATCTAAGGAGTAAAAGAAATGTATTTTACCGTGCCTCCTCCCAATGGAGACAATTTTGTAACTCTCGGGAAATGTGCTTGGATAAAATATCAGCAGTGGTTGCACAATGTACAGTAAATTTCACTGATAGCTATAAAAAATAGATCAAGATGGCTAAAGATGGTGAGTCACTCACTTTTTTTAATTTTTAATTTATTCAGCCAAAGCATCTCTTGTCTTTTATTTGTATATATTTATTAAATTTATACGCTGCCCATCTTGCCTATAAACGACTTGGTGGCTTACAATCAAAAATATATCAACATGAAACTTTAAAATAATACATAATAATACCTAAAATTGTTTTAAAATTGTGAAAGATGGGGAGGAAGGCGGCAGGATGCACATGGAGAGGAGGTGGGGTCTTATCTTATTCCATTGTCTTGACAGAATGTAATCCACTAAAATCAATGTTTACTTGGGGTTTTATATTATTTTTGTGCAATTTACGTTCATTTATTTCTCTTTATTTCCTCATTTTAATTTTTAACATGTCCTTAGAACAAGATGAACATTCTCTCAAAAGACATTTTCATTCTCTTTCTAAGCCAAAGTCACTAATTGGAATGAGTCATTTATTTGTTTAAATGATTAAAAAGCTTCATCTTATACAAAGCCTACTCTCCCATGCATACTTTGGATCCAGTACTTTAATAATTCCAAACTGAAGGTACTTGGCTGAATTTGGATACTTCCATCTGAATCCATTTGACCATCTCAACAAAGAAACCAACATTTTGAATCTGATTAGACCTTACAAATGAGTACTGAAGAAATACCTTAAATTTTAAAATGCATTCTCAAATATCTCCAAGTTCAATAATATAATAATGCCTTAAGACTTTGCTGTTGTCTTTAGTCACCATCTTTACACTCCCAGGTACTTCTTCATGATGAATTTTGTCAGCTTTCTCAATGCCATATTACACACTACTACAACATTCACTCTTCCTTTCTGCTCTAACATCATCAATCAGTTCTACAGTGAAACCCCATATTTGCATAGGACTGCCTGTTCCAGTTTATTTGTAATTGAAATTTGAATTGTAATGTACACTTCTACATTAGGATCTGGTTGTTTTGTCTTTGATGTTTAAAATATTTTGGGGAAAATGGCAACAAAATCATATAAAATTTCATGGAAATCCAGCAGAGCAAAAAGTCTGACTGATGGCTTTAGAAGGACAATAACAGAACAAATAAAGACATTTGTAAGAATAAATGTGGATCAAGAGGGTGAGCCATTCACTTATTTATATTTTGAATTATACTTTAACCCTAACCCTTTCTTCCTTTAAATATCCCTAAAGCTCATTTTTTCCCTAAAGCTCATTTAAATATCCCTAAAGCTCATTTTTCCTTTGTAATTAAGATTCAAATGAAATATAAATTACAAGGGATTGCAGTCTACAGAGAAAATATTTTTCAAGCATTTTTCTTTCAAGCACAGAGATTAAAATAAACAGAATAAACAGACATGTGATATATCCTAAATCCTATCTTCTATTGTATTGGTACTGTTACTGTAGTGCAGAAAATTTTAGTACATTTCTGGAAAAAAATAATAATGTAATCTTCACTAAATTTTCATTGAAAGTTTATCAAATAGGAAATATTTAAAAATTCCTTTCCTTTTTTCTTCTAGAATACAACATTTTAAGAACGGATAATGACACATCTGAGTTTCTACTATGGGAATTCTCAAAAAATTGGAACCTACAGGTTATACGTATAGTTTTACTACTGATACTATATTCAGTGACAGTAACAGGGAACCTTTTTATCATTACTGCTGTTGTTTTTGACACACACCTTCACACACCCATGTACTTCTTCCTGATGAATTTAGCCATGCAAGATATTAGTTCAGTTTCAGTCATTATTCCCAAAGCTGTTTTTAATTCTCTTATGAATACAAGGACTATTTCTCATTTTGGATGTGTTGCTCAAGTCATGTTGTTGTTCTTTTTCCTGAGCTGTGATATTTCTCTGCTTACTGTCATGGCCTATGATCGATATGTTGCCATTTGTAATCCTTTACATTATGAAATGATAATTAACAGGAAGGCTTGTATCAACATGATTGCTGGTGTATGGACTGCCAGCCTTCTCAATGCTTCATTACACACTACTGTCACTTTTATGATTCCTTTCTGCTCTAATATTATCAACCAGTTCTTCTGTGAAATCCCATATTTACTTAAGATTGCCTGTTCTGATTTATATGTATCTGAAATTGTAGCTCTAATCTTCAGTGCTACATTAGTATTGTGCTGTCTTATTTTTGTTCTTGTGACATATGTGCATGTCTTCTGTGCTGTTCTGAGAATTCCTTCAGTTCAAGGAAGGAAAAAAGCCTTCACTACTTGTGTGCCACACCTTATTGTCTTCTCCATACTTTTCTTTACTGGTTCCCTTGCTTATCTGAAGCCCATATCTGACAGTCCTTCCCACTTTGACTTCATAATTAGTATTATGTATTCTATAATTCCACCCATGATGAATCCATTTATCTACAGCTTGAGAAACAAGGACATCAAAGTTGCTCTTTCAAGACTTTTTAGTCAGATGTTATTTCATTTTAAAGAAATATGAATTTTGTACTTATCTATCTCCTGAGTTGACATAGGATAGATGCTAACTCCCAGCATTACCTATTTGTTAACGCTTAAGCTTTGGAAGCCTATCCTTAGAAAATATATATTTCATATTATTTTTATTCAGGACTAGCGTACCCGGTCACGCGTTGCTGTGGCTCAGTCTGCTAAAATGGGAAAGAAAGAAAAGAGAAAGCGCACATTTCTAATATGTTTAATGTCACAATGCTTGTGGGTATACGATATTTGTTGTTGTTTCATTGTCTGTGCAGATATAGAGATTGTCTGGTTTGCCAACCCTAGAACACGCAACATATAATTGTCCATGTGAGAAGCAATCTGTGTCTAGATCTAAACCACACAATTCTAAAGATTGGCCTTGAGCTTTGTTGATGGTGATTGCGAACGCCAATCTAATTGGAAATTGCAATCTCTTAAATTGAAATGGCATATCCGTTGGAATCATAGGAATGCGAGGAATGATGACATCTTCACCTTTGAAAGGTCCTGTCAAGATTGTTGCTTCTACGATGTTGTTCATTAACTTTTTTACTGCAAGCCGCGTGCCGTTGCAAAGTTTTGGCTGGTTGATATTTCGCAACATGATAATTGGCACGCCGATTTTCAATTGCAGTACGTGTGGTGGTATCCCTAGCAGATCGAGTGAATTCAAAAATTCTGTTGGAGAATTAACTGCTTCATCTGCTTCCACAACAGGGTCGATGGACTTGTATGTGACTGCCTCGCTTTGAATATAAGACTGAATAATATTGTTAAGTTTGTAGACGCCTTTGTTCTTAGGTGCAAGAATAGCTCGTTCACTCAGCCAGTCGTGATTCTTATAATTGGTTTGAATATTGGAAAATACTTTTTGAACCAATTCTTCTTTTGATGTCACTAAAGTGCAGAAGTTATGAGGCAATTTAATTCGTCCTGAGGTCAGATAAACTGGCACCTTCCCATCCCCAATTTCCAGCAATTGGTGTGAGAATATCTCAGCTGATCGATCATTTTGTAGCTGGACATGCATATTTGTAGTTAATTTTAAAGTGTTTATGTGTCAATTGCACTGGAAAAAAAAGGAAATCAGGTAAAAAAACAAAATGAAAAGCTCAACACAATGTCAAACGAAATATTTAAATCAAAATGAAAGTAAAATAAATCTATTTTAGAAAATTAATTGAAATTTATGAAAATTGAATGAAACAATGCAGATGAAAGCATTGAAATGGAATGGTGTAATAGAATGGTGTTGCTTTTACGTCCAACAGATGGTGCTGTTTTTTTTTAAAAAAACATGTGTTTACCATAGACATTTTAATGCCATGATGGTTCATGTTTATGGTTGTAACTGACAATGGTCTTTATCGATTCAATGGTATTTAAGTAGAATGAATGAAGAATTTCCAGTGGGAATTGCATGTAATAAAATGTTCAATTACTTCATTTAGTTTTAATTATACAATTCATGCAACCTTATGCTTATTAACATATTAGAATTATGGTTAACATTGATGTCAATTTTTTCCCTTTATTTTTGGAGGTTTAAATTTGTTTTTAAACCTCTGCTATCTTATCCCTTTATTTCTCTGAGGTACTTGCCAGGGTCACGTAATGGGGTGATGGTCAGCCTCCTCTCAGCAGGCATGTCATGGTTTCCTCATAAAAGCCTCTGCTATTCAATTTCCTTATTTCCCTCAGCTTGGTTCAGAAACATTGGAAGGGAATAGTCAATGAGTGCAGCATGTGTCCAGCAGAGGGTGCTCGTTTTCAATAAAATCATGTTTTACCTGTTTTTCAAGAAAATCATGTGTGTACCTTTCACAGGTGTGACATCTATATAATATAGGTATATAAAAACACTCTCGTATTCGAATGCAACATTGTGTCAAAATTTCAA
Source organism: Diadophis punctatus similis (assembly GCA_023053685.1). Lineage (NCBI taxonomy): Eukaryota > Metazoa > Chordata > Lepidosauria > Squamata > Dipsadidae > Diadophis > Diadophis punctatus. Next base: position 2,637,499 of record JALIGW010000009.1, read on the forward strand.
AGCAATCGGTGAAGTACTTTCTGAGAACTTAGATCATTCCCAAATGGACAGTTACATTTTTATTTATATAGATATGTGAAATGAATGAATTATTTATATAGATACTGAAATGAATTATGAAAGATGATAGATAGATAGATAGATAGATAGATAGATAGATAGATAGATAGATAGATAGATAGATAGATAGATAGGTAGGTAGGTAGGTAGGTAGGTAGGTAGGTAGGTAGGTAGGTAGGTAGGTGGATGGATAGATGGATAGATGGATAGATAGATAGATCAGTTAGATAAAAGCACTTCTAAGAGCAGAAATATGTGAACAAATCTGATAAGCTTCATTTTTGTATAATATGGGAATTGCATCCTGGATCATCAAAATATATTTTAAACTATTTCATCTATCATGTTCCCCATCAAATCAATTTATTAAAAATAGATTTAATAAAAGCTATATTACCCAGATAAAATTCTCTGTCATCATATTGCCAAATGAGGGAATAGGAGATAGTTTGATCCCATTAATATTTTAATCTATAGAAAATAAAAGTCTTTGATTCAATTCACTTTAGGCATGAATTATTTTATAAAGCAAATATTGTTTTAATTAAATTCAATTGTAGCACTAAAGATGTTACCTAATTGGGCAACAAAACAATTGCAAGAAAACAAACAACCTCAGAGAGCACCATAGTTCAACCGTGAGCTCCAGATAATCTCATGTATTGATGCATTAGTATCTAAATAAGAAGGAAAATAAACTTCAAACTAGTCCAAAAATTTTATAAGTTATTTAGAAAGTCATTCTTTAATTAATTAAATGTCATATAAAAATAATTAATAAAAGTAAACAATCATTCTTTTAACATAGGAAAAGATTGAAACTTTTTGTAATATCCAGTAATTGTTCTAAAATAGATAGATATAGATCAGGAATGTCAAATTCAATTTCATTGAGGGCCACATCAGGGTTATAGTTGACCTCAGGGGTGTGGGGTGTGGCTGGAATGGGTATGGCTGGGATGGGCCTGGCTGGGGGCGTGGCCAGCTCCACTGCTGCTATTCTTGCTCTCCTTGGCCAGGCTGCTCATGGTGTGTGCAGGAGGGCAAAGTGTGTGGGTCACAGGAGGCCCACTCCCTCTCCTTGCAAGGATACCCGGCTTTGTAATCAAAGCATCCTCAGCAATAGGATGGGAGACCACCAGGAGAGGTTAGGAAGAGGGGACAAGGGGATGGCAAAAGGCAGCAGGACTGCTGGTGGCCAAGTGCTAAGACAGGATTTTCCCCAGACCCTCACTCTCTCTCGTTATAATCTCCTTCATCCCTTCCTTCCTTCCTTCCTTCCTTCATTCATTCATTCCCTTTTTCCCTTTTTCCCTTTTCTTATTTTTCCTTCCTTGTTCACTTTCCTTTCTTTCTTCTTTCTTCCTCTCATTCCTTCTTTTTCCTTCCTTGCTTTCTTCCCCTCTTTCCTTCTTTTCCTTTTTCTTTCCTCTTTCCCTTTCTCCTTTCCTGTCCCTTCTTGGATGCTCAAATGCAAAAGGGGAAACATTTTTGATGCCTCCTTGCTGTGATCAAACAACACTTTTGCTAGTTGTGGCCACTTAAAAGACTGAGAACAAGTCAGTTTATCTCATGCTTGCATTTAGTGTTCACAGACAATAGTACAGCTGTGGATGTACTGTGATAGCTGATCAGAGCTTCTCTGTTTTTTATGTGCAACAGCTTTAGCATTTAGGAACAGAAGTAAGTTACTTACTTTTCTATTAATACAAAATCCTTAAAAGGGCTCTCCTGTAGGGACCCTGCCATGGTCTAAATCAGACTGAAAATATAGCAAAGGAAAATATTTTCCCCACTCTGCTTTGTCCTGTTTTCCCAACTAGAAATGGCTGCTTGCAACACACAAGGAGGGGGTACTTTCCCAAGAGCTCACAATTCAAGAATACCAATGTGCCATTCGTTAAGTGCACATGAGGTATCTCATGGTGGAGGCCATGGGGGGCCAAGTGATAGAACAATCACTCAAGGCCTCCGCAACCCACTAAGATACCTAAGATACCTGCTTTTCTCTCCTTTCCTGCCACACTGGACTCACCGTGCAAACATCTGTCTCTTCTCTGCAGCTGTTTCTTTGCCTTTGAGAGAATGAGAGAAGAATTGGCTTCAAATGTTTTTCGTGCTGAGAATGGATGCTTCTGGATGCCATAATATCATGCAGATTCAGGCACCAATCCTCTTTTGCAGAGATTCAGGAACCCAGAATCTTTCATTCTCAGCGCGAAAAGTGTTTGAGATGCCAGTCTCCTGCTCCTGCGCCCTGAACTACTTTCCACCACAGTTGTGGCAGGGACCCTCCCTGCCCACTAAAATCTGCTGTGGACAGAGCTCCTTCAACAACCCATCCCATGGCTGGAGCTGGGAAGGTCACCATGGAATTGGCCAGGTGCAGGACCCAATGCCATGTGCATCCCGGATGCACTGCTCACTCACATGCACCAGCCTCATTGTTTGAGTGTACCCCTCACACCTGCGTCCAGCCTGACAGAGTTCACCACGCCAGTGGAGGAATGAGACCCACTGTTCCACAGAGCATACTGGCATGCAAATGGTCCATCTGCATTCAAATGGGGCACTTGGACCGATCTTTGAAGGCAAGCCCACTGCTGCACTTCTATTTTCTTCAACTTGGATACAGTCAGGGCACCCAAACTGCTGCCAGCGGCAGCCACCTGAGCAGCCATGATCTCCTTACAGCCAGCCAGCACCGCCTGACCTACTCCCTGCCTGGCCGGCTGGCTGGTGCAAAGCCTCACCATTCTTCTTCTCCTCCTCCCTGCTCAAGCGACAGTGGGCTTCATAGGACAATGAGGTCTCATTCCTCTCCTGGCACAGAGAGCTCTGGCAGCCTGGACGTGAGGGGCCTGACCCCGCAATCCTACCTTGCTGAGTTGAAGACTTAATTCCTGCACACAAACAGTAAGGCCAGCTATGGAATCAGAATTGGCCAGGAGCAGGAACCAACAAGATCCTTGGCCCAGGTGTGAGGCACACTTTGTGTGACTCACTGTTTGAAGGCAGGAACAAAGCCTTCAGCTGAGTGAGGAGGAACTGTGGGGCCAGGCCTCATATCTGCATCCAGCCTGCCAGAGCCTGCTGGAGTTCGCCATGCCAGGGAAGAAATGGGACACCCCGTTGTCCCTTGGAACCCGACACTGCTTGAGCAGAGAGGATGTGCAGGATGAGAAGAATGGCAAGGCTTTGTGCCATCCAGCTGGCTGGGCAGGGAGTAGATCAGGTGGGGCTGTCTGCTCAGATGCCTCCTGCTGCCACTGCCAGCAACTTGGGTACCCCAGCTGCAACTGAGTTGAAGAAAGTGGAGGCGCAGCAGCAGGCTTGCCCTCAAAAATCACTCCAAATGCCTCATTTGCATGCAGATTCCCCATTTCCATACAGCGATGCTCCGTGGGACCGTGGGGTCTCATTTGTCCCCTGGTGCGGCAAACTCTGGTACGGCAAACAGTAAGGCCTGTGCATGTAAGTGAGCAGTGCACCTGGGCCATGGATGGCATTGGTTTCTACACCTGACCCTAGATCTGACCCATGGCCTGCCCTGGAGCCAGTGAGGGACTTCCCAGCCCAGCCCTGGAGCCAGTGAGGGAAACCTCAGCCCTGCCCCCTGTGTGCATGCATAGGAAGCGGCAAGCATGCATGAGCTGGTGTCCTAGGTGAAAGGGAGGCACTTAGAACGCAGTCAGCCTGCTGGAGAAGATGGTCCCCAGGGATGCCAGGCCCCACACATGCTCGCTGCCTCCTGCCAATATGCCTAGGATGAGGGCTGGGGCAGGGTGGGTCCCCACTGGCTCCAGAGCGGCCCCATGGATCTAAGGCTGACTGCATCCCAGCCTGGGTGGCCACTGGGTTGTAGATCAGCGCCTGATCACCCTGGGTTGGGCAGAGGCACCATGGGCCAGTCCTTCAGTGTTTCCAGGGTGGCTCCATGGGCCAGCTCTAACCACATCAAGGGCCAGATCCAGCCCGTGGGTCTTGAGTTTGACATCCCTCATAGATGATGTAGATGTAGATGTCAATGTCGATGTAGATGATGTAGATGTAGATGTAGATGTAGATGTAGAGAGAGAGAGAGAGAGAGAGAGAGAGAGAGAGAGAGAGAGAGAGAGAGAGAGAGAGAGAGAGAGAGAGAGAGAGAGAGAGAGATCTCAATGTTTTACATCATTTGCAACATAAAATAATTCCATTCCATGTTTGAAAAAAGCTGAAAAGTATTTTTTTAGGAATTATTTATTACTATTTATACCAGAAATAATTCAGAATACAGATTCATATTACTATCTTCTCGTTATTTAGAAAAGACTCCAAAGTATCTTATTTTCTAAAGAAAATTGGGCAATGTATCTCAACAAAAATCTTGATTTTTAAATAATAGTAATTATGCTGAAATTTAATTTCCCACTGCAAAAAACTAAAATAAATGATAGAAGTAGTTGATAATGTTATCCTTAATTTAAAACTGAAAGATTATAAAATTGAGACAGTTTGGATTCTCATTACTTTAAAAGTGCTAAAGTCTGATTTAGTGCTCATATATTAGTGAGCCTGCAAATTAGTTGTCTCCCCCATCCTCCAATTCCCCATTATAATAATAAAGGCACTTGGGCAGTTTTTGTTTCTTAAGAAACCCAATCATCTACCCCACAGTAGCATATTTATACTATTAATTGAGACATGCAATTTTTTTCTTTATTCTTTGGGGAAATGGTAAGAGTAGTTAGATAAAAATCTCAATGAAATTCAGCACAGCATAATATCTTACTTATGGCTTTAGAAAGACAATGAGAAAAGAAAATAATGAAATCTGCATCATTAAATATGGACTAAAATGGTGAGTTATTCGTTTTATTTTGAATTGTCCATTATTTGTCTGTTTGTTCCTTTAAATTTTCATAAGTATTTTCTTCCCTTTCTTTTGCAGTTATAATTCCAACATAATACAGATTGGAATATAAGTGTCAGCTATCTACATATATATATATAGATAGATAGATAGATAGATAGATAGATAGATAGATAGATAGATAGATAGATAGATAGATAGATAGATAGATAGATATATATATATATATATATATATATATATATATATATATATATATATATATATATATATATATATATATACACATACACACAGTATATAGCATATAGTATATCTACTGTATCTATCTATCTATCTATCTATCTATCTATCTATCTATCTATCTATCTATCTATCTATCTATCTATCTATCTATCTATCTTTACACACACACACACACACACACACACACACACACACTATGTGTACTAGGTACACTATATATATACTATATAGTCTGTTACATTTATTTCAACAAATAGTCACAGTGTATACTACTGCCTGAACTATGCCTGTTGAAGAGGAAGAAACTGTTTAAAAGAAGAGGGGCAACCTCAATTATTTTCATATTGACATGTTTGAATATACTTGCATTCAATTCCAACTTCCCAGCAGATTTTATTTGACTTGATGAAAGCAAGTCATTTTTTGCTTTTGGCTCTCACTTCAGATGAAGTTAGGGTTAGAAAATGGTTTTAATTAAATACATAATTTCAAATATCTCTAAATACAACATAATAAAGAAAATATGTAAGAATTGACAGGGGTTAAATATCTGTAAGAGTAATCCTGAATTTTAAGAAAATACATTTTCACAATACTCAGAATATTTCAATAATTTTAGAACAAAATTTTGTCACTAAAATCTGAACCATCCTTCTGCAACTTACTCTGAACTATACCGATTAGGAAATGTTTTTCCTATTCTTTTTCTTCTCCTAGGGTGAATTGTTTAAGAATGGATAATAATACTTCTGAGTTTCTTCTCTGGGAATTCTCAAAGATTTGGGAGCTACAGATTATGCATGTGGCTTTGCTACTGATACTCTATTTAATGACAGTAACATGGAATCTTCTCATCATCTCAGCTGTTGTTTGTGATCACCATCTTCACATCCCCATGTATTTCTTCCTGATGAATTTAGCAATGCAAGATATTGGTTCAGTTTCAGCCATTATCCCCAAAACTCTTTTTAATTTTCTTACAAATATAAGAACTATTTCTCATTCTGGGTGTGTTGCCCAAGTCATGTTTTTGTTGTTTTTCCTAAGCTGTGATATTTCTCTGCTTACTGTCATGGCCTATGATCGATATGTTGCCATTTGTAACCCTTTACATTATGAAATGATAATGAACAGGAAGGCTTGTACCAACATGATTGCTGGTGTATGGACTGCCAGCCTTCTCAATGCTTCATTACACACTACTGTCACTTTTATGATTCCTTTCTGCTCTAACAATGTAAACCAGTTCTTCTGTGAAATCCCATATTTGCTTAAGATTGCCTGTTCTGATTTATATGTATCTGAAATTGCATTTCAAATCTTCAGTGCTATGTTAGCAACTGGTTGTTTTGCCTTTGTCATTATGACTTATGTATATGTCTTCTCTGCTGTTCTGAGAATTCCTTCTGTTCAAGGAAGGAAAAAAGCCTTTTCTACTTGCTTACCACATCTGCTTGTTTTCTTCATATTTTTGTTTACTTCTTGCCTTGCTTATTTCAAACCTACAACTGACAGTGAATCACATCCAAACTTCATAATAACAATAATGTATTCTATTATTCCAGCTATGTTGAATCCATTAATTTACAGCATGAGAAACAAAGACATCAAAGTTGCTCTTTTGAGACTTTTTGGACAGAAATTATAATTTTTTAAATTCTTTTTAAAAATGAGCTGTGCATCTTCTTATTTTCAAATAAGGGAAAGTAGGAGAGCTGAAATAACATAGAAATATAAATATTTTTCCAACAATTTTCCACTTTCCAAAACATTACATAAAGTTCAAAGTTGTTTTTAACCCAGTTATGAAATTTGACTTATCTCTGTTAAGATTGATATTATTATGGTGCACTGAGTCAGCTCTGATTCTTGGACAATAGAGATGTACATGTTCAGGTTTCTTACCAACATTTTAAGATGTAGATAAGAAAAAAAATTGATGCAAGGACAGCCAGCTGGGTTGGGCAGACCACTACTCATTTTCTTCCAGTCTTTTGACTTAATCATAAGATGATATTGGTTGTCTCTGTCATAATAGTTAGACAAAAGTTTGTATCCTTTGCTTGATGCCAAATTGTCAGAGATAATTATCACAACAGTAATTCTGTAAAAGACAACTAACAGATAAAAAATTAGAATTAACTTGTATGAATATCAATTGAATGTAACGTTACATATTTCCTGTAGGGATGCAGTACAGAAAATCTATAAACAATGTATTTATTAGAAGAAAGTGTTGATTAAATGAAAATAAATAATTCTGTTTTCTTATTTTAGGAAAAAATATTGCAAATCTTGTTAAATAATTTAATATGAAAAATGTTTTAAAATTCCTATGAATATTGATGTGGAATTTCTAATAAATCTTAAATGAAAAACATAATACACATGAGCTGTTCACCATTCCTCTTTATTGAGATTTTCATTTTTTATATTTTAAAATACTTATTCATTAATATGCTTCCTCAGTTTCCACAGTAATTCTATGCAGCATACATAGTTGGGTCAAAGCAATCCTTAAAACATTTGTATAGGGATTGTATAGTATGTCTGTCTATATCAGTTACAAAGAAGTATGCTTATGAATAAAGATATCTACTACTTTTTAAAACATCAAATAAATATGGATAAGCCAATCTTTATGCAAAAAGTTCATCTATTAAAAAACATTATTTAAAAAATGGGGGATGGGAGCAAAATTGGCTTGAACAGGATCTAAGTAGTTTACTTTTCTAAAGTATTTATTGACAGCTTTCTTCTTCAAGAAAACATGGTTAATGTACTTGTTTAGTTCTAGCCTTGCAAATCTAAAACCTACAGCTGACAGTGCATCACATCTGGACTTCATAACGTCAATAACATATTCCATTATTCCACCTATTCTATGTTGAATCCATTAATTTACAGCATGAGAAATAAAGACATCAAAGTTTCAATACTTATTGGACAGCAGTTTTTTTTAAGAAAATGATTTATGTATCTATTTATTTTCAAATATCAAAAGAAAGTAAGAAAGCTGACATACACAACAAGTTTGACCCTGTTTCAAGTTTTCAATAGGAATTAAACCAATCCAGAAGCTGATCTTCTGTGGTCTTCATTAGTCATTACTAGAATCTGGAAACGACTTACAACCAAAATTTCAAATATTAATTAGTATTAGCAGTAATGGAAGAATGGCATTTTAATTTATAGGATCAACAAGTATGATTAAGATAAGGATAAAGAGATTATGCAGATCCTTCTATTAACTAACATTCAACTAATATTCAATTAATGCTGTGGTATATGTCGTGGTGGTACAGTAGTTAAACTGTATTATTGCTCTGAACTCTGTCCATACTTAGGAGTTCATTCTTAATGGGGGTAACCAAGTTGATTCAGCCTTCCATTTTTCAAATGGTGGTAAAACGAGGACCCATATTATTGAGGACAATATGCAAATAATGTTTACATTGCAAACCACCCAGAGAGTGCTGTAAAGCACTATGGGGTGATATATAAGCCAAGAGCCATTGGTATTACTACGTGAATGTATTATCAAGTCACCTGTCCCTACAATTGTAATGCATGCATGCTAGTACATCTTCCCAAATAATATCAGTACTTCACATTTATAAGTTAATATGATCTCATGATTGATTCAAATATTACAAACTTACAAAAGAATTATAAAGGAAAATATAAAATTTGGAGAAATAATATCTAACAAATTCACTATCCTTTTCTTCTAAATTCCATTATATTAATATTCACATGAGATAATACCAAGGATTTATTTCACATGCCTTTAGTAAAAACATAACAAAAATGTCAAGTTGGTAGATTTCTGGTTGATGTCACTGCGATACGGATTTGGGTTAGCGGAGCTCCGTGAAACCCAGCCGATTCTATGCATCAGGAGGTGCTACGGGGCCAAGGTCACCCTGGAGGGGTGATGAAGATAGAAGGGACCATTTGTCAATTGTCAAGATCAATGGTTCACGTCCCTACAATCACAACAACCCAATAATAAACCATCGACAATCCCAATAACCCAACATCCAAAAACCATCCCACCTCTAAAAGGGCAAAATGGTGAAGATTGTAATGATGATGCCGTTAAGGCTAATCTCTTCAACACTTTTTTCAGTTCAGTCTTTGTCAACAGCAATGGCATCTCTCCCTCATTTCCTAGTCATACCTCAACCAATTGCAATGATCTAATCCACATTGATTTTACTGAAGATACCATCAAAAGGGCACTATACAAACTAAAGCCATCTCTATCTATTGGTCCTTATGGAATATGTGCCTACTTTCTAAAAAAGCTCTCCTCTACCATAGCTGAACCTCTAAGCACCATCTATGAAGTATCTTTTAGAATGAGCTCCTTGCCTATCCTATGGTCATTAGCAACAGTCATACCTATCTTCAAAAAAGGTGACCCCGGCCTTGTTGACAATTATAGACCAATATCCCTTTGCTGCATCACCTGTAAAGTCATGGAAGCCATCATAAACCAATCCATCACCCTCCACTTAGTGAAAAATAACCTATTCTCTAATAAGCAACTTGGTTTCAGGAAAAATTTGTCATGTAATCTGCAACTCATACATTGCAAAAACATTTGGACCTCTCAACTTGACCAGGATAAAGCAATAGATGCAATCTACATAGACTTCTGCAAAGCCTTTGATTCTGTGGTACATGACAAACTTCTGTTAAAACTAAGTTCTTACGGCATTTCTGGATCCGTGCACAAATGGATAGCTGCATTCCTATCAAACAGACAACAAATAGTTAAAATTGGAAATGCTATATCAAACCCAGCACCAGTTAATAGTGGTGTTCCCCAAGGCAGCGTTCCAGGACCAACACTGTTTCTGCTATATATAAATGACCTTTGTGATCATATTGTAAGCAGCTGTGTGCTCTTTGCTGATGATATAAAACTATTTAACACCATAGACAATTCTACTACCCTACAAAATTACCTAGATCCATGATGGCGAACCTATGGCACGCGTGCCAGAGGTGGCACGCAGAGCCCTCTCTGTGGGCACGTGTGCCATTGCCCCAGCTCAGCCAGCTGGTTGTTGGGTTTCCAAGGCGCGCATGCGCACTGACCTGCTGGTCATCATGTTTGCGGCACTCTGGTGCACGCATGCACGTGCGCCTTCCGGTTTGGGCACTCTGTGCCAAAAAGGTTTGCCATCACTGACCTAGATTATGTATCTGAATGGTCAAACAATTGGCAACTCCAAATCTCTGCTAACAAATGTTTAGTCCTGCACATTGGCAATAAAAATCAGAATATCAAATACAAGCTGGACAGAAACGATCTAAAAGATGACCCACACTCTGTCAAGGACCTTGGTGTACTAATTTCAAAAGATCTAAGCCCCAGATCTCACTGTAACAACATTGCTAAAAAGGCATTAAGAGTTGTCAACCTTATTTTACGAAGTTTTCTCTCTGGTAACGGTTATACTTCTAACTAGGGCATATTTTAGATTTAGATTTAGATTTATTATTAGAGTTGAAAGGGACCTTGTAGGTCATCTAGTCCAACCCCCTGCTCAAACAGGAGTTCCTACACCGTTTGAGACAGATGGCAGTCCAGTCTCCCCTTGAAGGTCACAAGTGTTGGGGCTCTCACAACCTCCGCTGGCAAGCTGTTCCACTGGTTGATCGCTCTCACCGTCAGAAAGTTTCTCCTCACTTCCAGGTTGAATCTCTCCTTGGTCAGCTTCCATCCATTATTCCTTGTTTGGCTTTCTGGTGCCATAGAGAACAGCCTGCCCCCCCTCCTCTCTGTGACATCCCCTCAAGTATTGGAACACTGCTATCATGTCACCCCTGGTCCTTCTCTTCGCCAGACTGGCCAAGCTCAGTTCCTGCAACCGCTCTTTGTATGTTTTATTTTCCAGACCCTTTATCATCTATCACCTATATAAAACCTTTGCCAGACCTATTCTTGAATACTGCTCACCTGCTTGGAACCCACACTGTATTTTGGACATTAATACATTAGAGAGGGTCCAGAGGTATTTTACAAGAAGAGTACTCAACTCCTCTGTTCGCAATAAAATTCCTTATTCCGGTAGACTTGAAATTTTAGGCCTGGATAACCTTGAACTATGCCGTCTACATTCCGACCTAAGCTTAGTGCACAAAATCATCTACCTTAATGTCCTACCTGTTAATGACTACTTTAATTTCAATCGCAATAACACTAGGGCTATCAATAGATACAAACTAAATGTATTCCGCTCTAATCTTGATTGCAGAAAATACGACTTCTGCAATAGAATAGTAAATGTCTGGAATAGTAAATGTCTTTACCTGATCCTGTTGTTAGTTTCTCTAACCCCCAAACCTTTTACCTTAAACTGTCTACCATGGACCTCACACATTTCTTAAGAGGTCCCTAAGGGGGCGTGCATAAGCGCACCAATGTGCCTACCATCCCTGTCCTACTGTACCCATTTGTATGTACTCATTTTATGTGTTTATGGCTATGTTTTGCTTCTTTATATCCATTTATTTGTGTCATTTTTTCATGTGTCCTGTTTCCTTGCACTTGCTGATAAATAAATAAATAAATAAATAAATAAATAAATAAATAAATAAATAAATAAATAAATAAATAAATAAATAAATAAATAAATAAATAAATAAATAAATAAATAAATAAATAAATTGCAAGAGGATGGCAGTCTCCTTGCTTGATCCAAAGAAATCCTTCTGACTGGCGGGAGAGAGGATGGCCATTATGGCCGAACCGAGGCTATGACCAGGATGGAGGAAGCAAGAAGAGATGATTCTACAGTGGTGTGTTTGATCTGGGTGAGAGATTTCTAATTTCTACCTTGGAACTAACTTCCCCAAAAAAGTGGATGGAAAGCAAAATATATATGACTAATTGTATTCCTTTTTTAATTTTACATTTGTCTTTTCAATTAAATGTGCATGCATAAAATACAGTTGAAAAACTTGCAAGCATCATGTAGTGATCTTGGATCAACCACTGTAACCTGGATATGTTGGAGAATAATGTGGTGAACCATGAGTGCTACCTTATATTCATTAAAGGAGCACATACAATATATTTGACAGTCATATGTAAAAGAGTTTCCCATATATTTATGTATGTATGTGTGCATGTATGCATATACGTACAGTATATAGACTATTCAACATAAATAACCAATTCATTCATAAGTCACAGGATGTACCAAAATTCAGGACAGAATAATTGGGGGGGAGGGGGAGTAAGCATTCAACATAGGAAGGTAGCCCAGCAAAGCAGCTCTGTGAATGTGGCCTTGGTCAACTGAGAGGTTGGGTGGAGAAAAGGAAACAAAAAGACACCTTAGGTCAGCATCTTTCCCTTCTTTGTTGGAAAGGAATGATAAAATTTGCAATCTAACATATCTGGAATCACTTCATTTGGCTGATATTTCTTATGTTACTATCGTATGCCCTATTCTTGCTCTTTCAGTCCAACACTCAACATTTCTTTGTCTCATTGCATTATTCTTTTTGCTTTCTCAAAAAAGTTAAGAAACTCATTTGAGGAAAAAGGTGGTAAACATATTTTCTTATTTTTTCCAAGACATCTGCTGTCGAAGAACCCTATTATTATCTTCCCTGTAATCTTTCAATAAGGCCTCCATTGACTGTTAACCCTCCATGTTGCTTCCAACAACAGAAAGAGCAGAAAAGATAGCAGAGCCCTCCTGAGGCTGATCCTAGCTCTTCTCTTCAGTTGTATTTCAGATTACAGGATTCAGTTACCACACCACAACATTTAAGCGCCATCATAAGAGGCTAGTAGACCCAGGCCCACACCCATGTCTCTTGTGTATGAGATTATTTGTCTTCTGAATGGCAAGGTTTATGGTGCTGATGTTTTTAGTGCTGCCTCATGTGGTGCACCAAACACAGGTTAATTTCTGCAGCATCAATGAACTGCTCAACATCCCTCACCAGTATGATCAGCCAGGTGACTTAATCATTGGTGGGCTTATCTCTCATCTTCTATCTTCTCTAGATAATGAAGCCTTCACAGACCATCTACCCATCTCTCAAATTCTTAATCTCCTGTAAGATATTTTTAAAACATTGCTTGGTATAATTGACTAATTCCCATCCCTGTATATTTGATGTAAATTTCATTGTTTTGAATGCTAATTATTTCTGGATCAAAATGAAAATTCTCTTAGGAAATATACTGCCAGCTAGCCTAGAAATAGGAATAACTGCAATGTAACTAAAATGATTGCCTGTTGATTCCTTATGTTGCAAAGGTTTAGGAAGCTGGCATGTTTTCCAGCAACCTCTTTGGAACTAGATCCAGATGGAACAGTTTCAATTGAAATTTGTTGTTTCATTTTAAATTTATTGCCCCTCTCCATATAAATGTATAAAGTTGCACACAGGAGATTTAAAAGAAAAAACAATTACTATTATTTTGTTTTTTTACTAACACCCACTGAAATCAAAAGAGATTGCAATTGAATAGCATATCTTGATAGAAAAAAGTGGTTTTGCAACAATTCCATTTATAATGGGATTGTTTATAAACTTTCTTTGAATCCATGGACTCCTGTTCTGTATACTGTCATTTAAAAATAATAAAAATTTGTACTTTAACAGTACAAATAAACAGTTTGAAAATTCAGCAGTACAAATTAACAGTTTGCAAATTGAACAAAATTTTACATCAGGCAAACAAGGAGATTACTAATATTTTTGTAGTACATGTTTGTGTGTTAAAATAAAATATATTCAATTTACAGTATTTCTAATTTCTACTATTTCTCCTGTGATGAAGGGAGGTTGATTACTGTTTTCATTATTAGAAGTTAATGCTGATTGCTACTTCAAAAATCTTTTCTATTAATCATAGTGTGCTAGGCAATCTGTTAATATAATTCTTTGTAGCTTTTTTATTTATTAATTTCTAGTGCTCTTGAGCATAGAAATAAATAAAAAGTTTATTGTGTGATTATTAAATTGCCTGTGATGATATAATGAAATTAGAGCATATAGTGTGTAACAGGGCTCACTACTAAATGAACATGTACAAATTATCAAAGGATACTATATATATATACTGTTTATATTTATTTATTTAATATAAATAAATTCCAGTTTGACCACAATTTTTGACATTTATTCATTTATTTTAAAATGTAAATTTACTTAAATTTACTGCCTTTATATTGAGTGTTACTTCCTAGAATATATCATACCAGTCCCCAGGCATTTTAGAGTCAGATACCCCCAGTTTAAATAAAGAAATGATAACTGCTTGGCTGCGCTATTCTCATTCCAGTGTTGTACCAAAGAATTATCAGCAGATTCTGGCCTTGGTGTTTGCTGTCAAGGAGATCAATGGGAACCCCAATATTTTACCGAATGTCACCTTGGGATTCCAAATCTGTGACAGTTACTTCAATGAAAGGATGACCCACCAGGCTACTCTTGGTCTTCTTTCTATTCAGGATAGATTTTTACCCAACTACAAATGCAATATGCAGAAAAATCTAATGGCAGTAATTGGAGGACTAGATTTTGATACATCCCTGCACATGTCATCAATCTTGATGAACTACAACATGCCTCAAGTATGAAATTAGCTTGGTGACTTCATACCTAGTTTATCTTATTTCTTCTTTTAATCAAAAATTGTGTATCATTAGAGGAATTTGTAAATTTTTGGCAACAGTTACAGACGTTACTCCTTTTTCTTTCATTTTGGATCTACAACATTGTACTCAGAGAGCCGAGATGGTGCAGTGGTTAAATGCAGCTTTGCAGGCTACTGCTAGTTCAGCAGTTCAACTGTTCAAATCTCACCGGCTCAAGGTTGACTCAGCCTTCCATCCTTCCGAGGTCGGTAAAATGAGGACCCAGATTGTTGGGGGCAATATGCTGAACTCTGTAAACCGCTTAGAGAGGGCTGTAAAGCACTAAGAAGCGGTATATAAGTCTAAGTGCTATTGCTATTGCTATTGCTATTGCTATTACTCAGAGTCAATGGATTTAGGGGAAAAAAATGAAAAAGCTATGTCCCGCCCAATTTCTGCAAAAGTATATCTTTAGGCATACATCATATATCTAATGGTTTATAATGCAGTCATTGTATGCACATCTTCTGTAGGGTAATCAGATGAATAACCCACCAATAGTCTAGTGGAGAGATTTTATTTATTGGAGATCTTTAACTATTACCTATTATTAAGTGACCTGTTCTCCATCCATCCATCCTTTTGGTATCTTGTGGTACCAGAAAATTATATCAACATGAAATTTGCTATGTTCATTTATAATTTATATTCTGCCTCTTTGACTCTTCATGTTCCTGCAATTACTTGACTTCTTTTTGTGGTAAAAGGTGACAAAATTAAAAATGTCTACTCATCCTGGTGCTTCTTCTCTATTGTGTCACAACAAGGGGGAAAATAGTACTTTTATTTCTGACTTAAATAGGGACAACTTCAGCCAATCAGACTTATAGACTGTAGACCAGGGGTGTCAAACTTGCGTCTTCATGGTGGCATCATGTGACATATCGGGACTTTTCTCCCCTTTGCTAAACTTGGCGGGGCCAGCATATGATGCATCCGGCCCGTGGGCCATGAGTTTGACACCCCTGCTGTAGACTAAATTAAGATGGCATCAGAAGAACATTAGGGCAGGGGAAAAAGTTGTTATATTGAATGAATTGTTCAATGAACCTTATTGAATATATATACATACAGATCAATAAATGATATTGAGCTAAAATGTAATATTAATCTGAACATTACAGCAAAAAAGTATGTGTCAAAAAAACTTAGTAACTTAACTATTTAACTGCTAGATTGGTAAATACGTAAGATACTATTATAGGTACATCAAAATATTGATGTACTAAAATATTAAAATAAAAAAATAATAAGAGTCTTTATTGATTAGAAAATAATAATATGTTTTCTTCTTCTTAAAAGGCAAATCTTAAATTTACACAGTAATTAACACAAATATTTAAAAACTACCAAAATATATCTAAGAAAGGTATAAAAAATTTATTTATTTTATTCAATTTCTATAGTTGCATTCTTAACCAAAATATACCATCATAGACAATGCATTGTTGAGCTGCAACTCCCATCTTTAAATTAACACTCACCTCTGGCCCATATATCCATAACACTGTTGAAGATAAATACCTCTTAAAAAATTCTGAATGTTTATCAACCTGAATAAAATATTTCCGCACTGGATTCAAAGGGATGTTATACATTTTAAATATTGTATCTGCAAGTTTTTCCATTAGGATAATTTTTAATAATTTGGAGTACCAAAGGTATAAAACTGGAATGCTATTCTCTTTCCTGGGATAGAGATATTTTTGTTTCCCCAATTTTAAACCTGATGAGGTCTATTTTTTTTATTTCTATATTTTTATTTCTCCATCCAACAATGATAGAAGACATAATTCTAGTGTTGATAAGAAAACACTTCTCTACCAAAAGAGTAATTTCCAAAATTGTTGGATCCTTGGATTATCCCAGCAAGTATACCCCAGTGTTACTACTCATACATACATTTCAATAATCTTTAGATACATACCTCAATGTTTTCACTAAATAATTTTAAGTATAATATCAGCAATGTATTATATTTATTGAACTTATTGTATTCCTTCCAGAGCCAGATCTTAAAGCTTTCTACTTCTATAAAGTTTTCAATTTTTAATCGCCAATATTTCCCTAAACTTTCTTGCTTCAGAAATGTTTTAATCTTTACTATTGCTTTCCAGAGAGCTTTAATGAAACTTTAATGATTTTTCACCTGATGTTTACATATTTCCTTTGCTTCAATGTCAGAAAGAGGGCTATTGCAGTTATATCTTCATCTTTCAATAAAGATGGAATTTTTGTGGATTTTAGCCAATTTAGTACTAAAGTATTACATCTCTATATTAGCTACCGTTTCTCCATTAATATAACAGTGTGCTAAATAAAGATCCTGTTTCATCTATCACAATTGCCGGAAATCATTACTCTTTGCCTTGTAGCTCAGTTATGGTTCTTTCGCTCCAGATGATCAAATTCAGGCACCTTTTTTCTACCGAATGGTTTCAAATGAAGCTCACCAGCATACTGGCATTGTTGAATTACTTCTTCATTTTGGATGGAAATGGGTTGGATTTCTTGCTGTGGATAATGAAAGTGGAGAAATATTTCTGCAGAAACTCCAGCTTCTGTTTTCCCAAAGAGGCAACTGCTATGCTTTCTCAGAGAGAATCCCCAAAGTCACATATATAGAGGAATATATCAACATGCAGCAAAAGTGGGTTCACATCCATCAAGTTATAATCAAAAGCAAAGCCAATGCTGTTGTTGTCTATGGAGAAATATTCTCCATGTTTTCTTTACAAACATTAATCGGATTAGGTGAAATGGAAAATATGACTCATTCTTCCATGGGCAAGGTGTGGATTATGACTGCTCAGCTGGATTTTGCATCCACATCCTATCAAATGAGGGAGGATATTCATGTTTTCCATGGCTCCATAAGTTTCACAGTTCCTTCGGGTGAAGTTCAAGGGTTCAAATCCTTTCTCCAACAAAGAGATATTTTTCAAACAAATGAAGACAGTTTTCTGGAGCACTTCTGGACACAAACATTCAGATGTTTGTTTCCAGATTCCAAGATGGTGATGCATAACAATGAAGCCTGCAGTGGACAAGAGAAACTAGAGAACCTTCCTTCCTTGGCCTTTGAAATGAGCATGACTGGCCACAGCTACAGTGTCTACAATGCTGTCTATGTTGTGGCACACGCTTTGCATGCCTTGTATCAATCCAAGTCCAAACACAGAGCAGTAATGGAAAGGGAGAAATTGAAGTTTCAGGATCTGAATGCTTGGCAGGTGAGTCCTTTTCTTAGAGAAGAACCAGAATTGCAAAATAAACTCCAGAGAGTGATGTGCACCATTTTCCTTCCACCAAGCAGATTTGCTTACAGTTTCATGTCCCTTCACCAGAACACAAGTATCACAACTGTTATTGGCGTTGCCGCACTGAACGTACTATCATCTGTTAGTGACTATGGGCTGTGGTGAGAAAACTTGATGATCCATGAATTTGAGAAAAAGATCCTTCAAACTTTGGATAGATAAACTAATTAAACTATTTATTTGTTTCTATATCTTTTCCAATGCAGCTGCATCCCTTTCTTCAGTGGGTGACGTTTAACAACAGTGCCGGAAAAGCAGTGTTTTTGGGGAAGCACAAAGAGTTAAAAACTGGATTTGATATCACCAACTTAGTCATTTTTCCAAATAATTCCTTTATGAGAGTCAAGATTGGAAGAGTTGATGTGATTGCTTCCCCAGGCAAGAGAGTTACCATTGATGAGAACAAAATGGTGTGGCACCATAGCTTTCGCCAGGTAGGATACAGGATGGATGGAGACTGGACACAAAACTGAAAGATGAATCAAAGTGCCATTTGTTACTCTTTGCAAAGAATTGCAGTAAAGGACAAGTGTAGTATGTGGTAAATAAGTGAATGCAAAAGTGAATATTTGAGACAATGTGTAAGTTGAGAGTAATGTTTTTATTTTTATTTATGTATTTATTTTGTCAAGATTAACAGATATAAGTATAAACATGGTTATGAATACAGAAAATGGATACGAATAAATGGGGACAGTAGGACAGGGACAGTAGGCATGTTGGTGCGCTTATGCACGCCCCTTACAGAACTTTTAGGAATGGGGTGAGGTAAACAGTAGACAGTCTAAGGTTAAAGTTATGGGGATTTGGGGATGAAGCCATAGAGTCAGGTAGTGCATTCAAGGCATTGATCATTCTGTTGCTGAAGTCGTATTTTCTGCAATCGAGTTTGGAGCGGTTTACCTTAAGTTTGTATCTATTGTTTGCTCGTGTGTTGTTGCGGTTGAAGTTGAAGTAGTCATTGACAGGTAGGACGTTGTAGCAGATAATTTTGTGTATTATGATTAGGTCAGACTGAAGGTGGCATCGTTCTAAGTTGTCTAAGTTGTCTTATATGCAGCTATCCAGCCCCCAAAATGGGGCAATTGCTAAATGCCTCAATTTTGATCAGGTGACTATGAGGATGTTGCAATGTTTGTAAGCATATTTATATGTTGTGAGTCTCTCTGTAACTTCAAATGGTCGCTGAACAAATGGTGATGTTGAGGTCTATATGTACTGCTGCTAATTGTATTCTGACATTCTTCTCCAAGAAAATATCTCAATCTGAAACAATTCAGGAACAATGACAGTATTGAAGGAAAAGCATTTTAAGAAATGTTATGTTCAACTATTTAGGTCTTGAAAGAAAACAATTCTTCCAATCAAAATTTCTTCAGGTTTCATTAAAGTGTTGATGATCTAATAGTTTGTAAAACCCGACAGTGGGAACAGTGTGGCATGTGAGATTATTTGTGTGGAATGTGAGATTATTTGTGATTTATTTATTATTTATGTCCATGTTTTTCTTCCAATGGACAGGTACCACCTGTTTCGGTATGTAACCCAAACTGCCTTCCTGGTTCCAGCAAAACGAAGAAGGAAGGGGAAAAATTCTGCTGCTATGATTGTTCTCCATGTCCTCCAGGCAAAGTTTCACCTGAGAAGGGTAAGAGACCCCACAGAGGGCTTGTCTGCAATGCATCCTTGACCTGCTAGCCTCTCATGCATAGGCCAGTTCTTTGGTCAGGGTAACAAGTTGTGTACTCCCAGAGAATGCTTATTTTAATTGGTGCATTGCCCTGATTGTGAACCTCTCCTGGCCTGCCAAGAAAGAAAGTATCAATCACCTTCCTTTCTATAGTTGTTCTTTGAACAACATGTGCTCTCCATAGTTAGACACTTTGCATAAACTACCCTCCACTATGTAATATTTGCTGAACCAAAACAATTTTTCATAGTCCATTTTAATTCAGTGCCCAAAATCAGATAATCTCAGATGATAAATGAGTCTTTTGGTTCCTGGGAAGACTAGTAAGCAATAACAATAGCACTTATATACTGCTTCACAGCGCTTTACAGCTTCTCTAAGTGGTTTACAGAGTTAGAATATTGCTCCCAGAAATCTGGGTTCACATTTTACTGATCTCGGAAGGATGGAAGACTGAGTAAACCTTGAGCCGGTGAGAATCGAACTGCTGGCAATCAGCAGAATTAGCCTATACTAAATATATAGTACCCATATGTCACACACTGATTCTTTTTTGCACTTGACATTTTCTTGTCTGTTGCATCTTCTGGTGGAAAGCACAGAAAGGAGGGAGGGAGGGAGGGAGGTAGAGAAAAAGAAAAAGAAAGAAAGAAAGAAAGAAAGAAAGAAAGAAAGAAAGAAAGAAAGAAAGAAAGAAAGAAAGAAAGAAAGAAATGGAACTATGATTTTATCTTTCATCTAGTTAATTACATTCCTTCTTCATAAAATTAAAAGCTTTTCACTAATCCAGTAGTTGAGCTGAGCAAATCTTTATTTAGCCTTGGTGTCCTTTTTTTTTACATCAACTGAACTGTGGGCAATCAAGCACACCACAGGCGGACAACTATATGGTATACAAACAGGAGGAGAAGTGGGATCACCACTTCATTGGTTCACGAGCTGAACTAAAAACAAAAGAGGAAAATCCACCACGCCAGCAGAGACCATTTCAGAAATGACCAGATAGCTCTTCGTCCAAATACAAAAGAGTTATACAGCATTGCAACCAGTGATTAGAAAGGAAGTGTATCAGAGCAGAGAGTAGGTGGTTTGAAACAACATGTCTCTTGAAATGAAGCCTAGACTTGCTTTTGCTAGGAGACATTGCTTTTGATATGCTGCAAGAAAAGATGTGTGTGTTTGTTGGGGGGGGGGGTCCTTCCTCAATGGGTGGAAGGAGGTGTTGGATGATGTTGCACATTCCTACCTCTGAGAAATAGTAGCCTAATTTTCTGCTGGAAAGCCTGATTGTGTGGATGATTCCAGAATTTCCCATAGACATATTGTAAATCAGCTTAGTCTACTTTGCTTTGCACCTCTTCTTTCTAGACATGGATGTATGTACCATGTGTCCAGAAGATCACTATCCAAACAAGAATAAATCTCATTGTATTCCGAAGACAATCAACTACCTTTCATTGAAAGAACCTCTGGGGATAAGCTTAGCTTTTTTTGCTGTTTTATTTTCTCTGCTCACAGTCCAGGTCCTGGTCATCTTCATTAAGCATCGGGACACACCAATTGTCCGTGCCAACAACCGGGATCTCACCTATGGTCTCCTCTTCTCCCTCCTGCTCTGCTTTCTCTGCTCCTTCCTTTTCCTCAGCCAACCCAGAAAAGTGACCTGTCTCCTCCGACAAGTGGCTTTTGGATCCATTTTCACCATAACTGTTTCCTGCATCTTGGCCAAAACCATCACTGTGGTTCTTGCCTTCATGGCCACCAAACCAGGATCCAGAATGAGGAAATGGATGGGCAAGAGACTGGCCATTTCCATTGTGTTTTATTGTTTTCTATTCCAAATAGGCCTTTGTGTTTTATGGTTGGGAATCTCCCCACCTTTCCTGAATCAAGACAAGCATTCCATTTTTGGAGAAATAATACTTGAATGTAACGAAGGATCAGCCACCATGTTTTACTGCGTGTTAGGTTACATGGGCTTTCTAGCTTCAATCAGCTTTGTTGTAGCCTTTTTATCTAGGAAACTGCCTGACAGTTTTAATGAGGCCAAATTCATTACCTTCAGCATGTTGGTGTTTTGTAGTGTTTGGATATCATTTGTTCCCGTCTATTTAAGCACAAAAGGAAAATACACAGTCGCTGTGGAGATCTTCTCCATCTTGGCCTCCAGTGCTGGTTTACTGGGCTCCATCTTTGGCTCCAAGTGTTACATTATATTATTCAGACCCAATCTAAATAATAAGGAGCAACTAATAAAGCGGAAATGCTGATCTAGTGTCTTATCTTTTTTCCCAAATGATCTCCAGCTGCAGAACATGAATTGTGGTTTGTGTATGTGAACACTTTGGCCGAACTGTCCCATATCCAAAGCAGTCTTTTTTCACAGAGACTGTATCATAGGCTCCCCAAATTACTGAGCTTTAGTATTCTCACTGAATCCTGGTGAAGTTTGTGCTGATTTCTTCTGCCAAAATTCGGCATTGAATTCATTTCAGATGTTGAGATGTTATTATATGACTACCCTTGAGAATGGGGTATATACTACATTGGTTCTTTTAATTCCCAATACTAAGCTTTTCCCATGAAAATCCTAACCTGTATAGCTTGACCTGCAAAACATATAGCTGTTGAGTATGTATGGATTTGTCAGAATGTAGGCAGAAGTGATGCACTGTTGGATGCCATTGGTGCATAGAGGCAAAGTGTACTAAAAGTACACTGCAGTGAGATTAGGTATTAATCTCACCTCATTGTACTCTTAGTACACTTTGCCTCTATGCACCAATAGCATCCAACAGTGCATCACTTCTGCCTACATTCTGACAGTATAGTTTGCCAGTGGAATAGCTAAGAGTGCAGTGTCCTCCATCATCTTCATGCAGTTGGTTTAGCTAGTGACATAAAAGGCATCTAATGGTGATCAGTTAGAACAGTGGTTCCCAAAGTGGGTGGTACCACCCCCGGGGGGGCGGTGGGAACCCTTAGGGGGGCGGTGAGAGGCAAGGGTGGCGACAGGGGGCGGTGAGAGGGGCCAGGGGGGCGGTAGGTGGTTCGCCATGCTTTTGCACTTGAAGCTCCCTCGCGTTCCTCTCTCTTCTGTGCAGGGCAGCCCATTCCAAAAGAAAACGCGAGATGTTTTTTTTTCAGAATGGGCTGCCCTGCACCCAAGAGCGTGGAATGTGATGGAGTTACAAGTGCTAGGTACTGAGCGTGGGACAGCGACGAGGGAAGCCGACCGCTCCTGAAGCTGCTCGGGCGAGCGCTCGCAGACCCGCGGGAAGGCCCTGCTGCAGAACCTGCGCATGCGCAGACTTTCCCGCCCGGCATCCCCATTGCCTAGCAACCCGGCGTGCACAATTCAGTGGGCTCCCCTCCGGCATGGCGCACCCGTGGATCTCAGCCCAGCTGCCCCCGACATCAACCGCACCAAGGCGCCTGTGGCCTTCAGCTGCCGAGGCCTCCCCAAGCTCAATGAAGAGCTGCAGCACCCCGAGCTGCTGACATGGCAGCCGGCCTTGATGACGCTCTGCAACCTGGTGCATGACCCGGAGAACCAAGCCATCGGCCTGGGTGAGCGGCGGCGGCGGCCTGGCCACAGCTGGCGGGAGGGAAGGGAAGGGAGGGAAGAAGGAAAGAAAAAGGAAAGAAAGAGAGAGGGAGGGAGGAAGGAAGACAGAATGAAAGAAAGAAAGAGAAAGGACGATGGTTGGAAGGAAGGAAGATAGACAGAAAAAGAAAGGAGGGAGGGAAGAAGGAAAGAAAGAAAGATGGTAGGAAGGAAGACAGACAAAAAGAAAGGAGGGAGGGAAGGGAATGGAGGGAAGAAGTAAAGAAAGAAAGAAAGAAAGAAAGAAAGAAAGAGGGAGGGAGGGAGGAAGACAGAAAGAAAGATGGTAGGAAGGAAGACAGAAAAAGAAAGGAGGGAGGGAAGGGAAGGGAAGGGAGGGAAGAAGGAAAGAAAAAGGAAAGAAAGAAAGAGCGAGGGAGGAAGGGAGGGAGGAAGGAAGGAAGGAAGACAGAAAGAAAGAAAGATGGTAGGAAGGAAGGAAGATAGACAGAAAAAGAAAGGAGGGAGGGAAGAAGGAAAGAAAAAGGAAAGGGAGAAAAAGAATGGAAGAAAGAGAGAGGGAGGGAGAAAGACAGAAAGAAAGAAAGATGGTAGAAAGGATGGAAGACAGACAGAAAAAGAAAGGAAGGAGGGGAGGGAAGGGAGGGAAGAAGGAAAGAAAGAGGGAGGGAGGGAGGAAGAAAGAAAGATGGTAGGAAGGAAGGAAGACAGACAGAAAGAAAAAGATGGTAGGTAGGTAGGAAGACAGACAGACAGACAGAAAGAAAGAAAATATGCTAGGAAGGAAGGAAGACAGACAGAAAGAAAGAAAAGAAAGAAAGAAAAAGAAAGATGGTAGGAAGAAAGAAAGAAAGAAAGAAAGAAAGAAAGAAAGAAAGAAAGAAAGAAAGAAAGAAAGAAAGAGAAAGAAAGAAAGAAAGAAAGAAAGAAAGAAAGAAAGAAAGAAAGAAAGAAAGAAAGAAAGAAAGAAAGAAAGAAAGAAAGAAAGAAAGAAAGAAAGAAAGAAAGAAAGAAAGAAGGGGGAAGATAGAGAAGAAAGAAAGAACGAAAGAAAGAAAGACTTATGACCACAATTGAGTCTACCATTTTGGTTGCTAAGCAAGAGCGTTGTTAAGTGAGTTTCACCACACTTTACAAGTTGGCCATGTCCACCCAGTCACCTGACCACTAAGCCACGCCCACCTGCGGGGGTGGGGTGGGGGGCGGTGAGGATGAGTTTGTAGCACCAAGGGGGTGGTGGACTGAAAAAGTTTGGGAACCACTGAGTTAGAACTATAGCTCCACCCTAAATGTTCAGAGAATATTAGGGTGGAGCTATAGTATCCAGCAAGAGGAACATGGAAGGACTATCATATTCATGCTATGCAGGTCTTTTAATCCCATTGTACAGAGAATCTGAGATGGATGTGGCATAGCAATAAGTGAAACATTTCCAACACTACTACAGCACACATAGCATAAACTATGACATTATAGACAATGGCATATTCCTGCCTGTCCTGAGATTTCCATTGTTCCCAACACAGAATGCTTTTTAGATGAGACACTACTGTATATTTTTTTCCATTCATGATATTGAGCTGATGCACAAAGGAGTCAAAAGCAAGGGAGTTCTTAGCAAGAAGAGTATTGTGCAAAGTATTGTGACTCTGAAACAGCTGGACTTTGCTGAACTTGTGGACTTAAAACTACTGAATCTAAGGAAATAAATTGATCAAAGATTGAACTTTTTAAAGTTTTGCAAAGATGGAAAAAGTTGACTATGAAGAATTGGTTGAGTTTATGAAGGATCTTTTTGAAAACTTTAGAAAAACTGTATTTGGAGTATCTGAGACAGGGAAAAATGAAGTACAAATGGGGAAAAAACTGGACAGTAGAACAGAAAAAGAAAAGAAGATAGAAGAAGTAGATATTATAAATGATGATGAAAATGAAAATAACTTTGAAAATGCAATACTGATTAATGATTATGATAATGATAAATATTCCACTGAGTTCAACAGTGAAAATGGAGATAAAGATAATAGTTATAATGATAATAGAGATGATGACATTAAGAATAACTATGTTCAGAGTGATGATAAGGATTTTCAGATACATAAAATAGAAAAAAGAATGGAGAAAAGCAGATATATACAGAAAGTAAACTTAAGAGGGAGGAAAAGAGCATGGGGAAAGAGAACTTATTGGTATAAAATCAAAAGACAGAGGGAAAAGAATTTAATTAGATGGGGGTGGAAGAAATATAGATATAAAAGTGAATTAGTTGAGAAACTAAAAGGGAATGGATGAAGATATTGAAATATTGTGGAAATGTTTTCTTTTCTTTTCTCTTCTTATTTAGAACTATCATTTTATTAAGAGTTGAATCTTTTTGTTTCCTGTCCTATTAAATATAGATCAATATTATTCAATGAATTAGAAGACTTGATATTCTAGATAAAATAATGTAAACCAATATGGGAAGTATGAATGATAAAGATGAATATTAGAACTTGAAAGGAATATTTTGATTGTGTACTCTTGGTTTTTTTCCTTGTTACATATGAACTTGTTTAAATGAAAAACTTCAAAGGGAAAAATATATCATGTTAAGAGTTCAATACTTAATTCAATAATTTAGAAAGATTTTTGATGATTAGTAATTGAAAAAGCATATTATGATAGTGTATTATCTTTCTTTTCTTCTTAAAAAATGAGACATGTTTAAAGGGAAAATTTAAAAATCATATATTCCAAGTGTTAAATGTTTAACTTGATGGTAAATAACTAAAGAAGAAACTCTTTGATTAATATAAGAAATCTGAATGTATAAATTGGGCATTTAGTTTGTGATAAAATAGACAGGGGAAAAACATAAATAATGAATAATGAGACAAAAAAGTGGAGGAAGCAAATTGGGCCTACAATTAAGAAGCAGGAGAATAACAACTAATGTGGGAATTAATGAATAGAGGAGTAATTTAGGAGTAGAATTGGAATAATAATTGGGTGAATATCCCAAATGACAAAACTAGATTTTTTTCTTTTTTTTTCTTTTTCTTTTTTGTGGAAGTAAGATGAAGCTAGAAACATATACTTAGAAACAAAGTACTATATAAATATAAGAACAGTAACAAAAATTTTCTTAGAAGGGAATGAAGAGTTCAAATTTGAGATTGTATCATCAGTCTGTTAAACATAATAAGATAAAAGAGTACTCAGGTGAAGGTTAGGAGGGTGTAAGAGGGAGTAGATGGGGAGGAAGAGAAGGAGTAGAGAGAGTAGAGGAGGAGTGAAGGAGTAAAAAAGTAGGAGGAGATGATGGAGGTAGAGAGGGGGAGTGCAATGGAAAGAAAAGTAGAATAGACTGATGATTGATGATATAAGCGTATGTATAAGACGTTGATTTTTGAATGATGGAATATAAATATAAAATTGTGTATTTTATTGTAATAATTGAAGGTATATGTTCATTGAAATGTAAAAGTGGTGAGGAGAAAAATAAAAAAAATTGGAAGAAAAGAAAAGAAAAGGACTTCTTGGAAAAAGAAAAGAAAAAAATACAGAGAGGTTAATTGCAGACTAACCTCCTCTTCCTCCCACTAGAAGTCCCTGTGGCTTATGGGGTACCCCTATGCAACCTAGAATCCAAGATCCCTTTTATAATGTGTCTCCCCCTCCACCACAATTGGTTTTGGGGCTGCCTGATCTACTGGCCTTACCTAGAAGCTACTTTTTACAAGCTACTGTGAAAAAATGGATGTACTTTTCCTAGCAAGCAGGGGAGTTTAAGCTGTACGGTAACAGTGCTGATTACTTTCACTATAGGAAAAGGTCCTATGAACTTCGGACCCAGCTTCTTGCAGGGAAGCTTTAATTTTAGGTATTTTGTGGATAGATAGACCTTGCTACCCACATGGAATGGTGGCTGGGAGGAGCGGCATTTATCGGCTTGAATCTTATGGGTTTTTGCTGCTTTCTGTAAAGCATGCTTGATATTTTCCTATGCTTCCTGCAGTGACTCCATCCATTCATTTAATGACATGGATGAGGGAGGTTCTTTGGGCAGTTCAGGCATGGGGACAAACTCCATGCTGCTGGTTACTTTGAAAGGAGTCAAGTCGGTGCTGCTATGCACTGCATTATTGTAGGCCACCTCAGTGAATGCCAGCAACTCTACCCAGTTGGATTGCTGATAGTTGACATCACATCTTAAATATTGCTCAACCATGGTGTTTGTTCATTTCACCGCCCCATTTGTACTCGGATGGAAAGCCAAACTGAGCCCCTGCAATGACCCAATGGACCTTATGTATTCCCTCCAGAACTTAGCAGTGAATTGGACCCCTCTGTCAGAAATGATTCCGCAGGGAACTCCATGCAGCTTATAGACCTGTTTTATAAACAATTTCACTAGCTTTTTCACGAATGGGAACCCAGGGCTGTGAAATGGGCTTGCTTTAAGAACAAATCTGTTACAGTCCAGATGACCATATTCCCTCCATTCTCAGGGAGCTCAACAATAAAGTCCATAGCAATCTCATCTCAGAGTCAGGACAGGTCTGCCATTTGCTGGAGTAACCCAGGGGGCCTCCCTGGCCTTTTTTCAAGGCTGCACAAGTGGCACAGCTCTTTATATAATCCTCTATGTCAGGGCTGTCAAACTTGCAGCCCATGGGCTGGTTGTGTCACATGCTGGCCATGCCCACCCCCACTTTAGCAAAGGAGAAAAAAGTTGTGATACGTCATGTGATGATAACATGCCACCACGAGTTTGACACCCCTGCTCGATGTCCTTCTTCATCCTCAGCCACCAGAACTGCCTTCCGGTCAAATGCACGGTCTTCAGGTAGCCAAAGTGCCTTGCCTGTTTAGAATTGTGGCTTTTTTGGAGCACTTAAAGCTGCTGTTAGGCACATACAATTTGGATCCTTTCCAGGCCAGTCCATCCTTGAGTGTCGATGCTTCTTTGTTGTCATTATACCATGGGTCTGTTGGCAGTTTGTCCTTTATCTTTTGGGTCATCCCCCCTCCATCGGAGGCTCTCTGTCACCTGGATTGGCCCCTGGTTGTGGATTGCGAAGTGGGTTGGGAGGGGGGAATCATGGCATGGACTACCTCCTGTCGTTTACTGTTGAACTGTTGTTTTCCGGACAGAGCATCTGCCAAGAGATTCCTCCCCCCAGGGATATACTGTTTTTCAACTCAAAGTTAAAATGCTTAAAGTACTGTGCCCAGGGAACCTGCTTCAGGGAGAGTTTCCTTGGGGTTTTAACACCTCTAGGTTCTTATGATCAGTCCATACCTCAAACAGCACTTGGCTACCCTCAAGGAAGTGCCTCCAGGTCAGTAGGGCCCATCAGAGTGCATAGGCTTTCTTCTCCCATATCACCCACCTCCTTTCAGTGTCTGTGAGTTTTTTAGAGGTGTAGGCACATGGGTGAAAGTTGCCGTCTGTGTTTTTTTCTAGGAGGACTGCAGCGACTGCTACATCGCTGACATCAGCTTGGACTATGAAATGTTGCTTGAGACCAGGGTATTTGAGGATGGGCTCCTCAGCGAACAGCTTTTTTAGTGCCTTGAATGCCCACTGACAATTCAAGGTCCAGTTTAGGGGTTGGCTGGGCTGTGGTTTCTGAGCCCCTCCCCCAGTATTTAAAAGTTTGGTGATGAATAGGGTGATTTCAGCGAAAGAGGGGATGAATTGCCTGTAGAAGTTGGCGAACCCCAGGAAGCTCTGGAGCTGTTTTCATGTGCAAGGGGGTTGCCAGTCTAAAAATGCTTTAACCTTCACCAGGTCCATTTCCACACCCTTGCTTGACATTCGGTAGCTCAGATAATCCAGTGCAGTCTTGTGAAATCCGCATTTTGACAGCTTTGCGTATAGCTCAGTCGCGAGGAGCTTCTTCAAGACCTGGTGCACCAATTTCATGTGTTCCTCTAGGGCCGAGATGGCGAACCTATGGCACATGTGCTGGAAGTAGCATGCAGAGCCATCTCTCCAGGCATGCCAGCTGTCACCCTTTGCTCTTCCGGGTTCTGGCGTACACATGCATGCCAGCCAGCTGGTCTTTGCGTGTGCATGCATGCCAGAAACCAGAAGACCAGGTGACCGGTGTGGATGCACACACCAGAAAGCAGAAGCTCAGCTTTCTGGCACACGCATGTGCACTGGGAAACTGCTCTTCCGGTTTCCAGACCTCCTGTGCATGCATGCCAGGGAGCTGCTTTTCCAGTTTCCAGTGCTCCCCCCCCCGTGCATGCTCCTGTTTCGGCACTGGGTGCTGAAAAGGTTTGCCAACACTGCTCTAGGGTTTCACTGAAAATGAGAATGTCACCCAAGTAGATGATGACACTTTTATAGAGGTGCTCATGCAGCACCTCATTTATCAGTTGCATAAAGACTGCAGGGGCTCCTTGTAGTCTGAAAGGCATTACTTTGAATTGAAAGCTGCCTAAAGGACAGTTGAAGGTAATTTTCCACTCGTCACCCTCCTTGATTTGCACTCGGTAGTACGCCTCCAGCAGTACTAGTTATTAATAACAAAGTTATTGTTAAATAACTTTCCCTTGGCTAGGTGAGCCAGCATGTCCTTCATGAGAGGAAGTGGGTATGTGTTTTGCATGCACATGACATTTATTCCCCTAAAATCAACACAGCCTCATCAACCCATCTTCTGGAGTTGAAGATGGAGAAGATGGGTTGATGGAGCAGCCAGTCTGGATTTAGCCAGTTGTATGAATCTGTGGGCCAAGTTGGCAGTCATTGGAGGACTAGATTTTGATACATCCCTGCACATGTCATCAATCTTGATGAACTACAACATGCCTCAAGTATGAAATTAGCTTGGTGACTTATTTCTTCTTTTAATCAAGAATTGTGTGGGATCAGAGGAACTTATAAAATTTTGGCAACAGTTATGGAAGAAGTTAGTCCTTTTTCTTTCATTTTGGAAATATACATTGCATTCAATATTGGAACACTTAGAAAAAATAAAAAATCCTAATTTCTGCAAAAATATATCTTTAGATACAAATCTCACACAGCTAATGGAACATTTTTCTTGGCTTCAAGGGTTATTCTTAAAAGACAGTAAGCAGACTATTCCATTTATAGCTTCATCTCTAAGTAAAGATAGAAACCATGTGAATATTAGCCAAATTAGTTCTGATGTAAAACATTTCTGCTTATCTCTAAATTAGGTTTCTTCATTAATATAACAGTGTGCTCAGGGGTGGGTTCCAATTTTTTTTACTACCACTCTGTGGGTGTGGCTTATTTTGTGGGCATGGTTTGATGGTCATGTGATTGTGGGCGTGGCTTCATGGTCATGTGACTAGGTGGGAGTGGTTTGGCAGTCATGTGATTGGGTGAGAGTGATTTTGTGGTCATGTGTCTGGGTGGACGGTGCTGGGTTGTCATGTGACTGGGTGGGCATGGCCAACATGACGTCACTTACATCAAGGGTTAGGGTTAGGGTGCCTGGCCTCTCCTTGCCTCAAAGGCCTCAATGAGATACAATTTCCCTGTCTATTCACTACTACTGAACATCCAAAATATACTATTTAATCCTATGTATATATGCCATATGTGTACATACATACTGTATTACACACAGGGACACAAAAAGATACATTATCTACTATATATACTGTATGTGTATGTACACACAAACACACACACACACACACCTCTTCTAAAACTACACATTCAACCTCACTTACTGCATTTGGAAAAACACACCCAAAGTCCACTTTCTGCCACACATTTAACAATAACTTCTGTACATTAGAACATTACACATGCCTTCAGATGTTCTTCCCTAGCTTGCACATCACTGTTAGAGCCAGGAAATGTCATAGATTGAGTAAAATGTGGTGAAACTCACTTAACAATGGCCTTACTTAGCAACCAAAATTTTGGGCTCAATTGTGATCATAAGTCAAGGACTATCTCTGCCTTCCTCTGCATGGCAGCCTTGTCCTAGTAAACTTCTCCCTTCTGGCAATTTTCCTCTCTGTTAGAGGCACCAAAATAATCCAGACAATGTAAGGTTTCCTGCTGCAGCACAGGGTTGGACTAGATGACCTCTGAGATATCTTCCAGCCCTAAATTGCTGTGCTGTTTCAAAGTGTCTTCTGAAGCCCCCCCCCCTCTCTCTCCCTCCCTCCCTCCCTCCCTCCCTCCCTCCCTCCCTCCTGTGAAGAACCCCAGAAGGTATTTGGTAGCAGAAAGAAAAGCCAGACGTTTTGAAACTGAGGACATGCCCATTGATCATCTGGCATTCTTAGAGCTCCACTGTTGATTAGCTTAGTCTGAGGATAGCTTAGCAGCCACTTTCAATAAGCTCTCAACTCAAACTCCGTGCACGTGGGGATCCCCAAACAGTGAGGGTTTATTTCTTCCTTCCTTCCTTGAAGGCCCCCCCCCGCACCCTGTTTTGGGCCTAGCAAGCTCCCTACAGCCCCTTGGGAGCCAAAAGAGGCATAGGGGATGCCACACACCCCACACCCCATTTTGGGTCTAGCAAGCCTCCCTACAGCCCCCTGGGAGCCAAAAGGGGCGTGGGCGGTGCCACACACCCCCATGACCTGTTTTGGGCCTAGCAAGCTCACTACAGCCCTCTGGGAGCCAAAGGGGGCACAGGGGCACCCTGGAAGCAGGGTTGGGTTCTAACTTACCTCACTGCTGGTTCGCTTCCTCCCACGCAGCGTGGCAAAAAAAACAAAGCTTAAAAACAGATGGCAACTGTATGCACAGTGCCAGAACTCGGCTTCTGTGCATGCTCAGAAGGAATTTTAAAAAAAAAATTGAAAAAAATTGAAAAAAAGATGGTGGCACCCACGGACTGGCACCAACCAATCCGGTTCGGTTACATCATCATGATGTCACCAGTGGGTCGCTACTGGTTTGGGCAAACCGGTCCAAACCAGGAGAAACCCACCCCTGCTGTACTTATCTAGTATATGCTGCATTTTCAGATAATTATATATTTAGATTATTTATTGATTACTAAATTAGTATTGTGAATATATTAATCAACTTGCCAAATTAATTTAATGAACTTTAGGAAACATAAGTGTAGGACTAAATACTTTGTTTATATTATCAGTAGGGAGTAATGTGCACACAAAAAAATAATCAGTGATTAAATGAGTGAGATAGTTTGCCAGTCTGAGTCAATGTATATTTGTATACATTGTACAACTCATTTGCCATCAATTAAAAAGGTTGTGTGAATCTGCATTTCTGATTCTTCTAATCAACTCTGTGTGACTCTTGAGACCACTAAATGCTAAAGGGACATTAATAAATATTCCTTTTACTTCCAGTATGTTTTGTGCCTGGCTCAGAAGGAGACAAAATTGCAGTTGTATTGTATTTCTGCATATTATTTGGCAGGAGAAGCTTTTAATCAGTAATGCAAAAATGACAGAGTAAGTATTTTTCATTTGGCTTATTTTTTTTCTAATATCCTCTTTCATTCATAATTTCTTCCTTGCCCTGTCAATTGTTAAAAAGTTATTATGCGGTTTCATAGTAGTTAAAAACATACAGTAAGTCCTGAACTCATCAGAAATATTACAATCCTTTTTCTCTCTGTCTTCTTCTCATTGAATATACAGCTTTATCAAGTGTGACTTTTTGCAGAGTTGTAAGTACTCTAATATGGTCTCCACATTTGGAAGATGCATTAAAGTTTTATATTGATGAACATAATTTTAAAGAATTGAGAATATTTTATCATTATCTTAACCACCATGATCATTGGTTGTTGTCGTCATCATCATCATCATCATCATCATCATTTTTTACAAATTTGATTTGTAAAAATTGTCAATGGTATAAATTCAAATAAAAAATCAGAAAGGATGGATTGAAAATAATATTTGATGAAAATATTATTACAACTGCAATTCTTTGGTTTATGTAGCATATAACCAGAGGCAGAACTAAACAAGAAAGAAATCAGACATTGAATTATAGTCTTGTTTGTGCTCTAAGCTTTACAGATGCTTTCAAAGATCAGTTAAGTGCCAGTATAAGTAAACTCTAATATATGGAACTAATCAGGATGATAAGCATTTATTTTTTCAAATATGACTGTTCAAATAACAGGTTTTTAGCAAATGTAAAAAAGTTCAAATATATGAAATAGTTATTAAAGTTTTTATTTTTTATTTTTTCCTGTTTTCTTCTTTTTACTCTCCAGAAACTATACTTAATTTAACTTTGAGAAATGAAAGCTATGCCTAACCAAACCTCCATGACAGAATTTCTGCTGTTAGAGTTCTCAGATATCCGTGAAATACAGATTTTGCAATTTGTTGTGTTTCTGGTTTTTTATCTGGCTGCCATTTCAGGAAATCTCATCATTATTTCTGCAGTCATTCTTGATCGCCAACTACATACTCCCATGTACTTCTTCCTCATGAACTTAGCTATAACTGATCTTGGAGCTGTTTCTGTCACCATACCCAAATCCATGTCAAATTCTCTCATGAACACCAGATTGATTTCATACATTGGTTGCATCTTTCAAGTGTCTCTCTTCCTCCTCTTTGCAGCTTCTGATTATACTCTCCTCACAGTCATGGCTCATGACCGATATGTTGCTATCTGTAACCCACTTAGATATGAGGTAATTATGAACAAAGGAGCCTGCATCCAGATGGCAGGCAGTGCATGGCTCAGTGGATTTCTTTATGCCATCTTGCACACTGGCACTACCTTTGCCATGACTTTCTGTTCCAATGTAGTTGACCAGTTTTTCTGTGAGCTTCCAGAGCTACTAAAAATCTCATGCTCTAATTTATACCAAGTTGAATATGTCCTTCTTATTCTAAGTGTTACCATAGCATTTGGCTGCTTTATCTTTATAGTTGTTACTTACATGCAGATCTTCATAACAGTGCTTCGAATGCCCTCATCAAAAGGAAGACAAAAGGCTTTTTCTACATGCATTCCTCATCTCATTGTTTTCTCAATGTTCCTGTTCACTGGAATGCTTGTGTACTTGAGACCAATACCTCATGTCTCCTCTGAAACCAATATGATATTTGCTGTCATATACTCAGTGATTCCACCAATGATGAATCCAGTGATCTACAGCATGAGGAATAAGGAAATAAAGGTTGCTGTATTCAAGCTTTTAAATTTAAATAACTTTCTAAAACTGATTTAAAAATAATGTTCTAAAATTGATTTGTTATTCTATAAATGTATCTTTCCATGCATAGTGAAGACTCTTTAGCTATTTAGGTATTGTTCTGCATGATATCAGCAAGGACATTATAGGTCAAATTTCCTGTTGTTTTTCCACGGATTTAGTAGGGCAGCTGTTGAAATAAACAAGACAGTCTGAATTTATTTCCTTATTTTACAATTTTGCATGCTACCCCTTAAAATTGAATTGCCCTAGACTATTGGCAGCACACTAATGTTACAATATAAATATAAAGTAAAACAATCCCAATAACACTGGTAAAAGCATAACAGTAGACAAATAAGCTAAAAAGTATTCTCCATGTGTGGTGACAAAGATTATTTTATTATAGTTCATCACACAGTCAACCCAATGATTAGACTGCATTTGTCATTTT